>OY728121.1:1312650264-1313900264 GCA_963277665.1 Viscum album | reverse complement strand
AAAAAATTTATAAAAAAATATACATTCATTTCAAAACACATTCAAAATATAATTATAAAATGTTTCAATTTTTAAAATACTTCATGAAAGTAAAAAAATTCATTTTCAAATAAACCACCCAAAATAGTTTTAAAATCAAATCATTTCAAAAATTAAAACCTTTAATCAAAAAAGAATTTAGAAACACCAATAAAAAACATTAATAAGATAAAAATAAAATTTGAATCATTCCTCAAAAATTTAATTCACTTCACATGAAACTTTTTATCAAAAGTTTTTTTAATTAGAAATTAAATAGGGATATAGAACTATTAATAGTTTGGTCAAACAATTTAGCAAACCAGGAACCAACCAAGTGGTAGTAATTAATGAGTACTTAGAACGATGTTAATGGGATCCATAGGGTATTTTATACCATTTTAGCTGACCATGTAGCTATATTCCTTCCAACATATCAACCAAAAACCTCATTGAAACCCCATATAATATATTACCACTAAGTGTTTTTCAAAATAATAACATTATTGAGTAAAATAAATCATGAATAATAAAAATAAAATTCATGTTCAAGACTTAAATATCAAATACTAATAACTTTTAAATAATTTTTATGAAATATGGTGATCGAAAATCTTATCATAACGAGCCAAATAAGTCCTGAAATCCCTATATTTATACTACTATGATGCACCCAAATAACCTAAGGTTGATCTGAATGAATTTTTTTAATGAACACCCCTGATGCAGCCTTCCACGTCACACAGATCACTCTATCACAATGCCAAAATAGAATTCCCAATCACTGATCTCACGTACAATGTATGATGTAATCACACAATAAACCCATGGGAATGATTTCATACATTAATAATAATAACTAAATAAATGGAACTTGTTGATAATCTAGTATTAGAAAATCTGATACCTAATTATTGTATTGAAAAGAAGTCAGGTTCCACTAACTTAATGTGACATCCCCCAAACACCAAAGGCTATTAATAAATTCCAAGCGATTGTTAAATATTTAGGTGAGTAGTTTACCTTTTCAAAAAATATAACCCATCAAGATAAACATAAATCATTTAAACCAAAATATATGATACATGATATGTAAATGTTACAACTCCAAACTACCAATAACAAATAATATAATAGAAGCCACATAATGTAGAACAGGAAATCCAATAAAAAACTAAAAGACACTGTGATATTGTGACATGAAGCATCTTCACTCCAACCGCTCATAATGAACATCTCCAATCTCAAACCATCATCAAAAGACTATATCATAATGATTCTCTACTAGGGTAATACGAAATTTTCCCTCTCCCAATATCATAGAAAATTGTGTCTATATTTACACCAAAGTGCATATGTAGTGAGTGATTAATCATAAAATGTATGAAATCAACAAAAATATTCCCTCACACACCACTAAGTCAAAAAAAACATATTTCCTAATATGAATAAAGAAAATGAGAAGAAATAAAAAATTGTTTCTAAATTTAAAATAGTTAAACTTATGTACTAGATTTTTTCATCAGAAACATCAACTCAGTATACAGATATTTCATTCAAATTAAAACTTGAATTTAATAAAAGTGTTAATACTCATTAGTGGTAACTCATCCATCCACCAATCCATTCATTGGTGATAATCATCTATGTGCCCATGTGGCATGGACCCGTTATCTGAACCCAAAAAGGTATTTTCTAAAAAAATATTTATTCCAACCAATAATGTATGTCAAGTATTCATATCAAATTTTTTTTTAAAAACCAATAAACCCCTTTTCCCATTTTATAGAACACCTCATGGTCATAACCGAATATTCACTATTTTAAAATCAAAAAAAAGTTGTTTCCAATAATAATTTATCATTAATTTTTCAGTACAAAGTGTAAGAAAACATTCGGAAAACCAATAATTCAATTTCAATAATTTTCGGAGTGAAATATAATACACCAACCTCACGCAATTTATAATTTTAACTAGCCTAATAGTGATCAATAAATATCCAATTTTATCCACTTTTCCCTTTGAGGATCCATTGAAATAAGACTTTGAATCGATGAGAACCTCAAAAACACCATGATAGAACCACATATTTAAGATGAATAGAATTTGAATAAATGGTTATTTAAATTCAAAAAATAATAAATTAAGTTGGACTAAACATTATTCATGGAAGGAAAATAGTCATATGGTGAATCATTGAGATTCGACATACATAAAAAATAATTTCCCCTTAGATTTAAAAAATAAAAACCTATTCTGAAAAATTGTATTTATGGTCTACCTATTTCCATTTTGTAAATATAATTTGAATATTTCATAAATAGATTCTATGTGGGTTATATGAGTTCATGGGGCCTAAAATGGAATGTAGTTCAGCTTGTGAGAGTTTTGTTTCTTGAGAAACTATAGCATATAAACTACTAATCCCACCAGCTCTCTAGTGGAATCATTCAGGGGCTAGTAAATACATTAATTTTTATGGTGCTTTTTTAAAACCTAAACCCCTCCTTATTTATCTCATTATATTAATCTATATTTTTTCCATAGTAATCTACGATCTCTCTTATAGATATTTTGAGCTCAATAATCCCCTTATATTTCCTCTCTCCGACTCCCAAATAATAGTTTGATCATATGAATCAAAACCACTGAGTTCAATATCGATCTTTATCAATAATATATTCTTATATGTGAATAAAAAAATTAAATCTTTGATTTATTGATTAATTCTAATAGTTATGATATGATCTAACAAGGTAATAATTTATCATTGATAGAATCAACACCATGATTTAGGGAATTGTAATATATTCACTCTTTGGAATGTGACCTCTATTGGTACTTGATATTATCGAGTAAGTATGACCATTTAAAACCTTTTGGGTATGGTTTCTACTCATTATTATTACTTTAATTTAAATCATGGAATATAATGAATGGATATAGTATTCTATGGTGAAATTAGATTCAAACATCAACCCTTGTCACTATCATTATTTAACCATTTATATGTTATCCATATCATTAGGACATGATTACAAAAATTCTTGGGAAGAATTTTTGTATTACTTGTGTTTCCCCCGGAGAAAAACATTTGAGGTTGATCAAATGATATTTGTGTGTGTCACTTTGAAACCTATGTTTGATGTTTTCTTGGTAGTGGTTTTGTTTTGATAGTGAATCTATCTTGAAATGATGTGATGTTTGATCTATCATCTTGTATCTATGTATTTCATGTGATTATTCATTTCTAATCAGTAGTCGATCTATATAAATTATCCCCTTGAGGTGGATGTTCCATGTATTTATCAGCATGTACATTGGATTTTCATTCTGTTGGATTTATCAGAAAGGTTTTTTTGTCTATCCCTTTGAACAAGGATGTGTCAGATATGGTCAGCCGATGATCTTCCTAGCATGGTGTTGATGTTTCTAGAGTTTTTTTCTAATGACCTGGTACATATGTTATTCTTGTATGATAAACTTATCTCTTACATATTTTCCATTAATTACTAATTAGATGAACTAGTATATAATATTAACATGTGTTAAGGAACATTGGTGGTAACCTACTAGGTCTTATACTCACACAGTACTTAGGTTTCTCAATGTACTTATTTGTTTCTTGACATTTGAACCAATAAAGGGTATGGTACCGGTGTTGGATGGTTGATAAAGGTTAGTTGGATGATTTGGGTGTCGTAGGGTAGACCAATGGATAGATTTTTGTTATATTTTTTTGTTTCATTAAATCATTATTATATCCACCGCATGTGGGGATATTTTTCTTTTTTTATATAATTTTACTAACATTACATTCTATATTTGGATCGGTTGGTACTTATTGTGTATATTGTATGTCACACCTGGTTTTTCATGTCTTGGTTTTGATTTGATTCATAGGAAATAAAAATCCCTTTACTAGGTTTTGGGTGAGATGAATGTTGAGTTTTGAAGTTTTATCTATGTCTAATCATGCTTCCATGGGTTCCACATAGCTTGTTTGGGTGTTTTTTAAGAAAAGGGTGGTTACTTCAAAATTTTGGCCCACAGTGATCCCATTTCCATATTTAAAGACATTTTTTTCCATTTTAGTATTCTTAGTTTTTTCAAATTTTTCATTCATTCCACTTCCCACTTGGCCTCCCCATACCTATTAAAACCACCATATCCATTTTTACTTCTTAGGAATTCATAATCATGGTGAATTGTTGTTATTTATCAGGTATTGGGCCATCTTGTGAGCCCTTTTCAAGTTATATCAAAAAAAATATTTTATATCTTATTCATTTTTTATAATTTTTGGTGATTCCACCTCTCACTCGAGCTCAAAAACCCAATTCACACCCCCAGTGATACATTTTCCCACTTATGATCTCATTTTTGTCATGGGTTCGGGTGTATTTTTTCAAGGTGTCTTAAATCGGCCATATTTGTTTAGGAAATTTGTTTCTTTCATAAATCATTATTTTTTTCTATATTCTCTCAAATATTCTTTAAATGTTTATTCTAGACTTAAGTATCCTATCCATTGAGTTCTAGGTCATTCCCTTTCCTATATGCATGTAGATCAAAGGGAAGATGATGAGTTCTTCAGTTTCCAAGGTGAGATTCCTTCTACTTTCTCGACCCTCTTCCTTCTCATTCCACTTTCTTTTGGTTTATTCTCCTAACCTATTCATGCAGCATTTAGGGTTCTATAATACCATGATTTTTAGGTGTTTTTGGTACATTTATGGATGGTCTTCATTGATCTAGAATTTTGGGAATTGCGATGAGTGATATGAGGTGTGCATTTCCTTTCCACCATGTTTTTGAGGTAGGTTTCCTATTAAACTTGTAATATTTATTTAATATTCATATTTTTCAGGGTATTTTAACCATATAAAAAAAATATGTGTTGTTTTCTAGGCCTTAAATAACTTTATTTGGTGTGAAAAGTGGTATTTATGCCTTGTTTTGAGAAAATTTGTTTTGTTTCGTTATAAAAGTACACAACAACTATTTTTTTAAATGTATGGTTATCTTTGACACCTGGTTTCTAGTTCCTAGAACCTATTTTAATGAATTTTGAACATGATTCTATTTCTTCAATAAATTTATGTCATTAAATTGGTTTTTTATTCCTTTTTATGTCCTTAAAATGAATTGTGTTGTTACAGAGTGCATGTCATGTGTTCGGTAAATTTCTTGGTATGAATTTATATGTTAAGATTGATTTAAAATGATTTGTATATATTTATAAATGAATGGGAATCAGAAAAAATTTTATTTTTATGCCCTTCTATGGCTTTACAATGTTTCATTGGTTGTAAGAAAAAATGCTCTTTTGGTATATAACTTTTTTTGGTAGGAGTTGCAGGAAAATGACACCTTGGGTATCCTTATAAAAATGTTTGTGATTTGGATATGCAACCTAAATATTTACGGTATTTATGAAAGTGTTTTTATACATTAAATGTTGTGTATACACCACTTTATTCAAATTTAAATATTTACCTTTGGAAAATGTTAGTTTGTAGAAACTCTTAAAGGATCGTTTGCCAACATTGTAAAAAGTGGTGAAATTGTTTATCATGAAAACCTCGTGTGGATGTCTCTCATGCCAATCATGTATGTATGTAATGCATGGAATTTACTTACTGAGGAATCCTTGTGATCCATTGTGAGAGTTCCATGAGTTTGACTCTTTATGTTCTTTTAGATTAATGGCATGAAAACGGTCCTTGGAGTGACTCAAGGTGATGTCTATTGTGAATTATTATTAAATATATTTTTAAATTAGATGCTAAAATGGAATCAGTTATATTACCCCATAATACACGTGAGACATGGGAACTTTTCATATTGATAGAATATTCTATGAATGATTGATGAAAAGGTAGGTTATTGTACTAACTAGTGGTCCATTGTAGGTGGATATGTTGGGTTTATTGCTACGGTGTTTTCCCTCAGCCAACCTGTGTAAGGCTAGGTGAGCATCTAGGGTGTTTTGATTTCGTCATGTTTGACATGTAAATGGTGATGGGGTATGATGTAATGGTGTCTTATAGATTATTCTTGATCTCTAATTTTCACCCATGTCTATTTGGATTTTAGTTTCTTGTGGTGATGAATATGATGCTTTTATGTACATTTACATTGCCCTTATTTAGTGATTACTATCATTCCATCTTGTGTATTATCTTTCGTGGAAATTAGTGCTTTGTTTTTGAAATGTACTAGGAAAATTGTTTTCAAATGAAAGTTTTTTATCCTCTTTGTGAAAATCAGAAAATCTAAACATCACTCTCCCCTTGAAAATTCTATTGGCACACTAGTTGAATGAAACTAGTTTTAGAAATGAATAGGGGAAATGGGTTGTATTTTTTTTGTGTAATCATATATAAAACCATACTTTAATATATTTTAGTTTATTCTTGAAAATGATGTTTCTTTTATTTTTAAGAATGTGCATTGTGAATAGATTATTGGGCTGACCTACCATGTTTTAATACTCATGCATGTAGTTCTTTTCTATTTTTAGACCTTGTATAGGTTTCATCTTGTGTTTGATCGCCTTGAGAGACATATGATCGTGGTGTTATAGAGCAACCAAAGAGGTCATATGGAGTCATTTGGTCATCAGGTATTGTCAATTTATTGTATCGCTAAGTTGTACTTCATGTTTTGTTTTAGAAATGATGATCAATTTAGTTTTTATAAATGTTTATTAGGTTGTCCATTTCATTTCGTTGTTTGGTTTATTATTTATATTAGGGATAAATAGTGACAGTGTGACTATAACTCATTCACTCTGTGATTTGTTTAATCCAGAGTGGATCGGGAATGCTTGTTGGGACTTTTCACATTGTGTCCTGGGTGACCGGTTCAGGGTCAACCTAAACAGGTTCGTGAAAAAATGTCATTAGAAGAGGTTGGCTCTTAGATAGCCTTTTTTTTGAGAACCCATGTTATTTAGAGGATATTAAGGTATATGGAGTAGAATTTTCTAGACTTTAGGGGTAGGTTTAGGAAGATCATCTTGAATTCTTGTTCATTTTGATCCTTGGGTGTCTCTAGGATGTCCGGTTATAATAGTTTTTTAGTTATTAAGGATTGATTGGTTATTGGGATACAACAACGGGAGCTGGACTAATGGTCTATGTGAGCTCGCAGGGCCATGCAAGCCATGTTGAGTTAGAGCATTGTCATAAGAAGGATCTTCAGGTTGGTGGTGTGTTTGGCATATGGCTACCAACCATATGGTCAAGTCTCCCACCGACACTAGTTTTCTTTTGTGGGTCTCTTTGACCTTTCCTATGTTTTGACTTTTGTTTTGAAAATTATTATGTTATAATTTTGGAAGTGGGTTTTCAATGCTTAATATAAAAATATGTTTTTAGCATTTTGGGGTTTTTTAAAACAAATTTTTGGGAGAAAGTGGAATGATTTAATGGGATCAAATTTACATAATCTAAACTTATGGATTATTTAAATAAAATAGTTAGATGGAATTAATTATTTTAAGATGATTCTAATTTTTTTTAAATTGAATGTTCAAAGAAGTCCATTTATTTTCTCAGTTAGTTTTATTGTTTATATTTGGGTTTAATCATTCCCAATATACTCTAACTAATTCCCTCATCACTTGTCACCATATCAAGAGGATCGAGAATGCCTCTCAGGACTTGTCATAGAGCACCTTAGGTGGCCAGTTCAGGGTCGACCTGGACTATTGAAGAGTTTTTGAATCAAATTCATTTGTTTTTGGAATTGGTTTTGAGAAGTTCATGTTTTCCTAAAAATGGCTTTGTCCTTTGTGCCTTCTATATTAATACTATAAACATTGATGATTTTTTTAAAATGGGAAAATAATTTTTGATGGAATTCTTGTTGTGATAGAGGTTTTAAAATAAATGAAATGTGTTTAAAATATAATGGTTCTTGAAAAAATTATTGTTTATTGAGAGGATAAACAGTTTTTTAAGTAAAGGGGGAGGATTTTTATGGAGACCTAGGGGGTATGTTTTTCATGATTGGTAAAATGGTTTGTTGTTTGAAAATAAGAGACATGTTTTTGGCTTGGAAGTCAGTGTCCCTATGTAACCTATATTATTTTTTAAAAATGGGTTGAATTTTTTTTCATGTAAAATGAGAATTTTTGTTCAAGCCTTTTATATTTTTATGGGTTCTCACTTGCATTTTTTTATAGATATGTTGATTTATTTCTAGTATGGCATAGTGGTTGGGTGCCTAGGGTATCATGGCAATGTTCATTTGAGTGAGACATGAAGAAACACTATTGGTGAATGTGAAAACCTACAAAATAAATTTGTTTCTCAAAAGTGTTTTAAGCTGAAAATGTGTTGTGTTTTTGTAAACTGGTGTTCATGTGTCATTATTTTTCATGTTTAAGAGGTTTTGTTTTTTTGGTATTCATCCTTATGACCTTGGAGGGATACTCTAAGTGTGTCTTGAGATGGGATCTTATTGGTGGTTATGTTTTGGATCAATGATCTATTGATTTCTAATGATATGTTTGATGTTGTCATGTGGCCCCAAATGGATTTCCATTAGCAATGGTTCCAGTTTTTCAACCTATGGATTCATTTCAAAAATTAATTCCACCTCTTGGGATTTTTCCTCAACTCATTTAATGGAATATAGGGTTTTTTGGTATTGAATTAAAGTGTTTCCCTTTTGTGATAATTCTATTTTATATAACAGTTGTGTTTGGTGATGTCGATATGTTTTTCCATACTCCTTGTCCATTCTTCTCTTTGTTTGGAGTGAGACAGAATGGTATTATGTATCATTGAGTACCTATTTAGATGAAGGTGTATTTTTGAGATAGTGAGTTTTATGGGGGTGTTGTGATCCGTTTCTCCAGGCATCGGCAGAACAGATGCTTCAAACAATAGTGCTCCAGCCATAGGCTTCAATGGAAGATTTTCATGTATTCTGTAAATTTCCAGAGGTGTGGAAAGATTGAATAAACACTTTCCTTCACCGTTGTGGTTAGTCAGTTTCTATGTTATTATTTTGGTTTCTCATCACTCTAATTTTTTAATTTTTTCAATGAGTGTGGTGGACATAACCCTCACGTAGTGTCTGTTGTTATTCCTTTGGGGATGTGTGTTTCCAATAAATGCACCTATGTGAACCGCCAAGGCGAATCAGGTGTGGTATTGGTTTTACCTAATAATATGTGGAGAGTGTAGGGTGGTTGATCTAATTCTTTTTTTGGTTTTAGTGGCCTAAATATTGATTCCCCATTCCTCCATTCCCCTAGTGGAGGGGGTTTTGATCTATTCTGAAAGTGTTGGTGTAGATCGTGTCCCCTTTGTTTAGGAGTGGGTGTTTTAAATGTTCATGTTGTAACCCTATTGACATGGGTTTGTAGGTTTTTTTTGATAGTTTTGGTTTCCATGTGTGGGTGACTCACAATTCTAATTCATTTAGAATTATTTTTTTTTCATTTCTATATTGTCTCTAATGGTGGGGAGACCGAATACGGGTCTCGGTGATCTTTCCTTTAAGGATTTGTTGGATGGTTGTTGTGATTCAATTATGGGGAGCCCATTCTTGCCTCCCCCCCCCCATTTCATTTTCTTTCATGAGTGCACATTGGTTTGGGTGAATGTTGGGTTCATTGGGAGAAGGTCCAACAATCTTGGTTGTGGAGGTGGTGGCATGATCTTTCTATCGATTCTCAAGAATGGTTCTGAGTTGGTGTTTTTCTTGAGAAAGAGGATTAAGTTCTGTTGATGTTGGATGATATTTCCTTGTCTTGATAGGATGGACCATGTTGATAAGAAATCCTTAGGTGTTTATCTTGCAGCTAGAATTTGTAATTACTTTCCATGGGTAGAAATCATTAAGGGAGGGGAAAATTGTCACACCCAGTTTCCCATGTCTTGTTTTCAATATGGTTTTTTGGAAATAAAGATAATTTTTCTAAGAACTCAGATCATCTTTTCAGGTATGTTTACCTTTTTTTAGTCTTTTTTTAGGAAAATGGGAGTTTTTGGAAATTTCCTAAGTATATGACGTGTACATTATGAGTACACGCTATGTACATTATGAGTACACACTGTGTACATTATGAGTACATGTCATGTACTATGTAACCACAGGTAGCCAGGTGTTAGCCATGTAACGGCCATGCACAGGGTCGTGTGTGGTGAACCGAAGACCGCCTAATGTGGGGCATGTGAAGGCAAGTACACGTCGTGTACATATAAATCACCCACCGTGTAATTTTTTTTACACTAAATAGACCAGGGTCACGTCTAATTGGCCGAAAGCCCTTTTTCTAGGTCTGGATCATCTGAGAGTTCATATACGTCCATGATCATTTCTTGAGCCCCTGATCGAGCATATGTTCTCCAAATTGACTGTTGTAGATTGCGTTGGGATCGACTCAGTAAGCTCTTACTTCAGCTAATGTTTCGTTTCATAATTACTCTTATCTCAACAGTTATCCTCGAATGATCGTTATGATCATTTTTATAGATGTACAGTGTTGTTGGGTGATTTAAGGCTTGAGGTTCATTTATAATGATCCAACAACACTAAGGTAGGTTCTTTGTGCCTTTCCATTGAAATTCATTGAGTTATATGTGAAACATTTCCCAATACCTTTGAACGGGGTATTGCGTGATTATTGTTTTAGCCCAGTTATTTTATTATAATGCTGGTATGCTTGAGAAAATGGAAATTGATTGGGAATAGGGTTAATTTCTATGCTTTGTAAGGGTTTTCCCATGCAAATTTCTATTATGACCTTTTGGTAGAATTTTCCTGTTAGGATATTGTTTGCTTTCCATGCCTATTGTTGTAGGATGGAGTGATTTTGTTTATCTGACATGATGTTCTGTTTTAGACTAGTTAGCCGAGTAATTATTGAGGTTTACATTGGCTAATATGCTTTTCCATGCTTGATTGACTTACACAGGGCCGTGAAAATCTGGTGTAGTAGACCAGAGGGAGAATGGACGTAAAGGCTTCTCCAGAGTGTATGTTTTTACTATTACGTTGCATGCCCATAGTCGGAATTGATGTATGTTCTTACTGAGAGTGTTTTTAGTCCCTTGACATGGGCCCTAGGGGGAATGTGACGTATGGTCTTCCCCAGAGATCTTTTTAGATACCGATATGAGACTATCAAGGGAATAAATTATGAGTGCTTCCCCAGAGAGTCTATTCTAATGCTAAACCAGAGGGGTTAGACTATGTGTATTTCCCAGAGGGTTTATTTTGTTTTCTAGGTAACGCCATAGGGGATAGTCTATGAGTACATACCAGAGGGTTACCCATTTTGGATTTTCTGCTTACTTGCCATGTGGTTTTTGAATGATTTGAAACTATAAGAATGTTTACTGGTGAGTACATCCTTGTTAATGCATCTTTTTACGTATTACCTGCTATACATATTCACTGACTATTAGGCATAGATCTTTTGGTGTTTTCCAACTAGGATTGGTCTCACACCCTGTTTGGGTCATGCTTTTAGTCCCAAACTGATTATATTGTTGTAGGTATAGATAAGGGAAATCACCCTTCAACTTCTTGTACGTGATTGTTTTAGAGCTAGAGAGCATGGCACCACGCTTTGGCTTGCGATGCTATAGAGTTTTTTACAATTTTCTTGTTCATTGGTTTATTATTTTTTTAGCATTGTGACATGTATGGATGCTTTCATAGACATATGTTTCTGACATCCTTATATAGGTGCTCTAGCTATTTATTTCATCTGCCTTAAGCTGTTTCTTTTTGTAGGGTAATATTACTACTTATGATATTGTTATATATTTATTTTCTGTTGTGTTACTCTGTCAATGAAGGAACAGTTTCCCCACTATCAATCCCAAGGCCCTCGCTGCTAGTCAGCAGCCTCTGGCATTAGGGGATATGCGCTTGAGGCCATGTGACCAACCAGGTATGGGGCGCATCTAAGCAGCTTCTGGAACCGGGATGTTGCAATTTTATTGAGTTGTGGGTAAGCTGAATGTTGAGTTTTGAACTTCCATATATTTCTAATCATCCTTCCATGGGTGTTCCAAAGCATTTTTTGTAGTATTTGGAAAAAAGGGTGGTTACTTCCAAATTTGCGCTAACAATGAGCCCATTTCCATATATAAAAACAAAATTTGTTTCTTTTAAAGCTCTTTTTTTTCACTTTTCTAACTCAATCAACATCCCCCTTGGACTCCACTAAGCAATTAAAACTACAATATCCATTTTTACTTTTTAGTAATTCATAATCATGGTGGAGTTGGGTTATTTATTCACGTACTAGGCCAGCCCGTGAACCCATTTCCTATTTTGAAAAAAATAATTTCATTCTTCTATATATTATTCAATTTTTTATATTTTATGGTGATTACACCTATCACTTGATCCCAAAAACCGTAATCACACCCCCCATGTTCTATTTTCCCTCTTTGGAGCACAACTTAGTTGTAGACTAGGAAAAATATCTCAAAGATTCTCAAATCGTCCCAATTTGGAAAGGTAATGTGTTACCTTCATGAATCATTAATTTTATTCCCTCCTCTACCCAAATATTTTTTATATAATTATTCCCAACCTATGTTTCCATTATATGAAGTTACATCCCATTCCATTTACTCTAAGGGTTTAGATCTAAATTAAGATGAAGAGTTCTTTAGTTTCCATGGTGAGATTCCCTCTTATTTCTCTACATCGTTCTTCTCCTTCCACTTTATTTTGGTTTCCTATCCTCCCCTGGTGATGAAACATCTTTTTTTATGTAATCCCATGATTTTTTGGAGGTTTTTGGATCATTTAAAGCTATTATTCATAGATCTAGAGTGTTGGGAAGCCCGACGGGTGATATCAGGTGTGACTTTCCTTCCTTCCATGGTTTTGAGGTATGTTTCCCATTTCACGTGTCCTTTTTATTTATGATTTTTCTTTTTAATGGTATTTTAACCCACTATATTTTCTTATTATTTTTTTATAATCCTTCCATAATGTTATTTGTTGAAAAAAGTGGTTTCTATTCCTTGTTTTGTGAAAAGTATAGTTGTTTTGTTTTTAAAGATCACCCCATGTGTTTTGTTAAATGTTCTGTTATCTTTCACTCATAGTTTTTTATATTTATTACCTATTTTATAGTATTTTTAATTTTATTAAATATCTTGAGTAAATTTATGTAATTCAATTGGTATTTTTATTCCCTTTCATGTACTTAAAATGAATTGTGTTGTTATACAGTGCATTCCATGTGTTGAGTAAATTTTCCAGTTGGATTTTAGGTGTTAAGTGTGATTTAAAATTATTTTTTGGGATATATAAAGGAATGGAAATAATATAAAATGGTGTTTTTAGTCTTTTAATGGCTTTCCAAGGTGTCTTTGGTCGTAAAAACATGGGTTTTTGGTTTATAACTTGTTTTGGCCCCTCTTGCTGGAAAATAGCACGTTGGGCATCCTTATAAAAATGATTGCACTTTGGATATCCAACCTAGATGTTTTAATGGATTTATGACAATTGGTGGATACTTTAAATGGTTTATATACCATTATTTATTAAAATTGAAATTTTTACCTTTAGAAAATGCTTGTTTGGAGAAATGATTAAAGGCTTGTTTGGAAACTTTTGAAATATTGTGAAATATTTTATTATAAAAACCACCTGTGGATGTTTCTCATGACATGATTATATTTATATGATGGATGGGATGTCCTTACTAATTAATCCTTAGGATCCATTATGAGATTTACTTGGGTTGTAATCTTTATGTTCTTTTTGATTAATGGAATGAGATTGGTCCTTGGAGTGACTTGGGGAGATGTCTATTGTGAATTATTATTATATATATGTTGTGAATGGATGCTCAGATTTAATTAGGTGGCTCAAAACCATTTGATACATGAGACATGGGAACCCGTAATATTGAGAGAATATTCTAAGAGTGATTGCTGCATTTGTAGGTTAGGGTACTGAACAGTGGCCCCTAGTAGATAGATATATTGGGTTTATTATTATACGATTTTTCCTCAAACATCCTGAGAAAGGATGGCTGAGCGTACTGAGAATTTTGATTTCATCAAGTGTGACATGTAAATGGGGATGAGGTCTCATGTATTGGTATATTCTCGATTACTCATGGTCTCCTAGGTTCACTTATATCTTTTTTTATTCAGTAGTTTGTAGTGATGAATATGAAGTTTTCAAAAACATTTACATTTCCCTTGTTTTGTGATTGCTATAGTGCCCTATTATGTATTGTTTTTTTGGAATGTGGTGGGATTATTTTGATAAGTTTTATAAAAATTATTTTTCAAATGAATTTTTTTTATCCTCTATACAAATCTAAAAATTTAAATATAAATTTCCCCTTAAATATTCTATTGGTACATTAGTTCAATGAATCTAGTTTCAGAAATGAATAAGGGAAATGGGTTGTACTTTGTTTTAATTAATCATATAGAAAACCATAATTTTATATTTTTTAGTTTAAAAATTAAATAGGTGTTTCATTTATTTTAAAGGATTTGCATTGGTAATAGATTATCAGGACATCCAACTGAGTTTTAATACTATCACCAACAGTTATTTTCTATTTTTATACCTTGGGTAGGTTTCTGCTTGAGTTTGGTCACCTTGGGAGACATGTGATAGTTGTGTTGGAGAGTGACCAGTGGGGTCACGTAGAGTTAGTTAGTCATCTAGTCTGGTTGGGTTAGTTGTATCATTTAGTTTTACTTCATGTTTTTTGTATGCATGATGATCGGTTTTGTTTTTATAAATGTGTATTGGGTTGTCCATTTCATTCCGCTGTTTGTTTTAATGTTTATATTTGGTAGAAATAATTACCTTTTCCCTCATCCTAAGAGCCTCACCACTTTTCTCCATCCTGGGTGGATTATAAGTGCCTCTCGGGACTTGTCGTGGAGCGGCTCGGGTGACCGGTTCAGGGTCGACCTGGACTGTTTCATGACATTGTAACTCTAATTATTTATTTATGTATCTATCATTTATAAATTCTATTTTTATCAATTCCATTATGTATTATAATTTTTACCTATTACTGAGGTCCTAGTATCCACATGATATCCCCCTTGACACACAATACAAGTTGGAAACGCCTTGTTTAAACGGAGGGAAGCATGAGGTTGTGTTGAACATCAGCATGGACTTTTCAATTCATGTAGACATGTTAAAAAATGGTTTTACTGAACTGGGTTCACCAACTTTTTTATTATTCTCTCTTCGATTCAGGATAGTGTACATATAATATAGGGTGGTTGGGAATCAGGTTGAGGAACTATAATAGTGTCTGGTCAGTACTGTATAGTGGACCTCTAAGTTACCAATGAAGTGAGAATTTATGTTATTATTTTTTGATGTTTCATTTGGTTTAAGTCACCTTGGGTGATGCAAATATTGGGGGTATATTGATTTAATGGATTCTTTGTGCATTCATGCATCATGTTTAGGAAATAACACATTCCATATTACAATTTCATTCAATATATGGATCCAAAATAATTACATTCCTATTTAAATTTATAATATGTTCTATTAATAAATTATTCAGTCTGTTATTTTATTTAATCATGAGTATTATATTCTTTAGTGTATGTATATATTATTATAAAAATAATGTTGGTACCGAGGTTTTTTTGTCCCATGGGTAGTTCTTAGTGGGGTTTGTTGGATTTTGTGCCCAAAAACCAACTATATTTTACTTTGAATTACATTTATATATTCAATGAAGTGAATATTAATATAAATATACAATTTAAAAAAATTATTCTATATACCATTGATGTGATAATGTCCTAGAGTTTATATTACATTGATAAGGTCATAAATGATCTATCTATGAAGAGAAACATGAAATTATATGAAAATATTCATAAACCAATTTTTTTGCTTTGATAATGAACTATGATTTAAAACATAGTATATAGACCCTATGGTGAAAGTACTAATAATTGGATAAAGATTATTCTCATAACATTTGAACTTTATAATCTTCAATAAGTTATACTACGAGAACAAACACACCAAAAGGAATTCCACATGTTTTTTGATATATTTATTACAATATTTGAGTGTGTGTAATGGTCATAGAATTTAACATTATTATTAAGTCATGTTATACGTTATACACATCAATATTTTTTTATTAACACTGATGATGAATATTTAAGGGTAAGTTGGTTATATAGGGTGCACCACGAATGACATGTAGTTTAATAAATATGGCAAAAAAAATTTCCCATCGATATTTAGGGATGTTGATATCTTCTCTATCAGATTGAAATATAACACATGCATTAAATTTGATGGCTATGGTGTAAATTTTTTTATTTTACATAGTCAAAGAACGGTGTATCAAGAATATAGGTTCCTGAAATATATGTGAATCCATCTTGATGATATATTAAGGCTAAGGGATAAATTAAAAAGTGAGTGTTCTTGTGTATTTTTTTACATTTCAACATTTTGTTATTTCTCTTGGGTCCCTTTAACCATTTCTAGATAGTAATCATGGTCTTAAGGCATACCCGCATAATGAAAATGAAAAATAACCATTGAAGGTCTAACACTAACTATTTCTATTGATCATTATTAAATTTTATTTGAATTCAATTAATTGAATAAATATTATTTGAAGGACTAAAGAATAATTTTTTTTTCAGGTTTTATTGATCACATAAATTAAATAAATATGTATTCATGAGTTTTAAATAAAATATTTTTATTTATTTTATGGATTATTTAATAAATATTTATTCATTGATATGAGGATAAATATATTTATTAATAAATAAACTGATTTAATCAGGTATTGAATAAATTAAAAGTAGTTTGTATAGATCAAGATTGTGTCTATTAATAAACATTAATTATAAATCCTGTAAAATAATATTAGTTATTTAGCTTGATAGCATTTACACCATAAAATAATTATTATTATATTATTATTATGTTGCATGGGGTTTAATAAAAATTATAATATTATTTAAGAGTTAGTAGATAAATAAATAATATTCTAACCTAAATCATATTGTGATAAATTGATGGTTATGTCTATTGAGTAAGATTATTCATGAAATAGAGAATCACTCTGCACAATAGATTTCTCCCCAAAATTACTCATTCTCTATCTTTAAAAAAAATAAGGAACTCAAGAGGTATTTCTTCGAGATTGAACTATTAGAGATCAATACAAATAATACAAGATATTCGATTTTCTTCAATAGAACTTGTAAACCAATTAATGTTTCTTGGGGATTAAAGGAGCACATGTGGATCACAACTAGAGGAATTATACACTGTGATCCTTATAATTAAATAAAGGTAATTTAGAAAAGGGTTATCAAAAAATAAATATCTACATTGAATACTATATCCTAATATAAAGTACACCTTTTATTCTAATAAAAAATAAATTAATTATAAATTCAAGGTGAGAATATCCTATATTGGGATTTTTTTAATAACCCCAAGTTACAATTTATTTTAATTTAACACCTACCAAAGAAGCATCCATTATGTCTTGAACCTTTAAATGATGTTAGAGTAGCCATTTTTTAAATAGATAACTATTCATTTTTATTGTTGTTCAATTCTCATTAGTGGTAACATTTTCATTTCATTATATTTGACCTTTAATCTTATTTGAATTAACAAGTTTTAAACATGTTAGTCATATTTATTATATGTTTAATTTTTTAAAGGTATAAGAACAAATGAATAATGAATGTAGATTTCATTGAGAAGTATTAAGGATTCGAGTAGGATAAAATGAGACTGAAAAGTGTGTAAAAGGGGTACATGTTGTGTATCCAAGTGCATTGCACTAACTCATTTCATGGAATAAAAAACACGTCATGTATTAAATTATATGTGGTGCATTAATTATGCACCACATACTGACAGGTCTAACCTTGCACATGGAATTTCGGATTAAACATAATGTATTTGGAATACACACTATGTAGTCTGCACAATTTAGAGGATAAATTCACATATCTCATGTGGTCATAAACATAGTAAAATCATGTGATACTGATATCCTGGGGCACTAATTATATACATGAAGTGTATGTGGTGTACAAATCATGTAGTACATAATTTTCTATGGTTGAGACACACTTTTACCCATTCATTGATTCAAACAGAAACACTAAAATAAGATGACAAAGAGTTTATCTAACATACACTTCATATGGTTCCACATCCAAAGAACGCACTGATTCCATTAGCAGGATGCATGGACACATAGAAAAGAAATTGAAATCACTTATCTAGCATGTACATGTTGTTTAGTCCAACCATGGATCACATAAAATCCCCTACCATGTAACCCAGATACATAGAAACTGAGATACACTATGTGAAACTCGTATATACATGATGGGTAGCCTTCCAATTACTGGTATAATTAAATTTCATAAAATTGAAAATTTCATCCTTATTCCCATATTTATTTATCATCAGTTATTTTGTTAAGAAATTTAATTATTGTTTTCAAGAATATTACTATATCAATTAATTTGATATAATAAACATAAAATTATAGGTTCTTTTGTTTATTTAAAATTAATTCAATTAATTATTGGTATCTTTAAATAATATCATATTGTAATTATTATGAACGGTAATTAATTAAATACATAATTAATTATTTAATACTGTTGTTTTACGTTAATAATAATAAATCTATGTGAAATAAATGTTAGATAATTATTTTTTCATATATATTACATATAAGATAATTGAAGACAATGACTAATACCTATGTATGTGTTGGGTATTTTAATTTAATTTAATTAATGGGTTTGAAATTATTTAACATTAAATGAAATTTTATGGAATTTGTTTCACCCATCCCTAAATTATTTTCTAGGATATTTTCTCCAAGTATATTAATGTAATTCTAGAAAACCAATCTTTTTGTTCCCTCCGCTACATGTGAGGTACAAATACTTGTAATTAAAGGAGTATCATAAGGTATATGGAGTGTGTTCCAGGTAGAACCATAATGATTCCAACTAATTTGATGCACATATTCACTAGTGTAATATTGTAACTCAATCCATGTCTAGAAAAAAAGAGTTATTCCCCATGGTCATAGGTTTATTATTGGCTTCATAATAAATATACAGTTTAGATATTGTAATGGTAAGTTTATTAATTTTTTATTCTTTTTTATACTATTCATAATTTATTTTATGGATGCAAGACTACAATAACATAAATAAATGAATTGATATGAAAAAATAGAATTTAAATAAATGGATTATGTGTAAATAATTTATCCAAAATGGTTAATTAAAAAAGTAAAATTTACTTAATATTAAAAATTTCTTTAAATTATAAAAAAATAATATTTTTACAAAATAAATGAATAATGAGATGATAATATTAAGTAATCTAATTTTCCAACATCTAATTTAAGATAAACCCATTGTTTTTGTGTTATTTTCACCTCCTTTGGGGGAACATTTGATTATTATAAAGTCTTACCTAAGATATTTTGTCGACATAACCAATTCTATATTGGTTTTATTTCCTTCCATATGTCTAATACATATTTGGTGGCATGTGTTCAGAAAATCTGTATCAGGGTTTCTATGTTGTGATGTTTACTATATATATCATGTAGTTGTAATCCCATTATTAAAAATACCACATACCTAAATACATTATAGTAATTGTTTTGTCCTTTATCTAGATTATAAGAATGTAAATATGGATGTATACCACTTGAATGTTAGAGAAATTACACATTCCGAGTACAATAGTGAGGGAAATTTGGATGTGATAAGATAATGGAAAAATTAATAATATTTATAATTATTATTTCCCACCTAAATTTTAAACATGTAAATTGTTAATCATCTATTTAATTATTTTTGTAAATGGATAAAAAAACAATGATTATAGGGAAATCATTAATTAACTCAGGGTATTTCATTAAATTTAAAAATATATATATAGTGTATAATCATTTATGTGATACATTATTATCAGAAATATTTTATTATATATTGTAATCCTTATTCATGTTTGATCATCCAGACAGATCATCAATGGTGAAAATAGTTCCTAGTATAGATATGTTAAATATTCGTCCTATGTCTACTGTATTATATTATAAAATATTATTAGAGATTTGATGATACAAAATTAATACATTGATGCTGACACTATAATATATCATCTCTTTTCTTTTTTGAAAGAGAAGGAAATTCCAGAAATAAATAATATTGCCAATTCACTATATATGTGTATAAATTGGAAGAAGGAAATAAAGTTACTTATCATGCTATGAAAATTTTGAGGTATATTAATCAGTTAGTGAAATTGGGCTTCAACTAGGATAATAAATTATCAATTAATATTACCTTATTATCCTTATCTTCATGGTTATCGATATTTTTCAAAACATATATAAAAAAAATTAAATAAATAACTAAGGAATATTTTTCTATACATCACTATAAGGTTAATTATGGGTTAAATCATATTCCACCAACCCCTTTAGGGAAAATTATGAATGAAAATGACTAGGATCCCAAGGCTAATTCAAATCCAAAATATCAGTTATGGAATCCTTCAATGAGAAAAAGGTGTCAATGCATTGGACTGAACATGTGGCTATTTACTTCTTGTGTGGAAGTAATTGACACTAAAGAAATTTATGGAATTGAAAAAATAATCAATTGTATTAACTTTATTTATATTCATCATTTCTATATTTTCTACTTGTGTATTAAATAAAATATTTTTATAAAATACATGTATTTAAATATAGTAAATGAAAAAGAATATGAAGGCTATAAAGAGAACTCAAAATGAAATAAGAAAGGGTGATTCCTATGTCCGCCAAGGGGATATCACTATTTCTCTTTACTATATTTGATTGATTCATGTTTTTAATAAGTGGTACAGACAATACTATCTCATTGTTTAGCTAGAAGAAATGATACATTATTTCATTTTTGGAAGAAATGTTGTTATGGTGTTTTGATACTAAACTAATATGTTAGTAACTCATGAATAATATATATCTATTTCAATGAATAATGAATATAAAATATAATACTCTAATCTAAAATTTGTTTACCTATTTATATACATGCTATTTTTTATTATCAAATGAGTCGGGATATAAGATATTTAAACGAACTAGTTATCATGTTTTTGATAAAGAAACAATTATAAACAAATTTACATCATAAAAATTTTATAATGTGTTCAACATGGCCATGTGAACTATTTTGAATTTAAAGGTAACTTCATATAATTCAGGATATTTATTTAAGAAGCATTATAAATCCCTAATGATGTAAATTATTACACCTGGTAAATATTGAGGAATCATTAAAATGTATTTTCATAAAAACAACTTTCCCATGTAATTATTAACAATAAATTGGGATTAATAGTTATCCATAACTCAAATTTTCATATATGCATTAATATCATAATGGAATTAAAAGGATTATCAATTATGAGTCTTATATATATTAAAAATCTTCTGTATTTCCTTCCAAGACAAGTTTTTCAAATATTAGTACAATAACTAACCATGTGTTGTCCATATTATCTAATATATAACATATGAATTTCGATATGATAATTATATATTAAGAGACTAACATAAGTGTTTGTTGAATATTGTGTTTTAAAATATGTCCTTAACTACAAATGAACATCAAAACAGAAATGTGAATCTTTGTAAATGATCATATAACCACTAAAGATATTGACATTTTGTCAATATTGACTAAATTTTCATAATTTATTCCTATATCATTAAAGATAGTGGGAGAATACTTCGATTATATGGGTTCAGGCTCTAAATTCACATTAGTTGGCATATAAATTCTATACTCTATATATCTTGGAGGGAGGATTAGTTCTATAAACACATAGTATATAGCAATCTATAACCAAAGAGGTGTTTTATGTTCACCATGGTGGGTGATATATATACTATTCTTTTTGAATAATTATTCCTGCAATGCGACATCAAATAGTAATATGCTATGGTTGAAAAGTATATACAAATCCAAGTAATAAACATAATGTACAAATATATGGGGACTTGAAAATTCAAATTTTTCAATGATTTGATATTTTTTATGAGTATTCATGAGAAACTAGACATTTATAGTAAATGATGCTACCAAAAAATCATGATTAATTTTTTAAAGGCCAATTTTATGAAAAAACATATACACCGATAATATTGAAGAAAATCCTTCTTGAATTATATTTTTTCAAATTATATTTATATGATCATCATTTTGGTCTATTGATTTTCAAGACCACCTAACGTGAATGAAATCATATGGTAGATTTTGATATTACATGACCAAAAGGAGAACCTATGGTACATGGATACTAGGCATAATTTAAAATGGTAGGTTACATCAATAAATTCAAATAATATATAAATAGAACCTTAATACATTTATGAATAAATCATGCATAATGATCATATAATTTTCATTGGTAAATGAATGTTTGAATTATGTCTCTATCTGGTTAATGGGATAACTATATTTATTCAAGATATATATGTTGATAACATATGGAAATTATTTGGTGTCTTTACAATTTGATAACACAAGAGAATGAAATTTCTCCATTGTTGACCTCACCTATTTTGATAATCCCAATTATGCCATCACATACGATAATAATCCCAATTAATGTTTATGTTTATTCTAATTCTCTCAATATAGGAGATTCTGTTATCAAGATGATAATATTATTAAAATAATCCTTGAAATATGTTAATCAATGTTTATCCTTGTTTATGTGAGTTTTGAAGTAATTCTATCCCACTCGGACATGTTTTGCATAAAACATAAGTGTTAGTCACTGATCCATTTATAGCTACTAATAAGAGAGCTACCGGTACCTAGTCAACCGACAGACAGAGTCACCGATAAGCCAAGGATCTACCGATATGAATAGAGCTACCGATGTTTGTAAACCCACCAGTAAGCAGGTCAACCGATAGAGAACACTTAGAGCTGCCGATACGAGCTATCGACCGGCCTACTGATACACAGACTAGAGACTGATATGAAGAGACTGATATAGTCTACTGATACAAGTACAGAGTCACTGATACATTGATCTACCGATAGAAAAAGAGCAACTGACGGATCAAGAGCTACCGATATAATGAAGTTACCGATATATAGAGATACCGATAGAGTAAGTCTACCTATAGACAGAGTTACCGATAGAGTAAGAGCTACCCATGGAAGAAGCTACCAATACAAGTTCAAAAGAGCTACCTATGGAAGTTTTCTGCTACACAGTCCACCGTACAAAAGTGCTACTAATGATTGACTAACCAGGAACCGTACCTAGTACCCATGCAATAAGAAATCATTCTTTTTTGCCAGAGGCGAAAGATATAAAAGGGAAGATAAAGACCTAGCTGAAAAGGAGTGGGGCAGATAGAAAGAAAAGTGGTTGTATACAAGGAGTACAATAAACTAGGAAGCCTCAACAATCATTCAAACATGGAGCATTCACGCAGGGCAACATATATCCTCCAAGAAAACTGGACATACTTGAAGTCAATCATTTTGAAGGAAACCACAAGCTGCATCTTGAGTGACGAACTACAACAAACACTTGATGCACTCATGCTAACAAGAAGAACCGAGAACCAAAGAAGAAAACGACACTCTTTTTTATGAACTGAAACCAGAGAAGGACTCAAGAGCTTTTCTGACCAATCAAACGAGTACAGAGCTGCACTGCCAATCACTAAAGCTCTTCTAAACTCATTATGACTTACTTTAGTGATTCTTTCATTTTACATTTCAAGTAGTGTGTGTACCCTATTTATTTTACACACACTGTCTCTTGAGCTAAGCTGTAGGAATCTTAAATCCTCACTCATACTCTATAACTCTCTTGTTTCCCACTGTGGATAGTGGTAGAGGACGAGTAAGACCTAGACAGTTGTGGGTTGACGTTTTTTTCCAACGTATAACTGTGGTAGAGGTCGTTGGACCTGGATAGTATTGTACTATTGTTAACCTTGATCGAGGTTGTGGATCAATTTTTTTAAATTGCTAAGTGGACTATGTCTCAGCTTGAGACTGAACCTCTTGGTTACCTCTACTATGCCTTTTTAGTTTAAGTCTTAAGTACGCTATAAATATTTCATCTTCCGCTGCTATAAAGTTGAAATAAAAAACCATTTTAAAGCTACTTTGATAGTTAAATTAGAAAATGTTTATACTTATTATAAACCAGTAAGTTAGTTTCAAAAGTTAATGAAATCTTCAGATTAAGCTAACTGGGACCTAATCAATCTTTGAGAGACTGATTGAACATTTACACTCTGTATAAATTCACTACAGTTTAACTTTATTTTTAAATTTGGGGTTTTTAAGAGAAATAGTTTTTTACATAAATTTTTAATTGAAATTGAATTCACCCCCTCATGAGTGTCCACTCCGACCAACATCTGGTATTAGAGGCTGTTTTTATTAATACAATGTTTCAAACCATTCTCTTTTTCAACTGTGATTTTAGTTGCATCTTTAAAGATCTTAAATTTCTTTTAGTTCTAAATTTTATCTCTTTAAAACTATTTTCTAAAATATAGTTATGGATAACAGACTAGAGGGTGCTGCTACTAACAGGACACCTTTCTTCAATGGTACAAACTATTCTCAGTGGAAGTTGAAAATTAAAATTCATTTGGAAATATGGGTTTTGATATCTGGACTACTGTAGAGTCTCAATATAAAATTCCAGAAACTGAAAGAATAACTTGGGATGAACCTACAAAGAATGCTTACAATAATAATTTGAAAGCTATGAACTCCCTGTACTGTGCCTTAGGAGATGAAGTGTTTAATATAATTTTTTCTTGTAAAACTATTATGAAATATGGGATACTTTGGGTGTTTCTCATGAAGGAACAACCAATGTTAAAGAAATGATATTGAATACATATACTATTAAATATGATAATTTTAAAATGAAGACTGATGAACCGAATTCTGACATGTATCTCAGGATTAATGAGATAGTCAATACAATGAGTTCACTTGGTAAGGCTATTCCAACAAAGGAACAAATTATGAGAATCTTGGGAAGTCTACCAGACCGATGGAGGGGCACTTCTATTTCAATCAGAGAATCATGTGACATTGGAGCTCTACCTGTGAAAGAGCTTATTGGTAAATTAATGATGTATGAGGAAGAACTCAAGGCAAATAAGGAAGAAGATGATGAACCTAAAAGAAAGTGTTTAGCTTTTAAATTTACTACTTCGATGATCAGGGAAAAAGACAAAGTTCAAATACAAACTGAAAGTAAAACCAGTGAAGATTCGGACTCTGACAGTGATGCTGAGATGGATCAAATATCCAGGATATTCAAGAAGTTTTATAGGAAGGAGAAATTCTTCATAAAATATAACTACAAAGGAAAGTATGACAAAAAGGGACATTGGAAAAAGGATTGGAAAAATCCTGACAAGGAGGATGATATAGTCTGCTATGAATGTAAGAGGAAAGGACACATTAAGGCTGAGTTTCCAAAATTAAAATTTCAAAAGAAATATGATTACAAGGAAAAGAAGTACAAGAAATCAATGAAAGCTACTTGGAGTGCTTCAGAGGACAACACAAGTGAATCTGAAGTTTCTGATTTTGAAAAGAATCGTGCCAATATGAGCTTCATGACCAACACATCTGAGGAACATATTTCCCCTGTTCAAAATTATTAATATTATGAAAATAAAAGTGATTTAGATAATGATGAAAATATTTCTAGGGCTGAATTTTTTGAATATTTTAATATGATGGAAGAATCATGTAATGAAATTAAGGACAAATATAAGTCATTAAAGAAAAAGAATGCTCTCACTGCCAATGTTAAATCTACTCTTGATATAGAAAAGGAATTGAATGCTCAACTGTTAAAAGAAAATACCGAACTGAAAATGTATAATGAGAAACTTAGAAAGGACATAGAAAAATTCACAAAGCGAAAAGATACACTTACTCAAATATAAGGTAAACAAGTTGCACCAAAGTACACTACTGGTTTGGGATACCAACCTGGACAGAGACAGTTCACTAAAACTAAATTAATTCCTAAGTCTGGAAAAAATTCTGCTAGTTCCAGTTCTGGAAATTTCTATGGTTCAACTAGTTATCTATATGGTTATAGATTAAATAAAGTTTATCTTTCAAAATATATTGATTCTTTAAATTATATGAGACCCATAAGAAAAATATGGGTACCTAAAGCTTTGATTGATAACCTTTCTGGACCCAAAAAGATATGGGTACCAAAGTCATTTTCTATCTAAATCTGTTTTGTAGGAAACCTGCATGAAGAGTTCTCACAAAAAGGTATGGTACCTGGACAGTGGATGTTCAAGGCACATGTCTGGAGATTATTTATGCTTTAAAATATTAACAAAGGTTTATGTAAGACATGTCACGTTTGGTGATAATTCTAAAGGAAAAATCATCAGCCTACGCCAGATTGGTAACCCTAATTCAGATTTAATTTATAACATTTTATTTTTTGATGGACTTAAATACAATCTGTTAAGTATTTCTCAGCTATGTGATGATGGATTTAATGTTAAATTTGAAAATGATTCCTTTAATGTTTTTAATTCTAAAAATGTTTTAGTATTTTCAGCTTTAATAAATGAAAATGTATATGTTATTGATCTGAATTCTTTATCTAAACAAAATGTTACACGTTTAAATTCTTTTCATAAAGAATCTTTGCTCTAGCACAGAAGATTAGTACACTGTAACATCCATTCACTTAGAAATTTGAATAGGAACAAATTGGTTAGATACATACCCAAACTTTAATTCCCATCAAACAAAGTTTGTAGTCCCTATCAAAAGGGAAAGCAACATAAAGTTTCTTTTAAATCAAAAAAGAAGTCTCAACTTCACAACCTCTCGAGTTGGTTCACATGGACTTGTCTAGACCTTCTAGAATTTCTAGTTTAAATGGGAAGAACTATGTCTATGTCTTAGTAGATGACTTTTCTAGATATACTAGGGTATATTTCTTAGCTCACAAAAGTGAATCTTGTTCTTAATTTCTTAAATACTAGAAATCAGTAGAAAACCTTAGTGGACTTAAGATTAAAACTCTGAGAAGTGACCATGGCTGTGAGTTTGAAAATCATGATCTTGAATCTTATTGATCACACAATGGCTATAATCACAACTTTTTTTCTCCAAGGACACCTCAACAGAACGGTGTAGTAGAAAGAAGGAATAAAACCCTTCATGAAATTGCAAGAACCTTGCTTCATGAGTATGATCTGCCTATTTATTTTTGGGCTGAAGATGTGAATACAACTTTTATATTATTAATAGAGTGTTAATTAGACCTATTCTCATAGATACCCCATATGAATTATGGAATAATAGAAAACCTAAAGATAGTTACATTAGAGTCATTTTCTGTAAATTTTTTATTCTTAATACAAAGGATAATCTGGACATGTTTGCTTCTAAAAGTGATGAAGGTATTTTTCTAGGTAATTCTTTAAATAGAAAATTCTGCAGAGTCTTTAATAAAAGATCCAAATGTGTGGAAGAATCTGGTCACATCCAGTTTGATGAAACTGATCCACATGAGCCTAAAACCTCTCATGAAAATATTGAAGAATATTTTTCAGAGTTGGAACTTAATGATAAATCTAAAGAACCTGCTATAAAAACATCAAGTTCTAGAAATATTCCAAAATCTACTTCTGTTGAACCCGAACTTAGAGATGAACCTGCAATTTCTAGTCCTACCTTTACTAAATCAACAAGGATTCTAAAGAATCATCCTTTCAATAACTCTAATATATGAGTATATTGCAACCTCTAATGCAGCATAAGATGTGGTTTAGAAACATCCTGTTATGATTTAGGGTTTTATGAAATGAACAAGATTTATCATTTATTATGAGCATTGAATATTGATTTAGATAGTATTCCATGATTATTGTCGGATAATAAATTGTGGAAACTCTATTATATCACTTCTGTAAGGATTTTCTAAATATAGTAATGATTTAGTAAATATATTCACCACACTGGCTTGTTGATTTACTAACCCGAACTATGGAAATTTGACTGGCATGTGGATTTTCTAACCCTATCCATGGAAATATGGTAGTCCTAATAGTTGTATTCATACTTAAAAGAATCATGTTATTCAAATAATGACTAACTGAATATTAGTAGTTGGCTCTGGTGAATGTAGGAGTTAATTGGATTTGGTTCCCTAAAACCAACTAAATTGTCCTCTGGATTACATATATATATATATAATTAAGTGAATATTATACTAAATATACTATAAAATATTGTTTTTCATTTTTATAACATACAAGTGATAATGTTCTAGAGTATTTTTTGCATTGATATGGTCATAGATGTTCCCCTCTTTGAGGATAACTTTAAAATTATTTGAAAATAAAATTAAATATAGTTTCGTGTGTAGATAACATACATTGATAGGGCCTATTTTCTATACACTATCAAGTGTGATTACTCATAATAAGATGATTTTTCACCTAATGTTCTTACTTAGTAATATCCATGATGTAAAATTTTGAAAATAGGACATCCAGTAGGAATTCCACAAGACTTAGTGTCATCTGATATTTCTCTATGGAAACATGTGTAATAGACCTTATACATTAATATTATTTTTATTCATGTTTTTAATCACACATTTTTTTCTAACCATAATTATAGAAGTTCATGGAGAAGTTGGATACGTTGGGGGCATCACAAATGATGTGTTTCTAATTAATAATTTTAGGAAGATTTATTCCTCCCCATCTTTTTCAATGATGATATCTCAACTCATTGATTAAAATATAACCCTCTTAGTAATTATATATTTGTGGTGTGATGATATTTATTTCATATTGTCAAAGAATGATTCACCATGCATGTAGGTTGATGAAAAATATGTCAACCTTCTTTATGAGATATTGAGACAAAGGGGTTACATTACACAATTATCATTAGTATGTGGTTTATAAAATCGCAAAATTATGTTCTATATCGTGGATAACTTGTCCTTCTATTACATAGAAATCTTGGTTTTCATTCACACCACCTAATTCCAATGAGAATAAATCCTTGGGGGTCACACACAAATTATTTCTATTGATATCAAATAAAATTTATATTAATTTAATTAGTGTAATATATATTATTCTTAGGGCTGGGGAATAAATTTATAAATGTTTTATTCATAACAAAATTTAAAGTAATATTTTTTCTCAAATTGTGAATAAAAAATATTTATTTGTTTTATTGAGTATGTAATAAATATTTTTCCTACAGTCTATGGAGAAAAATAATTATTATTGAATAAAATTGTTTTTCAGGTATTCAATAACATGTAATCAGTTCGAATGATCCTTGACCGCATCCTATAACAAATATTTATTTAAAGGCTTGTAAAATAATTTGTGTTATTGTGAATGTTTGCACAAAAGCATTAAAATAATAATTATGATATTATTATTATATGGAATGGGGTTGAATAATTATTATAATATTATTTAAGGTACTATATTAAATTAAATAATATTTTAATCTAAACCCCAGATATATAAATATATGGTTATTTCTGTTGTGTCGGGTAAATCAAGAAATAGAGAATCATTGTGTAAAACATATTTATATCTTCAATTAGACTTTCTCCCTCACTCTAATGAATGAGGAACAAAATGGATATTCCACCAAGATTGAAGGACATATAATTAAAAAAACAACACAATATAATTGATTTTCCATTATAGCACCTATAAATCCTTTTAAATTGCTTAGAGATCAATGGATCATGTGTGGATCGCCACTAAATGGACTCTACAAATGGATTCTTATAGTGAAAGGATGAGAATCTGGATAAGGGTTTTCCAATGATACTCATGTATATCTTAGAATGGATCCTTATACAACCTAAACCATTATATCTGATCATATATAAATTAATTATAATTTCAATGTGAACATATAATATACTGGGTTTTTGGGAAACACTATGTTAAAAAAAATTAATTTAACACTCTCCTAATGTTCTTCTGCTGCACTCAAAAAATGTAATGCTATTCCTTGTTCAAATGGGTATACTATTAGTTAGAACATTATTACAAAACATTATTTGTTAATGTGAACAACATTCATTCCCTTTAGTTTAGTTATTAGATTTATCTATTGTTTTATTTATAATTTCTAGAAAAAGTTTATCATATATGTTTTGGAAATTTTTTTCGGGAAGTCCTAGTTGAACCACATATCATGATTGATAATGAAACTATGATTAATATATTCATTTATCCAATAGTTCATTCTCTATAAATAATCTAGTTAGGAATATTTTTTCTATTACATGTTCAGGTTGGTGAATCCAATAGGGGTAGTCCAATGATAGTTGATAATGTTCTTGAATTACACCTATATCATTACCATTCCTTCAGGGGAACATACGGTCCCATTATATAAATGACTAAATACCTGTAATCAAAATATTTTCTTACCTACTAGAGACCCTAGAGGATCTAATGGTCAATATTATTGCTTCTATGATCCAGGATGTTGTTGGATGATGGTGGAACGTTAGGATTTATTTCGGTAGATGTGAAGGAACAATGTGGGTGAACTTCAAAGACCGATTTTTTATGGAATCATTCCTTCATGCACTAAAACTTGTCTATTCATATTATTTCATTGATTTTTTGTATATAATGATGAATATTTTCACTTCTTCTTCACACATCACCAATTTGATTCCCGTTTTTCCTCTTCTAGAAAGGATTTATGTTTAAGAGTAATAAAATTAATGAACAGGCTTCATCCTTAGTTAAAATATATGTCCAATAACATTGATCTGAAGAAAACAATTGTAGTGCCCTATAAGGATGTGATGCTGTAGAAGGGCATTGAGGAAGAAATAACTGAAGCTATTATTCTAGATATTAGTGAAACTACATGTGTTTTATCCAATGTAGTTCTAGTTGATTATTATGGGAATAAAAGGAGCAAAAAAGAGGATAGAAACTTGATCTAATGTTGATAGTCATGATAGGGTAAGGGCTCTTCAAATAACTCATTAGGAACGTCCAATGCTATATGCAATAATTATATATGGAATGGAAACTTTTTCACGGACAATCATGTTTTCCTCAAGACCTCTCACCAGTGTGGAAAGATCGGTAATCTAAATTTGTTCTGTCAAAAGACATCATGGATGGACATGACTAATGACATGCTATATTGTAGGTGTGGGATGTCAGAAACTGGTGTATTCCCTACAAGGGTTTGTGAATCTGGATTTCTTCTACTCTCATTGTGGATTTGTATGATACACAAACATATCATTATTTTATATCTACTCTAGTGGTTCCTGGGATAGAATTAAAATATATTTTTATTTATGATCTATTATCCATAAATATACCTTTGACAATGAAATTTGGTCAATTTCATATCTATCTATGATGTCTTATGGTGATTTATATATTTTAGAATTTGTAGAGATTCCAAATTCAAGAGATTTCATGTTTTTATGTGATCATTGGTCTGAATTGGATTACTATATACTATGAACACTTAGATAATTTTCCAGAATTGGTGAATATTACATCACCATAAGTTGAGATGATCATGTTGACTACAAATTGTGATGTCATGGTTTGTATAGGGGGACCAGAACCTTGTCAAAGAAACGTATTATCACTATACATGGTTTTCCTGGTCTTTGTAGTGGACCATGAGGTTTCTCCTTCCTTCTTCATATTGGATTGGGTTATACCAAATATACACCAGAGTGGGGTGAATTTTTTATTTTAAAATTTCTTCACAAGATCATGATCTATCCTTTCAATTTTATCAGAAAGATTAAGTAGTGGAAAATAAATATCAAAGGATGCACGATGTATAGTGGTTCAGGAATCAGAAGGCCCGTAGTCCACTCCAAAAACTCTCTACTCCACGAGAATTTTGATTTTCACAATATGGTCCTCTTATCAAAAAAAGGTTCTACAACTGAGTGCATGCCTTTGAAAAAATTACAATCTTTAAGGAAAAATAGAGCCTTCTGCTTCATACCTAGAACTGAACACCCATCTTGGTACGAAAATTAGGTCACTCAAAGTAAATGAGTAGTGGATCTTTAAAATACATTCTAGTTGTTCTTCACAATTGCAATAAAAAAAAATTGACAGTCAATGGATCGTCGATTTCAGAAATGATGTTCTTCAGGTAAATAGTAGTTTTGTATCAATCCCATTACAACAGATCATGAAATATAATTAGCATCTTTAATAGTAGTCGATTCACAATTGATATTCGATGTTGAATCGGTGGATCATTAATAGATTTTCTTCTTCTTCTGAAAATAGATCCTTTTCTCTTTTCTTAATAGAAGATATGTAAGTCTCGATAGTCTCTGTAAATTGTAGTAGTGAAAAACTCAAGACGTGGATATATTTTTTTTCTTCTTTTCAATAATTTTCCTTTAAATCTGTAATAAAAAATAATACAAGTATATAAAGAATATAGACAAGCATTATAATTTTAAATTTAGATCCACAAAAGTTTCCTTTATAATCGATATATTCAAATATTTGTATAACTAGATCCATCACAAATATCCTTAAAATTATCCATAAAAATCTCCTCTTAAATCAATCATTTGAATCATAAATAAAAATCTTTGAATCAGTCAATGATTCACTTTAGATTCGAGCTTCTAATCTGGTTTAAATCTGCCTAATAATCAGCATAAAGACCATTGACATAATAAAGATATAATTTAAATCTATGATGCCAAACGTAGGGTGTAACTGTATAGCATACATTCTCTGAATGTAAGGATCAAAACATAAGGTTGATCACAAATTTAAGGTTGATAAAAAATTTATGGTTGATCTCAAACTTAAGGCTGATCTCAAACATAAGGTTGATCATCCATACATTTCTCTTCATCTCTCTAACAAACAATAAATAATCTATACGTTTATCAGATTTAAAATGAAAGGTAAACGATCCAATGTATGGTTGTTTACAAAATTAAGGTTGATGAATAAAACATTCATAGAAACAAATAGGTTGTTCCATATAAACATAGGATTCTTCTTCCATACTTCTCAGATATTCCAAATCTAAGGTTCCTTCCAAACATAGAGTTCTTTCTTCCATACTTTTCTTACAACATATGGTTGTTTAACCAAACTTTACTGATAACACGTTAGTGAACGTTTTCATCCTTACACTACACTCCTCAACTTAGGGTATGAACAGTGTTTCCATAACACTCAAAAGTGATTTCCGAAGACATTGAGTATGAACAGTGTTTCTATAATGCAATAAATTGATTTCCAAAAACATTGAGTAATATTCCACGTGGGTTAAAACACCTAAATATAATTTGAAAATATAGAAATAAATAATATTAATTTCCTAAAATATACTCAGTGTAAAACCATTAGAATAAAAAATAAGGGTATTTTTTAACATAAAAATAATAATAATAAGACGTAGTATTGTTGAAAACAACACTTTCTCAACAATCTCCCCCTTTTTGATGATCACAAAACCCATGAAATAACAAATAAAATTATCATACCAAATTAATTTCATATAAATTAGAATTTTTCAAAAACAATATTTTAACAATATTATTTCCAAATTTTTACATTTTCTCCCACATTATAAGGTAAAATTTTATAAAGTAAAATAAAATCTCCTCCTTTATATACAATGAATTCACCCCAAAGAATATGTTGTGTTTATCCATATTTACCCCCCCCCCCATTTTGTGAAATCAAAAAGAATGCTTGAAGGAAGAATATAACACATTTTTATGTAGCACTGACCTGATGTTAATTCTATGGTACACTAGTTAATAATATTTGAATCTGAATTACTGGCATTCAAACAGAGACAGTTTTGTAAAAAAATTAATGACACAGAAACATGTGAATCAAATATATATTTTAAAAAAATAATTCAAGTACAATAAAGATGATGAGAATCATGGTTAGGATATAATTTTTTGGAAAACGGGTTTCATCGCCTTTGAATGATTTCTTTGAGCTCTAACAGTTGTAGTCTCACCCTTTTCATCATTCCATCGCCTAAATGGACTATGAGATCTCGTCCTTCTTGAGTCAGATGAATGTCTTCAATAAAATTGACTCTGAAAAACTCATGTAACCTATATTCCTTTTCCATAAAATATTTAACTTATCAGTGAACTGATTCAGCAAAACTCGAACTCCAGTTTCATTCGAAGTCAAATGGTCAATAAGAAACTTCTGATTTCCCAGCAACACAGATGAAGGAGCACTATTGCATTGAAGATCCTGCAGTCTGTCATTCATATTGCTCAGAGCTGCTATAATGGCCTAAAATATTCAGATCAGATCAGGTGATGTAGCTGATGTACTGGCTTCATGAATTCTGATAGGAGTGAATTTTTCCTCTATGAAAGATTTATGATCTTGTAAATATGACTTCATCACCATTTCAGATTTGAGTTTTTCAACAACATCCAAAACATCCTTCTTTAAATTTTCAACTTCTTATTTTGAAACAGAACTGGTTTTCAGTCTCTAAAATTTTAAATTCTCATTTTCAAATTCTCTTCTTAAAGAAGCATTTTCATCTTGAACATTATTAAATTTGTGGATCAATTCCTCCACATAATCATTATAAGAATCAGAGTCACCTTAGTATTGATTCTTAGTATGAGCTTCAACTGGATTTATCAGTGTTAGAGGTTGGAATTCACGATCTGACTTATCATCATCATTCCACTATACTGAATTATCCACTAATTGATCCTTCATTTCCTTTTCTGACTCATCCACAGAAAAATACTCACCAATAATTTTCATGTGAATTTCAAAAGGGTTCACTGCTTGGTTAGATTCTGGCACATCTTGATAATTTTCTTCACTGATATCTTCCAAGACGGGTTCCTCTAATATAGGTTTCTCTTGATCTAATTCTTCTTGGAAAATTTTAGTAGGCTATACATTTTTAGATCTAGCCACTTCAACATCTCTAGTATTTTCAATAGATGGATTCACAATTTCTTTTTTTACATGAGGAGTCACCTCAATATGAGAGACTATTAGTTGATCAACTATTTGTACTACATATTCTCTAATAAAGATATAGCTTAGAAGATGATTAGTTTTTCCATAATTTTCATGAATAGGTTCATCATTAGCTTGTGCTTCTCTTGAACTTTTCCTCTGATGTCCTTCTTTTCTTTCCTCATCAGTAGGTGTGTCAACTGTCTCAAACCGTATCCTTCTTGATACTCCACTTGTTCTTGATTTAGCTAATCCTTCCTTTGATTTTGTTGGTAGTTCCTGAGCACTCTCTTGTTATTCTTATGCTCTAAAAGGAATGAGTTTTCCATTTATTGTGATCCAAATTAATCCAATCATCCTTAGTGTTCCAGAATTAAAAATGTCGCTATGGTGACATTTTACTCAGGCGTCTGACAGCCTTATTATATCTGACTTAAATAAGATCATTGGAATGAACCTTCTAAATGGATATAAGGTCATCCTCACTTCTGGTTGGCATTAGTTGTTGAGATATCTGATCATAAATCTTGTAAAATTAAATTTTATATCACTCATAAATAGAAACATTATGTACATATCAGGGTACAATATTTTCTCCATCTCTGACATTCTCGGTGCAAAACATGTTTTCACAAATTTAACTAAAATATTCTAGTGAGGTTCTTGATCATTGACTAGCATCTTCCTTATATTTTATTATCCAAACAGAAAAGACATAATATCATCAGACTTATATTAATTATCACCAATATTCATTAAATTAAAATAGAAAACTCCCTCATGATGGTAGTGAAGAATTTTGGCTATCTCTACAGACAAAATCAAAAACTCTATGTCTTATATCATAGATATTGTTGAATATTCATCTTCTCTTAGACTAAAATAAACTAATTTAAAAAAAATTGAAGAAGTTTTAACTCATATAGAAACTTCAGATATTCCCCATTGAACGTTTTCATGAGTTTCTGAAATTTTAGGGCTTGCCTCAACATCAGATCCATCTGGTAAAACCATTCCAGATCGATCACCATTCCTTTAAAAATATTTCGTCCTGCTGAGCATCGCCTCTTGGCATTCCTATTTTCTGGCTCATCATACCTTTTTATTTAGGACTTTGCTATCATAGATTACTAAAGGTTCGAAAATCCTGGGTTTTTAAGGATCAGGTGATGATAGAGAAGAGCATTAGATGTTCTCGGGGTTTCAAAGGGTTTTGTGAAAATGAATGGTTTTGGAAGAGAAAACAGTTTCTGACATTCATGATTCCTATTTCATTGCGTACATAGTAATTATTACAGTATTTAAAAGTATAAAATTACATAGAAAAGGTTAAAAACAGAACTAATGAAATTTCTAAATTAATACGGACAAGTTAAAAAATATAAAATTAAAAAGACATTCATTTAAAAATAAATAAACCTAACCCCCCCTTAATAAAAATCAAACCATGTAGTAGTAAGTGTTTTAGTATAAATATTAGCTAATTGAATTTTTTTGCTTACAAATTCTAAGAATATATCATTTTTAAGAACATGATCTCTAAGAAAGTGAGGTATGATATCAGTATTCTTAGTTCCAAAATGATTAATAGGTTTTTAGAAATATTTATAGTTGTAGTATTATCACATAAAATTAGTGTATTATTAAAATTTAGTCCAATATCCATAAGAGTGTTTTTCATCCACAAAACATATACACAACAAATGAAAACAGATATATATTCTGCCTCGACTGTTGATAGGGCAACTGAGTGTTGTTTCCTACTATACCATGACACTATGGATTTTCTTAAAAATCAACAAGTACCTGAGGTGACTTTTCTATCTAATCGACAACTTCCAAAGTCTTCATCTAAATATGAAATTGAAATAAATTAGAAGTTTTTGGATTGAGAAGAGACTAAAAAATAGTTCCTTTTAAATATATAAAGATTCTTTTGACAGCACTTAAATGAGATTCTTTTGGATAAGATTAAAATCTAGCACAAAGACATACTGAGTACATTATATCTAGAATTCTAGTAGTAAGATATTAAAAACATCCAATCATAACTCTATATAACATGTTCCTAACTGATTTTGCAGTTTCATCCAAATCATGTTTTATATTAGTACACTGAGGAGTTTAATATGTCTTGATTTTTTCAAGTCCAAATTTCATTAGTAAATCAGTAATGTATTTTTTTTGATTTAGAACAGTTCCAAAAATATTTTTCATAAACATGATGTCCTAAAAATAAATTTAATTCTACCATAATACTCATTTCCAATTCTTTTTGCATTAGATTTGAAAACTCAGGAAAAAGCTTTTAGTTTGTTAAACCAAAAATTATATCATCAACATAAATTTAAACTAGTAAAACATTATAAGTTTTCATAAAAAGTGTTGGATCTTCCATTCCAACATTAAAATATTTTTTAATAGAAAAGAACTTAATCTTTCATACCAAGCTCCAGGTGCCTATTTAAGGCCATATAGAGAATTAGTATATTTAAAATCAAAATCTGGGTTTTGGGAATTTTCTAAACCAGGAGGATGAATAACATAAACATCTTCCAATAAGTTACCATTAAAAATCCAGAATTATCATACATCTAAAATAATTTAAAGTTCGTATGAGATGAATAGGATAAAAGGATTCTAATAGCTTCTAATCTAGCTACAGGTGAAATGCCTCATCATAATATATACCTTATTCTTTATTATAACGTTTATCTACAAGTATTTCTTTATTTCTAGTTATTATTCCTCAGTCATATAGTTTATTTCTAATGAACCATTTGCTTCCTATAACTGGATAGTTCTGAAGTCTTTCAACTAAATTACAGACATCATTTTTCTTGAATTGGTTTAGTTTTTCCTACATTTCAATCATCCAGCTTTCATCAACTAAGTATTCTTATAATGTCTTAGGTTCTAATTAAGAGAGAAAAGAAAACAATTTCACAAGATTTCTTATATTTCCTCTGGTTTTTATTCTAGTGTCTAGGTCTCCTATAACAGTTTCTAAAGGGTGATTCTTTAGTGTTCTAGATTGTCTAGGAAGTATAATATTAGGTTCTTCACTATCTTTCTCTTCTGAACTGGACTTAATTTCGTTTATATCTATTTCAAAATCTTCTTTTATGTTATCCTATCTCAAGTTATCATTAGAGTCATATTCATCAATTTGGTCTTTCCTTTTCTCAAAGGGATCAGATTTATCAAATTTCCCATCAACAAAGTCTTCAAAAATCCTTGCCTTTTTATTAAAAACTCTATAATATTTGGAAGTATCATAATATCCTAAGAAAATGACTTCATTAGATTTTAGATCAAACTTACCCAGATTTTCCTTAGTGTTTTTGGTGCAAACCTTGCATTCAAAAACATTAAAGTAATTTACTTTAGGTTTTATATTATTCCAGAGTTCATAGGGTGTCTTTTAAAAAATAGCTATGATTAAAGTTCTATAAATTATGTAACAGGATGTGCTTATACTTATTCCTAGATATATGTAGGATGGTTGTATTCATTTAGCATAGTTCTAAACATTTCTTGAATAGTCCTATTTATTATTTCAACATTTCCATTTGGTTGAGGTGTTCTTAGTGCATAGAAGGTGTGTTTAACACCCATATTTGAGCAGAATGAATTAAATTATATATTCTCAAACTTTCCACCATGATCACATTTTAATGAAATTATTTAATAATCTTTTAAATTTTGAATATCTTTGAAGAAACTTTCAAATATTATAATAGATTCATTTTTAAATTTTTGAAAATAAATCCAAGTAAAACAATAATAGTTATCAACTAAAATATCCACATATAATTTACCATCCATGCATTCTATTCTTGAAGGTCCAAACAAATCCATATGGATAAGTTCTAGAGGTTTAGATATAGAAATTTTGTTAATAGATTTGAAGTTTTATTTGTGCTGCTTTCCATGTTGAAATGCGTCACAGAATCTATCACTTTCAAATTTGTGATTTAGGAAACAAGAAACTAATTGTATCTTAGATAACATATTTAAAGAATATATATTTTAATTTCCAAGTCTTCTATGACATATACATGATTCAATTTTTTTATCAATTATGAATTTTACTTTTTGTTTACACATAGAATTTAAATCTAGTGTGTAGACATTATCAGTTCATGGTGCTCTGATTTTAAGGAAATTATCTTTAAAAATAGAACAAAATTTATTAGAAAATTAATCCAAATAACCATAATCACAATGTTTATAGATACATATCAGGTAGTGTTTCAATACATATACATAGAGTACATTATTGATTGATACTACTTCTAGATCTCCAACTATTCTGATGCTAATAATCATGCCTTTGGAATTATCAACAAATGTGACTAGACCACCATCCTTTGGAGTTAGAGTTCTGAAATTCTATGAGTTTCCACTCATATTCCTAGAGAAGCCAATGTCCATAAAACATATTTCAATTTGGATTATGTGACCTGCTTCCTACAATGGAATGTCAACAAGGATTTCTTTTGGTACCCATATTCTGTTGGGTCCAATAGTATTAGTTTGCAGTGATCTTTGAATCCAGAATTGTGTTGTTTTTCTTTAATCAACAAAATCATATAAACTTCTTGCAAAAAAGGAATTCCAAATCCCACTTATTTTCATTTTCTTAAATAAAAATGTTTAGATATGTTTCCTCTTGTTCTAAAATAATTACAGATTACTTATCTAGTAGTTGGAAAAAAGCAATTTTTATGTAGTTTAGGTTTTTCACCTTTACATCCTATTCCATATCTTTCCTTTTTAATCACTTTTTTCAAGTATTTCATTTAGTGTATTTTCTCCTTTTGTAAAAATAAGAGATGCACTTGTATATGTTTCTACTTCTGTATGAAGTGTTTTTTTATTTTGTTATCAGAACAATTAGTGTTAAATATGTTATATTTTTCAGTAATTCCTTATGTTTCTTTAGTAGAGTATATCACTCTCCTAAAACAACCTTATGAATATTCTTTAATGACTTTTGTTTCTTAAATAAAGATTCATATTTTTCTTCCAGCATATTACACTAGGTTGAATATCTATTATTTATACAACTAGAACTAGAATCTGAATTAGATGAGTAGTATTATTTTACCTCATCAGCTTCTGCCATAAATCACATGTTTTCATTCATACAATATTCTTATTTTTCTGAGTAAGACTTTGATGAGCTACTAGATTATTCAGAAAAACTCCATATAGTTTTCATTGCCTTCTTTTCTTTCTTCTCATAGTCATTTCTCTTGAAGATTTTTTTCCTTGCCTTCCTCTAATTGTGGAGAGTCATGTCTGATATGGCCATGTTTCTTGAACTAGTAACATCTGACTTTCTTCTCATCCTTTTTAAAAGACATTCTAAAACCTTTTTTCTTTCAATAATACATACATAAATTTCTGGCTATCTGAGCCAGTTCCATAACTGAATTTAATGTATCAGAACTTCCTGATTTCAACTTTATTTCCTTTTTCCTCAAATTTCTATTTTTCAATAAGATGACATCTTTAAGGCAGTGTATTTTCTCTTGATCAGAACCATATTCTCATTTGCTTCATCTTGCATCTCAACTTCATAAATCATATTGAGTTCCAATTAACTCTCTCATTGTTAAATCTTTTACAAGTGCGGATTGTCTGATAGTAGTAGAAATTCCATTCCATCTTAGTGGTAGTACTCTTAGTACATTCAAGGATTGATCAGCTTGTTTGATCGGATATCCAAAGGATGTGATGTAGTTGACAATCTATTTTAACCTTCTATTCATCTCGGTGATGCTTTTTACTTCAAACCTCTTGAATGTATCGAATTTTAGTTTAGAAGTAGCATACCTCATCTGTATTACATTATCAGTTCCTTTGTAAGAAACAGCCAATTTCTGCCACATTTCATAAGCCACCGGGCACTGAGATACTCAATTGAATTCATCTGGTCCAATACCACAGATGAGAGCATTCATAGATTTCGCGTTTATGTAGTAGTCTTCATATGTATCAGCATATCATGTTTCAGGATTCTCTGGAATCATATAGGGAGTTATAATTTTTGAGTAGACTCTGTATCCAAGGTTCTTTAAATAAATGATCATCCTTGATCTCTAGCTTCCATAATTTTCACCATTGATTTAGGGAGCTCGATCTATTTACATACCCTCTCGTGTATCAGTCATTGAGCTATATATAATCTAAAATCTTTCATCTTGTTATAGCTTTGTCAAAAACTCCTCCACTGATACCAATTTTTGGATCAGGTTATACAAAATATAAAAAACAGGGGTGAATTTTGTCTTTTACAATTTCTTCACAAGTTCATGATCTTTCCTTTCAACTTTACTAGAAATAATAAGCATCAGAAATTTAATTGAAAAGGATGCACAATGCATAGTGGTTCGGGGAACATAATGTCCCGAGTCTACTCCACCAATGCTCTGCTCTACACGCTTGGTGATTTTCACTATCTTGTCCTGTTATCAATAGACCGTTCTACAACTGAGTACAGGTAGTGGACACCTTTACAGGAATTAATGAAATATGGGGCCTAATGGTTCATACATTGAACTGAACAAACCGCTTAGTACGAGAAGTCGGTCAATCAAAGTAAAAGAGTATTTGATCTTTCAAATACATTCCAGTTTTTCATCACAATTGCAATAACACTCAATTGACATTTGATGGATCATCGATTTCCGAAATGATGTTCTTCATGTAAATTGTATTTTGAGTTGAAACGATTGAAGTAGATCTTGAAATATAATTCGCTACTTTAATAGTAGATGATTCAAAAAAGATATTAGATGTAAAATTGGGGAACCTTCAATCGATTTTCTTCTTCATTAGAAAATAGATATTTTTCTCTATTCGTAATAGAAGATCTTTAAGTCTCAATTGCCTTTGTAAATTATAGTAGTGAAAAACTCAAGATCTTGATATATTTTTTTCTTTATAATAATTCACCTCAATATCTATATTACAAAATAAAACAGGTATATGAAAAATAAATATGATTGTTCTCCTTTTAAATTTAGATCCCCAAAAGTCGCCTTTAGAATCGAAATATTGAAATATTTTATTAACCAGAGCAGTCGTAACTCCCCTTAGAATTTTCCATTAAAATATCCTCTTAAATCAATCCTTTGAATCCTAAATAACCAGCTTTGAATCTGTCAATGATGCACTTTAGATTTGGGATTTCAATCTAGCTTCAAATCAACCTAATAATCATCATAATTATCGTTTCTTTAATAAAGTTGTTATTTAAATCTCTGAAGCCAAACGTAGGGTTGAACGACATATCATACATTCTATGATCATAAGGATCACAATGTAAGGTTGATCGCAAACATAAGGTTGATAACAAACATAAGGTTTATCTAAAACGTAAGGTTGATCTCAAATGTAAGGTTAATCATCCGTACTTTTCTCATCAAGTCAGAAATGAGAAATACATAATACATACTTTTATCAGTATCCAAATGAAAGGTAAATGATCCAACATAAGGTTGTTTACAAAATTAAGGTTGATGAACCCTAATTTTGAGAAACAAACATGTCGTTCCCTATTAACGTGGGATTCTTCTTCCATACCACTATGATATTCCTAACATAAGGTTCCTTCCAAATGTGGAGTTCTTTCTTCAATACTTTTCTGATAATGTATGGTTGTTTAACCATTCTTTAATAATAACACGTATGCGACAGTTTTTATCCTTACGCTGCACTCCTCAACATAGGGTATGAACAGTGTTTATAAAAAATTCTAAAGTGATTTCTGAACACATTGAGTATGAATAGTGTTTCCAGAACACGCTAAAATGATTCCTGAACACATTGAATAATATTCAACGCTGATTAAAATGATTAAATATTATTTCAAAATAGATAAATAAATAATATTAATTTCTGGAAATATACTCAAAGTAAAATAATTACAATAACAAATAAGTTTATTTGTGAACATCAAAATCATCATAAAAAGACAGTGTATTGTTGAAAACAACACTTTATCAACACTTTTATTCTATAGTGGTCCAGTACGATGATTTCATTGAAGTGGAATTGTCAAGGATTCCTCCACATAGGGGAGTTGAGTTAATGATTGAGATCATGCCTGGTGGGTTACACATATTGATTCCACCACCCCTAATAGAACCAACTATGATGAAAGAGCTCATGGTACTTCTTTAAGATCATGAAGAAAAAGTATTCATGATGAAGAGAACAACCATCAGGGTAATCTAGTGTTATTTTCATAGAATTTGGATGGTGGTGTTCAGTTTTGTGTCGACTAATGTAAATTGAATCAGATCATAATGAGGTACAAGTACCCATTTACATGTATTGATGACTAGTATGAACCATAGAGGGGAGAACAACTGTTTTCAAATATATATCATTGTTTTGGATATCATCGGCTTCATAGAATACTGGAATACATACAGAAGATAGAATTTATGTGTAGATTTGGGCTAAATGAGTATCTTTTTATTCCCTGTGTACTGATGAATTATCTAACTGTGTTCATGGATCTCTTGAATAAGACCTCTTGTCCATATTAGGACTCTTTCTTTATTATATTCTTTTATAACATCCTAACATATTCCATGATGTTGAAATCAAATTCTAGACACATAGATATTGTATCGAGTAAACATTTATGACATTTTCTTGACACTGAGTATTTTAATATTCATTTTTTGATAAAATATGGGTGATTTCATGGGAAATTGGTTTCTTAAATTGGAATATCAGTTGATCTAAAGAGGGTATATATTTTTAATTTATTTTTGTAATGAATGAGGTATATGTTCAACATTAATTGTTTCATTGGATTTTTTGGGAACATAATGAGGCTTATTCAATAATTTCTCACCTGGTCACACCTATGAATGCACTGAAAATGAAAAGATCCATGTTTCAATGGAAAACCTAATGTGAACAGGCATTCTTTGATTTGGTAATTCTAGTTCATGCATTGAAATATTAGCGACACTACAAATTTGGTGAGAGATTTAGTGTATACATAGATAAAAAAATATGTGTTATATTTTCTCCTAATATAATATAAATCAATATTATTGGAGTTGGGTTGAATACATTTAGAAATTCAACTTTTTGACTGATTATTCTTATCGAAAAGGTAATATTGATGATGATTCACTCATCAGGAATATGTAATAAGTGGGAGAGAGGACCACATATATATGGTGAATACTCATCACCATGGTGGAAGACTAGAAGGTGAGAATTTATAAGGATCTAGGGGAAGTGTATTCATTACCCTTAGTGATCATATATTCATTGCTATAACTAGTGATGGCCATTCCGGATATTGATATAGATTTTTTCATGATATGTGAGTTGTTATCAGAAATCAATTCTATTCTAATGTGGATCTTATATAGATGTTTTTTTTCATCTTATGATGATGGTTACTCTATGAGGGAAGATATGATTAAATATTATCATGCTTCACTATTTATAGTGCGCCTAGGAAAAACTAAAATGAATCACAATTTTAAAAGGTTGTTTGGGTGCCCTGACAAGAAAAGAGACAACGAAATCATTGTCCCCCCATTAACTAACATATAAAAGGATAAAGGAAATATTAAAAGACTATTAGGGTTGTTCCATCCACTTCTATATCATTTTTTAGTGGTATGAGGTCAATATGGGCTCTGTGAAAAGGATTCACATGACCATTTAAGGTCGATATTCCCTTCGGTTCTTAGTAGATCGATTGACCAATGTGGATCAATTATGGTCAATATTTGATATATAATTTATAAATGAATTAGGAAATATCAGTGGTCCTGTAATTTTATAGATACATGAAGTGAAGTTAAGTATGATATCTGAAATAGCCATGTGGATCACATCATCATTTTGGATAGTCATGAAGAAAGTGATCAGGACTAAGTTGAAGATGATTGTATCCTTTCATCCAAATATTGATTAAAATATAGAGATAATAATATAAAAATTTTAGTATATGATTTTGTCACATTTTATTTATTTTTAGGATCTTGGGATGATCACTAAGATATGAAAATTTTCTCTTACAATAACATTTTCTAGTCTTCAACTTAGACGTATCCATTTGAGGCTCTATATGGATGTCCAATTCATTCACTACTACACTAGTATAAGGTTGGTGTATCTTTAATTATTGGGAAAGGTTTGGTTCTAGATACCTTAGTGAGGGATTATATTTTTCAGAAATTACAAGTTACAGCTCAAAATAGATAAAGATCTTATATCGACTAAAGGAGATGGCCCTTGATGTTCAATATGGGTGAAAGAGTTTTCATATTGATGTCCCATCGTTTTGGGTATATTCATTTTAAGAGACATGGGAGGTTGAAATTTAGGTAAATTTCACCATTCATGTTATTAAATCTCTTGGGGGTTGTGTCATATTTGTTGGATCTTCCTCTACATTACCATGGTATTTGGGATTTATTCCACATGTCTCAGCTTTGGTGGTACAACCTCAATATAGTGCTTGCAATCAATTTAGAGGATGTTGAGCTAGAACAAGATTTATTTTTTTCTAGATCATCCCATTTGGATTTTGTACTAAATAATCAACGTGCTAAGAGGGAGTTTCGTCCTCATGTCTGGGCTCAATGGTTTCACAAGAATATCCCAAATGGGATAAGGGAGTGGGATATAAAAATTTGGGCATAGTGACCAGAGTTGCTCACGAAAATGTTAGGGGATACTTCATGATTATGTCAAACACTATGAGGGGAGAAATGTAACACCATCGAATTAATGTATGCAACTTTTTAGATTTTCTATAGATTTTAAATATGTGTTAAGGTGACCTAAGGTGGGTTATAGATGTTCAGGAGGCTAGAAATGAGAAGGGACCAGGATGGTGACCATGTTATAGCCTGGAAAAATTACAAAAACATTATTTGCTAGTAAATGGGTCCCACCATTCAGCTGGTGGAGTCTACAGGATCTGGAACATGACTATAGATCCCACCAGCTAATTAGTGACATTATTTAAGGACTAGTGATCTCACAGAGTTTTATGGAGTCTAATTTTTTAAACATTACCCCATCTCTATTTATATCATTCTCTCACCCTAACCCCCCAAATAACCTATGATATCTTTTTCGAGGAGTTTGGGGTCTCTCTTACCCTTTCATATCCTCTCTTAAATGCCTAAAATATATTTTGATCCCATAATTCCTAAATAAACAAGTTCTATATTGATCAATATCAATCCTATACTCCACTCCTTAATCAATAAAAATTAAATCTTTTATTTATTAATCAGTTCTATGTTTTTTTATTTTTCTAAAATATTTATTGTTGATCATTTATATAATTAGAACCTTGATTCTTGGAATTATAATCTACTCACTGTTTGTACATAAACCATTTTATCAGTACATGTTATTTAATAAGTGATATCTAGTCCTAAATTATGGGTGTGGCTTCCATAAATAGTGATCCTTGAGTTATAATCATGGAATATCCTGAATAGTTATATGATTTTGTGGTTTAATTGGATTCAATTATCAAGTTGTATCATTGAATATAATTTCACCTATGTAGGTGGTTCTTGTCATTTGTGTATGTTCAGGAATAATCTTATAATGATCATTTGGAGTGAGTGTGTGGCCCCGTGGAACCTATATCTATGAAATAAACTCTATATTAAATGATGTTTGTTCTATCATCATATAACTATGTATTTCATGTTTTATTTAATCTATCATCATAATTTTATCCTTTAGTAATATACCCCCAAGAGGGTTTTGTAAAATATTGATTGGCATGTACAATGGTTTTCCCATCAAATGGTATCTCTTGAACTTTTTTTATGAACTATATCTTTGAAATGGGATGTTCCAAACATGATTAGTTGATGTTTTATATGGAAACAAGTCGAAGTAGGTAGAACCATTCTCTAAGGGCCAAACCCACCTGTTATAATTTTGTGAAATGCCAATTTCTTTTCTTCCCTATATATATTTATCATGGAATTAAAAATATATCTTATAAACATATGTTAAGTATAGTTGGTGGTATCCAATTATGTCTTATTCACACACCCTACTTGGTAATCTATTTGTTCTTGAAGATTTCATTACCAGGGATTCAGTGAAGCAAAATGGCCCTATGGTGGATAGTTGAGAATGTTTAGTAGGAGCATGTCAGTATTTCAAGAAGGACATTGAGTTTGATTTTAAGTGATGCTTTTTTAGATTCTTCACATAATACATTTCTACAATTATTGTGGGGGTCCTTTCATAGTTTTGTATTATTATACTGATAATCAATACTATTATTGATAGGATTTGTGCTTATTGTGTATACTGCTACTATGATGATTTCTTTTTTAATCATTATTTTTTGATCTTATAGTTATCACTTCTATTATTTAATTTGATATTTACATAGTAAAAAGGGAATAGTATCCACATTATTTCCATCTTGGCCCACAACACTAGTCAAAAACCTCTTATGTATAGGGAGGTACGAATGAGGTAATGTGTCACTCTTGCTCGAAACTAGTTATTCAATTCAAGGATTTACACTTGTTCACATAGTAAATAAAATTCCATGTTGTAAATGTCCTCATCTATCATCCTGATGAGACATTTCAGAAAACCATTCATATCCCAAATTACACTAGTGGTATCTTCTAAGAAACAGTTCACATTGTGAATAACGATTCTCCATTTGAACTAACTCCTGCATCCATGTTCCATCATTTGAGATACTACAGTGAAATATTCTTTAAATTCAACCCAAACATTATATAACTATATAAAAATACATAATAAATGAGAGAAATACCTCTTATTTGTGGTGTTACAATCACCCCTCTATTTGGTTTTCTGACCCCAAATGATAGTGAATGGTGGTGATTTAGAATAGATCCATCCATTACCCCAGTATATCCTTCCCACATTCCCATGAATCCTCTTGAATTTCACCATGTTTCACCAATACCTGAAAAATGGAATAAATTTTTCATATAATATTTTATCATGTTTGTCAAGTATATGAATATGTGAAATAAATAAATTTCCATCTTTCTGAAGATAAACATGGTATCGTTGAATTAAATGACTAGAATCATCATAGTAATTCCTAAATTAATATACATGAAATACAATATAAACCAAAATAAACTATTTTAGTAAATCAAAATGATATGTAAAATCACTAATTTTTTCATGTGTCACAAGTTTTCCAATATACTAAGTTGAAAAAATTACTTTCATACCTAATCAATGATGCCCCATCCTTAGAGTGACCTTTAAGAATACATGATTTCCCACCAAAATCGATAAAGGGTGATGAATAATATACATATAATATTTTTTATGGCTTGGGGATAAAACCATCTATTTTTTAATAATTTTAGTTTTATAATTTATTTCATAAACCATGCTGGGTTCTTATAGTGATTTCTATCGGGTCCCTAAACAAACAGGTATAGATTGATATGGAATGACATATAATTATTTTAATGGATCCATATGTATCATGTCCTGGAAACTAATATTTTAAGAAATTTCCCCATGGTGTTATTATTCTCCCATGATCCACTAAAATACAAAACACAAGCTTTGTCAATTTCATCTGTTGTATGGATCATTTTTTCCATCATCCCATCTATTTCAAGATGAAATGTTGTGATCATTTTCAATTTGGTACCCAAAACAAGGTGAAATGATTACCCAAACTGAGAGGTAAAATGTTTATATCAGTTAGAGATGATCGAAATGGGTATTTCATGAAGCATTACCACATCCCCATTGTATATATTTTAAAAAATTTATATTATATTGGATTCACCAATCATAAAGAAGTGAGTCATTCCATGATAAAATAGATAATATCTTATTTCATTAGAGTTATTAATAAACCAATGATAAATTCCATTGATATGTTTTTTATTTTCGTACAGGAATATTTATGGAATGTAACATACTAGTGGGTCATTGATGTGTAACCTTAAACCTTATACAAGTTAGGAATTTAGTCACATAATCAACCACATATCATTTCATACCAGGCCACTAAAATGGGTCATCATATCTATTTTAATCTTTTAGATTCCTCGATTAGTTATCTATTTAGAATTTTCATAAATTGAAATAATTTTCCCTTTACTAGAAAATGAATGAATATCCAATATTGAAAATTAAACCTTGATTTCATATCTTTTTTCCCTCCATAAAATAGTCTCCCTACCATTATGTTTAGAAATAATGTTAAGAAATCATGATTTAATCATTTATATTATTTAAATTTATCAACCAAATTAGAGATAAGATTAACTATATATAATATCATTGCATCATTCTACACATTGAATTCAAATACATATCAATAGTTGTACACATTAGTTTCCACTTTTTGGAATCTCCACTTTATAATTGGTCGTATGACATCAATATTAATGCATCATCCATTGAATTTCATTTACATAGATTATAATGTAACACTCTAACTCTAGAATCCTATAGTCAATGCCTTATTTTATTATCCATATGTTAAAAAACATTCATTATTGTAAATATTTCGGGTGTTAATTGCCTGGTTTTCTCAAGTATGTTTTGACATTTCATTTATTTCTTTTTAATTAGATCTAAATTTAATAATATCCATAGTTTAATCCATGATTTAATTATCATATATATTTAGTATATATGTATTTATAGTATTTTATTATATTTAGAGATTATAAATTATGTGCACCATTCATGTTGATGGTAGGTTGTACATACTCATGCACACTACTTACATTTATTTATTGTATTAAAAGAATGAAAACTAAATAATAAATAAGTACATTATAATTCTAGTTTAATATATATATTATATATATTACATAGGAAATTAAAACCATAGTTTATATATTCCATGTATGTCGTGAATGACTAATTTCTTTTTGAGGTGCGGTAGTCCACACTTTCTCAAGTGAAATTATCATATTTACAAAATATGGAGGCATAAAGGTGTGTATAAAATCAAACTTTTATAAAAAATAAAGACATTATAAATATCAAATATAACATATATATGTATTATTCTTTCATAATTCCCACCATGAGAGGATTTAATGTAAGAAATGAACAATCATCATTTCTTGAGGTAGCGGTTCTCCTTAAATAAGAACAATATGTTTGTTATCAATTAGATGGAGGTGTGAGTAAGCGTTGGCTAAAACCATTAAATAATAGACTCCAAGTATATTAATAATGATTGTTTTACAATATAATAGTGGAATAAATATACATTAGGGGTTGTACAATATAAATAAAACTATAGATCTTGAGAGAAGATGTTACCTCTTAATCTGGTAACTTCATTTGGTTTGTTCGAAAAGGCTTCTTTAAAAGAATTTCTGTCAAAATGAAGTATTATAGGATCTAGGGGAAAGATTTTTATAATCCATATGGTCAGATCATGGATGAAACTAAGTGTTTCTAGAGGTGTGTGGAATGGGGAGAGGTGGTGGCCTTTTATAAGGGAGGAAAAAGACTTGCTTGGTATTTTTGACAAAAATGGTTTGGACAACCAAGATTTTTACATAAAAAAGTCATAAAAACTATTTAATTTAAGGTTAATGGGTTATTTATTGCCATAAAATTTATTTTTGAAATGTTGATCAGTCTTTTGGGACCTCAAGTTAATGGTTTAGCCCTTTATTATTCTTAATTTTGCTTTAATAGTTGTAATTAATTTAATTAGTTTCACAAATATTTAAAATAATAAACCAAAATGACCTTATTATATGTTATAAATTATTCTAAATCCAAATAGGTAATCCAAATTTCCATATTCTAATCATATAAGTGGAAGAAATTAATTTAAAATTCATCCTACAGGTGTGAGATAATGTGTGTTTTAGAAGTAAAAACATCTGAATGTTTGCTATGTTTTTTAATAAATATATAAGTGAAATTAATTAAAATTAAATATATTTTATTAATTGATAAAAAACTATCTAATTAAACTATAAAACCAATTAAAACTATAATTTATCCATATAAATATTTTATATTAAAAATTATTTTTGAAGAGAAATCCAATAATTTTAACAATTCATTAAAAATGAAATGTTTTAGAGAAATATCAAAAGTTCACCCAAAACTGAATTTTATTTTATTTTATCTAAATATTATTTTGACAAATTTAATTAATTAAATTTTCATAATTCCGATTTAAATTAGGTTTTCCATTAAAAGGCTGTATAATTTCCCATATAAAAATATAGGTTTTCATGTTTCATATTTTGTTTGTTCTTATCAAATGGTTATCAAATATATTGGATAAACATAAAAAAAATTATATTGAACATATTATATCTATTATATTAATATATGCCACTAATTTTTATTAATTAATTTATTTAGGGTAAAAAATCTTTGGGAAAAAATATTTTATTTTATATTTATTCTATTTTTAATTTCATTTGAAATTAATTTATAAAGAATTAATTAATTTTAAATTTCTGTAAATCATAGATGTTAATATATTAGTTACCAATTTTCATAACTACTAATTTATTTCTAGGTCATATCGTATTATATTCTATAATATATCATTATTCGGTTAAAACCCAATCTTGCGTGTAATGTAATATTTTTGAAGAAAATATCTCTTGCATGTAACACATGGTAACTCGATTTTTAGTGAATTACCAAATATAAAATATATTTAAAAAAGTATATATATTGTAATGTATAAGGGTATTAGTTTCCCTTACATTATTAGTGTCGTGTGTCATCAACTCTATCGAATATAAGGTTCTTACTTTATAATTTCAGTATGTTACAGTCTCCCCACATTAAATAAATTTCATCCTCGCAATTTAAAATTTATCTCATTGATATAGGGATTGAAAATAAACTACTGTTGAAATACCCACATAGTTTAAAATTTTAATATCCCTTCCACTTAATAATAGAAAAATGAATATACAATGGTCATGTAAAGAGGTCCCTTAGATGGAGAACATAGGTGGGAAATGGGAACATGGATAAAAAGGAAAAATCTATCAATCATGTTCTTATGGAGAGTGATATAGAACACGGTTAGGAGAAAGTTCACAATCAGAAATACATAAAACTATGATGATCTAAGGGTTAGTTGATTCATTAGAAATGAAGTTAATATGAAAAAAAATGTTTCAAGATCATTTTTACAGGAGTTGAGGAATTATTTCACTCTCTAAGAATATAATTAAATATATTTTTCTCTAAACATAATAATTTCATTTGATTACACCTTGATCAATTTTTACTTCATATCATAGCACATTATGCCCTGTATGATTATGTAATACATTACCCTCAAAATTCCCATCAAATCATAAAGTTAGTAAATTTTATAAAGGGTTAACTTGTGTAAAAGATTATAATCCAACACATTAGAAATAATATCACTAATTTTCCCTGATGAACATATCATTATACATTAATCAACATGATGTCACACTAAATATTCATATTCCAAACAAGTGACAAAAATTCATCATGTATCCTCTTGAAATATGGTAATATGTCTAATTACCAAAAAAACAATTATTGGAAACATACATTCTTCATTATTCCTTATATAAGACACATGTTATTGGATATATTCTTTTAATCCAAAAAGTGTTGTAAAATCCATCAATAATAGTATATAGAACTCTTTGAGAAGTCATTAGTCAATCTTATAATAGTCATAACTTTCCCAAATTAATATATTGTTCATCATTATCTCTACATTAGGAATATATTAAGGATTTTATATCCATCAATAATGTGTATTTGGAAAATTTTAACATTCTACTGAGTCACTTTTATTGGTACCAAATAGCATAAGAACTCAAATCCTTAACAAAAAGTATTATAGTAAAATCATCAAATATTACATAATTTTTATAACTAGTAAATTACTAATAAAATATTCTAAATACATATTTATCAAATAAGAAGATTAATTGATCCTCTCCTATATTTTTCAGTTTAATAATATTATAATTATCCAATAGCATCATTTGGGTTATATTCCATTGACTCATGGTACATTGATTCACATAGTTACTCATCTCATTGTAGTTGAAGCATTGAACATTGTATACCTTTTTCATACCCTTTCAAACATGAACTTTGTTAAATTTTTCTATAAATTATTAAAAACTCCCATTCCCTTCAATCTATTATTGGATTGTTTCTTAATACAATTATCAAATGTAAGAAAATCCTTAATTCCCTTCATCTTCTTAAACACATTCTCTTTGTTATGGCGCTAAAATGGCCTAGCATTGTCTTAGATTCCTTCAAAGATATAGGACTTGGAGAATTATTTACCTATCTAATTATCACATAACATTGCTTCCAAATATGAAGAGAATACATAGGAGAATATTTCACTTTTAAATAATTGCTTAATATAATTAATGATATGATACTTCTTACACTTTGGGTAATTTTCATTGGTGGAGTTCACATTCCTTCTGCTATGTGTTATTTATAAACAATGACGTACAGTAGATTAAATCAAAAAATAATTTATCATCCCAAAAATAAATTAAGAATTTTAAACCAATTTTATCTCATAATTGTAAACATGGGTTATTTTTTGATAACTATAAATTCAAGTCCTTCATAATGGTCTGTAAGGAAAATGTGAATTATCCTAAGTGTATCCATAGGGAGTGTCAAACCAAGTGTGCAGAAAGGCCCATTGTCGGGTACTATCTTACCCCGAGACAGACATAGAAAACAATGTCACATTTAATACTCTAATATAAATCTGTTCAAGAACTACATCCACATATATTATCTAGACAGAGATGTATTTCTAGTAATACCCACATGATCTATTCCTTAACAAAATTCTAGGATGTTCTTATACACTTACCCTCAATTTCTATCTAGGGTTGTGCTCCCTAATATATGTTTTCTAAATATAATTTCCAAGGTTGCTGCTAAAATTCTACTAATTCCAACTTTAATGCCCCAACTCTAAACTCCTAGATGTGGGGATTTATTTTATTACTGCTTTGTTAACACTCTTTCATTATTTTAACTTTTTCAAGTGATAATTGCCTTATTTTATCTAGCATGTTTGGACTTTTTTTGTTGTTACTATTAATTAGATCATTATTCCATCGTATTCATAATTAAATACATGATATAATTATGAAATATATTGATTATATATATAATTTTAGTAGTCCATTATATTTTATGATTTTAAATGATGTTCACCATTCATGGAGATGGAACGTCGTACATATGCATGAACACTACTTTCATTTCAACATTATATTAAAAAATGAAAAATCAAAGGTAAATATTTATATTAAAATTATATTATAATATATTTGTTATATATCCAACATGGTTTTATTAAAACCATCATTTATGCATTACATGTATGTAATGAATGAGTCATATCAATTTTACAGGGGCGATAGTCCCCACTTCCACAAGTGAAATTATCATATTTACACAAGATGGAAATCATAAAGGTATATTTCAAATTAAAATTACAGAATGATAAATAAATTATAAATATCGTATATAACATATATAACAAAATTTTATATCATAATGGACTCCATGAATGGTTATAATGTAAAAGGGAACAATTATCGTTTTGTGAGGAGTAGTTTGTTGTACACAAAAACTGTATGTCAGTTATCCCTTAAATAGAGGTGTGTGTATGTGTAGGTCGAAACCCTTATCTAAAAAAATAATAGTATATTTAGGGTAATATTTTTGAAATATAAGCCTTGAATAATGTTTTCTGAGGATGTGTAGAATGTAAATGAAGCTATAGATCCTGAGAAAAAGGGTTACCACTTAATCGAGTATCTTTTTTGGTTTCAACCAGAAGGCTTCCTTGGATAGATTTTTTCCCTAGGGAAGGCTTTTGGGATTTATGGGAGGGATTTTATGAAGATATATGATCAGATACAGGTTGACCCTAAGTGGTTTGACAGGTGTGAGGAGTGGGTAGAGGTGGAGATCTGTTATTAGGAGAAAAGGACTCACATAGTATTTTTTAAAACAAATTAAATGTACCAACGTTTTAAAAAATAAAGGTGTCAAAAAAACAATCAATCTCATTAGTGGACGTATCATGGTCAATTCAGGAGAAGACAATGGATTTTGGTCAAGTGGATAGGTCATTTCATCCCTTAAGTTAAAGTTTTAGATCATTATTAATCTTAAGAATGCTAAAATAATTGTAAATAATTATAATTACTTTCACTGTTATTTTTTATGAAAAAAATTGGATCTAATTATAAATTATAAATTATGATGACCCCAAATAAAGACTCCATTTTAAAAAAATTCAATCATTTAAGTGAAAGAAATTATTTTAAAATTAACCCAAAAGGAAGCACGACAATTCGGGTTTTAAAAGTAAAAATCATCAGAAATATTACAAAATTTTATAATTAATTTCAAGTGAAAATGATTCTAATTACATAGATTGTATTAATTAACAAAAGTATTATATCATTAAAAATTGAAAGGAATTAAATTTATAACATATCCTTATGAATAAATTTCATCAAAAAAGAGGTTTTGAACTAAAATTTAGTATTCCTAACTATTCATTAAAATTGAAATAATTCAGAAAAATAAAAAAAAATAGCGTAACATAATTTTTAAGATTCTATTTAAAATAAGAGGTTTATTAGGAGAAATTAAATCAATTAATATTTCAATGTTTATATCTAAAATGGATATACTATTAAAAGGTGGTAAAATTACCTTTATAAAAATACAGTTTTATAAGTGTAATATTTGGGTTGTTCTTATCCTATGTTTATCAAATAAATTGGAAAAACATAAAAGTATTATATTCAATAGAGGATATAGATATATATATATATATATTACATTAAAATAAACTAATAATTGTTATTCATGGAATATATTTGTGAAAACCTTGTTTGTGAGATTAATAATATTTTATTCTCTATTTGATTGGTTTTTATATGTATTTAAAATTAATTTATATCTAATTTATTTATTTTACATTTTTTTTAAACATAGATTTTCATAAATTAGTTACTCATTTTCATAAATTTTAATTTATAGTCTCATTTTTATTTTATTATATTTCATAATATGTTATTATTCTATAAAACTTCGTCTAATGTGTAACATAATATTTCGAACAATGTTTCTCTTATTTGTAACACAAGGTAACTCAGTGTCAAGTGTACTAAAAAATATAGATTATGTCAGATATATATAAAATAGAAAATATAATTTAATGTATCACTATATTATTTCACCATATCTTCTTAGTGTTGTGTGTCTTTCATGATATCAAATATAGGGTTCTTACTTTAGAATTTTGTGGAGTAACATTCCATCCACCCAAAATAAATTGCATCCTCACAATTTCAAATTGATCTCGAAAATATAGGGATTGAAAATAAACTATTTTAAAAATACCAACATCATAAAAAGTGTTAATATCCTATCATATTAATGAGAGATAATGTAAATTTTATTGGTCATGTAAATAGGTTCTATAGTAGGAGAACATTGGTGGGAAATAGAAACAATGATACAAAAGAAACTTATAACAATTAAGTGCTGATGGAGAGTGCTAGAGAACTAGGTTAAGAGAATGTTAAAAATCAGAATTCCCTAGATCCATGATGATCTAAGGGCCATTTGATTCGTCAGAAATGAAGGCACTGAGAAAAAATTATGGTTTCAACAACAGTTTTTCCCATATATGAGGAATTCATTCACTCTCTATGGCTATAAGTAAATATATGTTTCTATAAAGATAATATTTCCTTTTATTAAGACTTAAAATATTTATAATTTATATAATAGCACAGAATGCATTGTATGGTGAAGTAATACATTACCCTATAATTTATCATCCAATGATCACCCTAAGACATTATATAAAAGGAAATCTTTTCCAAAATATTATGATCCAAAACATTAAAAAAAAGGTCACCGAATTTCCTATATGAACATATCATTATCCTTTAATCAACATGAAGTATCTCAAAATTTTCTGATCCAAAATCATGAATAACAACATCATGTATCCTCTTGAAATATGGTAATAAGTCAAATCAACATAAAAAATTATTGCAAACATGAATTATTCTTTATTTTATTTTTAATTCACTTGTTTTTTGATATAATCCATCAATCCAAATGTTTTGTATAATACAACTATAATAGCTTTGACCACTTGTCGACAAGTCATTAATCAATACCAAGGTACATAGAATTTTTCTAAATTAATTATTTCTCCATTATTATCTCAACATAAAGAAAATATTATTAGTTATATTTCACTCAATCATGGGTTTTTAGAAAACATTAACTTTCTATTAAAACACATTTCATTGTATCATTGTTCATAATATCTCAAATCCATAAATAAAACAAATACTACAGTACAATCCTCATATTTTCCATAATTCAAATAAACAGAGTATCACTAACAAAAATTTCAAATAAAATAACTCTTGAATAGGCATATTAATCATTAAAATTCATCTGAGTTAGTATAATTACATTATCATTATCCAATAGCATCAATTTGGATATATTTCTTGATATTAAGGACATTCATTCTCCTTGTGTCCCATATCCTTAGAGTGGAAACATTTCACATTGGAAAATTTTTTCTTACCCTCAGAATATTGAACATGATTCTATTTTTCTCCACCCTTATAAATAACTCTCATTCCCTTCATGAATGTACCATAGTTTTCATTTTCACAATTATCAGATGTCAAAAAATAATTTTTTCCCTTCATCATCTTCAACTCATTCCCATTTTCATGGTGCTTAGGTGGCCTCTTGTTTTCTTGGTTATCTTCAAAGATATAGGAAATAAATAATTCTTTACATATCTCATTGGAACATGATATTATTTACCTATATAATGATAATATACAGGGAAATATTTCCCATATAAATGATGTACTAATAAAATGAAAGATATGATCCTTATTACTCTTTGGAAAATGTTTATTGGTGGAGTTTACATTCCTCCTTTTATGAACCATTTATAAAAAGTGGAAAACACTAGATTAAATAATACAATAATGTATCATCAAAAATAAAATAGAGAACATAATATAAATAGAAACATTTATTCACAACTAATCTCATATTTGTAAAAAAAAATTGGGATATTTTTATTTTCAAATCCATCATAATGGTTTTAAAAAAATGTAAAATCTCCTAATTGAATCCCCTGAGAGTGAAAAACTATGTGTGTAGTGATACCCATTTTTGTGTACCATGTTACCCCATTTCAGGCCCAAAACACCTTTTCATCATAATATTTTTATTATTAAGAATCACTGTTGATGAAAAAGTGGGAAACCATAAAGTACAAAATCATCAAGCAATCTCATACGAAATGGTTGTATCTTTAAATTGAAACATAAGTATTTTAGACACCTTACCTATGATAAGACACCATTGAGGAGAGGTATCCCACCCATCCAGTTCATCTTTAGGGAAGTCTTCAAAATATATTATCATATTGTCCCAATATTGATTGAGCTCCTCCACTAAGATCTTATTTTCATTACTTCCATGAGCCAATATACCGCGTTTTTTGTTGATCCATGATTCTTAATAAGAGGTTAGACTAAATATTAATATTCTCTCATCCAACCTCTCAAAATACTCTTTCAAAGAATCAACCTCCATATAATTCTCTAATAATTCTTCATTACCATTAGTTATTTTTTCCCACTCCTCACATTCCATAAATTCCATTCCATACTAGAGGCTAGCAGTATCTGCAGACTTCTTTTCATTGGGCACCAGATGCTTATTGGAATCTTTTTCTATACATAAAGAGATATTTATAGGGATTCTGAAACCTTCATTAGAGCCTTTATTTTTCTTGAGGATCTAGGGAACGGAAGGTTTGGTAGATCAGAATAGTCTTTACTACGACGTGGCCTCTGGGTGTGCTTAATAAAACTGTCATGGTCAATGATAGTGACTTTACCTTTCCTTGAGGAGGATCTAAGGTAGTCCTCTGCCATATTCTCTTCCATAAACTCAGTAGGAGAGTCTGAGGAGGAATTCAAATCCTCTTGTGAGGTTTACACTTCATGGAAATCTCCATAATCTTGGCACTCTGTTTTTCCCAACCCAGCTAACTGATTTTGGGTGTTGGAGGTCATTCCTCCATACTTCACCATCTCAGCAAAGGAGTGTTTGACCTTCAAGACCTGCACTAATTTTTTCAAACCTCCGGGATGCTCAAAACCATGGTACATAAACTAGAATTTAGAGATTGGATCCTCCAATACTATAGCTAGTGGATCCTTACCTATGGGAAAAGTATCGCAAACATCCCCAATCACCGTAACTTCTTTGGATAGACTAGAAGAAGATGTTTTCATGACATGTTCAGCATCACAACGAGCCACTACAACTAAAGACTCAGGAGGGCCAATAGCTCCCATATCACATTTCAATCTGTAAAAAATTTCTTATACTTAGTGTTTAGGTAATGTGGACATTGAAGACATCTGGGCAGCCTAAGCCCCATTACACAGAATCACTAGAGCAGAGGAGATCTGATCTGACCTAGTCAAAAATCTCCCTTCAATTGTCCCAATATTACTAGCATATAGAGGGAAACATTGATCAGAGGATACCCCACCAAATAGCAGGATGGAACCATTACCCAGAGCCATCCGCCTGTTGGGGCCTTTACTACCTTGCCGATATGAATGTGCTAGATTCCCCAGGTGAGAACACTCTAAGAAGAAAATCTTCCAAGACTCAAACACTATAGGTTGTTTCCATTGGAATCCCTCACCTACCAATATCCAGACCAATTCAACTTGGGGTTATGAAACATCAACTTCAACACAAATTCAAGTGGTGACAGGGTGACAAATTGAGCTGGTTCTCGAGTCAGATCAGAAATACCGACAGACTAAATTACCTAGAATTTAAATTATAGAGGGGTTATAAAAAGGGAGATGAAGCTCTGGAAATCTTACCCATAGAGGAGTTGATGGAGAATCCCACAGCAACTGGAGGCCAAAGAACCATTTGACTAGGTGAAATTGGAGGCCATTGTAGGAATGAGGAGCTCTGGACCACACAGTGATCAAATCATCCTAGGATGAGAAGCATATCATAATGTGGAACTTATCAAGAAGAAGAAAAATCACCAATTCACGAAGATCCCATAATTAAATGATAAAATGGTCGAAGGAGTCCACTGTTGGTCACTGAGAAATGAACTGAGAAACCAGAGTTTGATTAAAAAGAGAAGAAGCATCAGTAATCTCTGAAATTGATAGCGCGAGCTGAGGGAAACCATCACGGAGGTCCAGGACATTAGGGAAAATCACTACACTAGGTAATGCCAGTATGAAATTGTGGATGGAGAATGTGGTGAAAGAAACTATATGTTCTGATGCTAAAGGACGGCCCCTCCCCATTGAAATTGGAAGGGCTCTGGTGGCGTCCATCTCCGCCTAGGGAATGGGCGAAGATCAGGAGCCGAAGAGCTAAACTATCACCTCACAAAATAGCCCAAAACTCATTATCAGATTTATTACTCCTACATAAATATGTGAAAGAACCATTTCCAATTATATTATCCATATATGGAAGTATATCATATAATTCCCACATTATATCTTCCTTATTAAAATTTTGGGTTGTTCTTCTATAGTTATCCTCAATTTATGTCTATGTATGTGCTCCCTAATCTACCTTTTATATTTTTTTCCAAGGATGCTTCTAAAATTTTTTTCATTCCAAATATAACACCCTGACCCCAGAAGCCCTATGTTGGTTAATTATTTTTTACCCCATTGATAATACTCTTTCACTATTTAAACTATTTTGGGTGTTTGTTACCTAGTTTTCTCAAGTATGTTTTGACTATTCATTTGTTGTTACTATTAATTATATCACTATTTCATCACATACATAATGTAAATGATGAATTAAATGTCATATATATTCAGTATATAGGTATTTATCATAGTCTATCCTATTTGTAGTTTATAAATGAAGTGAATTATTAATGGAGATTGTAGGTCATACGTATACTTTAATGCTACCGTCATTTTCAATAAAAGTATAAAAAAAATAAATGAGACATATGTATATTATAATTTTAGTATTTTATATATGTTATATATGTTACATAGGTTTATTAGAACTACCCCCTTCAATGTTCCATTTATGGAATGAATGAGCATTATCACTTTAAGGGGGTTGTAGTCCACACTTCCTCAAGAGAATTTGTCTTATATAAACAAGATAGAAATCATTAAGGTGTGTTTAAAATCAAAATTAAAGAAAAATAATGAAATTATAAATATCATATAAAAACATAAATAGAGTATTCATAATCTTTTAAACCTTGATTGGTGGTAATTGAGAATTGAATAATCCTCATTTTTTCTGGCGGTAGTTCTCCACACAAAAGAATAGTATGTTTGTTGTCCATTGGACGAAGGTGTGTGCTAGTGTTAGTACAACCCTTTTCATAAAAAAATTATATTATATTGAGGATACATGTTTTTATCTAATAATGGACTAATGATATTTTAAGGGTTAGTAAATGGAAATGAAACTATAGAGCTTGAGATAAGATGATACCTTTTAATCAGATAATGTTTTTTGGTTTGTACGGAATGGATCCTTTGGATGTAATTATTCCCAAAAACCACTTCTAGGATAGAGGGTATAGATTTTGGGAATCTATATGGTTATATAAAATATGAACCTAAGTGGTTTGAGAGGTTTTAGAAAAGGGGAGGGGTGGTGTCCTTCTATATGGGAGGAAAATGACTCACTTGGTATTTTTGAAAAGAAGTTTGGTGTACAAATTTTTTTACCAAAAAAGTATTGAAAAACCAATAAATAATAAAAAATTATATGTTAATGGCCTAATTTTTTCCATAAAATGGGTTATGAAAAATTTTATCGGTCTTTTTGACCCTTAAGTTAACGGCTTAGTCCTCAATAAAGAATTATTTTTTTTAAAAAAATATTATTTTTAATTAATTTCACTAATATGTTTTGTTTAAAAACTATGTTGAACTTATTATATAATATAAATTATTATTAATAAAAATATGGAACAAATTTTACCAAAATATCATTATATAAGTGGCAGTAATTAATTTAAAATGCATCCTTCAGTCGGGTAGACAATGCCGGTTTGTAATGTAAAAACATCAGAGTTATTTTTATGTTTTTATAATTAATTTCAAAGTGAAAATTCTTCAAATGAAAAACATTGTATAAATTGATAAAAAAATTAACTAATTAATCATTAATAAAATTTAAATGTATAATTTATTAATTTAAATAAATTACCTAAAAAGGATGTTTTGAACTAAAATTCAGTAATTTTAACTGTTCATTAAACAATGAATTGTTTCTGAAAAATAAAAAAAATTCCATAACCAAATATTTATTTTTCTATTTAAAAATAATCATTTTATTTTGAAATATTAAAAAAATTATAGTTAAAAAATTCATATTAAAAATAGTTTCTCCATTAAAAGGCTATAAAATTGTTGTTGTAAAAATTTAGATTTTTAAGTGTAATATTTGGTTGGTCCTTATCTTATTCCTAGAAAATATATTGGATTAAATTGAAAAAATATTGTATTGAATTTATGATATTTATATTACATTTATATCACCCACTAATTTTGATTATTTAAATATATTATTTTGAAATATCTTTGTGAAAATAATAATATTTTCTTTCATATTCAATAAGTTTTTCATATTCATTTTTAAATAATTTATATCCAAAAAATTAATTTTAAATTTTTTAATCCATATATTTTGTTAAAATAGTTAACAATTTTCAGATATAGAAATTTAGAGTATGTATTATATATTAAAATATTTAATGATATATCGTTATTTTTAGGAACACAATCTAGCATGTAATATATGATTTCGAATGAAGTTTCTCTTGCCTATAACGCAATGTAACTCGTTGTCGAGTACATTAACAAATATAGAATATATAAAATATATTTAAAATAGAAAATATATTATAAAGTATCAATGCATTATTTTCCCTTACATTATTTGTGTTGCATGTCATGAACGATTTTGAATATAAGGTTCATAATTTAGATTTTGGGGTGTTACATTCTCCCATCCACAAATAAATTGCGTCCTCAAAATTTAAAATTGATCTTGGGAATATAGGTATTGAAAATAAACTATTCTGAAATAACAATATCATAAAAAGTGTTAGTATCCCATATTATTAATAATATTGAAAGGAATGTATAGTGGTAACATAAACAGGCCCCTTATTAGGAGAACATAGGATGGATATGAAAACATGGATGCAGAGAAAAGAAGTTAACAATAAAGTTCTTATGGAGAGTTATAGAGAACATGATTATGAGAAAGTCTCAAATATGAGAGTCCTAAATCTATGAGGATATAAGGTCCGTTTAATTAATTGTAAATTATGGTACAATGAATATAGTTTTGGTTTCAAGACCATTTTTCTAGGTGTTGAGGAATTATTTCACTCAATAAGAATATAAGTAAATACATGTTTCAATAAACATTATCTTTTCCTTTTATTGTGACTTAAACAATTTCTACATTATGTCATAACACAAGATGCATTGTATGCTGAAGTAGTACATTACCCTCTAAAATCTCACCCAATGATCAACATAAACCATTTAATAAATTGATACATTTTCCAAAAATATTACGATCCAACACCTTGGAAATAAGGTTACTGAATTTCCAAGATGAAATTATCATTAGACATTAATAAACATAAAGAGGATCTAAATTTTCACATTCCAAACAAGTGAATAACTTCATCAAGAATCCTCTGGAATTATGGTAATAAATCAAACCACCATAAAAACATTTTTGAAACATGATTTATTCTATATTCATTATGTAAGACATAAGTTATTAGATACATTACATTAACCCAAAATTGTTCTAAACTCCATCAATTGTAAAATGGACCACTTTTCGACAAGTCATTAATCATCCCATGGTAGTATTCACTTATCAAAATTAATTGTTTCTTCATCATTATCTCAACATCAGGAACATATTAAGGGTGGTCTTTCACTCAATCATGTGTATTCCAAAATGGATAGCTTTCTATTAAATCACTTTTCTTAGTACCATTCAACAAAGGTTCTAAAATCCTTTACAAGAATGTAATGTAGTACCAGCATCATATATTCCAAAATTCTTATAACTAATACATTTCTGGTAAAATATTCAAATGAAATAATTATTGAATATGAATATTAATCATTCCACTAAATTTGAGGAAGAATCATAACATGATCATTATCTAATAGCAAAATTTGCGGTATATTTCTTTGACGCTTGGGACATTGATTCTCATAGTGTCCCATATCCTTGCTATTTAGAAATTGTAAATTGGAAATATTTTTCATACCCTTTTAATCATGAACATTGTGTCATTTTTCACCACACTTAAAATAAACACCCATTCACTTCATGCAATTACAAGAGTGATTCATTTGGAAATTATCGCTTGTCAAAAAATCCTTCTTTGCCTTCCTCTTCTTAGACACATTCCCTTTTTATAGTGCACATATGGCCTCTTCTATTCTTGGATTCCATTAAAGGAAAAGGACATGTGGAATTCTTTACCTGTCCTGTTAGCACATGATATTATTTACTCATTTGATGAAAATAATTGGAAGACTATTTATCATCTAAATGTTGGGTAAATATAATTAAAGATATGAACTTTCATACTCTTTAAATCACATACATTGGTAATGTTCACATTCCTTCTTCTAGGATCCATATTTAAATAATGGCATGCACTAGATTAAATCCTAAAATAATTTATCATCCCAAAATTAGTGGAACAATTACATAAATTGAATTTTTTTTCATAGATAATTTCATAATTATAAATGTGGTTTCATTGGGGATATCATTACATTAAAGTTATTAATAATGGTTTGTATGGAAATATTAAATTATCCTCATGGTATCCCCCAATAGTGCCAAAGATGTTGCATAGTATGGACTATAGTCGTGTACTAGGTTACCTAAAGTCTGGAATGGAACACCTTGTCGGAGAAATTAGTCATATGATAATATAGGATATAACCACATCCACTTTTCATATCTAGACGGGGATATATTTCTTGGAATACCCACATGAAATCTTCCATACCAAAATTCTAGGATGTTCTCCTATAAGTATCTTCAGTTTCTATCTACATTTGTGCTTCATAATCTATAGTTTTTAAATCTAGTTTCCACGGTAGCTTCTAAACTTCGATTATACCAATTGTGACGTTCTGACCCAAAAATCCAAGAGTCAATGCATTATTTTATTACCTCATTGTTAACACTCATTCTTTATTTTAACTATTTCAGGTGTTAATTTCCTAGTTTTATCATGTGTGTTTTGAATTTTAATTTATTGTTCCTATTAATAAGATAATGATTTAATCACATCCAAAATATAAAACATGAATTTATCGTCATATATATTCTGTATATATTTATTTTTATTAGTCCATTATATTTGGATAATATTAATTAATTGCACCATTTAGGGAGACTGTGGGTCGTATGTACCCACGGACACAACATTCATTTCATTCTTATATAAAAATAATGAAAACTAAATGATAAGTATGTTTATAATAATTATAGTTCCTTAAAAATGTTAGATATGTTCCATAATATTATTAAAACCATCTTTTATATGTTCTATTAATGGAATGAAAAAGTCATATTGCATTGAGGGAACTGTAGTCCACACTTCCTCAACTGAAATTATCATATTTACATAAAATAGAAAGAAAAAATTTATGCTAAAATAAAAAATAAAGAATCCTAATGAAATTATAAATATAATATATAACATATATAAATTTTTGTTTCATAATAATGGATATAAATAGCTGTGGTAAAGGAAAAATCAACATTCATCATTTCTTGAGGCAGTAGTTCACTATACATAGGAACAACATGTTAGTTATCCATTAGATGAAGATGTATGTTAGTGTATGTAGAACCATTTACATAATGATGTTTTTGAATATTGATGTTAATTATTCTATTATATATTCATAGAATAATGATATTTTAGGGTTTGGAGAATGAAAATGAAACTTGAGAGAGTGACATAAGGTGTTACCTCTTAATCGCATAACATCATGTTGTTTCAATGAAAGATATTACTTGGATGTATTTATAAAAAAGGGGAGGATTATAAGATCTAGGGGTGGGATTTTTTTAGTAAATATGGGTAGATCTTGGTCCAACCTAAGTGTTTTGGGTGGTGTGGGGAATAAGGAGAGGTGGTGTCCTTTTATAATGAAGTAAAATGACCCACTTGGTGTTTTTGAAAAGAAGTTAAGTGTACCCATTTTTTTAACCAAAAAGTGTCCTAAAAATACCAAACTAACTCAATGGAATTTTAATGGAAAAATTATGGAAAAAATGGGGTTTGGACAATTGGATAGGTCATTTGGTCCCCTAATTTATAGGTTCTGTGATTTACAAAGCATAATTATGATTTAGTAGTTGTAATTAATTTTAATTACTTTCACTAATATTTTTTGTAAAAAACTAATTTGACCTTGTTATAAATTATAAATAATTATAATTATATAAATTTAATCTATTTTTTCAAATTAAATTGAAATAAATTGCAGAAAATAATTTAAAATTCATCCTACAGGCAGGATGACAATAGGGGATTTTAAAGTAAAAATTGTTTGATAATCTATTATGTTTTTATAATTAATTTCAAAGATAAAATAATTAAAATGAAATAAATTGTATTAATTTATAAAAAATATTATTAAATTAAAATTTCAATCCAATTAACATTATAATTTCAAATTATAAATAAACATGATGAAAAATAGTTTTCAACTAAAATTTAGTATTTTTAACTATTCATTAAAAATGAAATGTTTTAGAAATATATTTAAAAATCACTCTTAAATAATTTTTATGATCCAATTTAAAATATGATGTTTATTTTGAAAATTTTAATAAATTAATGTGTCTAAATTAATATTTTTATTGTGTTTTCCATTAAAAGGAGGAAAAATTTCCTTTATGAAAATATAGGTTTCTATGTATAATATTTGGTTTTTTGTTATATAATTATTATCACGTCTGTTGGATTAACGTAAAAATATTTTATTGAATATGTGATATAGATATCACATTAATATCACCCATTAATTTTAATTAATTAAATCAATTATGGTAAGATAGTTTTTTTAAACAAAAATATTTTTGTTATATTCAATCAGTTTAAAGATTAATTTATAATTAATACATAACCAATGAATTAATTTAATATTTTTTAATACCGTATAATTTAATAAATTAGTTACCCCTTTTCATAAATAAAAATTTATATTCTGGTTTATATCTTAATATTTTTAATAATAAATCATTATTCCATAAAATGAGGTATTTAATTTAATTTTCACTTTCGAAGAGTGTATCTCTTGGGTGTTACGTATGGTAACCAATTTTTGATTGAATTAAAAAATATATAACATCTAAAATCTATTTAAAATATTAAATATATTTTATATTGTCATGTTATTATTTCCCCTTGTGTGCTTGGAGGAATGTGTCATACAAGATATCAAATATAATGTTTATACATTATAATCTCGTGGTGTTTCAAATAAAATAAGTCAAAGTAAAACATCTTTGGAGATTTCATCGATATAATTTTCCTCTTGTTAAGATGATTTTTTTGAAAATTTTTATTTTGAGATTTTATGACCTATGAATAGAGATAAATTTCGTCCAAAGTGGTTATAGAGCCCTATTTTCAAAGCATGAACCACTACAGCCAATTCCATGTCAAGGGATAGAAAATTAATTTTGTGAATTTGTAACTATAAAGATCTTTTTGCTATAAAATAACATAATTTTTTGTTAAAATAGCTTATTTAATACCTAGTCACATCACAATAGTTAGATAATATTTCACTTGTTCTTGAAAGCTATGATTTCATCTCAATGTGAGCATAGACTAAAACTCCAAAACGGATTTTTTATGACAATTAGTCTAATGGAATAAAGTTTCCATTATTCTTATACCTATAATAGGATATACAAGACATGATAAGTCAAACATAAATGCGGTGATAGTGACCTTTTTAGAAAAAAATAGAACCATATCTCAAATAAATTATTTATCATTTTCCAAGAGATGATAGCATCTATCTTCTCAATGTCAATTAATATGACTTTGTTATAAGTGGAATATACATGGATGAAAACTTCATGTATACAGAAATCACATTAATATAATTTTTTGAAAATTGATATCTCTCATAAGATGCTCAACACAATCTCTGACTATTCTTTATTACCTTTTTTATCTCAAGAGGACCAAATAATGTTTTCCAAAAATACCATATTGAAGGAGTATAGATAGCCTTTAAATAGGTGATTCATCTATTCCACAAAAACTACTAGTTTGTGATACACATTCAATAGATAAATATTATAGAACCATCATACTAATTTAAAATGATAAAAGATATCATCAATTTGTGGAAGAAGATATCTATTCATTATCGTAACATGAATCGGTTTACAATAATCTATAAATAGTCAAATTAAACCATCTATCTTCTTTAGAAATAAAATCCTTACATCCCAAGGAGATTTACTTGGACTTATGAAACCATTACCTTCCATCTCCTCGAATTGAACCTTCAACTCTATCAATTACTTTGGTTCTATTATATAATATAGATGAGAAATAGGATTTATCCCTAATAATATATCAATCAAAAAATTTTGTCCCTTTTTGTGGAAAAATAGGTAAATATTTAGAGAATACATCAATATATCAATCAATAATTTTAAGGAAAATTATACTCTAAATTATGTCATTATTCCCCAATGGTTCCACATTAAATTGATAATAAATATGCCAAAATATTTTTTTATTGTTCATTTTATTATAGAATTCAGATCCCAATATCTATTAAAGACATGCACCGTCCCATCAAAAGATATAAAATTGAATTTTTGTTTACGAAAATTGATATGAACCATTAAATAACTAATCTCTCTAGTTCCATGATTAAGACTAAGATATCCATTTCATGAATAGATAATTCCAAAGGAAAATGGAATCCATTGATGGTTACTATACAAGATTCACACATAATCCAATACACTCTCATTTCCTAATCGGTTTCTAGAAACTAATCACATATTATATCTTATATATATGAAACCACATTTGATTAAATAAATTTGAAAAAATAAAATAATTTTATACCAATGTATTAAATGAAAAAAATCATAAGATTCGAGTTAAGAAGAATAGTACCTCATATGGTTGATGGAACAGACTGATCCTATGTGATTATCTTCCCAACACTAAACAATTTCTTACTCTCAACCCCTAGTTCCTTAACTCCCTATTATGTTTTCCTTTTCTACGGAGTTAGGGTGTTTCTTGAACAACCACTCATTTATAGATTATGAGAATGATAACTATTATAATTTTCTCTCCAAATTGAAGCATAAGATGTCTGAGACACATGTGACATATTTCAGACAACTGATTTTGGTAAATTTTATAAATAACATCTAACAGGTCCCATATGGTTATAGATGTGACACACTTTTAATGGTTCTTTATAATCCTACTTATTATGAACTAGTGAACCAAATTATAAATATATATTCTTATTACTGGGGTATATAGGAATATTAACGAATTCATGAGATTCAATCAGTGATTCTCTACATCCCCTAAAGAAAGTATCCCACTTCCAAGTATTCATATCATTTGTGTTCCCACCTGTATCCGTATAAAAAATGTTTAATACAATATGTTACACAATAATATCAACTTCATCCATTGTCACTCTATTATCCATGTCCTTATAATCAATAACCTAGAGAACTGTTACCATAGAATTAATTTCTAGGAATTTTCTACACTTGAATATATATGACTTATATAAATTCCAAGTAGAAACCTCAAGAAAAAACAAAATATCTTTATAAACATACTCGTATACTCTATAAATTATAGATTTTATTAATTAAGACTGAATAAATCCATCATTCTAGCTATCTTGATGGTGTCGGGGTAGAATTTTTTGTTTCTTTCAATCTCTTCCAAAGAATACACTTCTCATGTTTATCTTGGGAAGATAAATCCGACAATTGGCATAGAGCATCTTCCACCATGTACACCACTAAATATTCTTTTATATAACCAATGTTTTTAATGAAATAATTTTTTTTCTCATTCTACTAATACACACTTATACTTTTTTAGGTTTTCAATCATCTTTAAATATTAGTGGATTCAATTTATGAAACAAAATAGAATTGCCTACATTTCTGGGTTCAACATTTAAATTTACCTTATCAACTACATGAAATGGTTATATAATTATTTGAACAAGATATTGGTTCACCAATGGTTTAAGTGTGGCCACATTTTCAATGTCCTCTTCTTAAAGGATTCTCTACTAACTAACCAGTTTCTTTTTTCGGTAGTTAGATCAAAAAACCACTTACTCATAGCTTAACTAGTAGACTAAAAGCATAGGATATTCCAAATATTTACAAGTAAATTCTTGGAATTTTTTTAGAATCAACAAAAACCATTATAATGTAGTCCTAGTGGGATGTCTTATTTCAATTGCAAGATACTCTACATATATTTTCTAAAACCACGATGATGAGATGAAGAAACTCCAATGGGTGTATCAAACACTCTTTTTGTACCATGAATACACTGGTAACTTCATGTTCATTATAAATATGTTTTCTGCATATTTTTCTATTAAATATTTTCCGACCAGACATTTCCTATATTCATTATAACCTCTCTTTATAATGGACTAACAAAAATGAGACCATTCTTAACTTCCAAATGCTAACTGTTGTCCTAGAAAGAGCTCAGGTTTAACTTACCATTGGTGACTTCCCATGGACATAAATGGATAGAAATAAATTCTATTGGACTACTAAATCATTGGGGGATTATTTTCCTATTTTAGGTAAATAACTCCTATTAATAAGGAAATAAAAAACACAACCAATATTTATGATTCGTGAAATGTAAATAGTAAAACATTAAAATATCAAAAACCAAAATTATCATAATATTATTAGAAATTGGAACTAAACATCCAAAGAAAAAACTAGAAGACACCCAAATGAATCAAAATAGATGTGGAATAACTATAACCACTCAACATGAACATAACTGTTCTCTAACAACTATACCAATATTAGTTCGTCCTGGTGATCCGATTGAGAATCATAAAATCTTACACTTTCATTTATCATGGAAACTAGAATCTGTATATGCACCAAAGTTCATATTCATTGGGATATTAAACATAAATATTATGAAATCAAAAAAAATATTCCCACATACTCCACTAAGACAAGAACTATTTAGCACAAAATTAAAATTTTAAATTAAAAAAGTGAGATTAAGTCGAATTTATTTTACCAATTTAAAAAAAATTAAATTAAGCATCGGAATAATGTTTTCCATTATTTAAAGTTGACATAGAAATTCTGTATTTACACACACACAAACACCAGAAATTCTTGATCTTTCAAATACTCAAGAGTGAAAAGTTTTCCATCACATAAGTCATTCGTTAGTAATAATCCTCTATTTTCCCTAAGTGTCATGACCCCTTGTTGGAACCTAATAGGGAGCCATATAATTAAATATCCACTCACACTAACAAATAATGTCAATTAATTATATCAAAATTTATCATAAAAAATAAAAAACACATTTTATATTTTTTCATCAAAAAGATCTTGGACATCACCCATAATTCAATGTTTAAAACTAAAATTAAAAGGGATTTTTGATAGGAATATAACTAGAATTTTTAACGTAAAAAATGAAAGAATTTTTTTAAAAAATTAAGCCTTAATGTTCTAAAATTTGTTGAGAAAAAAATATTCCACATAACTCAATTGTTTTTATATTTTAGAGAATCTTACGATAATCAAGATAGATCAATGTTTCCACACACTTAGAGTTTATGATCAAATTCAATCAAAATCAGGATTGATAGGAAACTCTAAAAATTACTATAGAGATCCTTGGGATTGGTAGGTGTATATGGGTACAAAAAAAGTATGTACATGTGCTAGAATTATTAAAAAAAAATTGGATCTTACCTGATTGATGGTACAATAGAGATATACATGTTTCGAATCATTAATATTCCATACAATGAAAAAATCAAGTCACTATAGCATTAAAATCTAAAAATATGTCCACAATATGAATAACATTTCAAATAATGAATGGAAATAGATAGAATCCTGGAAAATATTCCCAAAAATACATTCACACACTAAATAAAATTCATGTAATATGCTATGAAACAATTAACGTCAGGCGTAACCATTCATAGAATGAACTGGCTCCTAGAGCATGATTCCATCTTCTAAAATAATTCTTCCTTAGAAAACATTTTTAAATTCATCCCAAATATTATATAACATCCAAAAATATATAATAACTTGGATAATTACCTCATTATGAGGGTGTTTCAATTATGTTGTTACCAAACATAGGACTCTCATCCATAAAAAATAATTTTCTATAAATAAATATCAAAAAAATGGTGTAAAAGAAATATAATACAACCACAAAAATTAATAAATATATATATGATATCATCCAAAATACATATCATGGTCTGATTTGAAGGATACACTAAATAAAAATAAATTTCTATCTGAATTGGTTGATAGATGAACATCCCAAAAATAAAACAATAACCTAGTTGTAGTGTCGTTATCCGATTTACCACTAAATTTGTGCTTCTTTATAGTTGGGCATTGGGATTTAGGCATGCCTCCCCATATGACATATCCTATAGAATATCAATGAGGATATAATTTGGTGAGAGTGGGGATACGATAACCTCAGTTTTTTATCATAATAATGGTCAATGTATATATCATAGGAAAATAAGGACCCTAAAAAGTATACTTAACAAAATAAACTCAATGGGATAATATACAAATAAATAACAATAATAAAAAGCTAAATTGAACAAATCATTTATAAATAAACGCACATGCCTGGAAATGTCATAAAAATAGTTAAGAAAGGTCACTCATAGCCAATCATGTAAGTAAATATATAAATCCCAAAAACAAGTTTCAACTCAATGTACATGATCCACTAGGTGTACAACTATCTATCATAGAAAAAACGTGTACATAATTGATCATTACGGTCTAACTCCCAAGCCTGAATCCTACCAGATTATATAACCATATTGTCTACACATGTCCCGAGGGGCCCTTGTAGGGTGTGATTATGAACTCAGTACACCACCAAAATAACATTCATGTATTACATCCATAATTATATAAGTGTATGCAAAATAAAATTAAAAATTAAATGAACACATGTGAAATAAATAACCTGCTCTACTTTTATCAACAACCACAATGAGTGTTCCACCTAATTTGGATAATGAATGTATATTTATGAACACATGACACCCAATATATATATTTAAATAAATAAATATCTGAAAACATATATTTATAGAGGCAAGGACCCATGGATTAATTCTCAGGTGTCCCATGGAGAATATCACACCAACTGAATCCTTAGGTTCTACCTATAACCTTGGCACATAGAACCTCATTTTTTCAGATTGTACATATATCATATATCAATAAAATATCATAATTTCTTCATCTTAAGGAACCAATAATTCCTTGTTACCTCAAACCTATACATAGAATGTCATAATCAGCTTACCAACCTAACATTCTAAGGTAGAGAGATATCTATCATTTTTTTACAATACATCACAAACAGAGAAACATCCCAAAGTCACGGGTCCCAGTGATAACAATCCAGTAATAATAATATACCATCATCCTCAAGTATAATGGTGATCATCTTCCCATAATTAATGGTATCAACACCATCTTATGATGGTCCAATACTTTCAACTATGGAATTCTACACAGAAAACATCCTTTATAACTAACAGTCAACACAATCCCCTATGATGCAATATCTATGTAGGCCTCCACCCACAATGATTGGTCAATACCAAATCAACAAAGTCCTATCTATGATCACATGATTTAAACAAAAATAACATTAGAAAATAATGAGTGGAAATTACCAACATTACCTATTCCACACCAACCAAACACCACATCTCAACATGAGAACATGTCGCCCAAGTCCTGATGATCAACTTTATATCATGTCCCACAGGAAAAATCCTCAACTTGAAAACCTCATCACCTCAACCCAACGCACCATTTCACCTCAACCCAGTTTTCATCAATACCCCATGTGTCCCTGACCATTCCATCAGCCTAAAAACATGTCATATCATACCTGGTTATCAACATCACTTCAATACCTTAGTCCATCCCCATCAAGTTCCCATAAAACCAATGTAATTACATCACATATAATTAAATAAAATAGAATAATCTTCTAAACCAACCTAGTTCATTAAAATACCCTCACCCATATTTTAATTATTTAATAGGCTAGATCAAACCCATCAGAATAACATAATATCAATTAATCAATTAAATGGAATTACTTAATTTATTGAGGGTATCTCCCATCCAACACAACATGTGTATTAAATTAGTCACCACAAAATAATTATAAAATTGAAAATAAATCCAGTAACTAGCCACCTTATACCCCAAGGGGATCACTCATTGAATATAATCTGCTAACTAGAGCTGTATTGTGAGAAGTAAGAGTTTTATATGAATTCCCTAAAAATATGGGATTGTATCTTATCTTTATTTATAATTCTGTATAGATAGATAAACCAAAAAATGAATAAAAAAGATTTAAGTCGTTAGGACTATGCTTCCAAAGAGGTAGATATAGCTCGGACCAAAGCTCAGATAGAGATGATTGGTCAAAGCCAAGATGATAGGTGAAGTTCATTGCTAACATATCCCTTAGGGTATACCCAATCAGAAGAAAAAAAGGTGGGGTGAGACCCTAGATAACTTTTCTTAAAAAACACACTAGTTTCACATCATTTATTCAGTACATGACATGAACAACATTCACGATGTGTATTGGATACACATTGTGAATTCCTTAGGGTAAACCCCCAAGGATCACACACCCTACTTCACACCATGAAACACATTTCATGTTTTTTAAACCCCTTTCACATTAGGTAATCCCTATCCACATCGTCCTAATATTATAAGATGTGTATTCTGGGATTCAGCTCTTTTCAACAGCCTAGGTCTTCTATCCTTCCTCAGGTGTTCTCCTGTACCCATGGGATTTCTATCGAAACATAAATTCAACCGAAAAACAAGGTTTTGGAGCTATAAAACTTTTGGAATTATGTTCTGAAGCTTATAATTCATGTTCTTCCATCCACTAAAATATAAATTCTAGTTTACCTAGGAAAACCACATGTTTAAAAATCAAGGTTGTGTCAATTTCTCTACCTTAAGATAGCACATCCCAGAGATATAAGGTCTTACTCCAAGATGGTACCAAACAAACCAACCTCATAAATATTAACTTGGTCTACCTCGGTAATTATTCAATCTCAATTTCAATTGTGGTTCTCCCCAAAATAAGAATTACCTGCCAGGTTTCTTCTTGAACCAAAAATATATATTCTAATGGTTCTTCTATCTATCCTCAAATGTAAATGTACCCATATGAAAAACCTTCATTCCATCACACACCACGTTATCAATCATTCCCATGTCATACATGATTCTCATCATGTCCAGTATCACGTCATTTTCTCATTAGTACCCATGTCTAACATGACACCCGTAGGTCTTGTATCTCATAAGATGACCAAAGATCCTATATCACACCTGATTCGCAAATATAAACCCATAATATAAATATATATATATATATATATTCATTTATGTTAAAGTCAGGATTCCATCCCACCATACACAAAACACGTATCTCACCTCATTTCCACTTAATAACCAACTCCTTGATTGTCCAAATACAACACACAAACCCCAAGGGCCCAAAACTAGCCATGCCCAAGAAAAAAAAGAACTCTCAAACTGAGGCATATTTAAAACCATCTTTGGATCACTAGCCTGATTTAAAACTGCATGATAAAAAACATCCACCTAGCCTAAATTTTAACTACTTAAGGCTTGACCTCCTAATAGAGTTACACCATCTACCTGTTAGTAACCACACTTCTGGGTCTCTCTCTCCATTCCATGACCTATTCATGAAGCTAAATCATGGATACAAACTCATTATACTTCTCCTTTTCCTACCAAATATCCATGAGACTGACTTGTCCCAAAACATCCAACCTCCCAAACAAGCTTCCTATTGAACTTCTCTAAATGGATCATCTTTACACATTGCTGAAACTCCTTTCGAACCAACTCACACTAAGTATAAATATTCATTATTTTCGTACACTGGAAGCACACCATCAAAGAAACACTCCTTGAAATCCTACCTAAGTCTTTGTTCGGACATCCCTTCGGGTAATCCACCTGATCTCACTTTCGGGTTCTAGTATATTCCCCGAAAAACTAACTTTATGGCATCACTCTTTTTGAATAATATTGGTATATCATATTTACCTCAGCTATCATCATTGTATTCTCCTAGATTGAGAATTATTTCATCCTAAAGATGATCATCTTAACCATGATAGTGTGCCATAATACATCCCTCAGACATCTAACTACATTGAGGTCATCTCTAACCACAGAACGTGAAATCTTGGACCAGTCTATGAAAAAATCCATATAATCCATGATGGTTGTACCTCACAATTGGAGGATTGTGATTTCATGGGCTTGATCAAACCTGAACATCATATGGAAGAGGATCTTAATGAACCTCGACTCAATATTTTTCTATGAAATACCCTTTTGTATTCTTTCCTCTACATGTACATCCAACCAACTATTTTCTGGACCTCTAAGCAAATATTTAATAAGATTCACCCTCTAATATGGGGGTGTGTTATGCTGATCGAAAATCATCTACACCAACTTAGTCCACTTTTTTTCTACTTTTGGTCCACCCTCACAGAGAAATAATGCTATATGAATAGACTGGATCTCTCGAGTCAGTTACACAATAGTTGGATCATCTCCTTGAGCAACCATGTTAATGTTTTGTATGACATGAAACAAGGTCTCCCTAACCTGGTCATCTAATCAACTCCCAAAATATTATATTTTTTATGGCTACAACACCTATAATGGAGTCTATACCATTGGATAATGATCACCCCAAGCCTCAAGGGACTCATATAAACCCTTGGGGGCCTCATCCTGTGGATTCTCTAGTCAAACCATATCGCACTCCCCCTAATGCTCCACCAGAAGCCATATAGGTTTTCTCACACTTAAGAATAAACACCATGGTCAATAATCCATTACAATCATATATATATATATATATATCATATTTAAAAATTTATAACATGAACCACATCTCACCACCCTTACTCTCCCCACAGCACCCATGTCACTTGATATCAGATCATATATCCCCTTACCTACCCATATTAGAGTTAGGAATCACATATAATCTAGCCTCATGGCCCCTTTCCTATGAATAATAGAGTCAGGTACCACATATCATGTATATAAAGAGTCATCAATATAAGGTATCTGAGTAGAATTCCACTAAAAATATATATTGGAAAACATTGTTTTTCTTTTTGATGAAATTTTAAATGGCTATCCTCCTTCCATTTCTCATTCCTACCCTTAACAAATTGAGTCCCATAAATAATATATACACATATCATAAAAACTATCTCATAAAAAAACACATAGCTAGGGTGGATGAAATCAATCAACTATAAAAGGGAAAATCATAACAAAAATTTCTCATCCCTAACAACTTGGTATGTCCCTCATGCTTTGGGCTACTAACACCCAAACATGAGCTCTAAACCTAGATCTAAATACATACCAGTCATTGGTCTACCTTATCTAAAATTTTAAGCCCATAAAATATAATAAAACCCATTGATGACATATGTATTCTCTTGGACTTGTTTTCCACTAAATCATGCTCTGAGCTAGTTTTCCACTTAAACAGAGGTGTTACTCCCCATATGAAAAAGGCTACCAACTAGAATCAAGGATCTGATTTGGTGATAATGGGGAGACAATACCCTTAGTTATTGATTATAATAATTATATATATATATATATCATGTGGATGAAGGATCATTAATAGAATAAGAAAAAAAATCATAGAAATAATTTAAAAAGTTGTAGCAGAAATAAAAATCCTTAAGGAATTATACCAATTATTGAAAAACATATATTCTAGGATATCTCTTGAAAATTAGATAATAAAGGTTATCCATTCCTGAAAATTTAATTACATATGTATAAACCCAAAATAAGGGCCATATTGATTTAGAGGAACCAATTGGTCCACTACCATCCATCCCACAAAAAAGAGGTACATCCCTAATCCCTGAGGTCCAGCTCATGAGCCTAAATCCTTACCTGATATCAAAACTATAATGTGTATGGACATCCCAAGGGCCTTGTGTAGTGTTTTTTGTATAAACATAGTAGGCCACCACCAATGTGTTCATATCTTACATCCATAATCATTAAATTTTATGTAAAATATAACTAAAAAGGCAACTCATACACATGAAATAAATAATGTGCACTACTTGACCTCAGTTTCCATAAGTGATCATTTAACCTACTTTGGAAAATATCTTTATTTCTCTAAATATGTTCCCCCTAATTTATATTATGAATAAAGTACAAGTCTAAAATTATATATTGTTTGTGGGGAGGATATATGGATTAATTATAATGTATCCCTTGAAGAATATCATACCATGTGAACCCTCAGCTTCCACTTATAACCATGTCACTCATCACCTCATTCCTTCATAAAACACATGTATCATATTTTGAGAAAATATGGGAATCCTATCAATATTCCCAATGAATAAGTCCCATGTCCCTTAGACCTCCTCTCATAAAGTATACATTGAAAAAACAGACTAAACTCTTATTGAACAATGATATTCGTCCATCGATATAAAATACATCACCACCAGCTCAATATTCCATCATTCAAAGGCATTGTGATATACATCCTCTAATGATCTCGGCTCATCGGCCTCATGTATAATAGGGAGCCTCCCTACCAAATCGATGGTCTCAACACTGAATCTTTTTGGTCTATCACCATCATCTATGAATTCTTATGGTGATATCATCCTCTATAACTGAATATCAACACCATCCCCCAAGATTCAATATTTATAGATGAATCCACTCATAATGACTGGTCAACACTACCCCAATTGAGTCATGTTGTGTGAACATGACTCCAATGACAATTTCATCCAACAATAGCGAGAGGAAATCATCATCATTCCCTAATCCACACCTACTAGAAAACTCATTGCCACGCGTAACCACATCACCCATGTTTTGATGGTCAACACTGTCTAAAGTACCACTGGCCATGTCCTAAACCTAATGACCTCATCTCCTCAACTTGAAAAACCATGTCATGCAAACCTACTATTTATCATTACTTCATGTATCTCGAGCCACACCCTCAGCCTAATTAACTTCTTCTCTTAGTTATGATGATCAACATCACATCAATACCTCAGTCCATGCCCATCAAGTTCCCATAAAACTAATGTAATCATAACAAACATAATTGATTTAGGTAAAACAAACAACCTAACCTATAAATTTTGTCAAAACCCCCTCAACTTTATTAACGTGATTAAATTTGATACATCTCACCCATAAACCTCAAATAATATCAACTAATCAATTTAAGGACAAGAATTAAATTATTTAGAGACTCACCCAATCACCCCAACAAGAATATTAAATCATGAACTCAAAACCACTAAAACATTATAAGAAATATAGTCCCCACCTACATTAAAATTGAAGGTGCTCTCTTTACAAATATGGGCCTCTAAATCAAGTTATATCAAGAGTAATAATTTTTTTAATAATTCCATAAAAATAGGGTAAATTAGAACTCATGGAATTAAAATTACTCATGGAGAGATAAACTAAAAAATTAAGAGAGAGTATATAAGTCCTAAATACTATGATTTTAGTGAGAAAGATAGAGCTTGAATCATATCTTCGATTGAGAAGACAGTCCAAAGACAAGATGATAATGCAAGGTCACTACCCAAATCATTCTAGGAACCTCTTTCTTCTATATAAAATGAATGTTGGTGGGGGGGCCATGTTAACCATTTTTAAAAAACCCAACATGTGTTTCGTGTACTCAGAAAACAATGTGAACAGAATTCATGATGTGTATTAGATTGAAACTATGAATTCCTCTTGGAATTGTCCCTAAATTTCAAACCCTTACACCCACCAGGTAATATCCTTTCACTTCATGTAAACAACTTCACATTGGGTAAAACCCTTTCACATCGTGTAAATATTAAATGTTGTGAATTCTTAGAAAAAGATATTTTCAATAGCCTTGTTTTTTCATCCTACTTTCAGTGTTATCCTAAACCTCTAGGAATTCCACTAAAACATAAAACCCTACATAATATAAGGTTTTGGAGCTATAAAACATTCTGATTTTGGTTCCAAACCATAGAATTCATGTTGGTTTTTCCCCCAAACCAAAAATTCAGTTTCACCTGAAGAAAAGACCCATTTAAAAACTCAAGATGTTGCACCATGAAATTATGATAAATTTCATTATGACCCATTTTAACTAACCACTTATACAAAATCATTAAATGAGAAAAGTGAATGATATATGTGATGAGATCAAAAAAAATTGAACCTATATAAAAACATGATAATTCCATACACACATAAATGATTCTATATTGAATATGATCCAAATGATCTCAATCATACATCACTATAGACTAAATGTAATATTTTTAATATAAAACATAGAGAATTAATATATAAACATAATTTAGAATTTATGCTATCCAAACATGGAGTATTCAGTAAATAATTTACCATGTATTTATTTTTTCCCAAATACCATGGAATATTGTTAATGAAAAAAACCCTATCCAAACATTAAAACAATGTTTTAAAACATACATGGATAAAATAACATTCCAATGAAATACATTATTTATAACCTCTTTTAATCAACCATAGGTCGATTACACTATTCTAAATGGAAAACATATTATAATTTTTAAAGGATGTAAATTCAATTTTAAAAAAACAAAACCAAATCATTTTCCTTATTTTAAAACCTTCAAAAATTACATTTTCAATACAATTTAAAAATTAAACAAGTAACACATTGATATTTTATGAAAATTAGTATCAATATCGTATACGGAATGCATGCATAATCCTAAACAAACTATTACATAGTATTATTTAAATATTTTTATTATTAAATTGAAGTTAAATTGATGAGTATGAATAATATTAAAGGATTTATGACATATATATAAAGTTCCTAATCTATATTAATTTATTGGTAAATTGATACGAAATAAGTGCAAAATTTTTAATAAAGACATTTTATTCTTCCAAAGTGACTTTTATTTATTTTTGTAACTAAATATTATAATTAGATTCTAGAAATTTCAGAAATGATATTTTATAAAATGTACCTATTTTTTGAATTCATAAAACCAAAATTAACTTAGTGTAAAATTATATAATTTTTCTGAAATGATTGATTTTTAGTGAATATTGAGATTTTCTGATTTTTTAAATTATCTCATGTATTTTCCTTAAACGAAGTAATTTTAAAGTCACACTAAATTTTATACTTGGTATTAAATTAAAATATTAACCAATATATTCATAATTATAAAATTAATTTCATTTGATTTAAAAATTATTAGTATTATTGTATTAGTTTATTTTTATCTTTAGAAATTAGTTTTCTAAAAACTATTTTTAAGGGCATAAATTTTATTAATTTTATTTAATTTAATTATCTCATTTTATAGAAATATTAAAATTTAATTTAATTTATAAATATTGAATTTTTTGTTTTTTTGTGAATTTAAAATCATTTAAGAATGTTTTGTAGTCATATAGTTCATATAAGATCATTTATTTCGTGAAAAATGCATTTTTGTGGAAACCTTCTTTTCTTCACATTTTGCGGGCTTTGTTTTAAATTAAATTCATCCATTTTTGGGAATTGAATTCGATAAAATGGAAATAATATTTATAATTATCATAACTAGTATTAGGAAATATTATAAAAAAATTGTTTATTTTGAAAAGTAAAACCTGTAAAAAACAATTTACCACGGTTACGGATAAAACATGATTACCAAGGGTTGAACTAATGTGATAACTATTAAAATGATCCAAAAACAAGTCTAATTCCTATTTTATGGACATATTTTGACACTATATCTTATAATATTCGGTAGTTTTCCTCAATTGAGACATTTTTTCTGCATAATATATTTATATATTTTCTTCATTTCCAAAATTCCAAGTGGGTCTACTTCCCCACTTATAAAGGACATGTCTTATCCTCTCCTATACATAGTTAAAAATCCTTTTTAATAAATACATTACAACCCATATACCTTCATTACACCGCTTAATATTTCATAGATTCCTTTTTTTATTAGAAACAACTCCTGTAAATGATTTCGTTTACAACCTAATGAAGTTGCCCAAATAAGAGGTATCCTTCTTAAACAATTTTTGGTTTTATTTGTTCTTACACCAGCTTAAAATAATATTAGAACATACTATTATTAAAAAATAATAATATAAAATATATTTATATGTAATTTTGTTAATTTTATAGCCTACATCCATCTCCTCTTACATCAAATGGGAGTTAAATCATTGTTTGTGTGTATGACAGACAATTGCCTCATGAACCGATGTCATTCTGTTTAAATAATCGCCTTACATGTTTTTTAATAAAGGTTTTAAATTATATATAGTATATTCATGACACATTTATCCATAAATAAAATGAAAATCTTAAAAAATTATCTTTGCATTCATCAAAATATGATAACATCATTCGTGCCCATGTGGGGATCACCATCTGAAGCAATGTGATTCGTTCTTTATTGAACCACATGGATGGTATATATAGTAAAATTTAAATATATAATTTTTATATTTATTATATAATTATCATTCTATATGGATAAAATAACACTTAACTTCCCACCATTGATCATTTAAAAATATAATCATCACTCATGCGTGCATACAGTCTATCGTCTCCATGATTGTAAAATAGCTCATTATTCCTAATCATATCACATGGTCTTTTTAATTAAAATTAATGTATAAAAATTATAAATATTTGATGGAAATTATTTTTATGATTATATAATAATAATCCAATTTTCATAAGTCAACTTACCAAATTTATTTTGGATATAAGAGTCGAATATAGTCAAAACATCTAACATTCGTCGAAATAATTAAGTAATTGAATATAAAATAATAATATATAAAATAAAAAAGATAATAAAATTGATTATTATTATTAATAATGTGAATAATTAGCATAATTTTTATATTCTGTATGATAAATAACATATCTTACAAGTCAGACTCAATGTAAGGGGTCTCTCTGAAAAAAAAACCTTTTTCTTTGTGCCATGAAAACTATCTTGCTAACTCACTTTCTCTCTCTAATGCAACAGAAAGATTATAAATTATATATATATATATATATGTCCCTCACATATATACCTATCTTTTTGTCCCTTCCATTAACTAGGTAATACAACCCTTATGTTCATTTCATATATATCTTCTTTATGAAATTTTGTTTGATTATGATATGAGGAAATATTACGAAACTCATTTCATTCCTTTTGTAATTCATATATTTATATATTATGATGGATTTAATTTTTTTGGCACACATAATCATTGTCATATTATGGTTGATGTTCCTATATAGCTCTTCAATGAACTTGGTAAATCATTTTTTGCATGATATGTTACTAATGATATTATATATTAAACATATTCCACTATATGACTCTATCCATCATGTTGTCTTAGATGTTATACATGACTTGCGGTTATTTCATGTTTTGTTATTATACAACATTTCCTATGTTTCTATGGTCTTATGACATAATTTTTTTTATGTTACTTTCCCATGTGATTACTCATGAGACTTCTCTTTTATGATATTATGTTATACCTTTGATTCATATGTTTTGTTTCCTTATCAGTTTTATTCCCATTCTAGAATTTTTATATCATCCATTTCTTTTATATATTTCCTTATGTTATCTAATGTAGTTTTCAGATATCAAATTAATTTAGGAGCCCATTATGGAGAATAAAATAAGGAATTCATGTTTTAGTTTACTTTTAATATCTCCTAAACCTATTCATACAAAGACATTTGGACTCATGATCATTGTGTTGTAATTATTAGATATTTGTGTTAAAAATACTATAATAAAATATCTAAATGGATCAATTCCCAATAGTCAATATTTGATCATGGTTATGTTATTTTGGGGATTATTATTATAATAATTTAGTAATAACCATAAATATATGTCTATGTGTATGTAAATGTCATAAAAATTTGGTGAAGTATAGAGGGTGTGGTTTCTAATAAATTTGAAATTGTTTGGGATACTAAAAGTGGATATGGATTTGGGACAGTTTTTCCAATGGGGAACAACTAAAAAAATGGTTCATTGGGCATTGAATAAATCGTCACTGGTGCACAACAAGGATGCCTTTCTATAAACATGGTTTTTCATACATCGGGGATATGATTTCAAAATTTACAAGATCTTTATGAACCATTATGAAGGAATTAAAAAAATTGATTGGTTATAAAACCTATTAAGAATAATTTACATAGATAACCATGATTGAAACCTAGAGACTCATAAGTTATGATATATTTATCATTTATTGGTTATTCATTCTTATATTATAAGTTTCATATTTATATTTTTTTTTAGTTAATGTATTCTCATCTTGTTTTTTTCTTTTATGGTTTTTGGAAGGAAATATGAGAAACTCTGCCAACAAAAAACGGGATAGGTAATGAGTGATTTCCCAAATAACATGCCTAACATTGGGAGAGTGTGAGATAATAACTACATGGAATTATTGTATCAACATTCTAAAATTATAATTAATAAGTTGAATCAAGTGGAACTCCCTCCTTCTCATAAGAAAGAGAATGTTACATTAGAATAATTTATATGAAAAATGCCTCCTACCACTAGTAGATATTTGGATCCCATAATCATTGAAAAATAGATTAACACCATTAACAAGATATTATATGTCCTCTAAATCATATAATAAGAGAAAGTTTTACTAGCCATTTATTTCATTGAAGGGGAAACAAATCAATGTTGGACAGTTATGAAGAACATGAACTCTAAAGAAGATATTGATTCAATGTAATGTGAATAATCAAGAAAATAATTCTAAATAAACACTTTCCCTAAACTTTCCAACATAATATAGATAGGGAGTTCCTCAAAATGTATAAAAAAGAAGATAATATTTTGAGGGAACATATGGAAAACATTATAAGGATTTCACGGAATGCCTCTAGATTCATCGTCAATTTCAAAAATAAGGTGGACCACTTATTTAGGGGATTAAATTTCCATATAAAAAATCATTAGGGGTTTGAGTCTTTTATATTTATAAAGAGATTGTTCTTCGTTCCCAAAAAGTTGATTTGGATTTTGAAGACCCAAAATGGTATCATCATCTTTGAGTCAAAAAACATAAAATTAAGTTTTTTTAAAGGATTGGTGGATTAATCTCTTGGAGTAATGAAAACCCAACATCTTACATGAAAACAATCCAAGGGGAAGAATCATAAAAACAATCTAAAGGGGACCAAGAGGCATTTAAAATTTTTAAAAGAGGGGAATCGAGATAATAAGTGTTAATGGGAATTGAGTAATCCTGCCGAATTAGAATAAGTAAAGAAGGTTTAGATAAATAGGCATCATTTGGTATAGTGATTCCACTCTAAGGAACACAAAAATTATGAAAGATAAATCCTTAAGCTAAAGGTAGTCAGATACAATCAGTGGCAACAACCTCTATTTTTTTAGAGTTCAAAGAAGTGAACATTCGTTCACAACTACTAAAGTGGATCACGACAATGATGTGTTGATAGGTAAATTGGTTATTTATTTAACACTAGCGAACAACGGTATTTATTTTAATTATACACATTTTTTAAAAACATAATGTTTAATATAATTATTCATACACCGCATCAAAATTTTCATTGATCTATATATGTGAATATAAAACTGAGAAATAATTTAGTCCCAAGAAATTAACTCCTCCCCAATCAATATTTTTGAGATGAACCTTCTAGAAAATATTATATTACTTCCTTTAGTGGAGTTTTATAATATATTGGGCATGTATTGGTTTTCCATATATAAATACAATAGCAATTGGAATGAGAGTTGGATCACTCTTCCCGAACCAAGTCACTGATTGATTTTGTACATGATTAGGTAGGATATTGAATCTCCCCTATAACCTTTTGTTTAATTATGGATATTATTTATTTTTGATCAAGCATATCTAGCCAAGATAATTGAGATAAAGGAAAAATATTATGCTCGAAGACATGCCTGGAGGCACTACACTGATGTATTCCTTGAATAGTTTCTTGGTTTTCCTCCTATAAAATAGGTTGAGTTCTTAATCTAACATAAACATGGATATCTTCCCATATCCAAGATTCATTATACAATGATAATATTTTTTTATTATTATAAAAAAATAAAAAATCATATAAATATCAACTTTTTACTACCATGTATATATTAATTGTTCAATTAACTAGGTAGGGTTAGGTATTTCCATAAAGATGACCTTCAGTTGGTATATTTTTAATTATAGGTGAATAAGGTTTAATTTAGGTTTTGTTGTATTTATAAGTACCCTATAATACAACATCTATGGGTGTGGGTTAAAATCCCATTGGGTGATGTTAATATAGAAATACTATAGTAGTGATTAAATAGTGGCACTGGGTAGAATATTCTAGTGGGAAGTACTTCAGTGGGTGTGATGCTATAGAAAGTACTATAGAATCCAAGGCACTACAGTATTAATATTCCTTATAGGGGCCTTTATTCTAAAAAAATGGGCCTTTAGTCCTCATATTAGGGAAACAATCCATAGTTCCTTTGATCTATGATGCATTGGAATTGGTCCATGATGAATTGAACATAAGGGTTAGAGACAATCAGTTATTTTTTGGTATTTAATTTACTCTGGACCTAAACTCCATGTATTGGGTCACCTTTAATCAATAAAAAATGGTCCTTTATTTCAATAAAAAATGGTACTTCGTCCCTAACTTTAAAAAATCTGAAGATGGAGTTTATTCTCAAAACTATCTTTTAAAACAATGTACGGACACTATGAGTTAATATTAATTCCCTTCAAACTAACTAATCCTCCATCCATCTTTATAGACATAATGAATATATTCCATAGAGATTACTGTCATTAATTTGATTTAGTTTTTATAGATTATATTCCGATATACATTAAAATCATAGAAGAACATGATAATTATTTGAATGTTGGGGTAAATGTTTTATAAAGGTAGAATATATAATAAAATTACAGTAAATTTTAGTTTTGAATGAAGGATGTGTCGTGCATGGGGAATATTATCATCAATAAAAGGTGTATTTTTGGACCCTTATATGTTAAAGGTAATTGAATAGTGTCCAAGAAAAATATATGTAAAATAGATCCATATATTCCATAGACTATCTGGATATTACTGATGATTGGTGAAAAAGTTTGGGTGATTGTATAACCCACCATCCGAGATAAATCAAAAAGGGGTAATTTTTTTCTACACCAATGAATGCAAACATAGCTTTAAGATGTTTAAAAGGTGGCTTCTCATCACTCTAGTCATCAAACTGCACTCATCTGGGTAACTTTTCATTGTATATAGTTATTATTTTACGAAATAATTCGGTAGTGTATAGATGAAGAAAGATAATATGATAACATAAAACTGAAGGCAGTTGAATGTTCATAACTAAATTATCCCAAAAATGTTATGGGGTTTGATGCAGTGGTATTTTCATTGAAAATATAGTGGCATATCTCTATCGGGTGGATGTTTAAAATATATAACGATAAAAGGAGCATAATTTATTTATCCACATGGGATTATATTAACATCTGTCAATAAAGGTCATTAGTTATGATTGACAAACGTGAATTTTCAATCTATTACTCTAATGGGAAACCAAATAAAGTGGAAGATTCACCATGTGGAAAGGATCTAGAAACCAAATCACTGATGAGAATTGAGAAGGATCTAATATTATTAGACATGAAAAGAGTGGAAATTTAATATATAAAGTAAGGTACATAATCATTCCATTCTCAAATGATTTCACAACCATCCCTTCTTGAAAAGATAAAGGATGCTCAAAGAAATAATGTGGGAATTCAAATGATGTTTAAAGATATAAGAAAAGTAAAATCCTCAGAGTTTCAAATAAAGGAATATGTAGTTATATGATTTGGGTCATGGAAATGTGTACCATCAAATACTAACGGTAAAAAGGAATTGTGGAATGATGTACATAGATCAGACATCTCTATCCACACTAGGAGAATAAAGATGCATCGACATCTTGAAGATAAAAAATTTTGAGATAATATGGTGGAAGTGATCACAAAATATAAATTAATGTATCTATTATGTACTCAAGTGAGGGATAATATGAATAATTCTATGGGTATTATGCAATAATTTCCCAAAACAACATTGAAATAGAAAAACATCAACTTGGACTTTTTAACTCACCATTCGAAGACATAAATGGGAAATAATTTCTTATTGGTTATACTAGATCGTGTTAAAAAATACCCACTAAATTTCTATAAGAGTGGAATAATAACTAGATTAAAATTCTATAATATACATCAAATAAATTGTGATGCTACATGGAACACCATTATCAATTCTATCTAGTCAATATCTAGGATTTACTTCAACATTCTGGAATAGTCTCCCACATATCTAAACATTGAGTAGAATGTAAATATGTCTTATCACCATTAAAATAATAGAAAATATGAGAAAACTATTCAGCCATAGGAAGAAATATTATGATAATTATTAATAGAATTCAATTGAGTATGAGATTAATATCATCCTTGGGTTGAGTTCTAATACAATAATAGCTTCCACTAAAACAACCAAATACCTCCTGATGAAACCCATTATGGGAAGTGCTATATAAAACCATTATTTTGGAAAAAACATGCTGAAAAAGAGCTTCTAGGACATGAGAAGTTGAGGAAATGGTAGAAAATTTCAATACCATTTAGCAACACATCCGGACTACTCAGAGTCAACCAAAGTGTCCTGTTGAAAATCATTGATGAGGCCTAGTGTGTGAGGTCGAAGATAGAGTGTTTCTATACATATCTTCATGGAAAGGAGTTTTGATATTTGGGGATAAGGTAAATCTAATCCCCATGTATAACATCACATTTGATATTATCGATTTCATCATATCTATGGCTTATCAAATATTTCCCCCACTAAACATTTCTTAAGTACACGATGCATTCCATGTATCCATATTTAAAAAGTACATAACAGATCCCTCACATATAATGAATTCAATGTTGGTACCACTAGAAAATGATATTTCTTACTGGGAGAATCATGTGAATATCTTGCACCATTTAGATAAAGTTTTATGCAATAAGAGAACTCACCTTATCAAATTACTATAGCGAAACAATAAATATAAATAGGTAACATCAATGTAGAAAGAATCCATGAAATAGAAGTAACCCCCATCTATTTTAACCTTAGTATGTAATATGAAATTTTTTGTGTTGAATTTATTATGGGGGAAAATTTAATTCAACAGTATTTTAAGAAAACATTATTCGATAGCATATATAACAAACTATATTGAGCCTAAGAAAACCATGAAATATTGTTATTTAAATATTACCCATATAACTTATTAGTTTAAATATAGTGTATGAATAAAATTAAATGATTTTTAAAATTTATATAAATTTCTCTCTTAATAAAAATTAATTCATAAATTTGTAAGAAATAATCAATCTATTTTTAATTAATTTTTTTTTATTCTTTATAAAAATATTTTCATAAAAAAAAATTATTTATATTTGTGAGCCAATAATAAAATTATATTATATGAATTTTTTAAATTTTATTTTAAAAATTGAAAATAATTTTTAAAAATATTCATATGAAAATTTACTTGAGTATATATTTTGGGATTTTTCTGAAACTATGTATTTTTCTTTAAATAGTGTAAATTACTAATTTTTCAAATACTATCATATCATTACACTAAAAAAGAAATTTAAAATAATCATTTTATTTTTTTTAATAATATACTTACATATGAACCATTTGATATATAATAATCTATTTAATTTCATTTGAATATGTAGTTTTTACGATTTTGGTGTAGGTTCGTTTTATGTTTCAAAATAGGGTTTTCTGAAAAATTGTTTTTAATTGTACAATGTTTATACATTTTAGTTTATTAAAATAGAACATAATAAAGAAATATTTAAATGAATTTTATATGATATATATAAATATATATTATTTTAATTGATATTCATATAATGATTATTTATATTCATATAGTTAATATAAGGTCATCTATTGCTTGAGAAATTCATTTTCATAGAAACCCGCATTTAATCATGTTTTGAGGGTCAATCATTAAATTAAATTATTCCACTTTAGGGAATTGAATTTGATAAAAACTGGATTGCATATTTGGAATCATCATAATTAATATTAGGTAATAAGGCCAACATAATTTTTTTTAATAATAAATAATAAAAACCATAAAACTTATGACCATTATTTTTTTCCCTGAAATAATGAAAAATAAAAAAGGAATTTAAAAAATTGGTAAATTGGGAAACTATTTTCCAATCTACCAATGAATGTGGTGGGTCTTGTGTAGATGGATGGGCATTGTCTATGACATACCCCTTTTCAATAATCTTCTAAAGAATGTTTTATCTAAGACAACTCTTGCATTTGAAAACATTTGAAGAGAGTGGTGTCTTGGATAGTGTCTTACTTGGTTTCCTTCGGATGATGGATATATCATTGACATCGCATTTTTCATAAGTTTTTTTATAATTGTTTTTCAAGATACCACCCAACCATCAATTTTTAATAAAAAATTGACTAACTTTTTTTGTTTATATATTTATAGAGAAAATAAAAAAAAATTAAACTACATTTTAGTATTTTTATATTCGATATTACCTTAATAAAATTATTCTGAAAATATTATGTAAAATCCCACCAAGAATCCACTTTTATAAGGGTGAAATCCTCAATATATTTTTGAGGTTTTCAAAGTGGGATTTAGAAACCACTTTTCCTCTTTTTAGTGAAAAATATATTATTTATAATAACTCATTAATGATAATAAATTTTTAATCGTTAGATATTTACAATGAAAAATTGTCCTATGATAATGTAATAAATAATAACTAATAAAGTCATAGTAATGATTAAAAATAATTTTAATAATGTATTTAAAAGTATAATTACTAATAAAAAAGTTTTTTTAAATAATATGATTGATAATGTAATTAATAATAAAAATAAAATTATAAATAACTTCTAATGATGAATATAAAAAAATTTATCAATAATATATTAAATTTTATATTTAAAAAAAAATTAAATAATAAATAATCTAATCAATATTAATTATAAAATTGTAAGATTAGTTAAAAATAATATTTTTCATAATAAATATTATTTTTTGTTTATTAAATTTTTTAAAAATAACACTGTTAATTATAATAATTATGGTCCTCTAAATAATAGCATTATTAATTAATAATATTATTAAGTAATATAACAATTACTATGACTTAATACGAAATATAGAAAGTATTATTAATATTATTAATATTATTAATTATTAATTATTTTTAAATTATTAATATTATTATTTTTACATCGTATATTATTATTAATAATTAATATTTTCCATTTATTATTTTTAAAAAATATTCTCAATATCATTTATTTATATGATTTATGTGAATGTCTTAAAGTTCATTTGTTATCTAACTATAATTTTTATATTATAGTCTTTTAATATTACCTACTTCTTTTAAAGTATAATAGATATATTTTGAAGCAATATTTTTGTCCATCATCTATATTATTTTATGTTTTTTATTTTGATGAAAATATGTTTATGATTAATTTTTTTTGTTTACTCTACATTTTAAATTTCATTAAGATTTTATTTGTAGTCTATTTGAAAAAATAATCCAAAGTCATATACATGAAACATAAAAGAAATTATTATGTTTCAAATTCAAAACTTTGGAAGCCCATTAAATGAAAAATATAAGTATAATTAAAATACAACATAAAACATAAACTAAAAATAAGAATAAATAGTTGAAAATTAAAATAATTTCATAAATATAACAATAAAATAATAATTTACAAGACACAAATATTACTTCTTAAAATAATATCATTTACACTTTTAATCTATAGTGATTTTGTCATGTAAATTAATTGTTATTTACTACTTAGTTGGATATTATTTGTATGATTAATTAATTAATTAATGATGGTCACATATAAAGAATGGTATAAATAAAATAAAGGCATCTGGGAACTTTACCATTAATAATAAATCATGGACAATAAATTCAAAATAATGAGATATTAATGATAATGAAATAATTATAATAAAGTTAGGATATTATTAATAAACCCTCGATACTAAAGTCCTGATAATTATCTTTTATTACATTGGGGATAATAAAAATAATGTCCTTATTTATACTTAATAATAATAATACAATTATTAATAAGGATGTAAATAATTTAATTATTATTAATTATTATTTGTTAATATAATATTATTACTTTTCACTTTAAAAATAATATAATTTAATATAATAATACTTAATATTATTAAAAAAATTAAAATTTTCATTCTTTGGTATTAGTTAATTAATCATATTCTTATTATTAAGTTGTGTATTGTTATTCGTAATTTATATTTTTTCTTAATTATTTCTATGAAATTATTTACATTTTCAATTAATCTAGCTGTTCTATGTGCATTCTAAAATTTAATTTTGAATCAATTAATATTTTATATTTTATAATCTTTATGTGTTGCCTACTTCTTTTAATGTCCAAATGTAATGTTCTAAAATAAAATGGTTTTTCAACATCTGTATTATTGTATTTTCATTATTTGGATGAAAATATATTTTCATTTATTTATTTTTTATGTGTTTAGCCTATTTTTTAAATATCATTTTTATTGTATTTATATGTTATTTTTTAAAAAAATTCCAATTCACCCACTTGAAATACATCATAACATATTATTTTTCAATTAGGTAGCTTGGTAAGACTAAAAATATAAATTTTACATAACATCTAAATGAAATGTAAAACATGTATTAGACATATAAAATTAGTTTCAAATAAAAAATTAAATATAATTAACCAAAATTAATTTTAATGACACAAATATTGTAAATTAAAAAAATAATATTTTCTTTTTGAAAAATTTATACGCATGAAATATAGAATAAATAAAATATAAATTAAATTTTAAAAAATGTCATTATAAATAAAAATTAACGGAAAATTAAATTAATGTCAAAAAATAAAAAAACAATAATTTACAACATAAAATGCTAAAATAATTTCTATAAAAAAATGTTACGTTATGGATCAAAAATATTGTGTGTCAGTGAAATTGTTTTTCAATGATTTTCTTAATAAAACTCCTTTTATATTGAATTTTTCTATATTTAGATAATATTTCAATTATTAGTTATTTTTAATTTACAATTTACAATTAATAGGCTTTCCAAACCCCTACATGAAACATTATTTTTTTGACAGGTATAGGATCTAGAAAAATTTACCAATCCATTTTAATAAAATATAAAAAATCCTAAGAAAAGGGGGATTGAAACATGGAAAAAAATCCCTAAACAAAAATTAAAATTTAATCCAACTTAAAAATTCTCAAAGGGTTACTAATAGTAAAAGTCAAAAGTAAGCATACGGATAGAACCACACCTTCCCCTACCATGGCGGGATATACTACATGAATGCCTTCTATGCTACTAGGTCATTTCTCTCTACCAAGTCTCATTGACATCATTTGAAGATGTTTCAGAAATATCTGGTGCATCCATTTCCTATAAAACTACTCCATAAAGATGAATCTTCATCTGATGTCCATTCATCACTCCCAAATAACATCTAAAATTCTCATCTATATCCATGGCCTAAACGGTCCCCTCCAAAGGTGATTCTAGCTCACCGAAAGGATTGGAAGTATCCACCATAGATCTGCACACATTATCTCATAAACTAAATAATTTCTAGGTTTTAGATAGATCCTTTCCCTATGAGAGTTCTAGATTATAGAACCCCTTCACTACAAAAAAATGTTAGTAGGGAATAGTTCTAAGCACAAATTTACATGTTTAATGCCCTAATCATTTTCAAATTCAGCTCCCAGTGCCTCAACCAGCGGATGAGCTACAGTAGGTATTTCTGTCATATGAGTTATGGTTTGGGCATTAGATATATCCTTATCTGTCTGATTTCCACATTTCAATGAGTTATACTTACTTGAATCACTATCCAGAATAAAGGAAGATGAACCATGAGATTACCCATGACCATGAATTTGAATCAAACTATCATGGGCATCTCATCGGCACCATTTTCATGAACGTGATGCACTTCTAATGTTTTTTGAGATCATAAAAATTTTAATTAGATTCTCCTCAGAATTTGAAGTATCGGGAATATTTCTTCTTATATTCAAATTCTAAACTGAGCGATCAGGAACCTTTACCATATATTTCTCCAAGGTGGTGTAAGACATTTTTGGTTTCAATTTCCACTTCATAGATTTGAATATATTAGGGAATCAATATAGATTTTCTATAACCCATGTTGGATCTAAAAGCTATCATTTTTTTTTCATAAAGTAGCTTCTGATCTACAATCATTAGTGAATGCACCTCATCAGATGATTTCACTTCAATAGCTAATCCCACTTCCAGAACCTCAGTGCATAGAATAATTTCGTACTACCCAATAAGGTTTATTATTCTCACATTAGTAGGGGTGGACATTCTATTACTCTCTATTTCATCCTATGTATTGATATGGTCCATCTGATGAGGATTTTTCTAAACATGTATAGATCTAGATCTAGAAAAACATCAGTAAAAATATGATCAATAGGAATATCCCAAAACATTCCATCCAAACAGTCCAAATCCCCAAGCACTCATCTTCAAGACCTAAATGAATGTATAATTGTGAAAAAAAACACAATATAATGTTTTTCGTTTCCAGATTTTGAAACCCCAAATGTCTAAAAGATGTCCAACTAGCTCCCTGACACCCCACCGCCTGGTTCCCCTTGACAGTATATGTTTTTAAGTGAGGGAATTCCTAATAATTTCTCAGAATTTTGAGATAGCATCAAGATTGGACTTTACATTGGTTACATTTCCCTTTTGACAAATACCCCTTGCAACTGATTTACTTAAAAAAGTGTGACAAGATGTGTTTTCCGTAGTCTAAGCATTTACAGCAACCCCACTGAGAATGATTTTCTAATTTTCCATTCAAGAAACAACATATTTTTAGTAGTTGAATCACCCTTTGGTGAGGAAAATTTAACCTATATAACAGAAATACGAAGATTCCATGTACTTTGAGCACTACTTTCCTTCATGAGTTAGAGAGAGAAGCTCTGGTAGACCCATCATTCTCCAATGCTACTTGAAATACTATTATATTTCAAGTAGTTGAATTTGAAAGCGTATAAATTATAAATTATAAATAATATCTATGTAAAATTTGACACAATAAGTCAGAATATAAAGAATAATTGATTTTTAAAATATTACCATGAATATAATAAATGAATCCTAATTTACATGAAATAAACATTATTGTTTGATAACATAACATTTAAACTATATAAATTTTATGTGCATAATTATTATTAAAAGTTATATTATTAATAACATTATTATGAACAATTATTAGTAATTTTATTATTATTAAATATTATGAAATATATTTTTAATAAATTTTAATTATATTATTAAATATTGAAAATAATTATAAAAATAATTATGATGAGTGATGTAAATAATGTAATTATTAGTGTAACTAATAATTTAGATAATAATATAATTTAAAATAATAAATAATTACAATAGTAATATATAAAATATAATTTTTAATAATAATGTCCTTATTAATAATTTAATATAAAATTAATAATCATTTATCATGATCATAACAGAAATATAATTAATACTTTAAATGTACACTAATAAATAAAATGTATTTATAAATTATATATATAATCTCATTTTTTGTGTATTTAAAAATACTTATTAATAATATAATTAATAATGTAATTATTTAAAAATAATCATTAAGTAGAATGGAATTTTTTATTATAATTATGGTTTAATAAAAATAATATTTAATAACATTATTATTGTAATTTATTTGAATATAAAAAAATATTTATCTTTTTAAATATTAAAAAAATATTTCTTATATATAATAATAATAATCATTATAATAATAATAATTTTATTTTTAAATTTTCTATATTGAATAATAATATTATTGTAATTTTATTTAAATTATTTTACTTATATACATTATTATTATTTTCATTATAATTATTTTTCATAAATATATCACACAATGAATAGTTGACATGATAGAAAATATTATTTGTTAATAATAATTGTTAAGAATTATATTATTAATTATTAGACTTTATTTGGAAATATTCAATTAAATATTTTATATTTTATGTTATCAATTATTCAGTGTTGGTACTTCCCACTCCTCGACTATTTATTATTATTATTGTTATACATTATTAATAATTGAATTTTTATTATTAATCACAATACCAATCTTATTATTTAAAAACAATTTCATTAATATTAATTATATCTTTAACAACAATATTATTATTATTTGAAATCATTATTATGACTTTATTAGTTATTAGTTATTACATTACCAAATAATAACTATTTATTGAAAATATGATATGATTAATAACATATTGTCAATCAAGTGTTTTAATAAATAATATATTATTCATTAAATAGTGGAAAACGGATGTTTTATTCTTGTATCGAAAACCATGAAAAGATATCAAGTATTGCACCATTATAGAGTGGGTGGTTAGGGAGATTTTTCCTAATGTTTTCAGAATACATTCCTCAAATTAAAAAAGAATACAGAAATAGGTGAATACTATTGAATTTTTTTCACATATATATATATAATGAAATAAAAATAAAAATAATTTTTTATAAAAAAAAATTGTTGGTGCTGTTTAGGACACCACCTTTTTTATAAAACTTCTGAAGAAGGAATTTTCTAGGATATAGCATTATTAATAAGATATCTAAAGAAGCAATTGTCTATGAATGTTCCTTCTTTTAGAAGTTTTCATAAGAAGGGGTCATCCTGGAAGACGACTTCTTTAGGATATTTTTAAAGGGGAATTTATCTAAGACAGTTCCCAACCATATTCACCATACCCCCCCTCCAGTCACACATACACAATTTCCTAGGTATATTAGTATATATTTTTCCGATCTACCTATTTTTGAATTTTATTTTTTATTTTGTGTTATATGGGAAAATTACCACATGGCAATGGTTAAAAAAGGTATATCAATTCTTAAAATAATGACATAATGGTTAAAATGACCCCCCCCCCCCCAAATTTTCTAATTTCAATTGGATATCTATATTTAGACACTATAACATATAATATTTAGTAATGGACCTTTTTTACTCATTTTGGATGAATAATACAGTTTATTTTATTCGTTTCAAAAATTAATAGGGGGTCATCTCCCCCTCTTATAAATGGGAACCCCCTCTCCTCTCCTATTATCACATTAAAATCCTATTGATTTAGAAAATAGCTACCCAAATCCCCCTATTCATTCCCTTACCACATCCTAAATTCCTTTTTTATAATATAATCCTCCTGGGAAGAATTTTCGTGACACCCAAAAGATGTTGTCTAAAGAAGCGGTATCATCTTTAACCAAATGTTTTTTTAATTCCTCTTAAAAATCCCTAAAATCTAATTAAACCATGTAGATACAAAACATTATCATGTCTAAAATACATATATTTCATTTTTTTAATTTCATATCCTATATTTATCTTTTCTTCATTCAAATGGGAGACGAACCCATCATTCGTTTGGGTGGAAAACTACCCCCTCGCGAACCGATGTTATTATTTATCCATCATTTCCTCTCATGATTATTTATGATGATGGATTTAATGTATTTATATGATATCCAATACATTTTTATCATTTTTTAATGTGTTATTATCATATATTTTCTAACCATTCCATTCATTAAAAGATGATCACGATGTTTGTACTCATTTGTGGATTAATACCTCCATGAATCGATGTGATTAATTTTATATTACTTCATCCCATGTATGATATATATAATCGTATTTAAATAAATAATATTTTATTTATTTTGTAATTATCATTTAGAAAATTTAAAATAACACAAAAATTATTTCGATCATGATCATTTAAAATTAGAAACATTACTCATGTGTACGTGTGACCTACCACATCCATGATAGTAATGTAGTTCATTTTCATAACCATATTTGATGGTTGGTTATAAAATTAAAATTTTTGTATAAAAATTATAATTAATTTATTTTTATTATTTTCTTTACTGTGAAATATTAGTTTTTTTTTACACAGTGAACTTTCTGATGTGATTCTGGGTATATGAGTTCAGTATCATCAAAACATCGGACATAAACCTAGATGATTATGTAATTTAATATAACATACTAATATATAATATTAATAATAATAATAATGAAATTTTTTCATAATAAAGTAAATAGTTAATATTTTTTCATTATTTAGTAAGATAAATAATGTACACGAGGAGTCAGACTCGATGTAAGGGATCTCACCAAACCACACCTTTTATTTTGGTTATTACCATTGTCTATCTAACTAACATTATCTCTATGATGCAATGGAATGATTATTAATTTTTTTTATATGTTTCTAACATTTATACATATCTTATTCTCCCTTCTATTGATATGGTAATACATTCCTTATGTTCATTTTTTAATTAAAATCTTTATGTAATTTCTTTTAATAATAATATAAAGCAAGATTATGCAACCCATTTTATTCTAGGGGTAATTATTATGTTTATTTATTATAATTTATTTCATTTTTGTGGAACACATAATCATGAACAATTTATTATGGGTGTACCCAGTCAGTGCTTCAATGCATTGGGTAAATCTTTTGTCTCATGAGACATTATGCATGGGAGTAATGTGTAAACATAATCCACCATGGGACTCTATCCACCATGTGATGTAGTCTTGGTACTCATCCTTGACATATTCTTATGTCATTTTGTATTATTCTACCACATTAACTATGTTTCCAATATATTATTAAACCATGTTCATTATGTTATTATTTATTTTGATTACTCATTAGCCTTCTTTTTTATGATATCATGTTATACCTTCGACTCGCACACTTTTTTTTATTATCAATTTTATTCACGTAGAGGTATTTTTATCTCACACCTTCCTTTTATATATTTTTTAGGTTATACTATTAATATTTAGGAGATAATATGTATAAAATAGATCATTATTGAGAACAAAATAAGGATTTCTTGTTTTATTTTCCATTTGGTGTATTATAAACCAAGTCTTCCAAAGTCACTAGACCTCACTGTCATTGGGTTATGTTTATTAGATATTTATCTTAAACATTATGTAACAATATGTGTACAAGTCATCGGTATCTATAAATATAAACCATAATTTAAGTAATATTTATTAAATAGGCGTAATTAAATAAATTACTCATAATAAATGTATAAAAATAACCACGTGGTGACACAAATATACGATGAGTAATAGGGGACACAAAAAAATTTGGAATCCCCTTGGTAATACCATCCAAAATGAAATAATCATCATGGTAATCTCACAAGGTCTTAACATAACATAATCATAGACATATATTAGTGGAATAAATTGTGATACCTATCATTTAATCCAAGATGAAATAAACACATGGATATCTACCATCAAGGGAACTAACCTAGAAAGGGAACAACTTAAATTAGTGGGAAGTAATCCAAGGATGAACCTAACTATTATTGAAAATTAGATATGTCACTCAGTTACCCTGGGTTCCCACGATGTAATCCAAATAAAGATGAGAAATCAATAATTAATTTAAACATCATATTAATCAATAATTTTACAAAAAAATGTGAACATTATCTCACCTCAAACACCATCTTAAGAAAGACTCTCTATAACATCCCATGTAAATAATGAGTAAGACATTTTCAAATTTATTGATATTTGTGTATTAAATATTAATTTTACTTTAAATTTGATTCTATGATTTGATGGCATACCTGATATGCAACAATAGGTTTCTTTGAAATCTTATATAGCACATAATGGCGAGTCAAACTTTAAAATAGTAATATAGTATTATAATTTTAAATAGTAGTTAACGCCTTGCCGTTGTAATGGAAAGAATGAACAGAACTAACTCCAATATGATTATACATGTTTTATAAATGTTTTTACATTTATCCAATAACTTCTAGATCCTTAAAATACGAAAGAATATAATTTTTAGCATAAATACTCTAACATTCATTGAAATGTCGATTTACTACCTTTTAATGAAGAACCCTATTTAAATCCAGTTTTGGTCTCTTTTATATGTTCTATTTGACTAAATAAAATTATTATTTTGGTTCGGGACCTCAAAATTTACTTTGTGTAAATTTTTGGTATTTTATTGATAAAATTCATTTTTTAATTTATAGTGAAAATACTAAATTTTAATTCAAAACTTCCTTTTAATATAATTTATTTATATGGGTATATTATCATTATAATTGGTTTTAAAGCTTAATTAGATTATATTTTTACCATTTTATCCAATTTTGGTCATTGTAGTTAATTTCACATAGAAATTGTTCATAAACAAGTGTTAATCTTTTGATAGTTATAGTTTCTTAAAAACACGCAATTTGTTTTGACAATGGGAATTGATTTTAAATTAATTAATTAAACTCATATGTTTATTATTTGGTAAAATATTCATTATTTTGGAATTATAAATATCAAATATAGCTTAGGCTTAATTTTTTTTATTTTTATGAAAAACTTATGTTATTTTTCAATAGTGATACCACTAAGTAGTAGTTAAAAACTGAGTTTTTCATTTAAATGAAATTTTACCAATTTTGTGAATTGAATTCATAAAATCTGACATAAACAGTAGTTATAAGTAAGTAAAATGCGGTTCAATAAGATGAAAATAATTTTTTTGGTTAATAGTAACTTTGGACTTTTATTTACCACGGTTAAAAGTAAATAGGATAATTCATGGAAAAAAGAATATTATAATAATAAAAAATTATCTTAACACTTTTCAAACCTTATGGGATGAGTCATGACCGATCATGGGAATCCTTGGGTCGATTTCGGGACCCCAAGGATCCACTTAAGAGTGATAATTACACTTAATTTTTATTAACATAAAGTAAGGGAAAAAATTACATAAACAAACATTTTTTAGTAAATTATTTTTCACAAAGGGTTATATATGTTATATTTTAGACAATAAATATTATTTAAAAATATAATAATATTTCCATCATCAAAGAATTTTTTATAATTTTTAGACATCAAATAAATAAAATTACATAGGACACAATAGTCATGAAGTGTTTACCTCATTGATAAATAATTTAAACAAATGATATTGTAAAGATTAAAATAATATCCAAATCCTATCAAATTATTATTGGATGGTTTTATTTTGACCATGAGTCTTCTTATCTTAGACTTTAATAAGTTTTGTACCTTTATAATTCGAAAATCATTTTATAATAAAATAATAATTTCACACTTTTCTAAAGAGCCCCTCCCCCCTTATAAAAATCCCTCCCCTATAGCCCATTCCACACAACTCTCAAGCCCCTTTTCTCATCCAAACACGTCCCAAATAATCTCTCAATATCCCAATCCTCCACTTATAATCCTTACCATAGGCATAAGACACTTCAAGAAGTCCTTTTGGTTCAAACCAAAGTGGGTTACCCCAATTAAAGGTAATAGTTTCTCTAAAATTATTTTCTATTATTTTACTTCTTCAACCCATAAACTCATTTTATTCCTTTCTTTTATAACAACACCAGTATCCTGAATATACTAGGATGTTTTTATGAGAAGTATCAGAACTACACATACACACACCTCCATATAATGGGTGAAAAATATATTGTTTCTGTGGATGGAAAACAAATGTCTCACGAAGTGGTGATTGTTAAAATTTCTCCTACCACCTCTCATAGTGGCCATTATGATGGCACTATATTTATATGTGATATATATTATGTTTATTTTTTCTTTATTATTCTGTATTTTTCAATTCTATTATACCTTTATGGTTTCTATTATGGGTAAACATGACAATTTGATTTGAGGAAGTACAGACAACCGCCCCCTCAAAGTGATATGACTCGTTCATGACATATGTGGGATGTATAAAGGATAGAGTTAATGAAATTATATATTATATTATACTGGAATTATAATATACCTTTGTATCAGTATGTTTTAATTCTATTAAAATAATAAATATAAATGAATGTAGAGTTCATGGGTACGTACGGCTCACCATCTCTATGAACGGTGCATTTCATTTCTTACCTCTAAATGTTATGTAAAATTATAAATACTTATAGATACAGGATATATAATATATATAATATATAAATCATGAATATCATTTTTGGAGATAATTTACTCTTGAATACAGGGACAACTTTTAATTATAAGGTGTTCATTTTTGACCCAAGTACCAAATATCGACAAAATGACAATTATTAAATTAAATGATTACATAATGTTTATAACATGATAATAAGTGATATAAAAGAAATAATAAAATTTAAAAAGGATCGTAATATATTATAAATTACTTAAATTTATTATTTAGGAATAACAAAGAACAAATGAGTCAAGTCAGACATGAGGTAAGGGATTTCTTATCTCACTTTTAATTCCATGATATTTCCATTGTTTGCCACTTATTTGTTGCATGTGGTGTATTGTGTATTTAAATTTGATATATATTATCATGATTCTCTTTATATTAATTTTATTCTATTATTTATTTGGTGGTTATTATTTTTTTCATACAACTCGATTGATTACGATGTGGTAAGGGGTTTTCATCTCACTTTTTATTCCCGTGAGATTCATGCTATATTGAAACTATTTTCACTTTGTGTTGTTTATTTACTGCCCATGATTGTATTAATTGTTTAATCTAATTAAATTTATTGGTATTTACATCTTCATTGTATGATCAATCTTTCTTGGGGTGTATGATTATTAAGTTACCAAATCAGTAAGGGAACCTTGCACTATTCCCTTTTTAAAAGACTTCTTTTTGTTATGTCTTTTAATTTACATATTCTTATGTGGGGATATGTTCTTATATAACCTTATTAGTGTAAATTTTATTTCCATGTCATGAGATATCCTTTTTTTCTCTCATCAATTCATTTTCGGAATTTTAAAGTGATGTCATTAGGCAGTCAAATTACTGTAAGGGAACACCTTCACCAAATTTCTATTCTTTGGGTTAAGCTTATACTTCTTGATTATTTCGTCCAATGAATATGTTTGAATAACCTCTGATTGTTTCACACTTATTATCCACTTATATTGAGTGTATTTTTATTTTTCACACATTATTATGTAATTGATTTATCCTTAACCTAAGGATACTATTTTTATAAGATATTTTATCTCAATTTACATTCCATTGAGATTTCATTGTTGTTATACACCAATTCACTCTTGTGTGGTGTATATACTATCCTTTGGAATATTATATCATGAATACCTTTATTATCATTATATTGTAATGTTCTGATTAAATGTTATTCCATAATTTTTTTTATTCAAGCATCTCTCATTTTGTTAAAAATTCTTTAACTAAAATAGCGTCTAAAATGTTAAAAAGATTTATTTATATAAATATTTATAATTAATGTCCATGTCTTAAAAATTGTGTTAAGGATTTATTTATACGTACATTAATGTTTTCAAATGATAATTTATTTTAAATATTCAAATTGGTATGGGATAGTTTGATTAAAAAATCTATTTATTAAATGTTTTAAATAATTTTGAAAATGGTTTGATAAAGCCTTCATTATTTCTATATGTTGAGATGATATGTAGTGATCGCGATGTGGAAATGTTATATATCATTTATTCTTGTTTTAAGTGTTATGAATATGTTACGGTTCTTGGGCGTTTTTTATGTATACGGGTGGTTCTGTAATAAACTAAGGGTGGGTGACCCCAAGATAGATCTCCAATGCATTGGGTAATGTGATGGAGGTAAAAGTGAATATTTATCCTAAGAGATATAGGGAATATTTTGTGATAGGTATTCAATCTTAACTCGCGATGTGGCTATTATAGCTACAATGTAATTATTGTATTAATTAAACAGTAACCATTATGATCTGTGATTACTATTTGTTATTCATAATTCTTATGTTATCCTGAGGTAAGTAAAAGAGTTTGTGTTTTGTATTTATTGATGGACTAATGATTTATTTCTTATTTTATAGCCCTTTCTGAGATTTTTATGATCATCCCATGATTTTGAAATATTTTTCATAGGGAATAAGGAAGGTTAAGCGAAATGAACTATTTATGAAAATTTATCAATAAAAGAACTCTTGTTTTATTTAAGGAGTTTTATATTTGTGAAACATTGGATAGTGTAGAAGTGTCTAATTTTTAATTTTTGAGATGTAATGTAAAAGATATGGCTTAATTCCCAAAAACTCTTACCCTGCAAAGACCCTCAAGGTGATTTATTGACTTAACTCAAGATTATGTAATGTTTAAGGTCGGGTCCTTATAGTTGGTATTAGAGGCCAGTTTTGATAACTTTAGAGGCTAGGGTGTTATTCAAGCATAAGTGACATAACCATAATGTTTTTCATATTATAAAGAGTCCTGGTTATTTTAGATAAATCGAATAAGTTTAAGATTACATGAATAAGTATAACTTAGTGTTTTTCCTCCACTTAAAATAATATATGATGATTTTACAAATAAAATCACACTGAGTTTTTTGGTTTTATTAAATGGTTGGATCTAGCAGGAACCAACGTAACAATAGATGTGAAAGAAACTATTGTCCTTTTCATAATGAGATACTCAAAGAAATGGGAGATTCAATGAGAACTATTGTGGTTAAAAATATGTAATTGTTATTTTGAGGAATTTATCTCATTTTTTGGAAAGTTATAAAATTATAAGGATTTAAAAAAAGGAGAACCTGTAGGAAGGATGGCAACCTATTGCATCTATAAAGGTTGCTGGCATCAAACCCACAACCATAGGGCGACAAGGGCACATCGCCTACCTCTTTCCTACTTGATGTCCTTGGTTACTACGACTAATTATTATTTTTGGTTAAATTATTTTATAGATCAAGAATAGTTGATCTTATGTATTATCAAATTGATATCCGTATTATAGAAATGATTTGGGGATGAAGTGATAAAGGTTATTTGGGAAGACGTTCTCTATTTTGGGTAATAGTATATACCTAAGGAAAACAGAATACTATGGGATTTAATTTTTGGTGTAATGGTTGAAATATTACTTCTGGAGGAATCTATGTTTTGTTTGGAAATATGGCTATTTGGGGTATTTATGGAAATGATTAACCCATCATAGAGAATATGTGACTAGTCTAATTACACTTCAGTAAGAGACATTAAAATTATTCGATGTTATTTGGAGATAAATGTAACGATTTATTGTGGATGACTGTGGGATAACATTCCTTTGAGTTTTTTTTTTCAATATTAGATTGGATTATATGTTAAATTTTGTCGAATTTTGTTTATTTAATGGTGTTTGTTGAACTTAGGGAACTGTTTGTTGAAATTTGGAGATTACGAATAGTATTTCTTTTTCTAAAGGATTATCCTTTTGAGGATTATTTGATCTTGTACTAAAATTTATGGTTTTGGTTAATGTCTAAAGACATGGTAAATATATGCTTCATCATTTTTAGATCATGTGATTCTATAAAAGTTGATTATAGCACTTTAGGTGTGACCGAGTCATCTTGAGTACTCATTGTTTGGATAAAATATGAGTTTTTGGTAGAAAATTTTTAAATGTTGAAACTCTATTTGAAAAGTAAGTATATTTCTCTATGTTCTTATTCTAAGTTGTAAAATAATTACTAAACATTATGAAAATAAACATAAAACAAAAAAATTCCATTTACTGTTCTTACAGGGTAATTAAATACCATTTAACATATCACAAGTTTGTGATTTTTTAGTGGTTAACTTCCTCCAAAACATGTTTTCTATCACACTCCATCAGGTCTTAATGGTTTGTTTTTTCTTCCATATCCATGTTTTCCTACATGGAATCCATGTATGGGATTATCTCGGCTTACCTATGAACTTCTCTTTCATTCTTTCCATGTGATGTATTTATTGACAATTTTTCTAATTTGGGACTTCCAATTAAGTTTTGAAGCCCAGTTTTAAAATTACGAGGACACAATTTCTAAAAGGGGGGAATGATGTAACATCCTAGGTAAATAATGAGTACGAAATTTTCATATTTATTAATATTTTTGAATTAAATATTAATTTTACATTAAAGGGGATTGTATGATTCGATTTCTTACCTAATACGCAACAATGGGTTTCTCTGAAACCTTACATTGCACAAAATGCTGAGTCATACTGAAAAATAATAATATCATATTATTAATATAAATATTAGTTAAAGTTTCACCATTGTAATGGTGGTATTGAACAAAACTAACTAAAATATTATTATACATGTTTTTTAAATGTTTTTACATTTATCAAATAAATTCCAGAGCCTTTAAATAAGTAAGAATCTAATTTTATTCATAAATACTCTAATATTCTTTAAAAAGTTGATTTACCGCCATTTAATGGATATCCCCCTTTAAATATATTTTTAGTCACTTTTATATGTTCTATTTTACAAAATAAAATTCATCTTTAGATTCGGGACATCAAAATTTACTTTTGGTAAATTTTTTGTATTTTTATGATAAAATTATTTTTTAATGAATAGTGAAAAATACTGTATTTTAATTCATAACTACCATTTAATATAATTTATTTATATGGCTAGATTATCTTTATAATTGGTTTTAAATTGTAATTAGATTATATTTTTACCATTTTATCCAATTTTGGTCATTGGAATTAATTTCACATGGAAATTGTATATAAACAACTGTCAATCTTTGGATAATTATTGTTTCTTTAAAACACACAATTTTTTTTGACAACGAGAATTGATTTAAAATTAATTAATGAAACTTCTATGTTTTTAAATTTTTAAAATAGACATTATTTTTGAATTCAGAATATCAAATATATATTAGGCTGAATTTTTGGTATTTTCTCTAAAAAACATCAATTTTTTATGAATAGTGAAACCACTAAGTAGTAGTTTAAAACTGACTGTTTCAATTAAATGAAATTTTACCACTTTTGTGAATTAAATTTCGAACCAAAGTGGGTTACCCAAATTAAAGTTAACAGTTTCTCTTAACTTATTTTCTTTTATTTTACTTCCCCAACCCCTTAACTCATTTTATTCCTTTTTATTATTACAACACCAATATCCTCAATATACTAGGACATTGTTATGAGAAGGATTCTAACTACACATAGACACTCCTCTATCTAATGGGTGAAGAACATAATGTTTCTATAGATGGAAAACTAATGTCTCACGAAGCGATGAATGTTCAATTATCTCTCACCAAATCCCATGGAGGCCATTACGATGTAATTGTATTTATATATGATATATATTATGTTTATGTCTTCTTTATGCTTATGTATTTTTCATTTATATCATACCTTTATGGTTTCCATTATGGGTAAACGTGATAATTTCATTTGAGGAAGTGCGGACTACCACCCCCTCAATGTGATAAGACTCGTTCATGCCATATGTTGGACCTATAAGTTATAGTGTTAAGGAAGTTATATATTATATTATACTAGAATTATAATATACATATGTATCATTATGTTTTAATTTCATTGAAATTAGAAATATAAATGAAAGTAGCATTCATGCGTACGTACGTCTTACCGTCTCCATGAACGGTGCATTTTACTTCTTACCTCAAAATGTTTTGTAATATTGTAAATACATATATATACTAGATATATATGATATATATGATATATAAATCATGAATATAGTTCTGGAGATAATTGAATCTTGATGACATGGACCACTTGTAATTATAAGGTGTTCATTTTGTACTTAAGTACCAATTATAGACAAAACGATGATTATTAACTTAAATGATTACATAATTTTTATAACATGGTAATAGGTGACATAAAAGAAATAATAAAATTGAAAAAGTTTCTTAATCAAGTATAAATTAACTTAGGTTTATTATTCAGGAGGAACAAGGAACAAATGAGTCAATTTAGACACGAGGTGAGAGATTTCTTATCTCGCTTTTAATTCCATGAGATTTCCATTGTTCGCCACTTATTTATTACATGTGGTGTACTGTGTACTTTAATTTGTATATATTATCATTATTGTCTTTATATTCATTGTATTATATGATTCATTTGTTGGTTATTGTCTTTTTTCCATACAACACGATTGATGACAACATGGTTAGGGGTTTTCATCTCACTTTTTATTCCTGTGAGAATCATTCTATATTGCAACAATTTTCCTTTTGTGTGTTTTATGTACTGACCATGATTGTATTCCTGATGTAATATACTTCATTTTATGGGTATTTATATCTTCATTGTATGATACATCTTTCATGGGGTGTATGTTTCGTAGGTTACCAAATTGGTAAGGGAACCCTTCACCCTTCTCTTTTTAAAAGACTTATTTTTGTTATGTTTTTTAATTTAAATCTTCTTATTTTGGGATATGTTCTTCTATATCCTTATTGCTAAAAATTTTATGTCCATGTGATGAGATACCCTTTTTTATTTCATCAATTCATTTTTAAAATCATAAAATTTACTTGAAATATCCTCTTAGGTATTAAAATAAATACTTTGTATTCAAAATAAAATGTTTTTAGAAGGAAAGGACTTAGAATCCATAAAAAACGATTTTCTAGGTGTAGAATTATTTGAAAATGATTCAAACAGCAATTATAGATATCAAAAACACAAAAATATTAATATATATATATATATATTGGTATGAATTTTTTTTAGAAACCCAGTAAATTTCATGACATGCATAATAAAATAATTGTACAAAAATATTGAATTCAACAATGTGAAAACCACTCAACATTAATATTGAAAGAAAAACCATGCAAGGAAATGACTTGAAAATTTTTATAGAACCAAACCACTGAAATTAGATCAACCAAAACATTACATTCAACGCTAAAAACCATTATGGTTGATGATAGAAGAATAAATATATAATAATGTGATGTAGGAAGAATAAATAAGTGAACAGAAGCACCATCATGTCTAAATTTACTTGAAATAGAATAATAAATTAATTTGGAGGATTTTAGGAAGAATAATTATCATGCCTTGATCTCTCTTAAGTTTTTATAAATGATTTAGGTATAAGAGGTGGTCAAATAAAAATTAAATTCAATTCGGATCCGAAGTTAAATACCATGCATTAAAATTCTTTGAATTTCGTAGGGTTTGATCATACGACTCACCAAACATTGTTCCAACCATGTAACACAAATTAATGTAGAACTAAATCCTCATATAATTTCCCTAAAAAACATTCCAAACATGTAACACCCCAAGATTCTACGGTACACTTCACTTTGAATAATGCAATAGCGTGTGTTGTGCGCAATATCGAGTTCTAACACTCCGCAACCAATCAAACAAGTCGTTATGAATAGTAAAAGCCACTTTTTTAAATTTATAAATATTATTTTTCAAAACGGACATTATTTTTGGATTCGGAATATCGAAATTATCCTAGGGTGAATTATTGGTATTTTTTTAAAAAACATCATTTTTTGATGATTAGTGAAACCACTAAGTGGTAGTTAAAAAACTGAATTTTTCATTAAACATTATTTTGCCGCATCTATGAGTGGAATTTCGAAAATCTGAGAGACATGGTTAATATCAAGGACTAAAATGTGGTTAATTGAGATGAATATAATTTTTGGTGAATCGTAACTTTTTACCTTTATTTACCACGGTTAAAATTAAATAGGGTAATTAAGGGTAAAAATGATATTAATATTACCCTAACACATGTACTAATTCAATTGGATAAGCTTAATTCGACCAAAAACAACCTTAGGAATAAAATATTATCATTTAGGTCCACTTTTATTAGATTAGGACATTTATTATTATTTAATTCAAAGAAGAGTCAAAAGAGTTAAAATCAATGTTTATTTACTAAATCATTTTTAATATAGGGTTATACATAAGATAAATTGGATTTTAAATATTCATTAGAAAGATAAAACTATTTCCTACATAATGGTATTTTATTTATAATTTTTAGACATTAAATAATTTAATTTATTTATGACACAATGATGATGAAGTAATTACAATAATAGTGAAAAAATAAAATAATTGATATTATAAATACCCAAATAAATATAATTTGAGACTTTTTATGAAATAAACTAATTTTATAAGTTAATATGACATGTTAGAAATTATTTAATTAACTTTTTTAGAAGTAAGAATTCTGTTATGATTTTCACAAAAATCATTTTTCCAAATAGTGTCAAAATTGACATAAAAGTGTTTTTAAAACAAATATTATATTATTAATTGATATTCAATTCCTAGAAATCTAAGGATTGTCCAAGAGACTTATATCATGATATTTGTATCATTAATAGACCACTTGGGGGTCTCTTGTAGGTATATAGTAAGTTTATTAACTATATAATATAAAAATACAAAGTGACATGATAAGTGTCAAACTAATTAACTGAGAGTTAAAACTAAAAGATAAAGATAATATAATGACCCAAACCTGTCTAAATTCTATTGGTTGAGTGGTTTTTGACCCATCCCCGCCTTAACCTTTAAATAATACACTTTTTATCCATTGGAAACCGAATATGAATTTATTATAAAATAATATTTCTAACTTTTCCAAAGGTGCCCCTCACCCCTCTTATAAAAGGGCACTCACCCTTCTCATTAATTCACACCTTCAAAGAAATTTGGCTCAGCCAAACTCTTCCCAAATACTCTCCCAACTTCCCTAAATTCTTCCTAGAGGCCTTTCATTAGTCATAAAGCAATCCTAAGAGCCCTTTTGATCAAATCAAAAGGAAGAACTCGAAGAAGAGGTAATGATATCACCACCCATTTTCCAGTTCCTTTCAGCTTCCACTTCATCTTTCTTTGTTATTACCATTATAAAATAATAACTCCAGTATCTTATATATACGGTGATGTTATTATAAATATGGTACAATCATATTCAGTATTCTATCCATATTTTGAATAACATGTCACCATACGTGCGTATGTATGTTCTTCTATACTAATCCTCAAAGCCTATCTTAAATCTATGTGCACGACAACAGGCCTTGCTCCACTCTTGGTTACGACACTCCCGGGGGATATGCTTAGGATAACTCTCATTTTCATTACAAATAATTATTAAGTGTTTATGAGTATATACATCCTCAAAGAAAACATTTTTATGATTATGGATTATATCCATAAATAGTTCAGTTTATGTTAAGTGTTTTATAAGTATGGAATTATGTATTTTGATTCATAAACTGATCTAGTTTATGCCATTATTTTGAAATGGCGCCTAGTAGAAGAAATTGAAACTGTATCAATGCACGCACTCCATGTAGGGATTTCCCTCCTGATCTAGATAATTATAGTGGATCTGGTGATGCAACTGGTGCCGATCAGCTAATCACCATACTGGGACAACTCACTCAGGTTCTGAATAATAACCTTACCTGTATGGAGCACCCTGATCCGCAGTGTGGAGGATCAATGTTAGATCACTTTATGAGGCAACAAACACAAACGTTCAATGGGAGTACAAATCCCTTAGTAGCTGAGCAATGGATAAATTCTGTAGAAAAAAAAATTTCAGGCTTTGGGGAGTAGTGAAAAGGAAAAATTTATCATAGAAGTTTACCGCCTCACTGGAGATGCTGATCAATGGTGTTCATTGATTCCAAACATGAAGGAACATGATGAAGTATCAAATATGGAATGGAGGGAGTTCAAAGATATATTTTTAGAAAAAAACTTTCCTCGTGACCATAGAGCAGATATGGAAAGACAATTTCTGAGTCTGATGCAAAAGGAGAATGAGAATGTCGCAAAGTATGAGGCTAACTTTACAAGGCTAGCATGGTATGCTGAAGATTATATATGTAACCCATGAAGTAAGATTTATCGTTTCTTTGATAGGTTAAAACCATTTCTCCGTCGAGAATTAGTCTCACAATCCTTCTCGTCGTATGAAGACATTTTCTCATGTGCTATCAAGACAGAGAAAGAATAATCAAAGTCTTATGACATTAATGAAAAGAAAGAGAAGAAGTGATCTACTGATCAATCTGGTAATGGAAATAAAGGGAAGAAGGGAAAAGTTGAATATCCATCCTGTATTAAATGTGGGAAGAAACACCCCAGTACATGATTAAAAGGAATGGGAGTCTGTTACTAGTGTGGTGAAAAAGGCCACCAAGCTTGTGATTGTAAGGGGAAGAAGGAAGCTACCGATGTTCAGTGCTACAATTGCAGGGAGATGAGACATTATGCAAATGAATGTCATAAGCGTCATGGGAACTTACCTTAGAAAAGGCCAAGGGATCAAGGCCAAGCTTATGCTATCACTACTGCTGAGGTAGAAGCTCCGAAAGACGTGGTGGTAGGTAATTTAATGGTTTCCTCAAGTTTAGAAAATGCATTATTTGATTCTGGATCATTGCATTGTTTCATATCTTCCCAGTTTTCTAGGAAAATTAGATATTTCCAATTTGAATTAACAAGGAAGTTGTCAGTTAAAACTCCTAAGGGAAGTATCATTGCAACAAAGTTTTGTGAATCAATGCCCATTAGAGCACATAAATGTTCTTTATCCGCTGATCTCATCGTCATAACTATGATTGAGTTTGATATAATACTTGGTATGGATTGGCGTTCAGACCATGATGCGAATATTTATTATAAGAAGAAGGCCCTTACAATTTTTGATGATGATGATAAGGAACACTTTATCTTTAGAGCAAAATCATCACCACCTAATTCTTATCTAGATCCACCCCCAGTAGCTCAACTAAATTCAATTATTGGGGAGGAAGAGGATGAAATAACTGTGGGTGAGGAATGGAATGTTCAAATAGAGGATGTACCTATTTTTATAAAATATGTAGATGTGTATCCGGAAGATTTACCTGGACATCCTCTAGAACGAGAAGTTGAGTTTTCCATTGATTTAATTCCTGGATCAAGGCCTATATCGAAGTCCACTTATAGAATGGCCACTTTAGAATTAGTTGAACTAAATAAAAAACCAGAGGAATTGAGTAATAATGGATTTATTCACCTTGGTGTTTCTCCATGGGGAGCCCCTGTTCTTTTTGTTAAAAATAAATATGGATCTATGAGGTTATGTATCAACTACAGGGAGATCAATTCTATAACAATAAAGAACAAGTATCCCCTACCTCGCATTGATGATTTATTTGACCAACTGCATGGAGCTCAATACTTTTCAAATATTGACCTTCGATCTGGATACCATCAGTTGTGTGTGAAGAAGGAAGAAATTCGGAAGACATCATTTCGAACCACGTATGGGCATTACGAGTTTACAGTAATGCCTTTTGGATTGACTAATGCACCCTCTGTATTCATGGATCTGATGAATAGAGTTTTCAAGGAATATCTCGATGAATTTGTGGTGGTGTTTATTGATGATATCTTGGAATACTCCAAAATCTACGAAGATCATTAAAATCACTTGCGCATTATCCTAAAGACTCTAAGAAGACATGAATTTTATGGGAATTTTGGCAAGTGTGAATTCTGGATTCAGGAGATTTCTTTTCTTGGCCATATTGTCTCTACAGATGGAATCTCTGTTGATCCTTCTAAGACCAAGGCAATCCAAGAATGTCCAGCACCTACGAGTATAACTGAGGTACACAGTTTTATTTGTTTGGTAGGTTATTATCAATGTTTCGTCCAAAATTTTTCCAGATTGGCTAACCCATTAACGAAGCTCACGCGTAAAGGGGTTAAATTTTTTTGGACAAAAGAGTGTGAAGAATGTTTCGAAGAACTGAAGAGAAGATTACTCAATGCTCCTATATTGAATATACCATCGGGGAATGATGGGTTAGTTTTTTATAGTGATGCATCGAAGAAAGTACTTGGTTGTGTTCTTATGCAGAATGATAGGGGTATTGCCTATGCATCAAGACAGTTGAAAATTCATGAACAAAACTGACCTACTCATGATCTCGAGTTGGCAGTGGTGATCTTTTCATTGAAGATATGGAGGCACTACCTCAATGGTGAAAAATGTAAGATTTATACTGATCACAAGAGTTGGAAGTATATTTTCTCACAAAAAGAACTCAACATGAGGCAAAGGAGATGGCTTGAATTACTCAAAGATTATGATTGCACGATACACTACCACCCAGGGAAAGCAAACAAGGTGTAAGATGCTTTGATCAGAAAAGATCATGGAGTTTTGAACAATATGAGAATTGAAAGGGATCCAATTTTCATGGATCTAGTGAAGATGGACATGGGAATAACCTGGGAAGGTGAAACATCAATGCTTTTTCATGTGGATTCCAAACCATCATTACTAGAAAGGATTAAGAGTTCTCAGACCGATGATAAAGAATTTCAAAAAGATGATTAAAGCTGTGAATGATGGAAGATTGAGAGACTTTGTGTATAAAGATGGAATTTTGAAATTTGAGAAGAGGCTTTATGTTCCCGATATACCTGATCTAAAAAGGGAATTGCTGGATGATGCTCATAGTTCCAATTTCTCTATAGACCATGGGAGCACCAAAATGTATAGAGATTTGAAGGAACATTTTTTGTGGGACAACATGAAGAGGGAGATTGCTGATTTTGTGTCAAGATGTATGGTTTTTCAACAAGTGAAAGCTTGAAGGCAACAGCCTGGAGGATTCATGCAACCTCTTCCCATACCGGAGTGGAAATGAGACAATATTACGATGGACTTTGTCATGGGGCTACCAAAGACTCCTAGAAGGAACAATGTAATATGGGTCATTGTTGATCATCTTACCAAGTCAGCACATTTTCTTGCTATAAGGGAATATTTACCACTTGAACGACTAGCAAGACTATATATTAATAAAGTTGTGAGACTTCATGGAGTACCCCTATCGATTGTTTCTAATCATGATCCCCATTTTACTTCAAGATTCAGGAAAAGTCTTCAGAAATCCTTGGATACTGATCTTCAATTGAGCACTGCCTACCACCCTCAAACAGATGGACAATCAGAATGAACTATTCAAACCATAGAAGACATGTTGAGATCCTTCTCACATGACTTTCAGGGTATGTGGGATCAATATTTACCTCTGGTAGAATTTTCCTATAACAATAGCTTCCATTCAAGTATTCATATGGCACCATATGAAGCATTATATGGAAAGAGATGTCGCACACCAACCTATTGGGATGGCGTTGGTGAAAGAAAACTTATAGGCCCAGAACTGGTGGAGGAAACGATGGAAAAGGTGAAGGTAATCCAAAACCATATCAAAGCAGCTCAAAGTAGGTAGAAGATCTATGTTGATAATCAAAGGAAGGATTTGGAATTTCAATTCAGTGATCATGTTTTCCTGAAGGTATATCCATGGAAGGGAGTCATACGTTTTGGTAAGAAAGGTAAATTGAGACCCAGGTACATCGGACCTTTCGAAATTCTAGAACGAATTGGGGCTGTAGCTTACCGATTGGAAATTCCACCAAGTCTCTCCAAAGTTCACGATGCGTTCCACGTATCTCTGTTGAGGAAACACATGCCTGACCCAACGCATGTACTCACCTATGTGGAATTAGAACTGGAACCCGATATATCTTACTACGAATAGCCCATCAAGATTCTTGATACGAGAGAACAAGTACTGAGAAACCGGACAACTCGTCTGGTAAAAGTCTTGTGGAGAAACCATAAGATGGAAGAGGAAACGTGGGAACCCGAGGAACTTATGATGAAGAACCACCTGAGTCTTTTTATTCAGTATTATTCTAGAAATTTCGAGGAAGAAATTATTTTAAGGAGGTTAGAATGTAACACCCCAAGCTTCTACGGTACGCTTCTCTTTGAATAATGCAATTGCGTGTGTTGTACGCAACATCGAGTTCTAACACACCACAACCAATCAAACTAGTCGTTATGAATAGTAATACCCACTTTTTGAAATTTATAAATTTTATTTTTCAAAATGGACTTCATTTTTGGATTCGAAATATCCAAATTATCCTAGGTTGAAGTTTTGGTATTTTTCTGAAACACTTCATTTTTTGATGAATAGTGAAACCACTAAGTTGTAGTTAAAAAACTGAATTTTTCATAAAACATAATTTTACCACTTCTGTGAGTGGAACTTCAAAAATCCGAGAGACACAGTTAATATCAAGGACTAAAATGTGGTTCATTGAGATGAAAATAATTTTTGTTGAATAGTAAGTTTTTACTTTTATTTACCACAGTTAAAAATAAATAGGGTAATTAAGGGTAAAAATGATATTAATATTACCCTAACACATGTCCTAATTCTATTGGATATGCTTATTTCGACCAAAAACAACCTTAGAAATAAAATATTATCATTTAGGTTGTCACGACCCACCCTCAGGGTCCGTTTCGTGACTACCCCAAGCCTGCCCTCCATAGGCCAGGGGCTGGCGACTAGCACCAAGGCGTAAATCCCGGTAAAAAGGGAAGGCATTGTCTTTGTAAAGTAAACAAACACCACAGAGTAAGCAAGCGGAAATTAAACACTATGCAAAAGCAGAGTACAACTGAAAGTGCGGAAAAGTAAATGGGCCAGTATATAAACCCAAACTGAAAGTAAAGTACAACTCGAAAGGGAAAACCGCAACTGAAAAGTAAAAGCCGCTACACCGAGCTGTCCACTGGAAATCCCACATGAAGGGTGGGTACAGATAGCTCCACTGCTCCACGGGTCCCACCGTCCGCTCCGAGCACGTCCCGCCCAGTGGTCCACCTCCAGGTACCGTCCTGCTCTACAAGCCCCAGCTAAGATCAACGTTGTCCGTCGTCTGCAACCAACACAACGTAGTGCGGGCAAAGACCGTGCAGGGGTGAGTATAAGCTACTCAGTAGGGACCCCGAGACCCCTGAAGGTCTCTCAAATCCACAAAGGATAAACCACGAAGAAAGGTACAAACACGAAGTAACAACCGACACTTCTTAGGTATATGCCCATACATATACCTAAGTCATCACATTCAAATACGCTCCAACCTCCGAGCCCAAGTACAACTCAGTCCACACAGGAAAGTAAACGTATTCGACACAGGAAAGAAAAACGTAATCCACACAGGATAGCACAACACAATCCACATAGGAAAGCAACAGGATACAGCTCACACAGGTATACTTCTTCAAAGGTCGATAAAGATGATCTATGATCCATCGAAGTCGTCGTACCCACGAAGGATCGATAGGTAACTAACCCCCGCAAAAGACCCACACAGGATCGGGCCCACATAGGACCTGTAGGCGCTGGTTCACACAGGACCACTGAGTGCAAGGACCCACACAGGATCGGACCCACACAGGATCGGGCAGACACATGACCTGTAGCACTGATCCACGTAGGATCGCTGAGTGTTGTAGTCGTCGTCGTCAAATCCACACAGGATCTCTGTACTGTCGTCGTCGCAGTCATAATAGCAGTAGTAGCAGTAGTAGCAGTCACAGTCGCAACCAGCACTAGGGTTCCCGCACACAGCAAGCTCGTACAGGAGGATCCGCTCCACGAGCCGAGAGGCTGATACATCAACTGTCACAAAGTCTAGAGTTGATGTATCCAAAAGTTCAGTATCGTCAATAGGAACTCAACGCAACAGACGGCGCGTCGATCGGACGCCCGGTCTGAGAGTTATTGGCATTTTCGTCCCCGGGGCCCGGTTGGTTTTTAAGGCAAAACCAACCCGACCGTACTCCACCTGCATCCAAACCTCGGGCGGAGTGTGCCAAAAGATCCATCTCACTAATAGGAACACAACAAAGTTGACGGCACGTCAATCGGACCTCCGTAGCTCAAGATATGAGCGTTTCCGCTCCGAAGGCACGGTTGGTTTCGTGAACGAACCAACCCGGCCGAACTCAAAGTGTTCCGAAACTTTGAGTGCGATATACCGAAACGACCGTCTCGATCCATGGATTGCGTTTCCGCAGACGGTTCATCAATCGGAGGTCCGTGGCTCATGTTATGGCCAAAAGACCAAAACCATCTCGAAACGGGGGGTCCGGGTCCGGGCCGACCCGGTCCGACCCCCCCCTGGGTCGGCCCGAACTGGGTCGACCCGATCCGGGTCGCCCCGAACCGGGTCCGACCCGGCCCGGCCGGCCGGCCGGCGGCGCGGCGGTGCGGCGGCCTGGCGCCGCACGGAAGCAGCGCGCGGGGGGCATGGCCCCCGCTTGTTTCAAAAAAAACCGGCGCGTCTTATAGCCGCGCCTTGGAGAACCGACCCCCCCCCCCCTCGTGGAGGGCTTGCTTGAGGAAACCGGGGGGGGTCGCCTGCCCCCCTCAAATGAACCCCCCCCCCCCCCCCCCCTCATAAATGGGGGGGGTTAGAGAGTTGACCGGGGGAATTTATTCCCCCGGTCTTTGACCTTCCAGCCGGCCACCTGGCCAGCCGGTTTTTCTCCAACGGGACCGACAAGCCGGTCCCCTTCCGGTTTCCGACGCCGGCGGCCCGGCGTGCCGCCGGTCTTCCCGTCTCGCCGCGGCCTGGAACGGGCCGCGGTGTTCATCGTCCGGCAAGGTGCGACGGCACCGCGCCCCTCCGCCGCGCCTTTGATTCCCTTCGACGCGGCGCGACGGCATCGCGTTCTTGATGATCCTTCCACGGCACGGCGCGATGGCGCCGCACAATATAATCGTGCGAATATCCGCGTGGTGCGACGGCACCACGCCATCTTGTTTCAACCGCATGATAAATTATCAAGAACAAAGGAGGGGGTTCGGCCGTGTTCATGCGGTCCGTCCCCCCCTCACGTTAAACAATAACACAAATTTAAATATTCAATATCCTCACGTTAGTCATGCTAGAACCACGAACAAGAATAAATAAATAAACAAATAACAACAACCCCTACCTTGAGTTCAAGCTCGATGATTTTCAACGACCCGCGTATGACAACGTCGCGGAGGTCGGGCGTCGCGGTAAGCGTTCGTCAAATCCGATGACGTGGAGGTACGTCCGAAGAGGTACGTCGTTGGCGAATCTTCGTAAGCCGACGAAGAAAGTCTGAGGAGGAAGCGGCGTTCCCTTTCGTTGACACGGAAAACGAAGAAGAGAGGAGCGGCGTTCTTCGTCGGAGCTTGAGCGTTCTTCGTCAAAGCTTGAGCGTTCTTCGTCAAAGTTTGAAGAAGAAAGAAAAGCTCTCAAACCTCTCAAGATGGCTAAACAAATCTAACCAAATAAAATAAGCTAAGAGCTTATTTTTTTAACTCAACCAAACCTTTTTGAATTTCAAAGGTTTGAAAAAGTTAAACAACTCAACCTAATTAATAAGCTAAGTTTTCAAAACATTTAAAGAGGGGTTAAAGGGTGTTTTGAGAGAAGTTGAAAAGTTGGGTTTCGTGTGGGCCCCACCACACTTAATCCTCCCAAGGGAGGTTAAGTGGATGTGGGTCCCACCTTTAACTCCCTTTGGGAGAAGTTAACTAACATAAAAACAAAATAAAAAGTGTTCCACATTTTTATTAAACTTTTTACAATTCTCCCAAAAATTAACTTTCGTCCAGCAAAAAATGCAACTTCCGAAAAGGTCACCTTAAGCGAATATCGGCGCTGCGAGTTCATCGGTGCCCACGGATTTCAATTCCGAGCACCGGATCAAAAGTTAGAAATTCCTGCTCGTTCGTTCCCTGAACGTACCTGAGCCAAGCTTCGAAAAATGATTCCGGGCACACCGGGCCTCGGAATCAGGTGCCGTCTGAAACCGCGCTCTTGTAAAATTCCAAAGAAAATTAAGAAAAAATTTCCCTTTAATTTTATGGGTCTTTACATTACTCCCACCTCAGGGCTTTACGTCCCCGTAAAGATACATCAAAAACTAGGGAAACAAATGAGGCTACTGAGCACGCATTTGAGCCTCCCGCTCCCATGTGCTCTCCCGGAGGTTCCCGTGCTGCCATCTGATGCGCACAAGAGGAATCGATCGCCCACGCAGGACCCGCTCCTGTCGATCTTCTATCTCCACCGGGACCTCCGTAAAAGTCACCCCATCGTCAACGTCAAGCTCCCCATGGTCAATGATGTGCGTCGGGTCGTGCACATATCTCCTCAGCTGAGATACGTGGAAGACGTCGTGCACCCGGTGCAACTGAGGTGGCAGAGCCAGGCGATAAGCCACCTCACCAACCCTGCTGAGGACCTGGAAGGGTCCGATGAAGCACGGAGATAACTTTCCGCCTAGGCCAAATCTCCGAATACCACGTCGAGGTGAGACCCGCAAGAAGACGTGGTCGCCATCCTCGAACTCCAGTGGCCTCCGCCTCCTGTCAGCATATGACTTCTGCCGGCTCTGAGCTGTCCTCATCCGCTCCTGGATGACCTGGACCTTCTCTGTCGTGGCCTGGACCATCTCTGGTCCCACTAGTGCTGACTCCCCTGGGTCTGTCCAGCACAAAGGAGATCTACAAGGTCGGTCGTACAACGCCTTGTACGGTGCCATCCCGATGGTGGAGTGGTAGATGTTGTTGTACGCAAACTCCACCAAGGGTAGGTGGTCCTCCCAGCTACGACCAAAGTCGAGGACACATGCACAGAGCATGTCCTTGAGAGTCTGAATGGTCCTCTCCGTCTGACCATCCGTCTGAGGGTGAAAGGCTGTGCTCAGACGTAGCTGCGTCCCGAACGCCTCCTGTAACCCCTTCCAAAGCCGGTAAGTAAAGCGGGAATCTCGATTGGAGACGATAGATGATGGCACACCGTGGAGTCGCACAATCTCCTGAACATAGAGGCATCCCAAGATCTCCACTGAGCCCTGCTCTCTGATGGGTAAGAAGTGTGCCGACATGGTGAGTCGGTCAACAATCACCCATATGGAGTTGTGACCTCTGGAACTGCGTGGAAGTCCAGTCACGAAGTCCATAGATATGTCGTCCCACTTCCACTCCGGGACCTCCAAGGGCTGTACCAAGCCTGCTGGTACTTGATGCTCTGCCTTCACCTGCTGGCAGGTGAGGCATTGAGAAACGAACTCTACTACTGCCTTCTTCATGCCCGGCCACCAGTGCTGTCGTCTCAGGTCCTGGTACATCTTCGCCACTCCAGGATGTACCGCCAATGGAGAAGTGTGAAACTCTCTCAGCACTTCCTCTCGTAAAGCGACCGGTACCATGGTACATCCTCTGAAAAGGATTTCGTGCTCTGCTCCAAGGGAGAAACCATCAGGTGTCTGTCCCGAGGATATCTGTGCACGCTGTGTCTCACAGTCAGCGTCCTCACGCTGTGCCTCTCTGACCCGCTGCAGTAGTGGAGGGGTGACTGTGAGAGACTGGAGGAAGACTGCTCCATCACTATCCACGAAGGATATCTTTAAAGAGGATAGATGCTCCGTCGCCTCCTCAAGTAGCTGAATGCTCGTCCTCCTGCTGAGGGAATCGGATACTACGTTCCCCTTCCCAGGAGTATAGACTATCTCAAAGTCATAGTCCTGGAGGAACTCGAGCCATCGCCGCTGTCTCAGGTTCAGGTCCTTCTGCGAGAAGATATACCTGATACTCTGATGATCGGAAAAGACTGTAAAGTGCTCACCCATAAGATAGTGTCGCCATGTCTTCAGAGCGAAGACCACTGCTGCTAACTCCAGGTCATGGGTAGCGTATTTCTGCTCATGCGGACTCAACTGACGTGATCCATAGGCGATCACTGCCCGCTCCTGCATCAGAACACATCCGAGTCTGGTCCCTGATGCATCGCAGTAGACTACGTACCCTACTCCCTCCTCAGGCAACCTCAAGATAAGTGCGCTAGTCAATCTATGTCTCAGCTTTTTGAAGCTCTGCTGACATCTGTCTGACCACATGAAGGGTTTCCCCTTCTTCGTCAAAGCTGTGAGTGGTGCCGCAACTCTAGATAAGTCTGGCACGAATCTCCGATAGTGTCCAACTAGTCCCAAGAAACTCCGAACCTTAGTCACGCTCCTGGGTGGCTCCCATGCTAACACAGCCTCGATCTTTGCAGTATCCACTACAACTCCCACCTCAGAGATAACGTGTCCCAAGAAGTGGACCTCACGTATCCAGAACTGGCACTTCGAGAGCTTACCATAAAGCTGGTGCTCTCGGAGTGTGTCTTGTATAACTCGTAAGTGATAGGCGTGCTCCTCCTCAGTCGTAGAGTAAATCAGAATGTCGTCGATGAAGACCACGACAAACCGATCGAGGTATGGCTGAAAGATCCTGTTCATGAGAGCCATGAACACTGCTGGAGCATTGGTTACACCGAAAGGCATAACCAAGAACTCATAGTGGCCATACCGACATCTGAAGGCCGTCTTCTGCACATCCTCGTCTCTGACTCTGAGCTGATGATAGCCTGACCTGAGGTCTATCTTCGAGAACCACCGTGCTCCCTTGAGCTGATCAAAGAGGTCATCAATCCTCAGTAGCGAATACTTGTTCCTCACTGTCACTTGGTTCAGGCGACGATAGTCATCACAAAGCCGCAGGCTCCCGTCCGCCTTCTTGGCGAACAATATCAGGGAAGCCCAGGGTGAAACACTGGGTCGGATGAACCCCTTGCCCTGCAAGTCCTCTAACTGTACCCGTAGCTCTCGAAGCTCGGCGGGGGCCATCCGATATGCTGGAGTGGATATCGGGGCTGTCCCAGGGTACAAGTCAATATAAAAGTCTACCTCTCTACGAGGAGGTAGCCCTGGAATGTCGTCGGGAAAAACGTCTGCAAACTAATCCACCACTGCCGGAAAACCAGGACTTCGCACGTCAACTGCTCCAAGGATGAGGCTAGCTAACTGATGAGTAATGGGATGTCCTCTCCTCCGCGTAAGTCCATCCTGTGCTGATAAGGCTCCCTTCTCGCCGGTGAAGGTGAACCTGCTCCCGTCGGTGCGTACACATCGCACCTTGCGCCTAAAACAGTCAATATGTGCATGGACCGTAGATAGCCAATCCATGCCCAAGATGACGTCGTAAGGCCTCGACGCTGCTACAAGAAGATCCCAGCTGAAGCTCTCGCCTCCTAGAGTGATCTCACACTGCCGGCACCAGTGCGTAATCGTCGAGTCTGCTCCCGTAGGAGTCTCTAGCCGTAAGGATCGAGCCAACGGCTCTGTCGGAATCTCCGAGCACCGAACAAGGGCAGCGGCTATGAAAGAGTGACTCGCTCCTGTGTCTATAAGTACTGCAGCAAGGGTGGAATAGACACAGATAGTACCTCGAATCATCTCGGGTGCGCCGTGGTCGTAGGCCTCTGCTGCCTGGAGCTGTGCCTATCTCTGCCCGCCAGCTCCCTGTGGTCGGGGTGGACCTCCTGGTGGTGGTGGTGGCAGAGCCTCAAAGCGTCGTCCACCACCGGCTGCTCGTCCAGCTCCTCTGCCTCGTCCGCCTCCTCCCTGCGGACCGCCACGGTCGACCCTCTACCTCTGCCTCGGTGGTCCATCAACTGTCTGCTGCTCCTCGACACGGCGGGTCGAGCAGTCACGAGCCATGTGGCCCTACCCGCCGCACGAGTAGCATTTTCTGCCTCTCGAAAGACTGGCTCCTCGCTGTGTGCTCCGCACTGCTGAGCCAGTGCCCTGAGGTCGTCTGCCCGAAGGTCTGGTCTGTCTGGACCCCTGAGTCATCCGTCGACTGCCTGCTGCAGATAACTCTGCCACGTGCCGCCCTGCGGTGGGTCGCTGCGCTGGTGTAGACTCAGCAAGGAAGCTCTCGATCAGAAGGGCACGCTCCAGTACTCCTATCTGAGTCGGTATGCTGAGGGAGATCAGCGATGCCCTGATCTCGTGTCTCAAACCATGCTCGAAGGTCCGGGCCCGGAAGAATGGGTCCCGTACCATGTCGGTCGAGTAGCGCGAGAGATCGGTAAATCTCGCCGAGTACTGAGCGACCATCATGCTGCCCTGCCGCAGCTGAAGAAGCTCCTGGATACGCACCGCACGAAGGGTGGCTGGGACGAACTCCGAGTAGAAGAGGCTCTCAAAGTCCGTCCAAAGAAGAGATGCATCATCGTGCACCTGGAGCATCAAGCTCCACCATCGTCCTGCTGCTGCGTGTAGTAGGCTCGCAACGAGGATCACCATGAGGTCTGCTGGTGTCCTCACTAGCCTAAACACACATACCACTGCCTCCAGCCAGTCCTCGGCTGCCTGGGGATCCGTCTCCCCATGAAACCTGGGTGGTCGCTGGCGCTGAAACTCATGTAGTGCGCTGAGGCGACGTGCATCGTCAGCAGCTCGTGCTGGAAGTATTAGTGGCACGACGGGTAGAGCTACCGCCGGTGCCACTGCTAGAAAAGGGCCCTGCACCGAAGCCTCATCGCTCGGTGGGCTGTCGTCACACTCGACTCTCGGAACCCTAGCTGGCTGCCGTCGTGGGGGCATCCTGAAAAGGAAACAGGTGTACCACGGTCAGAACAGTATACCTGGTGAGCTGATATAAGTAATCACAAAGAAAACTTTGAAACACACACGCAATCAATGTTTTTGTGCATTAAGTCGGAAATCAGAAGTCAGGGTCCTGGTGTACGGATACGTCGGCCGCCGCACCAACACTGGACTCCCTGGACTGATAACCACACTCAATACGCTAAACATTATTGCTTCACATAGAAAAGATCAGAGTTCGCCGTAGAACCGAACTCCTTTGATACCAATTTGTCACGACCCGCCCTCGGGGTCCGTGCCGTGACTACCCCATGCCCGCCCTCCATAGGCCAGGGGCTGGCGACTAGCACCAAGGCGTAAATCCCGGTAAAAAGGGAAGGCATTGCCTTTGTAAAGTAAACAAACACCACAGAGTAAGCAAGCGGAAAGTAAACACTAAGCAAAAGCAGAGTACAACTGAAAGTGCGGAAAAGTAAATGGGCCAGTATACAAACCCAAACTGAAAGTAAAGTACAACTCGAAAGGGCAAACAACAACTGAAAAGTAAAAGCTGCTACACCGAGCTGTCCACTGGAAATCCCACCTGAAGGGTGGGTACAGATAGCTCCACTGCTCCACGGGTCCCGCCGTCCGCTCCGAGCACGTCCCGCCCAGTGGTCCACCTCCAGGTACCGTCCTGCTCTACAAGCCTCAGCTAGGATCAATAGTGTCTGTCGTCTGCAACCAACACAACGTAGTGCGGGCAAAGCCCGTGCAGGGGTGAGTATAATCTACTCAGTAGGGACCCCGAGACCCCTGAAGGTCTCTCAAATCCACAAAGGATAAACCACGAAGAAAGGTACAATCACGAAGTAACAACCGACACTGCTTAGGTATATGACCATACATATACCTATGTCATCAAATTAAAATACGCTCCAAGCTCCGAGCCCAAGTACAACTCAGTCCACACAGGAAAGTAAACGTATTCCACACAGGAAAGCAAAACGTAATCCACACAGGATAGCACAACACAATCCACACAGGAAAGCAACAGGATACAGCTCACACAGGTATACTTCTTCAAAGGACGATAAAGATGAACTCTGATCCATCTAAGTCGTCGGACCCACGAAGGATCGATAGGTAACTAACCCCCGCAAAAGACCCACACAGGATCGGGCCCACATAGGACCTGTAGGCGCTGGTTCACACAGGACTGCTGAGCGCAAGGACCCACACAGGATCGGACCCACACCGGATCGGGCCCACACAGGACCTGTAGCATTGATCCACGTAGGATGGGTGAGTGCTGTAGTCGTCGTCGTCGAATCCACACAGGATCTCTGTACTGTCGTCGTCGCAGTCACAGTAGTAGTAGTAGCAGTCACAGTCGCAGCCAGCACTAGGGTTCCCGCACACAGCAAGCTCGTACAGGAGGATCCGCTCCACGAGCCGAGAGTCTGATACATCAACTGTCACAAATTCCAGAGTTGATGTATCCAAAAGTTCCGTATCGTCAACAGGAACTCAACGCAACAGACGGTGCGTCGATCGGACACCCGGTCTGAGAGTTATTGGCATTTTCGCCCCCGGGGCTCGGTTGGTTTCTAAGGCAAAACCAACCCGACCGTACTCCACCTACGTCCAAACCTCAGGCGGAGTATGCCAAAAGATCCGTCTCACTAAGAGGAACACAACAAAGCTGATGGCACGTCAATCGGACGTCCGTAGCTCAAGATATGAGCGTTTCCGCTCCGAAGGCCCGGTTGGTTTCGTGAACGAACCAACCCGGCCGAACTCAAAGTGTTCCGAAACATTGAGTGCGATATACCGAAACGACCTTCTCGATCCAAGGATCGCGTTGCCGTAGACGGTTCGTCAATCGGAGGTCCGTGGCTCATGTTATGGCCAAATGACCGAAACTGTCTCGAAATGGGGGGTCCGGGTCCGAGCCGACCCGGCCCGACCCCCCCCCCCCCCCTGGGTCGGCCCGAACCCGGTCGACCCGATCCGAGTCGACCCGACCCGGGTCCGACCCGGCCGGCGGCGCGGCGGCCTGGCGCCGAACGGAAGCAGCGCGCGGGGGGCATGGCCCCCGCTTGTTTCAAAAAAAACAGCGCGGCTTATAGCCGCGCCTTGGAGAACCCCCCCCCCCCCTCATGGGGGGCTTGCTTGAGGAAACCGGGGGGCCGCCTGCCCCCCTCAAATGAATCGCCCCCCCCCCCCCCCCCCTCATAAATGGGGGGGGGTTTAGAGAGTTGACCGGGGGAATTTATTCCCCCGGTCTTTGACCTTCCGGTCGGCCACCTGGCCGGCCGGTTTTTCTCCAACGGGACTGGCAAGCCGGTCCCCTTCCGGTTTCCGACGCCGGTGGCCCGGCGTGCCGCCGGTCTTCCCGTCTCACCACGGCCCGGAACCGGCCATGGTGTTCGTCGTCCGGCGCGGTGCGACGGCACCGCGCCCCTCCACCGCACCTTTGATTCCCTTCGACGCGGCGCGACGGCGCCGCGCAATATAATAGTGCGAATATCCGCGTGGTGCGACGGCACCACGCCATCTTGTTTCAACCGCATGATAAATTATCAAGAACAAAGGAGGGGGTTCGGCCGTGTTCATGCGGTCCGACCCCCCCCCCCCCCCCCCTCACGTTAAACAATAACACAAATTTAAATATTCAATATCCTCACGTTAGTCATGCTAGAACCACGAACAAGAATAAATAAATAAACAAATAACAACAACCCCTACCTTGAGTTCAAGCTCGAAGATTGTCAACGACCCGCGGAAGACAATGTCGCGGCGGTCGGGCGTCACGGTAAGCGTTCGTCAAATCCGATGACGAGGAGATACGTCCGAAGAGGTACGTCGTTGGCGAATCTTCGTAAGCTGACGAAGAAAGTCCGAGGAGGAAGCGGCGTTCCCTTTCGTTGACACGGAAGAAGAAGAAGAGAGGAGCGGCGTTCTTCGTCGGAGATTGAGCGTTCTTCATCAAAGCTTGAGCGTTCTTCGTCAAAGTTTGAAGAAGAAAGAAAAGCTCTCAAACCTCTCAAGATGGCTAAACAAATCTAACCAAATAAAATAAGCTAAGAGCTTATTTTATTAACTCAACCAAACCTTTTTGAATTTCAAAGGTTTGAAAAAGTTAAACAACTCAACCTAATTAATAAGCTAAGTTGTCAAAACATTTAAAGAGGGGTTAAAGGGAGTTTTGAGAGAAGTTGAAAAGTTGGGTTTCGTGTGGGCCCCACCACACATAATCCTCCCAAGGGAGGTTAAGTGGATGTGGGTCCCACCTTTAACTCCATTTGGGAGAAGTTAACTAACATAAAAATAAAATAAAAAGTGTTCCACATTTTTATTAAACTTTTTACAATTCTCCCAAAAATTAACTTTCGTCCCTCAAAAAACGCAACTTCCGAAAAGGTCTCCTTAAGCGAATATCGGCACTGCAAGTACATCGGTGCCCTCGGATTTCAATTCCGAGCACCGGATCAAAAGTTAGAAATTCTTGCTCGTTCGTTCACTGAACGTACCCGAGCCAAACTTCGGAAAATGATTCTGGGCACACCGGGCCTCAGAATCAGGTGCCGTCTGAAACCGCGCTCTTGTAAAATTCCAAAAAAAATTAAGAAAAAATTTCCCTTGAATTTTACGGGTCTTTACATAGGTCCACTTGGATTAGATTAGGACATTTATTATTATTTAATTCAAAGAAGAGTTAAAAGAGTTGAAATCAAAGTTTATTTACTACATAATTTTTTATATAGGGTTTTACATAACATAAATTCGATTGTAAATATTTATTAGAAAGCTAAAAATATTTCATACATAAAGGTATTTTATTTAAAAAAATTAGACGTTAAATAATTTAATTTATTTATGACACAATGATGATGCAGTAATTACCATAATAGTGACAAATTAAAATAATTGATATTATAAATACCCAAATACATATAATTTGAGACTTTTTATGAATTAAACTAATTTTCTAGGTTAATATGGCATGTTGAAATGGTTTAGGGGCCATTTTTTCTTATTTATAACCTATTTGTGCTCTTTAATATTCCCCAAACAAAATTTGATTATTTTACAATGATACCACATGGTAACCAATTTAGTTAGGTGGAAAAACTTTTACCAAAAAGATATGATGGTTTTTCGCAACCTTGCAATGGATTTACCTAGTCCATGATGATTTTTTACCTATAGGTTTTTTACATGCACTTGATATGTCACTCATCACAAAGGTTTTTTGGATTTTAGTTGGCTGTGATCTAACTTACCCAATTGCTTTACCCCATGTTCATACCTTTAAGAAATTTTTAATTATTTATGACATTTAAAACTATTTATTTATTTTTTATGAATCTATTTTTTCCTTTAAAAAATAGAATATATTAAATAATATTATAAATTCTAGAAAAGTAATCATAGTAGGATTCTAGGCCCTAGGGAGGTTCTGTTTTGATATAATAATAATTTTAAATATATTTTATCATGCACGTGATTTTTTCATGAAATAATGGAATTACCATCAAAAACAATATTGGATATTACATTTGATACATCTATTAAAACCTGAATATGGGTATTACCATAATAATGACATAACCTTCATCACCACATAGTCTTTTCATAAAGTGTATTCATGGGAAAAAGCAATGAAATAAATTTATTTATTTTCATTTTATTTACCATAGCCTAATATTCCCCTATAGAATTACACTTATTGAAAATCACTAGGGTTATCTACATAACACTAAGTATTAAGAGAGGGGATCTAAGAGGAGAGTTATTTCACAATGAACAATGAATCGTTCTTTGGAGATCAATGTTACAAATGAGTTCATATATCGCATAAAAAATCAACGTGCAGCCGTTATTTTTCATTGATTGGTCCAAACATGAGGTAGGTAATTGTTTTTTATATTCCATTACAGTATTATTTATCCTTTTCAAAGTGAAGAAATCATTTTATAAATTTATTCATGTGTCGACTGTTGAATAACATGCATCAGTTTATATTTATTTAAATTAGGAATGCATGTTGTTTTGATAAATTATAGTTATTTGTTCTTCATTTTTAATTCTAAAGAAATTTTACTAAGGGAAAAACAAAAAATGGATGAGGTTTCACCCTAATTTTCATGTTTTTTTGTTCTCCCACCATTCTATGTGTGTTCATAATCAATGATTCCCTTGGATGGGTTTTTCAAAAATACCCAGTAAATGATCATTATGCAGTAATTTTTTAGAGCGATGGATCGATATTGTGGGTTTGGGTTTGGGATGAGTGGAAAGATAATTATATATAGACCATGATGGAATATTCAGGCAAGGGACAAAATAGTATCATTTTTTAGTTTGGTATGGAAGTCGAGTGGTGTGAAGGTAGGTATTTCCCTTGTTGTTGGATGGTAGGAATTTGGCCTCTAGTGATGTAATAGGTGTGGTAAACCCCAAATCCATTATCTTTATAGAATTATTTAGTTGAATTTTAAAGAAAATTCAAGTGTACACAGTGTTTAGTTTGGTTGAACACACAATTTTAGTTCCTCGTATAAAGTGGATAGATATTTGAAAAAATAAAATATCACATGCCTTGTGGTACTGAACACATGTCGTGAGATCCATGACTAGTAACTAAGAGTATACCCTTGGGTTATATGGGGAATGACATGACCGAGTACCTGGGAACGACTGTAGTATATAGTCATGGCCCAATACTCAGAAAATACCAAAGTACTTAGACATGGAGAGGTATGTGGACATGGCCAGAGTACACATTCATGGAATAATACATAGAGACTACCAAAATACTCAAACATGGATAGTAAAATAAGCACAAGAATAGTACATGGGAACAATATAGAATATTTAGGAATTATATAGAGTACATTAGTAGGCTTGAGGAATATGGTAATTACCATTTACACATATTACATGCCATGTACTTTTCCTAGGGTGGTTTAAGTCTCTTTCTCTCATTGTTCTAGAGAAGCCTCGGTAGGTTGGGTCCCATTATTCCATCCCTATGAGAATTAAATGAATAATTTCTTCATGTTCATAAGATGTGATTCCCTCCATGATATTAGTCAGGGGTTGAGTTACAAAATACATCTTTGTGGCTCTGGGTGTAATCCAATATCATACACTCAATTCTTCCCTATGTAGATTTTTAGCAATCATCCAGGCCAACAAAAATTTGAATACAATCCCCTATATAGTGGTTCAATCTAGTTATGTTGTAATTAATACCCCATATTCCATATGTGATATGCAATATCTCAACACGAAGATCTTTAGAGTTCCATCATTACTTATTCTTGGTGAGACCTGATGTGCATAACCTCTCAAGTGAGTAAAAACCGTGTTACCAGACTTGAGGAGTGAGTTCTCATGGATAAGTCTTACCTTGAATCCTATAGTAGGATCTTAGCATTTTTAATGGTTTTGAATTACTTTGAAAATTCGTTTCTATCTTGAGTATATTTGTATTACAATTGTTAGGTCTCATATTCTAATTGAAATTCTTATGGGTTAATGTGATGACCAATCTCTAGATGCCTTATGTTTTGTGATTTCATTGTGCCCAATTGGGTATATTTATTCTCACCACTACATAGACTCCATATGAACATGTAGTGTCTTTTGAAGATGAAATACATTTTGATAGTTTCCAAGGTAAACCAAGAGTAGGTGTAACATAGTTCGGATATATATACCATGGTATGTACTAGGTGTCTTATTTGATATCAATCACATCCTTCGTAGCCGGTTGGATTCTTTTTACATGTTTTATGTACTTGTATTTTTCCCTTTATGATTTCCAATAATTTCTTTTTACATTTATGTTTGATATAGATGTTTTCATTAATTTTGGTATTATTTTTACCTTACCTCTCAAAATTATGTTTGTATTTGGATGTGTATGTATGTGTAGGTACTCTAGTCTAAGTTGTCCCATGTATTTGATATGAATAAACAATGATATCATAGTTGGATTAAATTAACAATGCATTTTAGAGATTTTATAGAAATGATGATTAGTTTGGGAATAGTAAAATAGTGATAAAGTGTATCATGTTCGGCTCTCAGTATAGAAAACCCAATTTTTATATGGTGGTAAATGTATCCACTTACCTAGACATTGAAAACCTATTTTTTGAATTGGTACATGTTGGAACTAGTTGTAGGGAAAACATTGGTACATACATCATATAGGTATGGTTTTTATTTTCCAGGTCCTTTTTGAGTCATATCCCCACACATACTCTATGCATGTGGTACATCGTGTCTTTTTTAGGATGCATCCATGTCAAAATAAATTTTGAATTGTGTAATTGGATTGTGAGTATGATCCACATAGTGAAGTGGATTTAGTATAAGGGCCTATACAATATGTCGTACCTTCGAGTCATTTTCCGGTATTTCCACAAACTATTGAATACCAGGTTTCACCTACAATACCATTTGAGTATTTTAATAGACTAATCAAACTACATGATATATATATATATATATATAATTAGTGTTTGGGTCCTGGGGTGGTCCAAACACCTAGGTATATGAGGATTGGATTGAGGTAGTTATGTGTGTTTTCTACCTAGTTGGGACCCCTCCATATCAAAGGGTGGTCCTAATGGTGATCCATCTACGTAGCATCATTGGGGAATAGTGGAGTTTAGTGATTCATACTCATGAAGATAAAACCCTCTCTTAGAAACTATTTGAGCATCACTTTATGGAGGAGTTATATCTATCCATGTTGAGATCAGTGTTCATCCATTGGAATCTATAGATTTATCATGGCATCGTAATTGTTTTCAATTATTCATTGAGGATTACCAACCTATCATGATAATCAATAATTATGTTTCATGATCTATTATTAAGAGCATAAAATTTTTATTGAGTACTAGAATAATATATATTGGATGGGGTAACATATATTTCTATTCTGACTTATGTTAGAGATCTTAAGTGAAATATGGTAGTGGAGTGGTTTTGGGACACTTAGTAACCAGTAGTTTATGCTAGAAGTTGGAACTCTAGAGTTTATATTTCAGAAATGGGTTTCAAATTGAAATCATAAGGGTCTAAGAATGTGAGATTCAATAGGATAAAATATTAGGTTATATGGTATGTAATTCCTGGATCTCATGATAGATAAAGCTAACTTAGTAAGTGGAGGTGTTACTCTTTCAATAGTAGAAGACATCTCACATGGGATTGTCTGACCCGTCATGTGGTTAACTGGAATACGGTTGATGGACCACTAAAAATGATGAAAATCTTAGAGTTGTAAGGTATAAATTCAATAGGATGTTATAGGGGAGGAAAGAGGGTTGTATAAAGTAGATTATGGATTCATTTATTTCCACCACTACCCCCCGAGTGTTTCACACTAGGCTAAGGGATTTTCGGTTTAGGGACAAGGAAATGTGTAGGTAAAGGAGGCCTATGACTCCAATTCTTCAAGGAGGATTACAGTTATGATCTGTTCCTTCTATAATTTAGATGTAATACTAATAGACACAAGTACAAGACACTCTTTTATTATCACACCCCTTATTAGTGACCTATGTATTTTAGTTAAGCCCTTAAATCAACCATTATTCTTACATACTTCAAACATAGGGGAATAAATGATAACACACTACTACCAATAATCTGACTGGACTCTTAATGTATATAGATTCATATAGGATATCTTTATATCATCTATGAGACCATATTATTTTATTCTAGATATTTAATATATCCCAACAGTTCAAACATAAATTTACTTTTTCTAGTGAAGGATGCAGTGTGTCAATATAAAAGGGTTGATGTTTTATTTTATGGGTGAGAAGTAACCCCAGATACAGTTGGATGAGGTATTATGCAATATGATACATTCATTTAGTCACAATTTCTCTTGCATTACCCTTGCATTAGTAGATTATGTGTTCTTTCATATTCCTATTGAGGGGCTGGAGTTTGAGGGTGTCTTCACCAAGGATGTGTCAGGATTACCTACCCACTAGTAGATTGACTTCTATAAATACTTAAACCCTGGTAATTCTATAAAATTTGTACCATCATATCAAATGACTCCTAAAATGATTCATCACATGAAGTTTTAGTTGATGTATTTATAGATGATGGGACTTGTTATACTAGTTTTGTCACCCTAGGAAGCCCCATTTTTATTCAACATGAAGGAAAACATGATCTTGAGGTTATGTGTGGATTACTATTTTCTGAACTAGGTGAACATGAAGAATAATTTTCCACTAATAATAATTAATGATCTATTCTTATGATTTAAAGTGATGAGATTGTTCTTCAAGATTGACCTTAGATAATTCCATCACCATCTTATATTTTGGGCTAAGGATATACCATATATGGTATTTTGATGTCACTATGGTCATAATGAGTACCTGTTGATTCCCTTCGGCATTATGAATTTTATAGAAGTATTTATGAGACTCATGAATTGGATCATTCATCACTTCTTAGACATGTTCATGGTATTCTTTATCAATAAAATCCTAGTTTACTCATAATTATAGGTGAAAAATGTGAGACATTTTATTATGGTCCTATGAATACTCTAAGAGAAACAACATTATAGGATGCTAATAATGTTTTTGTTATGGATTTGGCTAGTTTGATTACTAGGATATTTCATCTTAGAGGAGGGAGTAATGGTGGTTCCATCAATGGTTGAGTTAGTGTTATCTAGGTATCCACCAATGATAATTTATATGATGTGGAGCTTCCTTGAGTTGACAGGCTACTATTAGTGATTAATGCCCAATTTCTATGGAATATAATCACATCTAACGCCTTTAAACGAGAGTGGTAATCTTTTAATGTGGATAGAGTTATTCCAACAAGCATTTCGAGAGTTTCAAAAGTGGTTGATGAGTGATCCCATATTCAGACTATCATAGAAGGGTTTTTAGTATGCGGTGTTCAGTGATTCCTTTAAGACTGGGCAATGTTATGTTCCATAACATTGGTGGGAAATGACTTCATACGGGTATCGATAGTTGACACCGGATGAGATAAACTAAATTACACACTATATATAGCTATGAGTTATAGTCTTCACCTTGAAGATATGGTTACATTATATTATGGGTGAGTAGGTTATTATCTACTCTGACCAGAAGATAATGAATTATATATTTTATTAGAATGATCATAACTTAGAAAAGAGAATATGGATAGTGTTTCACTAGGATTATGACTTTGAGATAGTATATATTCCTTGGAACAGGAAAGTGGAGGAAGAGGCTCTTAGTATGAGATTTTGTTCACAATTGTAGGGAAATTATTCAAATAAGTTATCCTTGTTGTAGTTTTCTATTATGGAAGATGATCATTCATATTACATCCAATGGATATTTGTGAACCCCATACTTATATATCATTTTTTGGAGTCCCAACATAAAGATAGAGATTGCGAGACAGGGAATATTCATATCTTCATCAGATGTGCTCCAAATGAATATTATGAAGGAGATGAGAAATTCATACCTTTTAGATGGAGGATTATCGTACCAGTGATGCTGTGAGAGGAGGTGATAAGGGGGTCAAATACATCCCCCTTAGTAGTATATACATGAGTGGTGAAGACGCAAGAGGATCATATTTTTCTAATCTTTTTTCCATGGATAATGAAGTGTGTGGTAGAGATTGTCACTGTAGGCCTAACTTTTCAGCAGGTAAAGGATGATCATTTGGTTAAAACATGTTTCTATAACCCCATTGAGGTTCTAGACTATAAGTGGGATGATATATATATGCACTTCATGGTGGATATTTCAGGACCATCTAGATTACACAGTGCTATCTGGGTGAATGTATAATATCTCATCAAGGAAGCACACTTCCAATCCATCCAAGAGTAGTGTTAAGTAGATATCATGGGATTCCATTATGTGTTGGAGTTAGTATAGATTCATGGAGTTCCATTGATGATTATTTTAGACTGTGAATCTCTCTTTATGTCATGATTATAGATTGAATTATTGAAGGCCTTTGAGACTCTATATTGTTTGAGTATGGTGTTTAACCCACAGAATGAGTGGACTATTCAGGTTCTGGAGGACATTATATTGGTTTGTATGTTAGACTTTGGTCATAGTTGGGAGGATAAATTTACTTTGGTGGAGTTTTAATACAACAATGGCTACCATTCCAACATAGATATTTCACCATTCGAGGCCTTGTATGGTATACCCTATAGGTCCCCACTATGCCAGACGAATCCTGGGAATTCATCACTAATGGTACTAGATTTTTTTCATTTGATAATAGGGGTGTAGATAATACATGAGTGGATAAAGAGTTCCTAGGGTTATCATAAGTCATATGTGGTCCGATGATAGAGTCTTTGGATTTTGATAATGGAGAAAATGTGTTAATGAATGAACCACAATGGAAAGGATTGCCAAGATTTAGTCTGGGAAGAAAGTTATCTACAATATTTATTTACAATTTCTAGATAATGCATAGGGTTGATGAGTTGGAATACAACTTGGCCCTACCAATTCCATTAGACTGAGTACAATATGTATTCTATTTGTCATAGTTGAGGAGGTATCCGAAAAAACATTGATATATTATTGATGGGGAGAGATGGAAATAGAGGATGGAGAAACCACTGAAAATTTCTTAATAGAGACAGAGTGTAACCATGAGAATATATTTCAGGGGTGATGAATTACCCTGGTTCATGTTTGGTGGAAGCCCAAGAATTTTAAGAGAGAATGTGGGAGAAAAAGAACTATATGTGAGCTCAACACCCTCATATTTTCTTGTTGGATTTTTTATTTTAGTGAAAAACACCTAAGCTGGGGATAATGGAACAAATCCATTTTTGCATTGTATTTTCTTTAATATTTTAAATTTTATTTTCAACTTTAGGAGTTGATTCAATGTAGGATTCTAGAGCCCATGGAGGATCCATTCTAATATAAAAAGATATTAATTATATTATATCTTGTACGTGTAATTTTTTGAAATAATTGAATAAATGCTAAATAGATACAGACAATAGAAATAAAAGACAACCATTAAATATAGAATTTAGGTTTTACCTTAGGGGAAATATAACCTCTTTATGAATCATGTGTTTTATTAAAGTTGAGTCGTGGTCCTAAACAATGAATTAAATTAATAAGGTTTTTTTAGATTTAATTTATTTTTTTGAGACCAGATATCCCTCTAAAAAATCACAGTTATTTAAAATCCCAAGTGTAAATTAGATAACCTTAGGGGTCTAGAGAGGGGACATTGGAGGATATTTAGTCGATGATCAACAATGGGGTAGGCCTTAGAGACTTTTGTATTAAAGGAGTTCGTGGATCTCACCAAAGACATCGATGTGAAATCATTATTCGCTAGTGACTAACCCAAATTTTTTGTAGGAATTTTTTTGTTATTTAATCCTCATATTGTTTATCCTTTTTGAACACAAATAAATGATTTTAATAGTTGATTCATCAGAATATCATAGAAATACATGTATCACATTATCATACTAGAAATTTGGGATGGATATTTTTTTATAAATACTGATTAAATTTTCTTAGTTCATTGTTCCGATTGACAAATATTGTGTCCAAAAAACATTAGTTTAGGCTACATCCTATTGTTCATGTTTTGTGTGTTCCTTAAACCATTGTGAACTTATTCATCATTGGTGATTCACTTGTCTAGTGGCTCGACAAATACCAAATAAAATATTTTTGTGAAGTCATTATTTGGGACTATAGATCAATTAAAAGGGTTCATGTTTGATATCAACATCAAAATCTCTATATAGATATGATGATTGAAGATTTTGGAAGTATATCAAATATAATTTTCATATGATTTGGTAAGGAATCAGCGTAGTGCGATGAGAGGTTTTCCCCAAAGTAGTTAGATGTATAGAATCTGACCACCAATGACAGATACGGAGTGTTCAACACCATATTTATGATGTTAAATATATTCCATCATGGTAACATAGGTTGAAGAGGGTAAATATAATGATATTTGATATATTTGGAGTTTCTACAAAATTTCAAAGTATTCAAAAGTATAGTTCAAATGATAAACATAATATAATTATTTGGCTATGATTGTCAGGGTTTCAAAAAAATAAATTGTCACATACCATGTGAGATCGACCACATTCCACGTGATCCGTGACTAAAAACTCATCTTGTAGCTCTGGTGTACATTACCTGGTAAATGGGAATGACCAAAGTACATAGGAACACACCGAAACTCAAACATGATTAGATTACATAGACACATCCTGGTACATAGGAACAACTAGAGTAAAGTGGAATGTCCTGATACATAGACATGGCTATAGTACTTCAACACTTATAAGTACATTAGAATGGTCTAAGTATGTAGTCATGGGCCAAAGTACATGGCCAAGGGCCTGAGTTCATGGGAATGCCTAGGGAAAATAGGAAACATTGTGTATACACAATACACACCATGTATATTTTCTCATGAATTTTGATGCATTGTTATAATAAATCTAGAAAATTATTTTTATGGTGTGTTCCATTATTTCATCCATAAGAGGGTTTTGTGAGGATTTACATCCTAATCCAAGGATTTTATCCCCTCAAAAAGATTATACTTGGGTGGAGCTATGGAATAACTTTGTGTGGCCCAGTGTACGATCCACAATCATACTCTCTCCTCTACCCTAGGTGGGGTTTTAGGAATCTTTGTAACAAAAAAGTAAGGTCATATGATCCTCATCTTAGTTGGATAATCTGGTTTTTTTAAGTAATACCCCCTAGGACTTAGGTGACATCCCTTATTTTTGTATCAATATACTTAGATTTTCAGCATATATTAATTCTTGGTGAAACCTAAGAAGAAAGAAGAATCATATGACCATCATCGGTTTTACCATACATGAGGAGTGAGTTCTCCAAGATGAGTTTTACCATAAGCCTAAAGAATGACCCTAGGGTAGTTGAATGGTTGTTCCTTACTTTGATACTTAGTGTCTATCTTGGGTATATCTATGTTCACTATTATTATGTCTCATATTCTGATTGACATGAATTTGGGTTGATGAACTGAATATTATATTGGAGACATATGTTTGTTGATTTTTGGGTTTCCTATTGTGCTTTTTTATTCTCACCCTTTCATGGGCTCTTCCCGCACATTTTATGCCTTATGCAGACAACATGCCTTTTGAGGAATTCCTATGTGGACCCAAAGAAGTTGGATTATATTTGAGCTTGATTGACCATGGTTTTTACAAGGTGTTTCATTAAAAATCCTTCCCCTATTTCCTAGTAGGTTGGATTGTTTTTATAACTTCAGTGGACTTTTATTTTTTTACCTTTTTTCTTTCTAATAATTATGTCATCCTATGATGTGGGATTAAGATGTTTTCATGAAATTTGGAATCAATTTTACTTTACCTTTTAGCATTATTTGGTTCATTATATATGTGTGATTGTGTGTTGGTACTTTAGGCTAAGACCTCCAATAAGTTTGATATGTATACCATACACTAGTCACTAGCCCCTTGCATATAAGATGTGGGATTGGGGTGTCACACGTGGCTTATCATCATCCATGTTGCTCATTGGGTTGGTCCATGAATTAATTCGTTTTTACAATGTGGAACATTTATATATTCTTCATGTTATTTATTCATTCATGGTTTTGAAATAATTATTTGATACATGTTTTTCTAAATGATGTGAAATTGGTTCTTTATCCATGAATTATTTAAAACTATTCTATTAATTTTTTATTTTTATTTATATTCTTAAAATGAGAAAATGTGGTTTATTTATTAAAGAACTATTCTAGATCACATGGGGGACCCTATTATGATTTTTGTGACCAAACCCTACATATACCATTGGGTGTATGTACACTCTATCATGTTTGGTATAGGTAAATTCAAGGGACGTTTTGGTGAGGGATGTTATATGGACAAGAGTGTGTGGGATTTTGGCAATGGTGTGGAGGGATAGATACCCACATGTTACATTGATTTGGGATTTTAGGCTTCCTTTTTGATTTATTCATCAGATTATCTATTTTTGTCTTTTCTAATCATCTATTCATGTTTTTGTAGCATAACTCAGTGTCATATATTCTTGGATTTGTTATATGTTACATGTATGTTTGATATGAATTATATCATATGATAAATCCTATTCTAAAATTTTTTCATTGATACTCAGGGACTTGTTTCATGTCATTGGGATTGGGGATGAACTTCATGCCTTATTGTCGGCTAGTTAGGGTGCCTAGTTTATATATGATATGGATTGGTTAATGAAAATTTTGTATCATAATGAGATTAATCATTTGGAAGTTTTTTTTCTAGCTAGAAAGGTGATATGGTTATTAATACATAAGGGGTAGGTTATGATGGAGTTTCTAGATTCGTCTTGTCATAATGAGACTTAAGTAACCATGGGGTGTCAAAAAAAGGTTCTTTGAGTTCTGTCTTGATGTGACATTATTTTCCATCACTAAAAAATCTATATTTGATTGTTTCTTGTAATTAAAGGGAGTACTAATTTTTTTAATTTTTATTATTTTTTGTTAATTTTGTGTAGTAATATGCCTCCCAAAATATGTCACACAAATTTCCCAGAGGGTGCTGCATATAATTTTTCATGATAGAATCCCCTAATAGACAAAAATATTAGAGATGTTATGGGGTATGTGGTCAATCCCATAAATCATTGTGTTAATCCCATACTAGTACCATGTATATAATATGAAATATAATTTAGAAGAGGAAGAGATCAAACCTAACTGTTTCTATACTCAAAATTAGCTTCCACATTATGGATGAATAACCCTCAAGAATCGAATGAGTGACTGAAGAATAATTAATGTGACATCAATTTCATGGAAACCAAGGACACAATTATGGTGAATTGTTTTTTCAAACATGAAAACCTTACAAGGATATGGTGGGATTTAATATTTTTGAAAAAAATAAATATAAATTAGAGTAGAACGACATAAAGTACCTATTTCTTAATAGTTTTTCTTGGACTCACTTACCCTGGAAAATTCCATGGAGTTCATCACCCTTTAATGAGGTGATTGGACGGTGATTTAGTATGCCAAAAACTTCTAAAAACATTCATATTGATTCAATAGAGGTTGTATCAGATGAATAGATAATGGGTCAGATGTTTTTGATAGGCTTACAATTATACACACCTTCTTATGTATTCATGAAATAGCTTCCAACATATTCTGAGATGGAGTATAGAGTATTGATTGTTATTATCAATGAGTATGGAAAATATTGGGTAACCTGGTTATCCTCTCATTCACAATTCCTATTCGTGAGGAACTTATAGAAAGGAGAAGAACTATAATGAGTTTCCTAGAGGAATTGGAAATGAAACTCAACAAAAGACTCATCCCATGTTGTCCATAACGAGTATGGGACCTATTACATGATACTATTGTTTAAAAGAAGGGAATTTGAAATTAAATTGTACATCACATCTGAAAAACTATCTTTTGTGTTGATATTGAGGCCATTTAAAATTTTTTACTCAGGATCTATGAGCTCCATGTAGTTGTATGGGTTTATCAACACCTATGAGTTCCATTGTACATACATATTCCTTTATGGGTGAACGTTATCAACTATAAAATTTGGTGGGAAATATAAAACTTATGGGTTAAAGTAGTTGCACATAGTTGAAGATTAGTGGGTGGATATAGTGGTGGGTCCTACAATTGTGAGAGGTATTGTTTTATTTCGTTACTTATAATAATTTTTTTGATTCATGTGCCTTTATCTCTTTTATATCTTTCAATTTTTTGAATTCCATGAACCTCCAAACTGATATCATTCCTCATGTTATGGAACTAGAAACCCCTTTAGAACGCTAAAGGAATAAGTATTTTGATACCATTCTAGAACCATATCTATATCAGATGTAGAGTTAACATGGTACCTCATAGTCCTTTATATTTCCCTCTTTGATGTTATCCTTAGGATGGATTTGTTAGTATCCCATAAGACTTGGATTGATTCTTACCATTACCAAGTGTCTTCTACATCCCCCGATGGGAGTTATCGTGTGTTCTTAAAACAGTGGGATCCATGGTCTAGTCAAGTTGGACCTTCACGGTTGAATTTTGGGAAATGGATATCATCTTTGGTAGGTGACTCTGAATATGAACAATTAGGTTGAACACTTTACCTAGTGGATCTGAAATTTCATTAAATTATTCTATATGATTTATTTTCTCTACTTATAGTGAGGGAGGTAGAGTTATTGATTTATTTAGTTCCTAGAACCTAGTATAAATCTCTACCTTCTTATCAAATGGAACCATTAGAGTTAATGGATTTTATGATACATTATGATGATTTTAAATCCAAGGGTTTTATAATTCCAAGTGTATCTCCTAGGCAGCACTAGTAATTTTATCTATGAAAATAAATAGGGAAAATTGATTATAGATCAAACATTGAAAGATTCATTGAGTGATGATCACAAATAAGTAACCTTTTCCATACATCGATGAATTGTTTAATCACATTAAGGGGTAAGTGGTTCTCAAAAATCATTCTTTGATTAGGGTATCATCATCTTTTATTTTAGGAATCTAATATCCATAAGATAGATTTCAGAAGAAGGTATATCTATTTTAAATGTCCTATCATTCCATTTGGAATAACTAATGTTACTTTAGTTTTTACAGATTTTATGAACAGTTTATTCCACCAATACCTTGATTCCTTCATTTTTGAATTTGTGTATGTTATTATGGTCTACCTAATAATAGGTGAAGATCATGAGTGTCACCTTATGGCTCATTTGGTAATACAAAATGAACACTTCCTATATAATATGTTATAGATATTTCATTTCTATATCCAATAATTTTTGTTCTGTGGACACATGGTATTTGAATGTGGAATCTCGTTCAACCCCGAGGAGGTGATGGATGTCATGTAGTTGGAGGATCCATGGAATGCCTTTGGGATTTCTTGTTTCTTAGACTTAGTTAGATTCTACCAGTAGTTCATCAAGGATTTCTCTATTATTACATCACTGTTGACAACTCTTACCCAAAAAGGGGGTAAATTTCATATAGGACTCAAAGTGTTAGAAATTTTCTAATATGTTAAAACAATATCTTACCTATGAACTTATCTTAATTTTACAATACAAATTTCAAGTCTATCTCATATATTATGATGATTTAGGTAAATTCTTCAGTTTTCTTCTTATATAGGGTGACCACATGGTGTCATATGGTTATAATAAACTTTTACTACATGAGAATAATTACACCACTCTTTATTTTGATCTTGTAGTGGTTATTCATTCCCTCAAGTGTTGGTGAAAGTACCTTTTTTGAAAAAGGATTCACATTTACATAGATCATAAATGTTTTACTTACAATCTTTCATAGAAAAGCCTGAATATTAAGAAGAGGAAATATGTGGAGTATCTTCAATCATTTTATTTTAACCTCACCAGTACATTAGTAAAGAGGAATGTTGGAGAAACTACACATAGTATGAACATCCCATATTAGTCCATTATATAATCCATAGAGGAGTCAAATATCCTGATTATCTTATCTAGAATGCACCTTTGTGAAAAATAGGAAGGAACTATAATAATTTGGGAGGTAATTCAGATAACACCATCTTTCCTAGAGTTTTCATACCATGGGAAACAATGAGATAATGATTTATAGAGTATTAGAAAATTATTATATGGTGGGAATACCATCCATATGTGGCTGCCCTCCCCAGAAAGAATTTATTATTTCATTAATAGATTGGTATTTCAATCAATAATTAGAAGGATCTTGTTGAAGGAATGTCATTGATCTCTATGGTATTTTTATCCAGTTACTATAATGACATACAATAACATGACCTTTATGTTTTTTTGTCAAGGTTTATGATGAGATTTAGTTAAATTCGCGACATCTTGCTATAAAAATTAATAAATTATGGTAACATACCAAACAAAATCTATCTTACTTCAAACAATCCTTATTATAGAATGGAAATGAGTTTAGAATTTCATAGATTTTATCTTTTTACTACCCCAGGCTCACTAAGGGAGTAATTTTATATTGGTATTTATTTCCCAACTCACCAATTCAGCTCACATTCTTCCAACTCAAGAGACAATTAGAGTTAACGAGTAAGGAAATTTGTATTTTCAAGAGATTGTAAGATTATATGGAGTTGAATCATCCTTCATATCAAATAATATAATATTTTTACCTCTCAGTTCTAGAAGGGTCTTTAAGAGGTGGGGGAATCTCTAATTAGGTTCAACATGGGTTATAATCCCCAAACATATGGAAAGACAAAGTGAGAAATTTAAATTATAGAGGATATGATTTGGGATTATATCCCAGATTTTGGAGTAGCTCAAGATAACCTTTTGGGATTATATTTGTTTACATATAATAACAGTTTGAAATCATATATTAAAATTGTTATCTTTCATTCCTTACATGGCCGGCCATGAAAACTCCCCATTATTAGTCAGAGATGGCTGAAACTTCCCTGATAGGGCCAATCATCATTTAGGAGATTCATGAAAAGATCTAGTTCATATATACATGTATTTTTATATATCGTAGTCATAATAAATTCTATGTTTATTCATAGATCTAACATTTAGAGTTCATAGTTGGTGATCATGACTTCTTGAAATTTATGAATCACTTGGGACCTCAAGTGTTAAGAGAGTAACGAACATTACCTCTATGATATATGGGACCTTATCTCTGAGAATATTTGGATTGTGGCATATCTTCGTATATTAATATCTCTATTGATTTCAATTATTTACATATTTAATGTATCATATATCAAAAATTATAATCTGAACCCCAACCACATTCTGATTTGGGAGGATATCAAATTGGCACAATATTTATCAATTATTGAGAAGAGTCTGAAATTAGTTTATTCTTAGGAAATGTTTTTACGGTGAAGTAAATTATATGGTCTATGTGATATAGAAGAATTGGATTGATTGTAAAAATACATGGGAATAGTGATAAATCACAATGGTGTGGTGGCCTATCCTTTTCGAGCATATACTATCATTAATTTAAATTTATGTGGCAATAAAGATATATGGTGTGGATAATTGTCACACACCATGTCACTTTAAAGTACCTATTCCCTATATATTTTGATAGTTTCTTTCTATAATTTCTTAGGTCATTTAGGGTAGTTCTTTGAGTTTTTTGGAGTGTTAAGGAACGTTCATGATTGGATAAATATTAGTGAAAATCATATAGTATTCACAAACAACATTATGTGGATGTTTTAGTTTACAATTTGCGGTAAAATAGGTATCATGTTGTTTGGGATAACTATGTTGCCTTCATATTGAAAAAATTCATCTTGGGACAAAAAAAATTTTCATAGTGGGAACATGGCTTGTCCAATAGTTTTACCACTTTGTTTGGTGTGATAAGAGACAGTAATCCTCATATGGTTCGTGCACAATTATATCATTATGCATCCAAACTATGCTAAAGGGTTTTAGAAATGTAAAATTTATATTTTTTTTCTGAATTTCCACATGAACCCCTCATTCCTTCTCATGTGTCATCGAGAATCGAACCTAAGGATATCCATTGATGAATTTGGTGATTTCTTCATCTCTAGAGATTTATTTCATTAATTTGGAGGGTAATGGATCTATGAAATTAGATATATTTGTTAATTCATCACATGTTTCTATTTACACTTTTAGAAATCATCTTATCTTCTTGAAAGGGACAACAAATATAGATAGTCATTACAAGGGCTATGGTATTGGGTATGATCAAAAGGTAAATATTTTATATCGGTCTAAGTATAGGGAGATATAATCTAGTTTTTCTTAGAGTGGGTTTGACTTCATTGGTACTATGATCATTGGGGATGGAAATTTAATTTTTTAGTATTACTCGATTAAATCTTGATGCTTTTCAATGTGTTAATTTTTTTTCCTAAATTATTTTTAATGTATTTTAGGGTTCCATGATGTTTTTTTGAATGATGATAATATTTTAAGAACATCTCCCTGAAATTATTTTTGAATTGAAAAATAAAAGGAATGTGAAAATTGTTTCCGATGAGAAATTTTATGATTAATGAACTGGTTGGGTTTTTTGAAGTACCCCAAATGAAATTGTGGAATATTTTATGATGATATAACATGGGAACCTAGGTATTTAAGTATAATTTCTAGGAAAATAATTCTAGGTTGGATCTCATCAACCTAACATTGGTTTCACTCTACAAAATTAACTAGTAATTTTTTAGACATGTTGGAGAGAAGTTAACATCATTTGGTATCCTTACATTATCCATGAGGTTTCTCACCCTAGGGGGTTTTTGCTATCACAATATAGGTAACTGGTCTTGAAGTTGTGAGGATCTTATTTGAACAAGATCTAACATACCCGAGTGCTTTAATCCATGGTGATATCTTGATTAATTCTTGACTAGTTATCCCTTACAAAACTATTTTAGGATTTTGTTTTTGAAATATAGAACTTGAATATATTCTTAAATTTATTTATTTAGTCATGTTTTTAGAAATACATCCATGATACATGTTTCCTAAAATGGTATGAAAAACATTATTTCTTGAGTACCTATATAAATCTAGGAAAAACATGTTTTTTTTTGTATTTATCTCTTTAAAATGATATATTTTGGTTTACATATTAAATTAATCTTATCGAACAATTGGTGGAAAACTACTGGTCATTTTTTTCTCATACCCTACATATATCTTTGGGTATTTGCAGACATTGTTAATTCATATACAGATAAAGGAAATTAATCACTTGGTAGCAGTGGGTAAGTGGACTAGAGGGGGTGTGATAATGGTTGTGGTGTGGTGGGATGTAGACCATCATGTCACGCAATGTGGGTATTTTTTTCTAGTTTGGTTTTCTATAGGATCGTCTTCCAGTTTGTCTATTACCATAGTATATAAATTTTTTTGTGCCTTTATTTTATTTCGTCTTCGTTATGTTAAATCATTCATTGTTTTTTTCAATTCTGTTCATTGATTCCCCTGAACTAGTTTTTAGCCTATGGGGATAGGGGATTCACATTGGGCCTTATTGCAAGCTAATTCACATGAATTATTTAATCAGTTACCCATGTTGGTTTATGAAATTTATTATTAATTATGTGAGGTTATATGGTCTAGAGAAAAAGAAAATAGAGAGATAATATGACATTTTAGAGGATACATGATATGTTTGGAACTTATGCTATATTTTTTATTATGGATTGTTTTGATTTATTTTTTATTTTATTTAATTATTTTTCTGAGAGATCAAACTGATTTTTATACTCTTATCATAAAATATGGTTTTTAATTTTAATTATGATTTTGAAATATTAAACTATTTTATAGAACCATCTTGGGTGAGTTAGTATAATTCTCAATTACCACATTCTTGATAAATTTTTTTGAATATTATATTTTTTTTATTATTAGAAAAATTTCATACACGTAGCCCCTGTGTAAGCCTACTAAAATTCTGGTAGAGGTGGGTCAACTATAAATGAAAAACAAAAAAATAAAAAAAAATTAAGACCATACCCACATCCTCTATGAGGAAATATGGGCTTGAAAAAACATACATGGATAAAATACATGATTTATTAATTTTATATTAAATAGACTTGGAAAACCCAACCTGGAACAATCCATTTTCCATTACTAAATTTGAGTCTCACTAGTACAAAGATTATTTTTTACATTAGTTTTTTTTAATATTTTTAACATTAGTTCATGAGGCGATGTCATCGAAATCAAGGTTGTAAATATTTTTTCTAACTAAGATTTTGATAATCATTGTTAAAAAATAAGATTTTTAATGCCATTTTTTTAAAAAACCGATGTGAAAGACCATCCGTTTTACAAAAAAAATGGCATTAAAAATCTATTCTTCACGTTGGGTTTTCAGAAACTGTCATTAAAAGTAACTTTTAACATCAGTTTTTAAAATAAGATATTTAAAATGTTTACCAACTTGTAGAAAATTCCCTAATATTTAATTATTTTTGTTCAAGATTTAAAATGAACTTACACTTTAAAATTTATGGCTCCCAAAATATGGATATATTTTATTTCAGAGGAAGGATCAAATGAGCTAGCCCAAGCTTCTTCTTAAAATGAATTTTAGAATATGAAGGAAGATTTGTAGTTTTACCATGTGATTAAGAATTATTCATCACTATAATAAAATAATAATCATTCAATGGTATTTAAATTAAGAAAACTAATCCTAAAAACATAAATCATGGAAAATTAATTTCAAATAACTTGAAGAGATTAAAGAAATAATAAATAGTGGATTCATGGTGAAGATAAAATGATTCGAGTCATTAGAATTACTATGGTTGAAAGAAAATTATCATTAAATTAATATATATATATATATATAATGAAAAAATATAAAACAAATGGTAAAAGAACACATGGTATTAATAATATTAGGAAGCAACCGGAATTTTATATGTAGCGTTGTAAAAAAATTTAAATTCGACATTTGCGGGATATTAATATTATATTTCACATTGATTTGATGATAAATGTCATAAAAAGAAATTAAAATTTTCATTTTTCACATCCTTTATCAAAAAATGTCATATAAGGATAACTTTTGAAATTAGTTTTATAATAAAAAATATGGAAACCAATTATTTAATGTCTATTTTTTAAAAAATCGATGCTATTGAGAATTTTTCAAAACTACTTTTAGAAAACTAATGTGAAAATGATTGAAAACATATTGTAAATTTCAAAATATTATTTTTGATAAGTCATGGAGTTCAAATGGAGATACGGATCACAAGTCGAGGCTATATGAAGTTGTACTTATATAAGACATAATTTAGAGATGAACAACTTCTAATATCTATATGTTTTTATCTGCATATTTGTTTATGCTCTAAGACCAGTCAAATGAAATATTGGGAATTGTGCTACTTGTTTTCCAATATTTTTCAAGCCAGTTATCAAATAAATGACATTAAAAATTTGTGAAGATGGGGTTTTCATGTTGGTTATTAAATAACCGACAAGAAAACCCTATTTTTCATGTAATGTATACAGGAACCTACATGATAATTCATTTTTCAATGATTTTGACATCGGTTTTAAAAAAATAACATGAAGATGGCGATATGAAAAATAGATTAATTAATTGTTTCACTAAATTTCTTTGTAAGAGTTAGAACCCTTGTAGTCCACTAGGTTCATTTCCCTCTTTTTATATAGTAATTTTTAATTTCCAATGTTTATTTTTTATAATATATTTCATTTGAATTGTGTTTTTTATAATGATGATATTATTCTATAAAGTAGTGTGCAAAGTATGGTATTTCATTTTTTCAGTTTAACCCATAATCTTAAACTTATATAAATTTAAAGAAAGTTAGATATATTTTATTGTAATTATTTAAAACTTCTATACCATTATCCAAAAATTTATTTTCATGTTTATAATAGAGGTTTCTATTATGTAATTCCCAAAATTTATAATATATGAACATTTTATTGAATAACATGTATGATAAGCGACACTGAGAATGTAATGGAATATAATATCATAATACTGATAAATTAATTTACTATTTTTAAAAAATTAATCTATAATATGTATTTTAATGCACATAATACTATGTTATCATGCATGACAATCAAAAAATACTTTCCTTGATAGCTTACATTACAGGAAAGACTGAGTTTTACCGAGAAATAATATATTTTTAAAAATATCATTATTTATATTAACATATAAAATTGTAGTTAGATTAGTGGTTCTAAATACTATTGAAAAATTATTGAAAATATATGGTTTACAAAAAATAATTCATTGGATAAACATTAATTATTAATTAATATAAGAACACTTTGAATATAAAAATTATGTTTTTTTATTGAAAAATATTTTTATACCAAAAAATAAATTTATACTAGTAAATTTAATAAATTTAAATTAGTGAGTGATATTAATTAATTATATATATATATATATATATTACTCAATCAAATATTTTTTACATTAAAAAATATATTCTAAATTTTTACGATTATAACAAACCCAATATTTCGCCAAAAAATCAATATTTTTGTAAAAGCACATTTACCTTCTTTTAATGGTGAATATTTTTTAAATAAAATTTATGTAAAATTAATAAATTTTATATTTTAAAATAAACATAATTTTATAGATATATACATTAAAATTAGGTTAGGTTGAATTTTTTTGTATTTTTTTGTGATGTTTCATTTTTGGATTAATAATGAAAAACACAGAAATTTAATTCAAAACTACTTTTTCATCTAATTTATTTATATTGTTAAATTATATTTTTTTAGGTTTAATGTTTTATTTGATAAATTTTATATAAATTAATCCAATTTAGTTAATTGGAATCAATTTCACGAATAAATAGGATATTAAAACATAGTAAATGTTTAGACATTTCTCTTTAGAAACCTGCTTTGCCATCACGTCTGCGGTTTAAATTTTAATTAATTTAATCCACTTCTATGAAATGAAATTAAAAAAATTTATTTCATATTTTTAATTAAAATAATATATAATTTCTAATAGGTTTAGAATATTTTTTGAGAACATAATTTAGTGAATGTGAATAAAATTATTTAAAGTAATTAGGAAAATAATTATCTCATCAGGCGACTAAACCTTAAACATAAGAAACCAAAAGACCTATAAAATTGTCTAATATATCCATATTTACCATTTTACTCCCTTTACACATATTGGAATTATTATTTAATCCACCTTTCATTGGAAAAACATGGGTACAATTCCCATTTAAAAAATTTACAAGAATGGGAGTCCTTATCCACTATAAAAAGGAACTCAACCCAACCAAGTTTTCACACCTCTCAAGCCACATTGGATCAAAAAATCCCTAAAAAATAGCTCCTATAAATCCATATCATCATCCCATAATCCTACTTATGTTTACGATTCCATATAAGTATGTACATTATTTTAAACCAAACAGATTTACCCAAAGAAGTGGTAACACCCTTCCTCAACCTCTTTTGCATTATTTTTATTCTCATTCCACTAAAATAGTTTTATAACATGATTATATAATAAAAAATAAAAATAAATATACTGATACTTTTTTATTCAAAATTATATACCTATAATTACACACACTTCCATCTAATGTGTAACGAACTTACCTTTTATGTGTACGGTAAAATACAGTCTCACAAAAAGATGTCATTCATTTCTCATTTACCACCTCTCATGGTTGGGAATTGGGATGTAAACACTATTGATATATGATATATATGATATTTATTATTTATTTATGCTTCTATGATTTCTATATAACATATAATATTTTCATTTCCATTTTTTGAAATACGGTATCATCGTTTGTCTAAATGTGGACTACCGCCTCCCCAAAGCGATGTGATTTGTCAACGCTATATATATAATGTATAAAGGATGGTTTAAAAAAACTATATCAAATATATGACATATATGTTATAATTTGATAACAATATACAAATATATAAATATATAATTTAATTTTCTTTCTTTTAAATATGATAAGAAAATTCAAGTAGTATTCATGCGTACGTGCAACCTTCTTTCCCTATGAAAGTTTCATTTTATTTCTTATCTAGAAACATTAAAAATTAATATAATTAGATATATAATGGATATATATGGTAATAATATATTGTTTTACATTCTGTAGATGATTAGATCATGATCTTTGTAAGAGTAACAACATGTAATAAGTCAAAACAAACTCTAAAAACTAGATAATTGACACTCAAAATAGTGAAGATAGTGAAATATTGTTAAAAAGGTTAATAAGATATTATATAAATATAATATAAGATATAATAAATATTAATATGGTTATTTAATAATTTATTAACATTATTTAAACCAGTATGCAATATGCTAAATTATTTTCAACCAAAAAGGAAATGAATAGTTATGGATATTTGTCTCACTTTTCTTTCTATGAGGCATATTCCATTAACACCACAAACATATATTGTGTAGTGTACCTAAATCCCCTTTTCATATACCATATCATATATTATTCTATATTCATGGTATCTAAATGATCCATTTTATGTCTATTACATTTCGGTCTTCCAATTCAAAATCTACCAAGTAATAATGGAATTCATCTCAATTTCCATTCATTGTGCATAGTTTATTATTGTGCAACTAATTTATTATATTTGGAGTACATACTACCAATATTTCATCTAATATAAAGATTAATTCATTTTTCATGATATTTATAGATTCAATATAAATTATTCCATCTAAGGGGATTTGAAATAAGTGTTATTATGTAGAAAAGAATTTCATAACATGATTCCTTTTCATTGGATTATATTATTTCCTTATTGTCGTTAATATTATAATATTATGTATGTGATCACATTTTAATATCTATTTTAAAATTCCCACTTTTTATATGTTTATTTACATTTGACACACATAATATAATCATGTATTGATTATCACATCAATGTTATTGTCTTCTGAAGGGTTTATCTCAAGAATTTCATTATTTTCAGGATTTTTTACACTTGAATTTCAATTAGAAGAAATTATTTGATAATAATCTAATAAAAGATTTTGTTTTATGATCCTCTAGTAATTAATTACCTTTTTCTAGTAATATTACCACATTTCCACTCTTTGGTAGTCAAAATGTTGTAGGAAGTTTTTTTATGAAAACCTGACTTTGTTTCTCTCTTTAGTCAATGAAATTGTATTCTTCTAAATTCCCTATTTTCTAAAAAGGTTCCCAAAAATGTTTTTAACCACTAAAAAATTATTTATTAAAAAAATCCATTTTTATTCTTTTCAAAAACGTACATAGGAATGTTTATGTAATTTCTTTCAAATAAGGCATTTTTATTACCATTTCAGCTCGAAAAATAAATGTTCATTTTATCTTATATGAAATGTGTGAATTTAACTTTCATAGTTTCTTTGAAAAATCCTTTTAAAGTTTAAAATATTAATTTTTTGAAAAAAAATTCCAAATATATTTTCAAGGAAAACTAATATCTAATTATTTTTCAAAATAAAAAAGAAAATTTCTTCCATAATGATTTCAATGTTATTATTTAATTTCATAAATGAAAACATGACTTTATTTTACCCCAAATTTGATATGTTGTATTCATTCCATCTTTATTCTTCCTATGGATGTTATTTATTGATTTTCCAATGATATTATTTACATTAACATCCTTGATTTATTTTCTAAGTCCCCTTCAAATATTAAATTCCACATGATCATTGTACATTATATTATCCAAATGATACGTTTCATTTATTAGGGATATGTTTGTTACATAAACCATATATCATTTTTACAAATGGTTCTCACTTTGATAGTTATTTTATTATATATCGAAATATTGATATGTCTATATTCTTTATTCAATTCTTATATTTGATAAGGAATATTCCCTATTCATTAAATCAGTTATTCAATATAAGGAATTCATTGGAAATAAAATGATCAGTGTGATATAGACATTATATATCCCCTTGATGCATTGACAGATTCTCATGATAAAATTAGTAGCGTCAATTGACAGGTTTCTACCAATAGTTCTACATATTCTTGGGAAAGTTATTGATGGTATATGTTTTCATGTTCTTCATATATGAATTCTGATAATTAATAACTACATTAATTTTTATATAGTATTTATTATTTATAATATTATCACAATTAAAAATTATATGGATGAATTTTATTCCCATTATATTTATTAATTGGCATGCATTTACAGTTTCTAACCTTTCAATATTCATTTTTATGTATCTACTTTTTGGAATGGAATGTGTTTTTAGTTATTTACCTTTTCATATTGTTTACACACTTCCTTATCAATTTATTGATTATATGGAATGTGTCTTTAATTATTACCTTTCCCTATTGTCTATTCTCATTGTGTCATTTTTCATCCACAATACTAGACCCTTACAGATTAAATGAGCTCACCATTATATTTATTCTTTTCCCAAATATTTACAAAAGATTACTAATAAATATATTCAAGGATATTCTAGATGAAATAAATTTATCCTTGAAACAAATAAAAAATTATTTTGTAATTGGTGTATTTATTTGTAAAACAATACCCATGTATGTATCTGGTTTATCAAGATTCAAAAATTATTTTTTCCTCCCGTATTTTATTCTTTGCAATCATACCAATATAAGGTAGTACAAACTGACCCCTGGAATTCTTGGTTTGCATTGATACAGATGATATTAGAGGAAGTTTAGTAGCAACCTTGGGAATTATATTTCGGATAATATATATTAGAGAACATAAACCAAAGGTAGACATTGAGGATAATATTGAAGAACAAACTAATGTTTTATGGTAGATATTCAGTGGGAATTTGTATAAATACACCCATTTTCTATATAATACAAGTTAATGTGGTTTTGGAACAAACGTACTGAGGGGTAACCACTCTAAAAAGGTATATCATGCCTGACTCAAGAGTAACCTAGTTTACTAAAATGAGGCTTACTACACACCTATTTTGGCACTCCTAAGGGATATTCTTAGGATAATTAAAATTTTCTTACAAACCATTATGATGGATTTTAATAGATAATGAAAATGAAGAGCCTTTGATAAACCTATGGTTCCATATATTGAAAATAATGAATCAAGATTTAGAAGTCCTAAACATGATTATATGGTTTTTCTAATTTTATAATTTATGCCCAAACTATGGTTTTTGATTTTAAGAAATTCCAACTTATAAAGGATAAAATATAGACCATGTAAGGACCTATGTGGAAATAAAATGATGAATTATTTATTTATTGAGGTTGTATTAAAAACTTTATTTTAATGTCTATTTACTGATTAACATTATTTCAAGTATTTCTATAATATTTTTTTGACATTAAATTAATTTTGTTTTACAAAAGGACAATTTATATGTTGGGTGACGACCCATTAAATCTAGAAAGGCCTTTTTAAAAGAACATTGACCGAAGGATTCTGTGCTTTTAATTCCAACCACTGACCTATGCATTGTCATGGTTAATATACCACTACTTTTAGTCAAATAATTTGATGAATTGATATTAATGATGAACTAGAAGTGTTACTTTTTATGCATAGAGATTAATGTGTTAAACATATTGGATCTAGATAATTTTAATATACAAATAGTTATGCCTTTAAATATTTAGGGGCCCTAATATCCATTAAAATTTTATTTTAGTGATTTATGAATCAATGTTAATTTTTTTATATCCATTCCATGTTGTAATGAATGAATTATAAATTGATCAAATCACCGAAAATGGTTGAAAATTGTATTTATAGATTTGTATTTTCTAAGTATATTTCATTAGATTTATACCTAGGAAATTATTTAATCAACATTAAAAAAGGATTAGAAAATTGTTGTCATAATACATTAATTTTGGATGAACTAATGGAATTTTTAATCATTACTGATATATGGATTTGAGGCCCTAAAAATTCAATTGATCAATCACATTTTTGTTATTGATTACTATAATCACTCCCTATTAATGTTTCTTTCTTTACTCCATGTTAGTATATAATGTTTTCACTAATTTTCTCCTACATAGAGACCTAGTTATATATTTTTCCATGTGACCATTTTAATTCCCTTATCTCTCTTCTTGATGATGTTTTAAAAAACCATCTACAGATGTTTTATTTCATCCTAGGAAATAAAAAAATAAATAACAACAAGATAAAGTTGAAATTGTGAGGATGGATGTTATTTAATGTCAGAAAATGTAACACCCTGAAATTCTAAAGTAAGAACATTGTATTCAATAGCATGTATGACACTCAACACTAATTATTTAAGCGAACATAATATCTATAGGATTTATAAAATCATTACTATTTTAAATATTTTAAATCTTTCATATATCATTAAATTCATGTGATATTGAGTTATCTTTCATTATATGAAATAAATATATTTTTGATAGTTTTTTACATGCAAGACTGAGTTTTACATAGAAATAATATATTATTAAAAATATTATTATTTACAATAAGACATAACCAAGTTGTTAAATTAGTGTATATGATTATTATTAACTAAATTATTAAAATATATGTTTTACAAAAATATAAAATTAATTAATTTCAAAAAAAATAATTGTAAATAATTATAAGAACCAATTGAATATAAAGGGAATTTTTTAATAGGAAACTATTTTTATGTGTAAAAATCTATTTTATCTGAATAAATTAATTTAATTATAATTTTTTAGGGTTCATATCTAAATATATATATTAGAGATTCAATAAAATATTTTTTTCATTCATCCAATATGTTTTATAATCTTATGATATGATCAAACCCAATATTTCGCATAAAAATTAGTATTTTTCTAAAGGAACATTTACATCCTTTTATTGAAAAATATATTTTAAAAAATATATTTGGAACTTTAATAAATTTTATGTCACAATAAAAATCATTTTTGAAATATAAACATCAAAATTAGGTTAGTTTTATTTTTTTAATTTTTCTGTGAAGTTTCATTTTTTACGAATAGTGAAAAATAATATATTTTAATTATAAATTGGTTTTTTGTCCAATTTATTTATTAGGATGAATTATATTTTTTAATGGGTTTAAATATTAATTAAATAAAATTTATGAAAATTAATTCGTTCTATTACCTTGGTAAAAAATAACTTTGAAATTGGATTTAGAAGTTGTTTGGAAAAAATCTCTCAAGGTAACATTGTAGTATTTTTGGGTTGGTTGTGTTTGTTGAAAATATAGGTTTTCATGTTGAATTGTTGAGTTCATGATATTTTGTTGACAATTCATGTTGACAGTAATCCATGTCAAATTAAAAGAATATCTGGAGGTTTTACAAAAGAATAGACAAAAGATTGAATGAGTTTCGCAAATATGGGATTCTTGAAGTGGATTTCATAGAGACTGTAATAATGTTGACGGTTAGCTCTGTGATTATGACGAGCTTTATGAACAGTAGATGTGAAGATCACTGCACCGAATCATTGAGGAAGAGGTGAATAAGAATTTATGGAATGCTCCCTGATTATGAAAATATCTATGATCCAAAAATTTATGTGGTGATTTGGGATATAAAGATAATTTTGGCTGGAATTTCCAAGATTTTAGATTTGAGATGACATGGCGCTGACTTCGTGTGGAAGGTTCTTGAGTCGATGGAATCACCTATAAATAGGCCTTAGCCCCCATGATAGAGGAAGATAGATTTAAAAGAAAAATTCATATCTCTCGAATCAAAAAGGTGGTTAAAAAAAGAAGTGTGCTTCACGAAATATAGGAGTTTCGTAGTGGATAATCTATCTCTGTGAAATAGGTGTCTTCGGTTTTGGCTTAGTGTGCTCCACAATGGAAGTCACTTTGCGACAGATTGAGCTCTACATCGGCCTAAGAAATGCGAAGGCTTGATCTTTATAAAGTCTTGAGTTCTGTGAAATAGTGTTATCTGTGAAGTAGCGTGCTCTGCGAAGGTGTGTGCTTTGCGAAGTGGCAAAGATTTCTCAAAGGCTTTTTCGAGCTTCGCAAAATTGGGAGCATCGCGAAGTAGGGAGATTTGCGAAGTTATTTCTGAAGTTTGTTTCACAGTGATCAGTGGAAAATGGTTATTCCTCAGTGGATGAATTTTTTACTTCAAAATAGAATCTACATACAGCGAAGGATTCACTCATTAGAGATAATTCAAGGACCTGCATGTCATTAAATTGTGAGTGGATCTTCTGAAAAAGTAGTGAGCTCACTTTAGTTGAAAGAGTAGTGAGTTCTCAAATTGTGATTTGTTGTAAACCAGGATGGATAGTGAGTCCACTTCAAACATGTAAACATCAGTGCAGTTATAATGGATTTGGTACATCTACACGTCGCTAGTGTATTCTCCATAGATGTATCATAGTGAGGGTGAACCAAGTAAAATTGAAGTGTCGTGTGCATTCTTGAAGATTATTTCGTACTCTACAATAAGAAGGATTGAGATAATAGGGTTTTGTCTAACAACAAAAGAAGATCAAAATGGGAAGTTCTTTTAATTTGGCATACCCTGATTCACCCCCACACCCCCATCAGGGTATCTAGCCTAGTGGACTAAAGAAAAAAATGAAAACCTTTCAACTTTTTCATTAAAACATCCTTTTTCATCCCCTTTGTGGGATTAAATTTAAATTAATTTGTGCCACTATTGTGGCTGTAATTTAAAAATTGGATTACATATTTGTAATAAGAATAAATTATTATTTCTAATAATTATAAATTATTTTTTGACATAAAAAATATTAGAGAAATTGATTAAAATTAATTACAATGATTAGAAAATAAATTTGCATTACAAGGGACTAAACCTTGAAATTAAGAGTGGATATAACCTATAAACCTATAAAAAAATCCATTTGAATGTATTATATAGACCATATAATCCATTTTTTATAGTGTTATTATTATTGGATCCACATTTCATAGGAAAAATATGGGTGGAATTCACTTTTCAAAAATTTACAAGAATGTCACACCTCCTCCACTATAAAAAGGAACTCATCCCTCTCACTTATTCACAATTTTCAAGCTACTTTGGCTGAAAAAATGACCCCCAAATTAGCTCCAAAAAATATATAGATTCATCCTAGAATCCACCATTTTGGTCAGAATGCATCCAAGGAATCCCTTTGGTGAAAACCTAAAAGAGTTACCCAAATAAGGGGTAACATCCTTCCTCAAGCTCTTTTTATTTACTTTCATTCTCCGCCAAAAACAATCTTATTCATCCATTCAAATATAATCACACCATTATCCTATATATATGTAGATGTTTTTATTATATATTGTTTACTTAAACTTACACACATATTATTCTAATGGGTAATCAACATACTGTTTATGTGTACGGTGAACTACTGCCTCACAAAATGACGTTGTTCATTTTTTCTTTACAAACAATAATGGTCAGATATTATGATGGAAAAGCTGTTTATATATGATATATATGATATGTATAGTTTTATATGCTTCTTTAATTTTTATATAACACATACCATTTTTCTGAATGTTTTGTGCAAATATCACAACATCATTTGTGGAAGTGTTCTCTACTGCCTCCTCAAAGAGATGTGGTTCGTTCATTCTATACATTAAATGTATAAATGATGGTTTAAATAAAACTATACAAAATATGTGACATAAATATTATACTATAATTATAATATAAATATTCGTATATATATATAATATAATTTTCATTCTTTTAAATATGATCGAGAAATGGAAGTTGCATTCATGCATACATACAGCCGACCATCTCCAGGAGTCGTGCACTTCATTTCTTATCTCCAAACATTATGTATTTTTATAAATAAAAATATATTGTATATATATGATAATAAATGCATTTTTTCCCTGTACATATGATGAAATCATGATATAATTAATTTGAACAATAAGTGACATGTAAAAACATACTCGATAAAAACTAGACAGTTAACAACCAAAATAGTGAAGATAATGAAATATTGTTAAAAAATTAGAAATAAGATATTATAAGAAGATCATATATGATATCATAAATACTAATATAGTTCTATAATAATTTAATAACTAGATTTAAAAAACTATAAAAGAGTTTAATGTATGTTTACATTAAAAGGAAACATGGGGTATGGGATTTTTTTCTCAATTTTCATTCCTTGACGCATACGCCATTAACACCACTTGTTTATTTTGTGTGGTGTACAAACATCCCATTTTTATATACTGTGTATTGAATTATTTTTGCATAAATTTATTTAAATGTTATATTTTAGGATTATGACATTTGGGTCTTCTAATTCAAAAGTTACAAAGTAATAAGGGACTTTATCTAAATTTCAATTCTTTAAAACATATTTTATTGTTGTCCATATAATTCCTTATATTTAGTGTACATACTACCCCCTATAACATGTAATATCACAATTCACTAATTTTTTATTATATTATTTGTTTTAATTTGAATTATTTTATCTAATGTGATTTTAATTAGGTGTCACTAAGTGGGAAAGAAATTCGTATCCTAATTCCTTTTCATTTGGTTATATTACATCCTTGATCTCATTAATATTCTATGATTATGTGTGTGATAAATTTTGTTGTCTATTTTTGTATATAAACTTTTTTATGTGTTTCTACATTTGCACAAAAAATCAATCCATTAATTATTTCTCACATAAACCTTATTGTCTTTTTATGGGTTTACTTTACAATCTCACTTTTTTCAGGACGGGTTAAAAATTAATTTCCATGAATGGAAATTATTTGATTATTATATAATAAATCAACTAATTTTTTATCATTTTGTTATTGATGAACTTTTCCATGAAATAATATTATTTTTTCCACTCTGTGGTACTCAAAATTTATTATAAAGTGTTTTTATGAAAACATAACATCGTTTCTCTCTTTAGTCAGAGAACCGATTTTCATCTAAAAACCTGGTATTATAAAATTATTTTAAAAAATATTTTGTAGCATTCCAAAAAAAAAATTTAAATTCATTTTTACACATTTTTTCTTTTTCAAAATTTTATAAAGGAATATTCTGTTATATTTCCGAAAAAAGAACTTTTCTTAACTTTTTACCATTAAAAATGAATGTTTTTTTACCTTATATGGAATATATATATTTATCTGTCATCATTTCTCTGAAGCATCCTTTTCAATTTTAATAGGATATTCTATTAAATACATGTTCATATATATATATTTTTAATGAAAATAATTTTCAAAAAAATATCCTTATAAAGTTAGATATTTCCCTCAAGAATGTTTTTAATTTAATTATTTTATTACATCAATGATAAAAAAAATTATTTTACACCACTTGAGATATTTTTTATTAATACCATCCTTATTTTTCTTCTTGAGGGATTTTGATTTATTTGGCCAAGGGTGTCGTTTACATTAACTTCCTTGATTCCTTTGTAGAGTCCCCTTGAAATATTCAATTCACAATGATAATTAAACATTATATTTCACATAATTATATATATCATTTGTCAGGGACATGTTTATTTCTTAAAATTTATATCATTTTTACATACCTTGTTCAATTTGACAGTAATTTTATTATCAGGGGGAATATTTTTAAATCAATATTATTTACTCAATATGATGATTTGATAAGTCAAATAGTATATTGATTAAATTGGTTGTTTAATATGTGGAATGATTTAGACCGGTAATGAAAGGTGGGGCCCGGACATTATATTTCCCCATAATACATCGACTGGTTCTCATGAGATATATTAATTGTGAAAATTAAATATGTTTATACCTATAGTTTTAAAACGATATTTTAAAATGTCTTGAATGTATAGGTTTTCATGTACCACAGACATGACATCCAATAACTAAACATTGTCTTAATTTGTATTCATTAGTTATTATCCATGATATTTCAACTATGAAAAAGACTATAGAAGCATTTCAATCTCATTATATTTAATAAATTTAATGTGTTTTCAATTTATTACCTTTACGTATTTATTTTTCATTATCATGTTATTTGAATGGAATGTTATTCCATTTATTTACCTCTCCATATTTTTATGCACTTACTTATTGTTTTATGGATTACATGGAATGTGTCTTTAGTTATTACTTATCCATACGATTAATAGAATGTACAATGAAAGATATGCAAGGATAAACTAGATGGAATAAATTTTTCCTCGTACGAAAGAAACAATTATGTTGTAATTAGTGTATTCATTTCTAAAAAAATACTCATGTATGTGTCTAGTTTACCGAAACAACTAAATTATTTGGTCCTTAAAGATTTGATTCATTGTAATCATTAAAATTTAATGGTATTCAACACCATCTCTAGGCATTATGGTGATGGTTCTCTACACATTTAATCCTAACATTTTTTGTAAATAATTTTGTAAAAAATTGCGCTCAAGTATAGTAAAATCCATTAATACATCCTATAAGAATATGTTTTTCCCATAATAGGTTTTCCCTACCACGAGTCAGAGTTAAAGATAATATAGAGACTACTCTTTTATAAAAATATTTTACCTATATTGAAATATCAATATGAAGTACAATTGATGAATTTTCAATTCAAAGTTACAAAATACTCAAAAATACTTAATGTAAAAAAAATAAAAAATAAAAATAAATTATTGTGCTTATAGAGATTATATATGTATCACGCCTCTTTTAATATTTTTAGTATTATTTATTATTTGAGTACTCTTAATGAAAATTTTAATATTTTTTAAATTATATTTAGTTTCCTGGTCATATTTCAAGACATGGAGATCATTCATAACATCATTACATGGTGTCTTTTAAAGATATAATGGATTTCTTGTTAGGTGGATGTTCTTGTTAACCATATATGTTAACCATGTATCCTCGAAAAATGAATCAAATCATTTTTTTTCATGTCTAGACTACCTAAGACCTTCATTAATTAATTATTGTATGGTTTTAATATAATTTTTATGTTTTTAACATGTTTATTTTATTAATTTACAGTTTTGTTAATTTTAGAATTTATTTGTTCATATAAAATATATATATTATTAAGGGTTAAATATATTTTGAGTTACAAATATTATTACATAACATTTTATGTTAATTAATCATTAGAATGGAATAAAATTAAATTGATTTGAATTTGGTGATCATATAGTTGATATAAATAAGTATTAATTTTAATATATTTTCAAGATATATGAATTAACTATTTTAAAATAATGATTTTTTTTATATAATATGGGAATTCCCTCTTATCCCCTATTTTTGGATGAATCTCACATCCTTGGGAGAGGTATTATTATTTTTGTCCTCTCTAATATTTTAGGTTCTTCTTATTTTCTCCATTGAAGATGATGGTAATCCTTCCTCCCCACATCTTCTTCTTGATATTCACTTCTAATTAACTCAATTTTTACATTCCCCATTCATATTTTACACGATAGGGTTTGTAGGAAATTGGGGTTTTATAATGATGGGATGAAACACCAATTAAGTGATTAATTATAAAAAATATTAGTAGATGAGTCTTTCAAAGGATTTCTATATTCAATTTGATTGTATGTTACTATCTAATGATTCATCGGTAAGTATTTTCACCTTGTAAGATTTATCATATTTTATAATTCTCATGTCATTGTTTTTATGATTATATTAGTCTAGAGAAAGGGTATTATGTATATAATAACTTCGGTAATTATCAGGTGTCCCTAAAAGTAGGTAGTTCGGTGTAATTTCCTTTTTTATTATACCATGAGTACTTATTTAATTAAAATTATGTTTTGAATGATGTAAAAGATATATTTTATTTTCATCATTATGTAGTGGTGACTTATTGAAAATATTTATATTGTCTTATCATTGAATTGGTGTGAGTTTTTTAAAAATACATAAATTATACATTTATTATCTTTGTTCACACTATTTGTTTTTAAAAGTTTTGTTATCGTTGTTAAATGTTAAATGGTATTTATTTTATATGGATTATTTTATATAAATAGTACAAAATAGTGGAAAAACTTCATGAGAGACTCTTATATGTGAAGTGGTGTAGGACATGTTTTTAATTTTTTTAATTAATTATTTTACACCTCCAATATCACTCTCTCTATTTTTTGTGAATTTAATCCATATATAATCTTTTTCATAAAGGATGGATACTTATTAAGTATAAATTTTTATTAATGTACTTTGAAGGTGAGAAGAGTGTTTTTTATGTATTATATTTCAATTATTTGATATCCATGACATTGAAAAACATTATGGGAATACCTTTGGTACATAGAATGGTCTATAGTGACATGTATATCCTATATGTGATATATTGAACTACCAAGACATTCCCCACAGTGTCACAACCCATCCCTCGGGCCCCATGTCATAACTACCCAAATTCAGGCCCCCAAAGGCCAGGGGCTAGGGACTAGCATCGAAGGCCTTATCCCACAAGCAGGAGGCATTTTCCTGGGTAAATGTACACATGAACACAACTCCCAGCCAAAGGTACAAGAAAGTAAAATCCAAGGAAAACCATGACTTCCATCCACTTGATAAAACACATCTAGACTACAATGTAATGTAAAGTATAGGGTGGAATCCCTGGCTAGTATACAAGCCCCTAAAAGGAAAATATAACAAAAGTAATACTCAAAGTCCCTAAAGCTCGTCCACTGAGAAGCCTACCTGGAGGGTAGCTGCCTGAAGCTGTATATGTACACCTCGTCTGCCTGATCTCACATAACACTACCAGGTCATGGTCCTCCCTAGACTCCATCAAAGCATTATTCATCTAGAAAAGTCATGATATATGCAGGAAAATCCCATGAAGGGTGAGTAAAACAATACTTAGTAGGGGATCCTGAAACCACAAAGGTAAAGCATAAGAGAAAACCCACAAAAGAAAACATCGTCATCTCTACTCAGGTATATGCCCATACATATACCATGAACATCTAGATATACTCATCTCATACACTAAGGAAACATGTGGACCCAACCACACAGTGATTTTTGGGATTCTCACCAAAGGCTCAAGTCATAACACACAAACCAGGAGATCACACTCCACAAGCCCATCCATCCCTCATGGCACCCATCAAAGAGACACACTTCATCGAGTAAGATCCTACAATTATGATTGGTATGTTTGATAGAATGTGCCCTATTAGTAATGTTCTACTGGGTCCGACTCTATTTCCCGACACTAGAGGATTAGTCATCACAGTCAGGTGCCCCATGTAAGAATAAGGAAACACAAGTGAAGAGGACCACTCCTCGTCACTATGCTCAGTTGAGGGAGCACTACTCCAAGATAACCTGTGACACCTCAGTTTCTCTGGTAAAGAGTATCTTGTGCCTCGGGTTTTCGAGGGATAACTAACTTCTATCTATGAATCGTTTTCATAAAGTGGATGGGACCCTCCTCGTTATTGTTCCTGATAGTTGAGGGAGGTCCGTCTCTAATTGAGGATCTGCACCCTACCAGGTAGGGGTTTAATACTCCGTGACTAGAGGACTCGCACCCTGGTATGATAGGAGAGTACAGACTCTATCAGTTCATGTGTAGAGGACTCGCATTGCGTTATGTTAGGGGAGTACCAAATCCTGTAATAGAGGACTCACACCCAACCCGATAGGGGTGTAGAGAATCAATTTGATCACGTGTGGGGGACTTGAGACCTAAAACAGTAGGGGAGTACTGAAAACATTAGTATTTATCTATAGGGTACCTACACCATAGTATGTTTCGGAATTACCAACCCCTTGCTAGATGACCCGCTCACTAGCTGGGTAGGGAAATACCTACTATTCTGTAGCACTGCATAAGGAGGACCTGCACCCATGAATGAAAGGGGAGGACTAACTCCTACAATAGTGGACCCACTCCCTACCTGGTAGGGGAGTAATGACTGTATATACGTTAGGTATGGAGGATGTGCTCCTTAGTCCAATAAGAGAGTACTGACTCCAAGGATATAGGACACACTCCCTACCACGGAAGGGAAGTACTGACTCTACCTTTACATAATTCTCCAAGAACATGTGGCATAAAATTTTGGGAGTCCCATCTCTAATAATGGAGATGGATAAGGAGTACCCGCCCCTTGAGTCGTCATGAGAGTAACCATCCTAACATATCATCATAAGAATCACCTTGATTCCAGCCAAAGTCTAGTCGTACAGGGAGAGCCAACTCTACAATCAAAAGAGTTCATCCTCTAGCTTTCTCAAAACTAACATAAAGTATCTTAAAAGAAAAATCTTGACCCAAGGGTCCCAACTTTATAGATGAATATCCAAACGGATGCTCTGCTTTAATGTTACTAGAATATTTGGGAAATGAGTGACGGTTGGGTCTGGGTCCAGCCTGACCCAGTCGGACCGACCCGACCCGACCAGGTCTGTGGTCCACAAACCCGACTCGGGTCTGCCAACCCAACAAGGACCCAGCCCATCCAGGGTTCGCTCTGTTGGGATGAGGTTTTGGTCCGCTTGGGTGGGTTCGGCCCACCAGCCTGCCAAGTCTACCAGAACGGGATGCGGCTGGAACCTGCGTCAGGCTCCCTGCTCACCCCACCAGTCGTTTGCGAGGTTATCTCCTAGCCGTGGTGCACCGACGCGGCCGAGGGGACATGTACACCCACTGGATATTCTCCCAGATTCCCCACATCCCGAACCATTTGCACTAGTCTTCTCTAGCATGCCATCGTGGCGCACTGGCATAGTACTTCGCAGACCACCGGGTCCACTTCGGTGGTCTGTTCTTCACGTCGCTTGCGCCCAAATCCTACTTGGGATGTCGCCTTCCCTACGAAGACCACAAAAATTCCAAACTTCCATTTTGAAAAACTATCGACCAAGAATATACAAGGTGTATGGGGGTGGGGCCTTTTTCATGTCGGCATGCGCCGTCTGCATTATAACATTAAAGCAAGGGGGATTGGGAATGATGTTCTATCCACTATAATTCAATACCAAAATAAAAACCCAAGAAACATCACCCTCTTCAAGAATGGAAAATCTACTGATCATACTGTTCATGGTTTGATCTGCGTTCATCATTTAAAATTAAGAAGGGGGGAAATGTAAAACAAACAAACCCCTTACGTCGAAGCAGTTCGATATTCTTCGTTGAAGTGTCCCACCCTTAAAGATTTAAGCTCCATTGGCATTCATTGATTCCGAGTCCTATTCTTTGTAAGGCATTGACATTTTTTGGTTATCCTAATGGTGTTATTCATTCATCATTTTAGAAGAATTTCACATCATGTTTGTTCGATAATCCCCAAGGATTAATTATCAACTCTCCAATTTGTTGGATTAATAAAAGAGAACATGTTGTAGCATTTATGGTACACGGCGACGTTGCATCGTTACAGTGTTTAATAAATAAAACATTGTAGATGTGACGCTTCACTAAAACAATCATTAAGATAAAACTTAATGATCCATTAAGGGGGTTCTTTTAATATGCCCTAATGAAGCACCGCAACACCGTTGTCTGCTGCTCAATAGAGCGAATGAAAATAAAATTACTTTTTTATGTTATTTTATTATTTTTTGGAAAGTCTTAAATTAATATTTCTAGTCGACCCATGCCATTTGAAGTTAACTCCTTCATAAGAAAATCCCACTATTTTTAGTTTTATGGTTCCCTAGGATTTTTGATCTGAGCACTGGTTTAAAATATTTAAAAATCTAATCACATTTTATTTAAATGAAAACAAATGTCAAATATCGCTTCTAGACACTCTAGGTATCGGAATTACATGTAGTTTCTGAGCCTTGTCTCATAAAAATACCATTTAATTTGGAAAAAAAATTATATAATTATGGTAAATTACATTCACCCTGCCCTAAGGATTTTCATCCCTTGAAAAGTGAAATCTTATCCTCATGGGAAGAAAACTGAGGTCATGAATTGTTCTTGTTCTACATACAAGCATGCAACTCCTGGAATGACTATTATCAAACACTTTCATGTATAACTTATGCTTGGTCAACATCGTGCAACAGTGGGCACATGTCTCTTTAGCTACGCAAGTTGGAACATCACTATGTACTCTGATCCATTTGAATTCATGGGGTTTAGCGGCTCACCCCCATGCTAACCTAATGTAGATACAAACAGAAACCCATAGTTCACATCCACCCCTAGATGAATTGTGCTAAATCCCCCACAATTGTTTTGCATACAAGTTTGATTCTAAATGTGTAGAGGTATTTATGAACATAATAGGGCTACCCATGAGTGAACATTGGGTCTTACTATGCCCTTTGACTTCACCCAATAGTGGCCACACAACTAACTGAAGTTGGAACACTAACTCATTTACTAGTGGCATCTCAACAAAGTATGGATGGTATAAAACCATTTCATACTATGGAAAAATCATGGGGTATAACTCTGCCACCATGTAACTTTTCAATGCATGAATCTTCTCAAGAGTCAACCTTCTACTGCCTGAGTTTTCCTTTCACCAAAAGGAAAACCAATCTTCACCCTCGCGGACACACCACACCATTTTCCTAATAGATTCAATCTGGGTATGAATGGTAGTATTATATTACAAGAATGATGTTGGGAGGCATCGATTCCATGACTATGAGATCCCAACCAGAACTATCACTACTAAGAGTCAAGTCACACTATCAACGTCAGTGTGTGATAAACTGGTCTCCTCCAATAGGAGTCTGTAATCGTGTGGGTCAAGTCCATGGTCCAACCAGAACCTCAAAGTCTCAAACTGAACTCACAGAAAAAGGAGAACTTATAGCACCTGTGTCTATTTAAAAATGAATCCAAAATAAAATACACAGATCATACCTCGAATCTCTCCTAGATCATCATTGTCACAATCCATGGCTATATGTAGCTATCCTCTCTCCAGCCTACAACTCCCTGAGCTAGGCGTAGACCACATCCTATTTCTCTTCGGACTCCTCTATCGCATCCTCCATATTGAGAAACTCCTTGCTCCAAAAATTTTCTCTCTCAAGGATGCATGTCTACCGGCTCCCTCTCAGTGGCACAGCTGGTCGGACAATCTCTTCCAAGATTCCCCTGGATGTTTCAAGTGTAACACCACCTCTAATACAATTGATCTATTCTTTGGAATTACTCATGCACTATAGACCCATGTGTCTATGTTTGATTATGGGTATGACTCATATGTCATGATACTCTCTCCTTTTGTCTTCTATATCCATAAAACATCTCTATCTCATGACAAATTCTATAGGTCATGACTATCTTCTGCTCCAGCAGGTATCTCTCAACCACTAGGCCTTGTCCCAGCACCCCAACATACATCAAAATTATAAGGGGTATCACTGACGCCATGATATTCTAGCGAAATCCATATTCGAAGGTCTGGGACATGAAGTAAGGTTCATGATCTATATCTATAGAGTAGTGAGAGAGATCTGTGAATCTCACCGAGTACTCTGCTATCGTAATGCTGTCCTGCCATAGGTGCATCAACTCTTGTATACGAACATTGTGTAAATTCTCCTGAAAAAACTCCTCCCTGAAGAGCTTCTTAATGTCAATATTGGTTAGGGTCACATCCTTATGTGTTTGGATCACTAAGCTCCACCAACTTCCCTTTGAGACCAATATAGGGATCACATCTAGTACTTAAATCTAGTCTAGAGGCAGCCTCAATAGGTGAAAGAATGGCATAACAGCCACAAGACAATCCTCAACTACCTAAGGATCTATCTCACCTTAGAACATAAGAGGCTTTTACCTCGGGAATTTGTGTATCAAACTCACCTTGCGCTCATCCTCCACTGGTATCACTAGTAGCAACTACTAATAGACGGGTGGCTACATCGCTAGTAAACCACCCAGAGGTAAGGCCACAGATTTAGTGCCCTGGAATGAAGCCTCCGATTAGGGCAGATAATCATCAGGATCACATTGTAGAATCATATATGTTTTTCTTCAGGGTGGATTCCTAAAATATATCAAGATGAACAATAGTTAATGAGTATATCTATAGAGATGACTCAAGAAGCAAATGGAAAGCACTACCATTCCTTCATGATGCATGTACCCTTTATTTCCCCATAACAATTGTTTCCATGTACTGACTCAGAAAATATGTGACCAGTTTCTTGGTGTATGGTTACGTTGGCTGCCTCACCAACACTGGAGTCCCTTCGCTAAAATCCGAACATGAAACACTTAACACCATTTCCAAAAAACCAAAAACAACAGACCCCAAGACATTGATGTAGAACCGAACACCTCTGAAACCAATTTTTCCTGACCCATCCCCCTAGTCCCATACTGTGACAACCCTATTATTTCCTCTCATTTTCCAGGGGTTGGCGACTAGTTTCGAAGTCATTTTCCCACAAACAGGAGGCATTTTCATAATCACTATTACTCATGCACACAACTACCAGCCAATGATACTAGAATGTAATATCCAAGGAAAACCGTGCATGAAATCCACTAAGTAACACACAAGCAAAAGTAAAATGGAATTTAATGTACATGGTGGAAACTCAGGCCTGTGTACAAGACCACCAAAATAAAAACTGAAAAAAAAACTCCAACTCCATAAATCTCATCCTCCAGGAAGACTACCTGGAGGGTTGGTGAAGGGTAGATTCCTGAAGCGGTAGATTTACACATTGTATGTTTGATCTCACTAAACACTAATAGGTCTTAATCTACCCTATACTTCATCGAAGAGTCTGTTGTCTGCACAAGACACCACAGATGTGGGAAAAGCCTATGCAGGGGTGAGTAAAGCAATACTTTGTAGGGGACCTTGGAACCCAAAAGTTAAAGAAAAATAGAAAAATAAAAAAGGAAAACACATTCAGATCTACTCGAGTATATGCCCATACATATTCCATGAACATCAAGATATACTCATCTCAGCCACTAAAGAAACATGTGGTCCCAACCACACAACCAGTTTCAGGATTCTCATCGAAGGCTCAAGTCATAACACACAAACCAGGAGATCACACTCGGTGTGCTTAGCCATCCCTGATGACACATATCCGATAGATTCAGTCCACTGGGTAAGATCTAGCCAATCTGAATGGTACGTCTAAGAAAATGAACTCATTCGGGAATATTTTACTAGGTATGACTCAAGTTACTGACACTTGAGGATTAGTCATCACAGTCTAGTGCCCCATGAATGACTAAAGAAACCCAAATGAAGTGGCACACTCCTCTTCATTGTGCTCATTTGAGGGAGTGCTACTCCAAACTAACCTATGATACCTCAGTCGCTCATGTATGGACTGGCTCATGTCGTAGTCCATCTCTGGAGCACTAACTTCTATCTTGGTGTTTTCTTTATCAAGTGGATGGTCCGGCTCCTTTCTACTCTTCCTGAGATCTGAGGGAGCTCCATATCTAGTCGATAACCCACACCCTATATGGTATAGGAGTACTAATCAGTGACTAGAGGAACTGCACCCTTCTTTGACATCGGAGTATCAAATATATTAGTTCATGTGTGAAGGACTTGTTGATAGTTTATTAGGGGAGTACCAACTCCTATAATAGAGGACCAGCACCCAACCTGGTAGGGGAGTACCAAATCTATTTGATCACGTGTAGAGGACTTGCACCCTAAAACGTCAGGGGAGTACCAAATCTGTTAGTTGTTCCCTACGGGGGATGCGCACCCATGTATGTTAGGGGTGTACTAACTCCAAGGTAGAGGACCCACTCCATGGCATGGAAGGGGAGTATTGACTCTACCGTAGCACTACGTAAGGAGGACCCACAACCTAAAATAGTAGGGATTACTAAATCCTACAATAGAGGACCATCTACCTAAACAGTAGTGGAGTACTGACTCTATATGCATTAGTTATGGAGGATTGGTGCCCTATTCTAATAGGGGGTACCGACTCTGAGGATCAAGCATCCGCTCCCTAGCATAGAAGGGGAGTACTGACTATTCCTTTACGATCTTCACTAAGAACTTGCACCCTAAAACGTGGGGAGTCGAGTATCTACTAAATCAGAGGGATAAGGACTTCTATGACCTTGAGTAATCAAGGGAGTAACTATCTTAACATTTACTTATAAGAATCACCTTGATTCTTACCAATGTCATCCCATTCTAGAAGAGCCTAATATTATAACTATAGATTTTGTCCCCTAACATTCTCAAAAACTCACTTAGATTTTCTCAAAAGTATCATATCATCTCAAGCAACCCAACGCTATTGAAGGCTCCCCAAACATATTCTATGTCTAAAATTGACAGGAATTTTTGTGAAACGGGGGATGGTTGGGTACAGGTCTAGTCCACCCGGTTCGGGGGTTCCCCGACCCGACTCAGGGTCTTTCGACCCAACCTGGATCCCCCAACCCAACTCGGAAACAACCAAGACTAAGACTAATCCATTATCCCATGGGTCCGGCCCAATGGGGTAGGTCCCTCATGCTAGAATTCTCAGTCTGCTATGCCAGGATGTGACTGGAAGTGGCGTCTGACTCATCAATCCCCTTGTGGGTCTTCCGTGAGGTTGTCTCCTAGCCGCGGTTGGTAGACCGAATCTTCTCCGCGTGGTACGCGGCTCTATACCGTGTCTGAGGTGTGTCGGCACATCTAAGGTGACACATCCTCCTATCGCTAGCAGTAAAATATCCCCACTACACCATGTCCCGAGAAATCCATGGCTGTCTTCTCTAACATTCCATCATGGGTCGCTAGTGCTTGCGTGTAGTAAAAGTACTCCTATGACCATGGGGTCTTCTCTGTTGGTCCGTTTTCTGCATCTCTAGCACCCACAGCCTCTGTGGGGTGTCATCTTCCTTGAGAAGGCCTCCAAAATTCCTTGCATCCATTTCAAATGTTTGTCGACCCAGAATACCCAAGGAGGGGGGGGGGGGGTCGGGCCTTGTTCGTGTTAGTCCACACATTCAATGTTAGAATTTTAAAGAAGGGGAGGCATGGGAATGATATACTATCAAAAATAATTCAATCCCATTAAAACCCAAGAAAATCACCCTCCATCAACAAAGGAAGATCTACAGATCAACATGTTCATGGGTTGATCCATGTTAGTCTTTATAGAATTCTTCCCTCGAGGATTTAAGCTCTGTTGGGGTTCGACGACTCCTGGTATTGTTCTTCCTAAGGTGTCGACATCACTGTTGATCCTACCGGCATACGTTGTTTGTCATTAGAGAGGAATTTTTCCACAGGTTCGTCAAATAATCCCCATTTATTAATTCTCAACTCTCCAACACCTTGGATTAATTAAAGGAAACACATCACAACTATTCTGTTATGTTTTTTTGTGGTATCGTTAAGCTGTTTAATTTATGAAATCCTGTAGCTGTTACGCTTCACATAAATCATCATTACACTTCACCTTAATGAGCCACTAAGGTTCTTCCTTTAATGCACCTCGTCACTGCATCGCAGCACCATTGTCCTCCGCTCAATAGTGCGAAGGAAAATAAAATAACTTTTTTATGTTATTTTATTATTTTCTAAATCGTCTGAAAATTAACATCTCATGTCAGCCCACATCGGTCAATGTTAATTCCTTCCAAGGAGAATCCCACCATTCTGAGTTCAATTGTGCCCTCGTATTTTTTATCAGAGCAACAGTTTAAAGATATAAAAACCCACTTTCATGTTTATTTAAATGAACTAAAAAATCAAAAATCCTTTCTGGCCACTCTAGGACTCTGAATTAGGTGCCCTCTCAGAGCCTGGTATTTTAAAAATCCCATTTAATTTTGAAATAAAAATTATTGGAATTATGGGGCATTACAAATATCTTATAAAATTTATAACCTATGGTCATATTAATTTATTATTATTCTCTCGATAATTATATTATGGATTCCACATTTGTTTGGATTATACATGAATTTCTATCATCCCAACTAGTTTAGGATTATTCTCTATCTAGTTTTCTTCACTCAAATGATTGGAAACTGAATATGAGGATCTTATAATAACCATTACATAGGCCTTAGTTATAAATCTAGAATACCATGACCCAAATGTTTTTATAGAAATTACAACTACAAATATAGTCCTTATAAGTTCACAAGTAACCTGTTATCAGTTCTATTAAATAACTAATTATGTGAGCACTATTATAGACCTCTATATTTTATTAGAGATAAAAAAAAGATAAAATAAATTTATTCTTTATTAGAGCTAAAACTAGGACTAATAATAGAGTGATTTTATCAGTACTAGTTTTAGAAATGATAAAGAATACTATCGTAAAGTCTTTTTAGAACTAATAAAACACCGCTTTTATCAATGCTAAAACTAGCATTGACAAAATTCATTCTAGTTTCTACAATATTCAATTACACTAATAAGAAAGTTATGAGACATATATCAATAGAAATACAAATTTATGATTCACAAATTTAAATAAATTCATATAATAAACAATTTATTTACATTAAACCATTTGAGTACAAAATAAAATTGCATTCAAACATTCTAATACAATAGAGTGATAATTAATACCTATGTAAAAATAATAAAAACATCCAAAAAAACCAACTTTTACAAGACCTTCTCCATTGATCAACCCAACCCCATATAAAAGAAGAGTGTACATTTAATAAAATGTATGCTTATTTTTATAATATTAAATAATTATATTAATAAATAAAATATTATAAAAACTATAAAAAAACCTCATAAATAAATTGGATAAATAATAATAAAACATAATACGTAAATATAAAGGATAACATGATAAAAAACAAATATATTATAGATTTTTTGACATGATTATTGAACTAAAATGACACTATTAAATTGAAACCATGCATTTTTAGTCATACAATACAAAATATTTCACTTTTTCCAACATAGACATATCTGTTGGTAAAGGTGCATTTTTTGTTGGTAAAATTTTTTACCCAAATATGGGTCCCTATCACTAAAACATTTGTAAAAACTATATCACTAAATGTTTTTGCGACAGGTAAAATATTTCTATTTCAATTATATTTAAGCCAACAGATAATATATATGTTTATTTAAGTGTTTAGAAACACGTTATGGTGACAAATTTATTTATTGGTAATAAAATTACCAATATATTATAATTTTTTATATAAATTACATTTGAAAAAAAATCTTATATTTTTATTACTACTAAAATTTCATATTATAATTATTATTTTATCATATATAATACATAGGTTCTAATTTTGAAACTGAACAAGATTAGAGAATATGTTCAAACATATAAAAAATTATATTAATAATGACATATTTTATACCAAATGATAGACCCTCAACCCCCCCCCCCCACCCACTCTAGGGGATGCATCCATGCCAGCAACCCATCTATGACATCTAGTTAGCACCAACTCTAGCTCCCCAACCATTTCAGAAGCTCATGCATGTCATCTAGTAACCTCCAAATCCATTGACCAGCTCTAGATAAAAGATGTTTCAACTTAATAGAGGATTTTTGGTGTAGTCTCATGCACATCCTGACCCACCTCCATTCTAGAAGGTCCTACATTCATTTCATATTCCTCTAGAATCCATCAACGGTCTTCCATCATCAACCTAATTCAATAATAATTCTGTAGAAATGAAGTAATTTTCCAACTTATAATCAAAACAGCACTTACAAAAAAACAAAAACTCAAGTAATTAAAGATGTACATTCAAAATAGAAACTCAACCTATTAAAAATATATATATAAACCCAAGATAAATCTTATACCCCTTTAGCATCCAACCATTATCTTCCAATATAGGTTGTCATTGTAATGATTCACAAAGGTAATCTATTTCTCTCATGCTCCCAGTAAAATTACCTTCACACTTTCCAACAAAAAACATTAATATTCCAATGGGATATCAGCATTCAATCAAAATCCAATTTAATTTAATTTAAATCATAGGTGATTTTGTGAAGGAAAGGCTTCTATTTGTATTACTATTGAAAAACATGCAAGTGGAACAGACTCTTCAGAAAGTAAATCATTACAATGTCAATTATTTTTACACAGAAAAATGTGTTAAAACCCAGATGAAAGATAAAAAAATATGCTAAACTTATGTAATACAACACTTACTAAGCTAAGTGTAGTGAACTGGAGCTTGAAACTTTCCAATTCTGGGACACCATAACATTGCGATAGAATCACTAAAAACTCCAACAAAGAAAAACATAATGGACCTCCAATATCTTCCTTCCAATATTATCATATCAGGCTATCAAAAAATCCTCCACCATATATCTACATATTTATATATCATCAATAAATTACAAACACATCGAGATAAATAGTTACCAAAATAGAATCATCATTCTTGTAAACTCGCACTACACCTCTCTTAACAGATCAAAACAGAGACCACAAACATCCACGATGATAATATGGTACTAGAGTTGTGAACCATTACTATTAGTCAATAATATAATCAATATAAAATAAAGGTGAATCCTAAAAACCATGCTGAATTTACCTAGGAAAACACTCCCTTAACTTGGAGAACCAAAGCATAGACTAATGCTATATCCACTTCAGGATTATCTACTACAGCGATGATCAAACACCCACAGCCCGGAGGAAAAACATATTACTCCTTATATCTTCCCCTATCATCACATATATTCAAAATCCAAATAATAGTAATCATCAAGAAAAAATAGACTTAGTTCAACGTCATACTAGATTAATATTAGAGTTTTATCAAGACAAGAAACCCACTCTCAATGCTAAAAAATCATGGTAATTAAATAATAATATTATATACTATCATGTAGAAATTTAGATAATCGTGTATCCATCCATCAAGTTGAAAATAGATCCTAGACACCCACTAAGATTCCAAAGGAACAACCCCATGAAAACCCTTCTATAGGCACACCAAGGCACACCTTACAGCTCTTGCAAGAAAAAACCAAATACAACTATTGTGACCCAACTCTAGTATTCAAACTTCACATCAAACTATAGCCTCCACTTATGAACATTAGTAAATCCTTTCAAACACCAGATGTAATCTAGAACAAATTTTGAATCCATTTTGGAAAAAAGGAGACATTCCTTAGAAAAAAATCTGAAACACTAACTAGAAGTCTTACTAAAACCAAATATTCCAAAGGAACCAAATAAAAATCATATTCTTCAACTTGATGAATGAAACATTTTAATCATTAAAAAACACTAGCCTACTTGAGTAGGAATTTTAGAAGCTATAAATTTTATAATGATAATTATAGGTCAAATGAATAATAGAGAGAGGAAGGATAATTTGAGATTCACTGACCATTTACATATTATTCTTCGCATGGCATGGAAGATGCTATAGTGAATAATAAATAAGTTACTATGACCATTAACATAGTGTAAAACATGTCAGGGGACATTCTGAAGAAAATTAAAAAACTATTTATGAATATTAGAAATGAACTAACTTTTTTAATCCATAAGTTATCACTGTCATGGTTTATACTAGTATCCTCATAACCAGTGTAAACCATAGCCATAAGTTATCACTTTTCACATAGTTCATAATCATAAGCTATCACCATCATGTTTTACAAAAGTTACTGTGACCATTTAGCACGAAACCTATGTAAACCATGTCTGGGAACATGCTGAAGCAATTTTCCACTGTATAATAGAAATGGAAGATACTGAAGCAATTTTCCACTACATAATAAAATGGGTGATATGAATTGAACAGATCATACTATAAATTTTCAACAATAATTAAAAGAGAAAGAAGGCCATTCAGGTGTTGAGATATACGAATTCTATGTAGACTGAAGAGAAAGATGGAGTTCTAGATAATTACATCTAGACCTTGTAGATGGAGGAAGAAGGCCATGCATGTATTAAGATATACCAAAAAATATTTTCAAATCAACTTCCATAAATTTATATCATCCAAATTTCATACTTATGTTTATTTAAAAGGATATATATTGAAATTTATAATTAGTTCAATAAAATTCCAACATGATTTCTTATGAATCAATGGAATATTAAAAATATTGAAATATCCTGAAATCATCTACATTCCTTTCTAAAGTTCATTGGACTTTCAATAGTTGGTCCCTCTATGAATAAACAATAAGGAAGATGTGGTAGTGAAATTCAAGGAAACAATCAAATGAGAAAAACATCAATAATTATAGAAAAAAACAAATTAACAAACCATGGATACTTGAGCTAGCTCAGCAACAGTATCAAATGGAATTGTTGTTTTTGGAGTGTGTTGAAAGCCTCTCCAATATAGTGTTATAAGGAATGGGAACCACATTGGATGTTATGGACGCACATTCCATCCAGGAGATTGTAATGGAGAACATTTTATAGAAATTATATCCTATGGGAGTGTTGTTTCCCCATTAAGTTTTCTTAAGGGGCTCATATACTGAAGCTAATCAATGGCCCTTGTGTTATGATAGTAGCAAACAAACTTTAATTCTGATTACTCAAACCTCCCTTAGAAAGACCATATTTATGAGCAGCAACAGACTGATAATGGCCTAGAATATATAATAATGTTGTTTATTGATACCGCACGACCATAGCATATTGTTTAAACTCAAAGCTATTGCAGATATAGGAAAATCAAAAAAATTGCACTCAAACTTCATAAAATAATCAGGAAAAACAATGACATTATTTATGATAAAGAAACATAGTATACTAATCAACAATACAAACAAAACATACTTTTAAGGAAATTAAACAGCTCATTTGAAAATAAATTAATCTTTGATTATAAATATTGTTCACAGATAGAGAAAAAAATAAAAACCAACCAGTTAATAACTTTAAGGCTGTTGAAAATACTTTATGAGGTGAAACCCAAAAAATATGAGAGAGTTTACTATTGAATATATTTCACTCTAATTACTGCACCACACACCACACATAAGTAAAATAATTTGACAACATTGCATGCACTTGGTTTCAAGGTTGTTGTTATAAAATTTGTACAATTAATAACAAAATAAATTAAATGAATATCAGTGAGATTGAGAAAAGAATAAAACAAAAGAGGGGTGGAGATTAAAAATTATAGTCATATCAATGAAGAAATGCGGGAGATTAACCCTAATGAAGACTAGGGCATACATCATGTGGGGAAGACTGGGTGGGGAAGGTCAGTGATGGTGGGGGGTACAGCAGGGAAGGTTAGGGACAATGGATGTCGAGTGAGAAAGGCTGGTGAGGGATGGACAAGGACAATACGGGGGAGGTGGGAAGGGGAGACAGAATTGGGTGGGAGGATGGGGAGGGGGAGAGTAGGAGAGGTGGGACAGGTCAGGCGGGACGACGACGGGATGGAATGGTGGAGGCGGGATAGGGGTGGGATGGGGAGGTAGAATAGTGAGGTGGGATGGGGGAGGAGCGACAGAGATGGGTCTGGGAGATGGGATGGGGGAGGTTGGATGGGGAGTGGAAGAAGTGGGGAGGCAGAATGGGTGAGAAGGGAGGATGGATTGGTTTCAATGAATCATTAGGGTGCATAACATATTTTAATTTTTTAACAATTTATATTATTATTAAAAATATATTTTAAATTAATTCTAAATCCTGATATTTTTAAAATGAATTTTCTTTATATGTGTTAAATATTTTTTAAAAATATTTTTTAAAAATTATTTATAATGAATTTGAAATTATCTTATATGAGTTTTATTTTACGATGGATGAAAATATTTAAAATATATTTATAATGGGTCCTTCGTAATAAGACTAATACCCTTCATTTTTGTCCATAATTACAAATCTGAGTGTTAATCAGGTGTGACGTCCAAAAAACTCAGGTAACATGTTAATAGATACACAGACGATATATATATTTCATTGTTTGTATGTATATATGTATTCATTCTAGCAAATAATTTCCATTTAATAGTTATATTAATTAAATGTATAAATATATATTTGTATTCACAAATGATTTTTTGTTATACATATATATATTAATTTGTTTGTAAATCATTTAATTTTAAAAAAATTTATTGGAACAAATTTTTCTAATGATAATACATTTTTTTGTAATAATTGTTATTAATAACAGATTAATATGTTGTTAAAAAAATGTTATTATTAAAATGAAATTATGAGAGATTTAACTTTTAGTAAAATATTTGTTGGGATTGTAGAGTTAAGATCAACATATATACCTTTCAGTAATAACATATTTTGGTAATTAAAATTAATACTGAAAAAACCAAATATCTATTAAAATTAATCATTTTCACCTACACATATATTATATTTCACTCATTTTCTATTAATAAAAGTCACTTTTTTGTAGTGATACTAGCCGCACCATATAACATGATAATCCAAGAAAGTTTCCTTTAACATGAACTAACCTTGTATGAATACTCCAGGGTGGAAATGGGTTGAGTATGCCACCCCAATACAACCTACAATACATTTGGGATCAATGACTTGCACCATGTGGGCATATTGCACTTCGTGGGATAAGTTTTCTTAATAAAACTAAAAGAAATTCACACTCCTAAATAGGACCTAATGATGCATAATAAATAAATAAACCACATTTTAATATTTATAGTTCATGTGAAAAAATGATATGATCCACAAAGGAGTTATCGGTATATAGACTATAATAAAAAATAGTCAAATACATTCTGAACCACCCAAAATGAAATTTAGCCTAAAAATATGTGATATTGAGGTCCCAATAACGATCAATATTTGGACATGAACATCACATAATATTATTTAATTAGGACGCCACTATGTTTCCCCAACATCATTCCCATAAATATAGTCTCTGAACTATCTATCATCTACATAGGTAACAACACATGTGGTTGAGGACTCCCATGCATGGGGGAGTATAGAGATACTTAGGCTATGACCCTGAAAATAAAAAATGAATAATGAGAATAATATTACATACCAAAACAATATGATAAGAGTTTGGTATAGGGATATAATAACTTATATTCATGGTTTTGAATATTAACAAATTCATTATCACGTCAAGATCATTCTTCTGCGTATAATTGTATGGGATAATTTCCAAATATTAACTGACACACTAAAAGGTAATAAAGGATACTTACTATGATGAGAACCTATAAGTACTAGGAAATTATTCTTGAATATATGTTTTATATCCAGAAGATATCATTTGAGTGGAATAAATGATACCAGCTATCAGGGGTGGAGACTCGTAGGAATTTCGGGTACATTTTCATGATGTATGCCCTTGGTAATGTCTGTGAGGATATTATGAGAACATGAACTTCCAATTGAAAATCCACATTTATATGTGTCATTGGATTTTCAGATTTTTTTTATTAGTCCTTAAACTTTAATATTATTATTAATTAGCTTTATGAGTCAGGCACATAGATATTTTGATGAAAACCGTTAGGAAAGATGTTCACGGTGAGATATGAAAGGTTGGGTGTGTCACGAGTAATATTGCATTAATAAATAATGTTAGATGGATTTATCTCTTTTGTTATTTAATGAAAAATAATATCTCATCCCCTTAATGGAAATGATATTTCCTAAACAAATCCCTGGCCATGGTGATCAATAGGCATGTTCAATTTTCAGATTGTCAAATAAAGAGATATCAAGCATATAAATTAATGGAATTAGCATACAACCTACTAGATTAGAGATATTGTGATAAAGGGAATATATTATGAGTTGAGAAATCATATAAGGTGACATGTCATCATGGAATTAACTTCTTTTTCTATGGGTGCCTTATCATGTTGCTTGATGCCTACTTTGGACTTTAGGTGGCTCCGCCTAATGCCACTGAGAAAGAGGCCCAAAGTGTCACACACTAAGTGTATCCCGAATCAATGTTAAATAATTTATTATTTAAATTTTTTTAATAAATATTATTCCCAGTCATAGTTTAATAATTATTCGTGTTTCCCTAATCTCATTTATTTTGTTACTAGTTATTCGATATAATATCTTGTGGGATGAATAATTAATATTTTTTAATTTTCTATATTTGTGAATATAATATTTAATTTTATGTCATAAAATAATGAAATGAAATTTATTTAACAATTAAATAGTCATTATTCAAGGCATGATACATATTTAGGATGATTAGCGGACCATGTTTAAGGGTCTACTGAGAAATAAAAATAATGAATGTTATTTGATTAAATAATATTTACTTATAACATAGAAGTAAATCACATGTCATGAAATAATAATATTGCTTTTATTATTGGACATGGGGGATTATCTAGGATTAATGAAATAATTAAATTCATTTGGTAAAATTATTTTATTTTTACCCTAGTGAAATAAATTCCTTGTTATATTATTCTATCATTATCCAAGGAAAAGATAATCGACACATATTCAATTGTGCACAATGAATTGGAGAAAAACTCTCAATCCTAGAGAGTTCATCCTTATCTAAGAACTCTCTCAAGAATGAGAGATATCCTCAGCCACATGATCTTGGATAAATATTTGGGGGTAGTTCTTAATGCAATTGAACTTAGATAAGGAAAGAATAAGGATCGTTCATTCTATCCCATGGATATTCCTTCAGTGAAGTCCCGAGATACGTGTGACATGTTTGGATCACCACTAGAAGAATCCTACACTTGGATTTTACAACACAATGGCGACACACTACAGATCTGTGGTCGGACACCTCAAAGGAGAAATAATAACCATTATTTAATTAAATTAATTGTAAAAAATATGTATTGACCTACTCTCCCTTGGTTCCATGTTTTCTGTACCATGGTTTTTCTTTGATCAAATTCCATTGGTCACGATGTTCTACATCAAAATAGACCTTAGAATAATTTTCAATAGAGGAAAAAGAAAAGTTGGCCACCAAGCCATCTATGTTTTCCCTGCACCCAAAACCTACATGTGGTATCATAGGGTCTGTATCATTGTTCATAATAATTTAGTTTTGTTGATGATTTACATGTTTATAATTTAGTTTTTCAATTCAAGTTAATCATTCTTTAAATCTGAATGGTGATATATAGGGTCGGTATCATTGTTCGAAGTTCTTCTCCCCAATGTATGTTGTTAGTTTATCAACCACTAGATAAACTAACCATCAATACAAGCTCATGATTATACCCTTTATTTTATTTCTATCCGATTTCATGGTTATTCATTATTGATGTTTTGTCGTGATCACATAATTAATGAATTAATAGGCATGCAATATGGAACTAAAATAAACTGTCTTATGAGAAATATTATCTAAATACATGGTGAATCACTTAATAAATCCAATAGAATATTACCATGAATTTTATAAAGATAATAATTTATAATTTATGTATAAATGATAAAAACCATTAATAAAATATTATGATGGTATAGCCTTCCATTACTTTGGTTAGATTAGAAACAAAATTCAAAGTTCTTGAACAGTGATATTTGGGGTGCATTCAATTATCGGAAAATTCTAACATGTGGTTTTTTATAGACTTGAATTCTGTCACACCAATGCCTGAAGAAATCTAAATTAATTATTTTAGGATTGGGGACTCTACTCAACAGGTCAAGGAACTGTGAGTTAATGCAGTTGGAATTTATAATGTCTACCTAAAACCTTACATGTTTCATGACCAACCAAATTTAGGGTAATGAGAAGAAGAATATGGATCCTTGCCACTTGAATTTCCAAAATACATGATATTCTGAATCCAATGGTGAGGACTATTTGGTTTCTATAAAATAGAAGGATACAAATAAATATTTATTTATTTACTTGTATTATTTTATCAAGATAAAGTACTAAATAGTTTCTCATCTTATTTTTAGAAAGAAAAATAAAAAATACAAAAAACATATCATTATTATCCATACTCAATAAGGATAACTATCTCACTAATACAAATTTCTAGGAGTGATAATGGAACCCATGGTTCATCTTTCACCATGAAAGAAAACTATATGTGATGAAAGAAACATTACCATTTGTTCCTATAAATGTGGAAAGTGATGAAGAGGTCTCTCCGTATGTGAAAAATAAGAATGATCCAATATATGTTCAGTTATTTATGTTATCATCCATTTATAATGTCCTCTTGAAGAAACATTGGTAAATGGATTATTATAGTTTGTTTTCTAACCATATAGATATATATCAAGATAAGGTGACAAAAGAGAGGTATGAGATCTCTAACACTTTATTTATGACTATTCTTAGTGTTTATGTGCAAGATAGGTTTCATTTAGTAAAGATTGTTGTCTACATTGACTATCTGTAAATATAAGGTATTAAATTCCAAGATGAGTTTTGTATAGATCTCATAATTTTACCACTTCTCAAGACCTTCTCTAGTTTTATTGTGAATTATAATATGATAAATAATGAGAAGAGCCTATTTGAACTTCTAAGCTTGATTTTCCAATGGATAAGAGCATTTGGATTGACAAATCTACAGTCCTTAGGGTGAATTAGAAGAGGAAGGAATGGGTAAAGTTCCTAAGACTTATAAATTGTCTAAGGATCACAAGCCCTTGTGACCAAGAAGAAGATGATCCAAATGTATGCCAAGGAAAATGAGGCAGTATGTTTTTCATGTGGTATGTCAGGCCACTATAAGAAGAATTCCAAAAAAAGGAATGGGGAAGAAAAATGTTAGTATTTTATAGAGTGAAATATTTCCATTTCTACACATTGGATTATAGAAATAACTTGTGGTTATCACATTTGTATCCAAATTCAGGAACCATGTATATTTTAGAAAATTTACGGAGGATAGTTTGATCTATGAGCATCCAATGGTGTGAGGCTAGCTGTTATTTCCATTGGTGACTATCACCTTTCATTACCGATGATAATGATTTTAGTTTTACATGATTTTAATTATTTAAATACTATTTCCAAATACATAATATATGGATCATGTTTCGATACATAGGGTTTTATTTTCATGTTCAGAAATAAAAGTTGTTTCTTTTATAAGGACAATATATTTTATCATATGGAATATTTAAATAATTATCTTTAGGTGATAAATTATGAAAAAAAAGTATTGGTCATCGATAATGAATCATGTTCACATGACTCATATAACACCAATTTGTGGCATCATTGCCTTGGTCATGTAAACGAGAAACATTTGTTAAATCTCTATCAAGAAGGATATTTAGACCCTCTGGAGATATAAACACTTGATACATTTCATGCTTGTTTACAAGGGAAAATGAATTAAACTCCATTTGGTTGGTAGGTTGAAAGGGATATATATATTCTAGGATTTCTATAAACTGATGTGTGTGGACGATTTCTAGTAGAGGCTAGATATGGATATTCTTACATCATAACATCTACTGATGAATTTAGTAGTTATTTCTATTTTTACTTGATGAGTTATAATTATGAGCCCTTCGAGAAATTAAAAGAATTAAATAATGAAGTAGAGAATCATCTTGTTAAGAATAAATAAAGTTCAAAAAAATCAAGGGGGGGAATATCTTAAAAAAGAGTTCATAAAATTTTTATGGGAGTTTGGCATTCTATCTCAACTGACTCCACCTTATACACCATAGTGTAAATATTTTTGGGAAATGATGAATTGTACATTGTTTTACATGGTAAGGTCAATGATGTTTTAGGCCAATCATTCATTACAATTTTGGGGATATAAATTAGAAATTGTGGAAAAACAATAAATTGATGACCAACTAAAACAGAAAATGTTATTACCTTCGAGCTATGGACTGGAAATAAACCCATTTTTTCACATAAACATGTATGGGGAATAGAGGAACTTGTTAAGGCTTTCTCAAGAAATAAACTAGCACCATTATGCATGAAGTGTATCTTTATAGTGTATACCAGGGAATCAAAGGGATATTACCTATATAAACCCTCATATAAGGAAGGGATTATTGCTAGAGAATTAGTCTTTCATGAGGGGGGGGAATCCTTAAAAAGGATAGTGGGAGAAACATTAAATTCGATGACCATGATGCTCAAGAAACATAGTAGTCAGTAGAGGAACAAGATCCATAATTCCTCGTAGAAGAGGTCATTCTTAAAACACATGTACTGCATTGGATCTCAAGAGAGGCATGTGATCCATAGAGATATGGTTTTCTAGTCATTGAGGTTTTTGACTCCTTATTGTTGGATAATGATGAACCTCTATCCTTAAAATAGGCACTAGAGAGATCAAAAGCTACAAGATGGCTAGAATCTATGAATTCTGAGAAGGATTCCATGTATCAGAACAATGTTTGGGTTATGTTCGATGCACCAATTGATGTAAAGAATATTGGGTATTAGTGGGTATTCAAGAGGAAACTAGTTAAACAAGTGTTCATCATGAAATACTTAGGTGAATCAACCAAAATTATAGGGATCAAAATGATTCCAAATTGATCCAAGAGGCTAATTGGACTATGAAAAAGTATATATATTCACCAGATACTAGTGATATTTAGCATTTAACAATGCATGAGGGGATTGGTTCTAATGTTACATGGTTTCCAATATTCTATGAAAATGTGTCCCCGTACACAATAAGACAAAGATAGAATATGTAAGATAACATACACATCAGTGATAGGATCAATAGTATATGCCCCATTATGTAGTAGACCTGATGTTTCCTATCCATTGAGCATGGTAGGACGATATCAAGCATATCAAGGAGAATGGTATTGGACTACTGTTAAGACTATCCTAATGTATCAGAGAAGAAATAAGGATATGGTCCTAGTGTATGGATGAGATAAGGAGATTATTAGAAGTAGGTATGTTGATGCTAGTTTTTAGATAGATAATAATTATCTAATGTCACAATCAGGATACTTTTTCAGTCTCAATAGAGGATTTGTGATCTGGAAGAGTTCAAAAAAGCATGTTGTAACTGATTATACAGTAGATTCTGTGTACATAGTGGCTTTTAATGTAGCCAACTAAGCTGTCTGGATTCAAAAAAAATTCTAGGATCTTGAGGTGTTACCTTGTTGTAAATAACCTATCACATTGTTATGATAATACTATAATGGTGTTTCTTGAAAAAAGGACAAGGTTGTAGCAACGAACGAATCACTTACTCCATAAGTATCAACTATTCAGGGATTTATTTCGAATGGGTGAAGCTGCAATGAGTAGATCTTCCACTGAAGATAATATGAAAGACCCTTTGACTAAAGGCTCATCTCTTCATATTCACGACTATCATGTGAGAGCTAGTAGAATGATGGTCTTTAGCATTTGGCTCTAGTTCTAGTGGGATCTTATTATGGTTGGTTCCCTAGAATCAACTTATTTTGTACATTATGATAACTTATTAGCATGGTTTTTAATATTAATAAATTCATTATCACATTTGATTGTTATTCTCCATAACATTGTATATGATAATATCCTAAGAGTAATAGTCACACTAAAATTTTTGAGAGGATCCCTACAAAGATTAGAACCTTGAAGTGTTATGAAATTATTCTTGAAAATATGTTCTATAGAGAGATTGTATTATTTGAGGGGAATGAATGTTATAGGCTATCAAGGATAGAGAATCATAGGAATTTTAGGCTTCTTCTCAGTGTGTATGCCTTTGGTAATGTCCACGAGGATATTATGAGAACAAGACCAACCTGTAGAAAATCCACCTTTCTATGTTTCATTGGATGTTCCTATCTGCGGATGTGTGTATTGGTACTTGTTCTTTAAGATTATTGTTAATGAGTATTATAAGTCACATTCTTTGATGTATTTATGAAAAAAATGATGATATATGTTCATGGTGAGGTATGATATGATGGTTTTGTCACATGTATGATTTCATTAATAAATAATGCGAGAAAGGATTTATCCCTTATGTGCTTTAACAAAAGATAATATATCAGTATCTTTGATGTAAATGATATATCCTAAATAAATCCATGTCCATGGTGATCAATAGAAAAGTTATATTTTCATAATTTCAAAGAAAAATTTATCGAGAATATATGTTGATGGCACTAGCATGCAACCTACTCGATTGTAGATATATTGATAAAGGGATTATAATATAGGTAAGTGTTTGTATGAGGTGACATGTCATTGTAGCATTAACTGCTTTCTCTATGGGAACCTTGGCATGTATCTAAATTCTATCCTTGGACATTAATAATCTCTATATAATACTATTGAGAAAGAGGCCTTGAGGGTCACACACAATGTGTATCTAGAATATCTATTAAATAATTTGTTATTTAACAAGATTAATAAATTTTATTCCAAGTCATGGTTTATTAATTATCCATGTATAACTGATTTAATATATTCTTTCTATAGTTATTGGAGAGAATATATTGTGGATGGATTAATTAATAAATTTTTATTTTCAATATTGGTGAATATAATATTTATTTATTTATCAGTGAATATTGTAGTAATATTTATTTAAGAAATAAATAGTCATTATTCATGGAATTACAAATATTGAGGAGTATTGGTAGACTGAGTTTAATGGTCCAGTGAGAAAAAATAATATTGAATATTATATGATTAAATAAAATTTAATTATAACTTTCATGTTAGGAACATGTTAGGAAATAATAATATTGAGGTTATTATATTACATGGGGGTTTCATTGCGATTAAAAATCCACTTGTGGAAATTATTTTATTATTAACCTATAGAAATAAATTCCCCATTATATTATTCTCTCATTAGATAAGGGAAATCCACGTGATTCCTATTCAGTTGTGCACAACAAATTTGAGAAAAATTCTTAGTCCTAGAGAGTTAATCCCTCTCTAATAATTCTCTCAAGAATAATAGAGATCCTTTTCCAATGGATCAAGGTGAACACTTTGGAAGTGGTTGTCAAGGACATCAAATACAAACATCACAAGCTCAAGGATCTTCCAAACCATCACCCAGACACTTCTTCAACGACATGCGGTGATACATGGAACACGTGTGAATCACCACTAGAGGAATCATACACTTTGATTATACAATGCAATGGTGGTGCACTGCAAATCTGTGGTCGGATGCCTCAACGAAGAAAGAATAACCTTATAGGTAATTCTTATTTAATAAAATCAGTTTTGACAGCATGTGTTGATCTACTCTCTATTAGTTTCAGGTTTTTTCTCCCCTTATTACTCTTTGATTCAATTCTTTTTGTCGTGATGTTCTTTATCAGAATAAACCAATTATTGATTATTAATAATGGAAAAAAGATGTGTTGGGAACTAAGCATCCGGTGATACTATTACGCCAAAAACAAATAATAAGAAGGAAATGGAAACCCGTTAAAATCCAGATATTCTTTAAACAATATTACACGAAACATATGAATAATAACATTATTCAAATTCCATATCTAGGAGAACTATCTGGGTATCCAAAAAAGGTGATCTACCAAAAACATGAATCTTGTATCCTCTTTCTAAAAATATAGTAGGGTTTACATGACTCATTGAAGGATAAGATAACCCCTATTATGGACCCTCAACTCATCTAAGACCTTATGTGGGTCATAACATCTTTGGATTAAGAGTTCCTATGAACAGATAATGATGGGGTACAAAACCCATATTTTTTGTGGGGACCTGATATATAACATATACTCAATGAAATGGGCTACCATACCTAGGAACACTTTGACTTCCATGCCCCAACCCCATCGTTGACCTTATGTAGATAAGAAGTAAATACTACATTTATCACCACATTTATCTCCATAGATGTTTGACATAATTGAAACCCCAAAATCTAAAAGGAATGATTCTAAAGACTAACTACTCATGAACTCAAATCTATGTTCTGAGAAAGGAGATGGGAAAGTACACTATGACTATAAAGTTATATGACCTGTACCATAGGTGTACATGATATTTATCCAATTTTGGAGATGTTTGACTACATATTTAATTGTGAAATGGAATGTAAATGTCCAGATATATGGTGTGTTTGATAAGATACACAATAAGTGGGACTAGTGGGGTAAATTTTATAGACCACAATAACATATGTCATGTGATGGATAAAATATACAGTGTTGCCCAAGAGGTCAAATTGTCTATATGGACAAATAAAAACCTGTGAATTTACTCTCATGAAATTTTGAGATGGTAGACTAAGGGATACACGAAATATACACTAGGATAAATGAAATTGGATATTTATTATCCAAAACCCAAGTCACTACTACCTAGATGAAACATGATGTGTGGCTCTAGATAACATGTTATATCACTATTTCTATGATCTAGTAAAAAATAAAAACAATTAAATCTTAATCATTTTCAATAATAACACCCTTGATCGAGCCTGAATATTAACTAGGTGCCTCATCCATGGATGTTGGGAATAAAATTATCAATGTAGATGTGTTACACTTTATAAAATTGATTTATTATGGACTCAAAATCACCCTTGGCACATTTAAATGTCTCTACCTATATGATCCAATGTTGTATCATATTCTTGAGACATTTCATATTTCTTATGTAATTATGCATACATCGGTCCTTGTCATTGCATCAACATTTGTAGATCACAATACCCAAAAAATAGTTTTCACTTTAATTCCAAATTATTTCATTTAACTATTGTACAAAAAAATGTCAACTTGAGAAACCATGAAGAAATAGAGGGAAAATATATAATAATACATAATATATTATTTGGTTTTTTTTGAAAAGGTAAAAGCATCATTCATTTGGAATGGATCTACCTATGATAAAGAATAAGAAAAATATGACAGAATCCTAGATATCATATCAAAATGATATGAAAATAATTCATAGGTTTATATAATAGAAAATGATATTCAGGAATGTATAATATTTTCTCAAAACCACAAAAAAACATGGAAAATGGGAATGGTAAAGCCTTACCTTCCTAATAAGTCAATAAGTTATAAAGAGTACATTGATTTCTGGGATCACTATTGATCCTCCTTGATGAATGAATTCATTGTTTCCTCCTATATGTCGTAAATTTCTATTAACCTATCTCTCTACTTCTCTAACTCTAGGGTTAATGGAAACTAACTCTAAAGAGAGAGGTTAATTATGAATATAAAGAGTAGATATAATCCTTTTAATAGATTAGTCAATTAATTAATATATCAATTAATCAATAAATAATTTAATTCAATAAATTTAATTTATTGATTAAACTGTGATTGTCGGATGTTCGGAGTCCTTATGTGAAGTAAAATTATATTTTCCCTAGAGTACAAACCCAATTTTGGACACAACAACTACCTTAGATTCATGATTTGAGACTTTATTTTTAACAAAAAAAATTATTTCTTTAAACATGTATGTGATGACAAAATTTAATATTTTATTGATATGTTATTTCAAAAACCAGTGACACCAAAATAAAAAAACAATATCAGTGAATAATGTCAAAAATATTATTTAAAATATTGTAAGGCTTAAGAAATGAAAAAAATTAGGGAGATAATTCAATAACCATCAAATATTTACACCCTGAAAAAACATACTCAAACATTTGAGGGTATTGAACCTCTAAATGGGTCATTAACTCCCTTGATCTCCCTTGAAAGTTTTCATGTAACTAAATGATATGTACCAGTGGAATATATTTTCCATTAAGTGTATTGTCTTATCGGGCCTCAATAACCACTGAATACTCTAAGGAGGTTCAATGACCCTCAACATCCATCTCACCTAAGCCAATGACATGTGATAGGTTATGCTCATTTTTTTCATATGTGACATGTGGAAGGTTTTTTGCACCTGGTCCAACATTGAGTGATATTATCTATGGAATGAAACATTTCTCACCCTATGTAGAATAATGAATTTACAGATAATCCTTAAATATGGATTTCCACCATGAATAAATCATTTAAAACCATTTTTGGGTGATATCATTATGGATAAATGATTTAACAACCAAAAAAATTCTTTTTTGTTAATAAGAGATCATATTTTACAATGAATGATTTATTACGAGCATTTAGAAAGACTACTACATTTTATAAGAACATTACATATCATGAATTAATATTTAATATAACAGCTTGAAAAAATACAGGTTGACAAACAGAATACTAGAATTCCTACCATAATATAAACTATAGAGTCTAAAATTATCCAATTAATGTTGATCGAGATATAAAAACCCATAAAAATTGAAGATATTGTAATATGACTAAAATTATTAAGGAAAGTGTAGAACTGTTGCAAGTGAACTGAATAATTTTGAGGTATGATAATGGTGGAGTATATATTTGGTATAAAGGGAAATGTGATCATTAGGATCTGACTGTTACCTAATTATTGGTCCACATAACTATTAGTCAACATGATCATTTAGCATTATAACAATTTTTAATAATATAACCATTGTAATTATGATATATAAAGGGTAATTAGTAAATATAATTGATGTATAATGAAAAAATTATGGACTCAACATATAGGATCATTCAGTTTGAAACCTTTTTATTAAAAAATTGGAGGGAGATATCATCATTGGGGATCTCCTCTAATCAAGATCAAGAATAGATTCAATAATTATGGATCAAGAGGAATCAAATATAGGGGAAGATCAAGTTATTGGAGGTCACCAGAAGACAAATGTTTGTTGATCCATCACATAAAAGCACAACCATCACTCATAGTACTTTTGAGAAATATCCCGGTGAAATAATGGGTTATGTATCTAGATATTAATATTATAAAAATTTAATTTTCAATTTAGAAATGAAATTGTATTATCTTCAACCCCAATATTATTACTAATTTTTTTAAAAAAATACAATTGAATATAAAAAGAGTATTATACAAATAAAGACTAATTTTTTTTTGAAAACATACAATTTCAAAAATAATAAATTTTATTTTCACAAAATAGTATTATTAAATACAATTATTTAAATATAAATGTTACTATAATTTTATAGTTTCCCATGATATTTTTATGAGGGTTAGAAAATTGATCATTTCATAAAAACTATTATTTTTCAACAAATAAGGATTCATTAAAAATAAAATTTAGAAAATTATTTTCATTAAATGAATATTATTTTTGAAATAATCATGTATGAATTATATTTGGCTTACATTTTTAGAATTTTCTAAAATACATTATTTTTCATTGAATAGTAAAAATATGGTATGTTTATTTAGTATGTTTTATAATTTTTTAAATATGCTATAATTATTTAATAATTAATAAAATTGAACCCATGACCAAAAAAAGATACCTTATTAATATAATTTATTTAATCAAAATAAAATGAATTTCCCAACATATAAATAACATTCTAAAATCTACAGAAATTAAGGTTTTAAAAACATTATTTTGAGGAAAAATTATTTGTTCTGTACCAAATGTAATATAAGATATTGAATTTTGGTTTGGAAAAAAATATGAGAAAAAACACCTTATTAATCTCATAACCCATGATATAAAACCATAGGTGATCCAATGGTTTTTCATTTTCCCAAACCAAGATTTCCAAGGCATATGTGTAGAAATTAATAAACAATATTCCCACATTTTATATAAATTCCAGCCACTCCAACCCATCTCATTCACTCAAATAAATTAATTAGGAATTTCCACCCATTTTACTTCCATAGATATTTTACAATTAATTTCAATTGTTCCAAGGAACTCTCTTAATGATTTAAGATTTTGTCTCAGAAGTAATGGGATTCTATTCCTCTCTATTTTATCCTTTTAATTTCATTGTATTTAATATTCTAATTTAAAATTTATTATATTCTCATGCACTTATGATAATTCCATTATTTTCCATTTTTCTCTTAATCAATGAGATACATTAATTCTCTCTAATTAAGCATTGTCCATAAACAACTTTGTACAATTGATATGCTACCAAAGTCAACTTTTGATTTTCTATGAATCTATTTTTATGTTTTGAATTCCCATTCATAATTTTATTCAGGGCTATTAATATATATTTAATTATAATTCATTTAATGGTGATTACTATGTAGGAAATAAAAATTACCTTCTTATAGTTTAAATATGTGGAAACATTCAACTTGTTAAGAAATTATTTGCTTGAAAATTTTATATAAAATATGTTCTTTATTCTCCATAGGTTATTAATGAAATTATTTATTATTATATATGTATAAAACATTAATTAATACATATGATGGGTATATCCTTATATTAATAAAATTAATTGGGTAAACAATTAATTTCTAGATATTACATGTGTTACAATACCATGGTTAGTAACCTTCGAAATATGCCTTGTAACACCTTGGTGTTGAACCCTGTTGATATTCTTTTGAATGTTTAATTTTATATTTCAGATATATTTATATGTTATGTATCACATACTTATGATTATTATCTCATGTTATTCCAAATTTTTTTTCAGTTATAATCAATCAAGATTTATTTCCCTTGTTTATCCCTTACTTGTCTTTATTATCTCCCTTTTCACTTAATGAATGTCCTTAGAAAACCACATACGGTAAGGAGACCTAGGATTGAATGATAGTGGAATATTTAAAAAGGAATAAATAAATTTTAGGTTTAGATTTTAAATATTTAATTCATTTGTTAGGTACCATGTTTCAAATACATTAATCCTCAAGAGGTCCTTCAATCTTATTCGTATAATATTTTGTTAATGAATTAGGTTACAAATTATGTATTAAAAAGATGGGTCATCGTAGTTAACATCAAAGGTTGGAGTTATTTCTTTTTGAAAATTAGGATTATAATACATTCATATGAATAATATTTATGTGCCTAAATATTTGAAAATATTCTAAAATTTTGGTAGATTATAAAGCGAGTGGTTTCAAAAAAATGAAATTTTTATCTGGATACTACAAGTGTATGTGGGATTGAAAAAGTTTACCTAGGTGTAGTAATAATAAAAGAAATAATTTGGCATTAAATTTATCTATAACTAGTCCCAAGAATTTTCCCTTATCCCACACATATTTTTACACTCTTTGTTGATATTCTCGAGTTAATCGCTTGATTTTCACAAACCATTATTAAGGATATATAGAAAATTTGTGTTCTTTTAATATTGAAGTATGTCATCCTAGAATAATGATATTAGAAAATTTTATGATTAATAATTAATAAATAATTATTATTATTATAATATTTACTATAGTAATGAATTTCTCAGATAGGTTTTCTTATTCTATAGAAATATAATGAAATATAAATACACAAAAAAATAATAGGAAAACAAACAATGTATTGATGGAATTACCAATATGGGGGGATCCAAAGATGAAAGATTCCTGATGATATTGAATCAGTTTTATAAGGTTATGAGGAATATTATAAAATATAAAAAGAATGTATCTTCACAAATGAAGAATAGCAAGTAGTTGAATCATTCATAAATTGACTGCCAAATTTTATTAGTGGAACCCATGATCCAATGATCATAGAAAAATGAATCAATACTATCGAAAAAATATTATTTTTCTATATTGTTTAACAAAAGAAAAAGTTATTATATCGGTTTATATCATAGAGGAATAATTTGATCAGCGGTGGAAAATGATAATGAACACAAATCCAATGGATGAGGTTAAATCAAAAGAGTGGAAATACATCAATAAAATATTTTTCAACATGTAATTTCCTCACTCATTATTAAAAAGATTTATTGTGAATTAAATGAGTTTAAACATTGATAAAATTAATCAATTAGGAATTATAAGATGAAATTTACTAGGATTGTGTGATACAATTCAAGATTTTTAATTCATTTTTAATTGATGATTAACTGGTTCATTAGGGGGTAAGACCACATCTGGGAAAAAATATTTAAATTAGAGACATTATCTCGGATGAAGAAATAGTATGGATAGTTATCAAAGTTTAAAATGAGTTTATATATTCATATTGGTATTATTTACATAATTTAATGAATTGTAAGATTGAACTTTATTTCTAAAACAATTTCCACCATGAAATATAAGGAAATATACAAAAACCTGTGTGAAATAAGTTTGATAAGGAGCATTTGGGGAATTTTAGTCAAAGATGTGGAAAGTGATAAAAGTATAGAATAGATGTTCATATATATCTACATCTTCCTAAAGGTTTAAATCCGAAATATCTAAATTCTAATGGCAATGGGAATATTATGAGAGTATAACCTACAGTATAATGCTTCAATTGTTGGGAGGAAAGACATTTATCTACTCAATGTCCAAATCAGAATATAATGGATATAAATAACGATCCACCCAAGAAAAGAATAAGGGATAAATTTTATTCTTTTTAAATCATTATATATGTAAAAATAATTTTAAAATGTTATTAAATGTTTATTAAAAATAAATATCCATTAATACAACATGTTAATCATAGAGTAAAATTGTCTTTAGAGAACTATGTTCAAAATAAATAAATGTAAAATTAAACATAGAGTATTTATTATATTCTCTATAGTGATCTCCCTAAATACATTTTATCTCTTAATTATACATGGGATAATCTAGGGAATACATAATTAAAGGTTTGAGCTGAAAATCCTAATAAAGGAATGGGCAATATATATAAGCATAAAATTTGAGTCAAAGGTACAACATGTTAACAATAAAGAGAGGTACTTGAGTAATCATGTGGAATAAAAACATAAAGAGAATTTTATAATAATAACATGGTAATATTGGAGATGTGGAAGAAAAAAATACATTACATATGAATAATTCAAGGCTAACTACCAAGAAAACAACACATGTTGGAGAGAGTCCTTTAATGGATTAGGTTCAATCCCAAATCCCAAAAATGACACCTCATGAGACTATAAGACATTACCCAATAAATTTGAGTGAATTCTAGGTGCACCTATAAAAACATATTCATGATCTATGTGACTCATGTAAATTAATTTGATCATAAGGCATAACATAATAGTAACACATGGAAAGAAAATGGGTTGGGTAATTTTTCTTCATATCAAGATCGATGTAAATTTCATAATAATAAAGTTTGAGAAATGATCATAACACATGTACTACCAAATAAATATAAGGAATAATAATCTATTTATATATGTTAGATAAATTTATATAATGTTTATAATCATTATATAACATTAATAGAGATCTTATGTGATTGATAGATGGAAATTCCCTAACCCTAATAAAAGGGTTTTTAGAGATATCCCTTACCTCGCAATTCTCATTAGTTGAGAACTCTTTAACCTCCTGTATATTGGTTTTAAAAATGTAATTAAATTATAAAATAAATATTTTAATATTTATAATAACACATTTGATAATTTTATAACAAATTATTTCCCATTAATTAATAATAAATCATTATCACTATTGTTTTAGGCATTAATTACCATGCTTTCTTAGGCTTGTTTTGTCAAGAATGTTTTGAATTTTGAAAATATGATATAATTCCATAATATATAGAATTATATTAGCTTTATATATTTAGTTCCTTTTGTTAAATACATCCTTATAATCAATAGTAATTTTTTAACATTCAAAATGAATCACATCGCTTTTTAGAGAGGGATGGTCATACGTATGCACAAGAAACGTTAACATTTACTTCAAGGGTGATTGGGTAAACACGTGGATTTATTATTATTTTTATGTAATAAATATCATGTCATATATATCATATATAATAATTAAATTTATCTTTTATTACCTTCAATGTAATGAGATATTAAAAAAATGAATTGCATCACTTCGTGAGGTGGTAATCCACCAAACACACGAATGACGTAATCATTTATTCAATGGTTGCTGATGTAAGAATTTATATTATATATTTGCATTAAATAATAATTAATTTTTTATGAATATAATATTTCAAAAAAAAATTAATCCTTATTAATATCCATGTAAATTATACGTGAAAAATATACCGCATCACATCATGAGGTGGTAGTCCTCCAAACACACAAGTGAAGTTATCATATTCTAAATGAAAGAAAAATTTAAAATGTATATATGATTTCATAATTAAATAAGTATTATTATATCATAAATATAATTTTTAAAAATTATAAATATCAACATATCCATCTATCATAAATAGGGATGGAAAATGAATTATGTTGGTTTGTGTGGCGGTAGTCAGCCGTACTCACATTCATTGGTTTCGTTTCCCATTATTGGGAGGAGTATATAGTTGAATTTATTACCCATAAAATAAAAAATATATAATTATTTGTAACATAATAAGGTTATTATATAAGGTTTTTAGAAAAAATATTTCAAATAGTTGGAGGATGAAATAAAATAAAATTCTTGGTTAAGGATTTTCCCATTTCGTTGGACAACTTCTTTTAGTTTTCACCAAAAGACTTCCTTGGATGGATTCCTGACTAAAAAATGATCTATTATTAGGGGATGGAAGTTTAGAATTTATTTTAGTAGGTATTTTCAAAACAAATGGGGTTTTTAAATTTGTAAATGAGAGTACATGGGTTGCCTTTATTAAGTGGGGGATATAATGCACTTGGATGTTTTGAAAAGAAATAATTCCACCCACATTTTTTCTAATGAAAATTGATCCAAAATAGACCATCTTTTAACATTAAAATATATATGATAGATTTTTTACCATAAAATAGTTATTGGACAATAATTTGATTAAATTTAATAGTTATAGTAATAGTTTAACCCCCTGCAATAAAACTATTTTTACCGTAACTGTGGAAAATAATTTTTACTGCTTTCACAATTCATTATTGTCTAAAATAAATTAGAAATTATTATAAAATATAAATTTTGAAGATTACAAATATGTAATAAATTTTCCAAATTCAACTCAAATAATTTTAGGAGTTTAATTTAAAAAGAATCCCATATACATGTACAAAAAAATGGTTTTCAAACAAATGCCTTTTTTAAGGAAAATAAGATCTCATATTAACATTATTAATAATTAATATTAATTAGAAAAATTTAAATTCCTATTTAAATTTTTAGAATTTCTAAATTCTATTTAAATAATTCATCATTATTTGTTGTATTTATTATATAAAATAGATTATTATTGTACACTTTAAATAGTTTTCTGCAAAATGATGTTTTACAGCATTAAAAAAACTTATAATAAATTATAGTATAAAGATGATTTAAATGTAACTAATCTAATTTAATAAAAATAAATGATAATTATTTTATTTTTAAATAAAATTAAATTAATAATGGGTCATAATTTATTATAAAAATGTAAATATTATAAAAACATTATTTTTCACTATTTACTAGAAAATTAATTTTTTTTAAAAAAAAATACAAAAACTTAAATATATATTAATAATGATATGAGTATTTAAAAATATATTTAATTTTTATAAAATAAATTATCTATAATTTGTAAAATTAAATTTTAAATTATATGTGCGTAGCATGACTAAACCGCCTTTTAGAAAAATACAATTTGTTAGAAAACATTTTATTTTTTATAAAATTGTACTTATTTTATTTCTAATTAGTAGATAATTATTGATTTTATTTTATACGTGTGTAAATCATATATTTTTCATAATTTTTTTTTCTTATTTATACCATCTAACGTAATGACTAGGTTATAATGGATTTGTTTAAATAATAACATTTTATTAGAGTATTGTGTTTCGTTTAAGCTTGGTGATTCCTGTATTGTAAAGTATAAAAATTATTAAATTTAATTAAAAATAAATATATCAAAATGTCACATGGTTCTAAATTATATGTCAACCCTGGTTTTTTATTTCATATACACAATCAAACATGATGATCCTCTTTTAAAATCATAGGGTGTTACATTTTACCCCCATTAAATAAATTTTGTCCTTGCAATTTAATCTTGATCTCAGTAATCAACGGTTTGATGGTATAAAATACATTTATTGTAAACCCATATCATAAAATGGGTGAAAAAAATTCCCTGGATATGAGAGAAATAGAAAAAAAATCATCTATAATAAAACATTCTAGGTTTCCAAATAGGTGAATATTGATGACAAGTAAAGATACAGATAATGAAGAAGTAAAAAATATTTATAAAGAGTGATATAAATCTTTTACCATAAGAATGTTAATAATCAAAAGAAATATAAGGACATAAAAACCCATAATTTATTACACGTTAAATGATCATTTATTCATAGGATGTGAAGGTTGTAGGATAATATTTCAGTTGCAAGATCCTTCTCTAAGATTTGAGGGTTCTTTTTATATCAAGACAGAGAGGACTAGAAAACATACCTACATGATATCATTTTATTTTCAAAAAACAATTTTATCCTTTCTTTTTCCTTTGATCAATTTCAACTATATCTCTTACACTAGAAAAATCAATTCCCAATATTAATTTTCTTTACTCCTTAATTAATCAAATTTTCTTTTAATAGATCATAAGATCTAAAAAATATTTAAATGATATTACTTCTATATTTATTAAAATCAAAATGTTTTGTACAAAGTAGCATAATAAAAAATGTATAATATCATTCTTCCGAAATAATATTTTACGTTAAACCAAAATGTTATATATACACAACCCAATAAAATGTCTCCTGAAATATCATTAGTAACATTAAAATACAATTACTTAAAACCTAAAATGGGGTGTCTAAGAAATTGAAATTATGGTTAGCATTAAAGTAATAAACCAATGATTATATCAATAACTATTAAGTTAATCTAACATGAAGCCATATATTCTTCCAAAAAATTACACTATCCGTAGATGTTTCATGACTCTTATAACAAAATATCAATGTTAAAAATATTTTTCTACTTAATTATTGAATACAAATACATAGACACTTCCACCATTTTATTTAAATAAATTGGTATAACATATGTTCTCTTTTTTCCAGGGGATAACCTTTTTTTAGAGAATTGACTTGTATAATTACCACATTCAACACATATAATACATCAAATTCATTTTCAATTTTTTCCCCTATGACCGTCATTTCCATATAGAAAACATATTCCCCTCCATTTGATATATTCTTCTTGGGGGTTTTTACAACATTATTGACATGTAGGAAGCTAAATCTTCTTTCCTCTATGTTCATTACCATACTAAATTTCCTAAAAGTATATCCTCCATTTATTTGAATTGTTCAGAATCTCAAAAAATTTCACATTGTTAATAATATACCACAAAATATGATCAGCCATAATCAAAATATCGTTTTCTCCATTCAATATCCATTTTCATTTCTCAAAATCACCGAAGGGTCCATAAAACTCAGTGATAATAGGATTTCTCCAGGTTCCATCCATTTGCTAAAACTGCAAATCATTGTTAGAGAAATAATAATCAAAGTGGGAAACCACATAATCATGAAAAGTCATTTATATTATGTATAAATCATGACACCTTATTTTCAATCTATAACACTATAGGATTATCTTAGGTCACTAAGGGTGATCATCTATTAAATTAATTCATGATAGATTATACTGAGTTTGTGAATAACCAAAGAATATCCTCCAGGCTTTTCAAATTAGGTGTCGAGTAAGGCTCATTTTCTTATACCAGGCAATGCTCATGTCCAGACCAATGTTCCTTCTTTGGAGTAATTAAACCAAGGAATATCTATATCCAAATCACAATCAATTTTTGTATCTAAATATTGATGTAATTTTTTATAAACAACTCTCTTTATACTTCATGAAATTTTCAGAATATTTTCCTATACATCAACTCCTTAAAATTACTATCCTTTGACTTATACCTGGGGTTCCCATTAATATATTCTATTCTTAATTATAATGGTTGACTAAACCTTTACTGTAATACCAACTATATAGACCAAATAATTTTACAAATATTATTAAAATTTTCTTAAAAATAAATATCAATTAAAAAACAAAAGGACCATAAAGGGCTAGTGTATTTGGTGAACATATCTCATAATATATAAAAGAAAACCTAAAAAATGGAATCTTTATTTTATAACCAATATTTAGATCCCCATATCCATTTGAGCTCAAAAAATTCATGTGATAACATAGGGAATACATATTCAATGTGGTGACCTAAAAGGCCACATAAGAGAGTAAACATGATAAGGAGGAATGACATATTAGTCAAAGTAATAACATGATATCATAAAGAGAAGGTACGAGAGTAATAAAGTAGAATAATAACATAAATATACTGTTATTATAAGATCATGTAAATATATGAAAAGTGGTAGAAACACAACACGTGATATAAGAATAACTCAAGGCTAACTTCCAAGACCACATCACATGGTAGACATAGTCCCATAATAGATTGGGTTCACTCTTCAATCCTATACATGATGTCTCCTGAGACTAAAACATCACCCAATATATTGGATCAAAATCTATTTGACCCCATCATAAAATTTTGATGATAAATTTTTTTTACTTAATTGAATTCTATCATAGTACATAAAAATAATAATTAACCATGGATATAAAATGGGTTGTATAATCCTTCTTTATATCTTGAGAAAATGAAATTTTGTAATGAAGGCCTTTTAGAAATGATAATAAAGCATGTATTACCCCAAAAATGGAATGTATAATAACATAGATATATTTTTTAGGGACATATATACATAATTTATAATCATTTAATAACATTAATATAGAGATATAGTGAGTTAGAGAGAGAAAGTTCATAACTTGAAGGAAAACATGGTTCAGAAAGATCACTTACCTCACGCTTCCCTTTAGGTGAGAACAATGTATACTCCCATATAGTGATTCTAAACAAGTTATTAACCTATACAAAAACCATATTAATATTAATAATATCATATATGATCGTTTTATAACATCTTATTACTCGTTCGTTAATAATATGTCATTATTACTTTTATTTCTGATGCAGATTACCTACTTTTCACTGGCATGTTTTGGAATGAATGTTCCAGATCCAGAAAATTTGATATAATTACATTATATCAAGAATTATATTAATTTTATAAGTATCATATTTTCACCAGATACATATTTATAATTATTTTTTAATTTTGAACATGGAGAATAAATCACATTGCTTCATGGTGATAGTAGGTCCAACATACGCACAAGTGATGTAATCAATTCCATAATTGGTGAATGGGTAAGGAAGTATATTTTATATTAATCTTATAAAATCATTATCATGTCATATATATAAAAAATATTTGTTAAATTTTTTCTTTATAACCTTCCATGTAATGGGATATTGAAAAATGAATCATATTGCTTCACAAAGTGGTAGTCTATCGTACAGATGAATGCAGCTATCATTTATTCAATAGATGGTAATATAATAAATTATATGAAATATTTCTACAATATACATTCTAATATTTCATGAATATAATATATCAACCTACAATTAATTCTTATTATTTACCGTAAAATGTGTTAGTGAAAAACAAATCACATCACTTCATCAGGCGGTAGTTTGTTGTACGCACAACGAATGTTATCATATTATCTCCCAGATAAATAACACCGAGTTTAATATATTTATATTTTTAAACATGTACAAGTTTTATGGTGGTCAAGATACATGGCACTGAGTTTAAGAGAACCATCATATACTAATAAAATGTTATTATTTAATGTAACAGTTGTCACCTTTACATTGAATTATATATTATTAATAGTATTAACCAAATTATAAAATATATATATATATAGATCATATTCAAAAAAAATTCATTGATTAATTATTAGTTTATAAGTACTCTATTATAAGTGATGTTATTTTATGATTTTGTAATATGTTTTCTTAGAAAATAATTTTTATTTCATTTTTATTTTAAATTATTATAATAAATTTGTAGAAATTTAATAAATTTTATTTTATTAAAATAATATCATTTTTACATAGGGATATTAAATTTATCCTATAGGAAGTTTTCATATAGTTTTAAAAAGATTGATTTTCTAGTAAATAGTTAAAAATAAATTTTTTTTTGGAAAACTGTATTTTTGTTTCAATAATTTACCAAAAACCATTTTTTTAAAGATTTAAAATTAAAATTAGTTCCCTTATATTATGAATAACCAAATAATATTCATTTTATGAAATTTCATGATTGAATTTTTTATAAAATCATTTTTATACATAAAAAGGCATTTTTTATGAAGAACTATTTTCTATTGAATTTTTTGTTTTGATTTAAAATTTAGTAATTCCACAATATGAAATTAAATCATGAAAAATTAATTATATATTTTCAATCCATATTAAAAAATTTGGTTTATTATCCAATTTTATTTTTGTTTGTTATGAATAGTAACCATATAAAATAATTTTCACCACGAAATTGGTAAATCAGTAATAAAATTCGAAAATAATATGATACCAATTATAAAATTAAACCAACACTTGAATTAATTTCATTTTATAAACCAATATCATAGATAATCATTCATTATTTGAATATATGAGCTTATGATTCCATTTGGATATGATTTTTACCTTTATTTATGTATTTAATTAAAAGTCAAAAATTTGTTTTCTTTGTTTAATTATACTTAAATTCTTGACATAAGTATAAAAATAGGATATGTTGGGATATAAATTGTAATTTTAAATATAAATAATTTTTTTCATGGTACATTATTTTGAATTTTTACTGATGAAATTGTAACCCTAAATGCTTATGCAACACTGAAACAGTATATATTAAATTAATATAAAAATAAAATTAATGTTTTAATCATATTAAAAATGTTTTAATCTGAATGAATTAATGAATACCATGATTTTTATATATCTTCATAACATTTTAGGGATGTTTTAAATTATTATATTCCAATTCACCCATTTTCTTGATGTATATAAAGTTATAATAAATCATTATAGTCAAAATGACATCAACAATATTTTATTAAATGATTTAAAATTCCTAAAACCATTAAATTTCGAAAAATGAATGTGATATGGTTTAAAACCTCAAACATTGTCCATTTGTGTGTCTTTTTTCCTTTTATGGTAACATTCTGGAAGAGTAAGTGGTAGACAATTTTAATAATGTTATAATAACCAAAATTATTAATGAAGGGTTTAAAATAAAATATAAGTCAAAAAATATATCAAAAAATTATACAAATTTTTTATTGTGGGAGGTCATAAACTCATACTCATATTTTTTTTCAAATTATATCCATTTTATCCATTTTTTCATTATAATTAATTAATATTTTCTTTAATACTTTAATAAATTTGAAGAACCCTTCTTCCCCCCACTTATATAATGAGGCGCCTTCCCACTATTCATTACACCATTTTCTGGCTTCAAGATCAAGAAACCCAGGAAATTTGTTTATATAAAAACACCTACATTCATTAAATATTTTCTCATATTCTAAAAGGAACAACCCTAGGTTCAATAACAAAGGATCTCAAGGAGGTCTCATGAAAAAGACTTAATCATTTTACCCAAACTCTTTCATTTTATTTATTATTATACCTCCTCTAAATATATGATATTTATGATAAAAAATAAATTTGGCGTCATAAATAAACTAAAATGTTATTATAATTATCAAAATATGTTTATCCACCCACTTTTCCTAAAATTAAAGGTGAAAGTATCACTTGTACATATGTATGACATACCATCTCCACAAAATGATTCAATTCAGTTTCCACCACCATTGTTTATGGATCGTTATTATGATGGGTTTAATGTTTATTATGATATTTATGAAATAATTATACTTATTTATTTAGAATATCATATCTACCTTCTTACCTTTCAATACATTGGAAAATGATCACGTCTCTTTTACATACATCTGGACCATCAACTCCACGAAGTGATGTGATTCGTTCTTCATTTATATTTAATATGGATGCTAATAAGGATATAATTAATTATTATATAGTATTTATATGTTATATTAATGATTTTTTAAATGTATATTTTTATTTATCTTTCTTTCATTCCAACCATCAAAATATGAAAACAACCTTTATGTGTACGTATAACCTACCATCTCCACGAACAGTGTGATTCATTTTTTTGTACATAAATTTCATGATTGACTCTAAATATGTACATAATGAATACATATGATATTTATTTCCTAAGTAAAATTATGGAAATTTTGTTAATATGATCAATGTATAAGGACTAAAACTATATAAACAAAACATACATGAAAACTTAAGTAGTCATTACCTGGAATAGATATTTTAATAATGAATTATTAATAAACGGGTGATAAATGATTGTAATAAAATCATATATGGTATGATATTTATTATTATGTCTCTGTAATAGAAAAATATATAATTATATAATTATTATACTAGATGTTCAAATTCGTACTAAGCAACTCGAACCTAAGCTAATGGTTTATTTCACAACATCATCATTATTTAGGATTGTTTATGATAAAGTCCCTAGCGGGAGAATTTTTTAATAATTATATATTAAAAACAATATTTTTTTCTCATATTTTTATTTTTGTAAATTATACGTCTTCCATTATTTTTTTACTCTTTATTTACTGAATATACTGCAACCATGATTTAAGTAAAACCAAATTTATTTTTCTACTCAATAGTAATGTTTTTCTTCCATATCTATATTTTTATTAAAGTATTTTATATAATTTTATTAAAATTTTATAATTAATTATTAAATAAATTTTTACACAGATTTTAATTTTAAAAAATGGTTTAAAAGTAATCTTCCTATATTTTTTCGAATGAGTTACTTTTTGACATTTCTTAAAAAAGTTTATATTAATGATTTTCATAACTTATGATACATGAATACAATTTCCAAAAATTATAAATACTCAATTCATAGAATATTATTTAAAAATTTCCAAGATTATTTCAAATAGATAATTTTCTAAATATTATGGTAATTTATATATTTTTAAAATAAATTTCATATTGATAACTTTATTTTACTCAGGATTGTTTTAAGTGGTATTTTTATGGTTTTTCTATTCATCAGTTACAAAATCCCATTATTTAAATTTTTCTTCACTATGGATATCTTGTAATGATTCCATACTTATTCTTTCTCTTGATGGTTTATGATATTTTCCATTGGGAAAAAATTTACATTTCATATGTTACTATTTTATACTATTGTTTGTGTTGATTATGTGTTCAATTATTATTCTCCCATTTCATGTGATAAACTCATTGGACTTAGTAAGTCATCGGATGATCCCTTTATAACACCTTGATGAATTATTTTGTCTCATGAGATAAACTAAATTGGGTAATTATCCAAGTGCTTACGAGTTTTATGTATGATATCTTTGAAAAATGTATTAACCATTTGTTTATGATGTATGTTATTATGAATTACATCATTATGAGATTATTTATTAATTTTCATGTGATTATTTGATTTTTTTTTTGATATCCATAGAGAAATTTCCAACACATTTGATTATTTATATGGAATTATTTTATCATCATTTATTCCACCCATATTATTCTCCATGTCCAATTTATTTATTAATTGGAATGTGTTTTCTATTATTTACATTACTATATTTATAATGCCTTAGGTTTTTATGATATATTATTTTAAAAAAATACCCTTACTATGAAACTGAGTTCTCCCCTTTTCTATTCTTTCATTCCCAATGATGAAAGGATGTGTTTTATGATTAATATGCTTGTATTTTTTCAAAGGGAGTAGTTCTGTTCAAAAATAAAATACTATATTAAATTTTCTGTTTTCAAATTTAATGTGATATTCATTTATATATCTTTTATTCCTAGACTACTAAACTACTCATTCATTTGGGATGTGAATGCTTATATCTTGTACCAGAGTAATTAAGTATCCCCCAACCCTGGGCTATTAGGGATAGGGTCTTTACAGAGCTGGGTATCACTGAAATTTTGTGGTAAATTTATCATGATTGTCTAGAATTTTAACTAATATAACATGGAATGTTTTAAGGTATTTATTGATGAAATAATGTGAGGAATTAGTTATATAGATTAATAAGAGGATAATCATTACACCTACACTTAGTCTATCATCATGTAGAGAATGTTTTTTGATATAAATTAATGATTCAAAGTATTATTTCGTTTTTTGTACTCATTAAAATGATAAAATCATAGATTATTCCTTATAATAGTTAAATATCCAAGATAAAAACAACCTGACACATGATATGGGGTTATTAGTCGGAATCTTTACCTTATATATTTGGCCGCACTGCCTCTATGGTGAGAAGGTTATATATACATAAACATATCATAAGATTCTAGAGTATATATTCAATTGCAAATATGACAAAATACATTAATTAAGATGGATAAATATGATCAAGGAATATTATTGATATATTTACTACTATCCTATAAAGGAGAACACGATAACTTATTATTTTAGTAGAAAAGAATAAGCTATAATATCCAAGAAGATAATTGATAAAGAACATTTCTTTAGGGATATCTAAAGGTTGAATACAAAAATCATAAGAGTATAAAATACATCCAACCTCTATCAAATTATTACCCAACATTGTATCTAATAAAAGACTAGGTTTTACCAAAGGGATGATATAGAGATTTCAAATAAGGTAGAATTTGAAAATGACGGGATGATTCTTGAATTAAACATTTCTGATGATGGTTCCATTCAGCTTCGAAGATGGATTTGTGTCCCTAAATCAGCAAGTATAAAGAATGATATACTGGATAATGTTCTTATCTCATATTTATCTATTTATACTAAATTTACTAATATATACTATCATATTCTAGATTAGTTATTGTAGGACAACACTATGAAGGAGATTGATGAGTACACCTCAAAGTTCCAGGTATGTCAACAAGTTTAAGAAAAGTTACAAAAGTACTAGGGGTTGATACAATTATTTCACATACATGTATGTTAACCAGATAACATCACCATAGAATTTGTCATCAGTCTCCCAATTAAATCCAAAAGAAGCCTTATGATATGGGTTGCGGTGGATCAACTCACCAAGTCTACCTACTTCATAATTATTTACAATGATTTATCACATGAACAATTTTTTGATATATATGTAGTGGATATGGTGAGGTAACATGGGGAATCACTTTCTCTCATCTCTGTTCATAATCCATGGTTTTCTTTTAAATTTATGAGAATTATTAAACATGCATTGAATACAATATTGAATTTAAGTATGGACTATCACAGTAAAGATGATGGCCAATCGAAAAGGACTATTTAAACACTCGAGGATGTACTGAGATCCAACTCATTGGAATTTTTACATGGATGGGATCAATATCTCTTATTATATAAATTATAACAGAATAATAACTTCAACTTGAGTATTCAAATATCTCGATATGAATCCTTGAATGGGAAGTAATTTAGGACATATACATTTTAGGATGAAGTTGGAGAACAGAAGCTACTTTGGCCTAAATTTATAAATAGTTGACAGAGAATGGTCAAGTCATCAAATAACATATAAAAGCAACTAATATTTGGTATAAGATATATTTTGACAATATTTAAAGGGAATTTAATTTTAATTTTGGGGATAATGTTTTTATTTCAATATCACCGTGCAAGATAATCATTTGTCATGGGTGAGAATAGAAGCTTATCTCTAGGTACATTGAACATTTTATATCCATGTTCACATTGGATTAATGGCCAATTTTCTAGAACATTCACCCGACATGGCTCAAAATTGTGATTTGTTCCAACTATATCTCCTGAGGAAGTACATACCCGGTCCCTCACATGTACTGAATCTATATTTGGTACAAGTATAGAATTTCCTATCATATAAGAAGAAGCCAGTGATGATCATGAATAGTTGAGTCAAAGTTTAATGTAATAAGATAACTCACCATGTATAAGTGATGTGTTGAAACCATAAATATTAAAAGGTTTCATTAGAACTTGATTAAATGATGAAACATATGTACCCTCACCAATTTTCAACCAAGAAAACGAGTTGGAATTTCAGGTATGAAATTTCTAAATAGGGATATATCTAACAACCCTAACATTATAAATGATATTTTTTCTAAAAAATTATTTTTATATTATATTTTAGTATACACATATATCACATAGAGAAAATAACAACACATTATTTCATAACTAGATATCATTATATTTTTCAACAACTAAACCCACGAAAATGTTAAATATTTCAATTTCAAAAAATACTAAATAGAATTAGAACAGAAAAACATGGATCATTCTAATATTCTAGAATAAAAACCTCGAATAATAAAACTATAGAAACGAAATATAATATTAATAAATCAATCCAAATCATAAAAAAATAAAAATATTGAACATGGGGAGGAATTGTCTTGAATAATTTATAAAATAATGAAAAGGTATTTAATGGAGGTAATATGATCGTTAATATTTAAATGTGACAATTATAACGGTATCCTAATAGTTAGGAATGGTAACTTGACCATCGATAACCTGACCACTGGAATAGTAATTTGATATAAAAACATTAAAGTTAAAGAAAAAAATAATGAGTAATTTAATAAAAAATAAAAATTATAATATTAAAAAAATTAAGAGATTAAAAACTAAAATAAATTATTATAATTTTTTAAAAATGTATATTCAATAATTTCATATGAATATAAATTTTTATGTTAATTATTAAAATTAAATAGGTTAGAAAATTATTTTGATAAAATTAATTTCATTTTTATAGTCATCGCATCAGAATTTCCTGATGGTAATTTTTTTATAATTTTCTCACAAACATTCAATTTTACATGAATGGTAATATTAAATAAATTTTAAATGATTTATTTTGACCCAAAAAAAATTTAATAATATAAATATATCATTTTAAAATAATAAACATAATTTCCAAACCTTAAATTAATTTTCCAAAACCTGAAAGTGTACAGTGTCCCTTTAAATAATTTTTTTCCATTTTTATTCTTCCTTTTTGATTAATCTAATAAATATAAATTATAAAGTGATTATAATTATTGAAATAATTTTAGTCTATTCAAATATATTTCATAATGTCAAATAAATTAATATTTAATGCTCTACCTCAGATGTAATAATTTATTCAATATTTGGTCCTTAAAAACCCCTATCATCAAGTATACATAACCCTTCACTTCTCCATTACAAAAACACTTCTCCTTTACATACCAAATCCAATGATATACGCAAATACTCTCTGTTACGAACCATATTATCATTAGAGATATTCATGATCCACTCAAATCCAAGCACACAATGAGTTTATTTCATCACTTTTTATTAATTTTATTTTTAATTTTGGACCCGTAAAGGTTATGAAATAAATAGAGGTTTAATATAAGTGAATTCTTGAACCCAATTACTTCTTTTTGGTTTATATTCTCCTTTATATTATTCATAAAAATCATGTTCTTCTATTATACATAATGTTTCCTTTTTCAATTATTTCATTTATCATTCTGTGGATATACATATTATTACATTGTTGAAAGGACTTCAATTCAAATTAAAAAGATGTTTTGAAAAATTAGTTATTTTTATAAAAAATAATTTACCCGTATTGAGTTGTTTCTTATGTAAATAAAAATAATCTTCATTTCAAAAATTTGATCTTTAATATTAATTTGGGAACCCCAATGGTTATTCCTTAATTTGTGATTTATGGAACCCTTAAAAACTCATTCCATTACATGGGTTTATTTAATGAAAATGATTGTAATATATTATATTTCCATATTTCATGTATGATTATGAGCATTTTGTTATTTTTATAGTTGTCCTGAAATTATATAGCCCTCAAATTCATTGGGTAATGTGACATATCTCATGATATTTTTTGTATTATGAATTAACATTATTCTGTTGTTTTTCACCATTATGATATTATCATTTATGGACATATATTATCTATGGACCTAATGATATCAGTTTTCACAACTATTCCTAGTACATGAAAACTATGTTATGATGTTTCATTATTATTCATATGAAAAATTTCATGCCATTATCAAATGTTCCCCAAATTATTATGATAATTATCATATGTTTATGATATGATTATGTTGATTTTTATCACTCACTTTCTATTGATTCAAGTCCCATATTCCCCGCATGATATTCCTCCCCTTATTATGATTTTAACTCACCCATTATTTGATTTATATCCATAGTTGATTTCATTTACTAAGGATAATGTTAGATGTTTTATGAGGATAATGGATAATGATTTTAATAAATTTTATGTTTTATTATGTAGAAGATGTGTACAAGACTAAATTCAATGATATGTTGAACCTCTAGATCATGGATGGTATCACAAATATGATTTTTATCTTAGAAATTATGTAATATTCTTTTAATAAAATCTTTTTTCACTATATAGTTGAACCCATAATTTTTAATCAACTTTGTATCAATATATAGAATTATCTAGGGTAATAAATCAATACCAAGGTTGGTAACACCGAATCCCATATTGATTATGAATGGGGTATGTAAAAGTTACTATGTATAAACTCTCCTCACCAGATGCATTTAGTAAAAAAAGGACACCATTAGTGGAAACATTCTATTTTAAAAGGGTCAAGATTGGGGCTCCACTAGTATCTCAAACTCCATATCATCTGACATACTAAGGATAACATCAATCACCACTACATTGTATTTGGGTCCATGATAGAAGGACAGAAATCATACTATAAACTATACCTATTAACACTTCGTCATAGTTTTACATTGCTCTCATCTTTCTACAACTCAGTCAGTCAGTATCTCATTCCTAATTGGAACCAATCAAATGTAGTGGTGATGGAATGGGGTCAATGCATCATTTATCAAAATCTACTTATTCACCACCCACATCCCAAATAAAACTGGTCCCCTATAAATCCAACCTTTTGTAGGAAAATCATTGTTTCTAGAACTTACATTAATGGGGATATCCATCGCTAGTGTAACTACCCATGTTATGAACAATTTCAAATCCACAAAAAAAATTAAACTTTTTATTTGGTGGATTATGTTAATTCTTATTTGATATTTGGAATTTAATTCCTTGAGATGAAACACATAGATGTTCGTTTTTTTATGGGGTTTATGGATTGAGATGCGACTTGGGTGTTCAGTTGAGTTTCGAGAGAATCAGGATTTAAAACCCCAAATTTTGAAAATGAATGATAAGTTAAAAATGTAAATCCCCACCATGAGACTCGATAAAGGGAGTCACATAGTTTTTGAAATTACGAAACTCAGGCCACAAAACCATGAAATAAGATTAAAATAGAGAAAATGGTTAGGAGTATGGGTTGGGAATGGTTTGTCAAATTTTTCACCTTGCCATGCGGGGGAGTCACACATTGTGCAGTAGTTGTACATGGGTTATGAATGGATTTTAAAACTATATTCCAAGACATGTGAGGGGAATGGAACACTATATAGTGAGTCCTCATAATTTTCACTTAGTTTTCACAACTTTATGGCCAAACAAGGCAGGTCATTGAAGGGATAAAATTTCCCATTATCCCCTTCATCTTTTATTTCTTCCTCCCCTGTTTTTTTTCACTTCAAAATGGTCATAAGACTCATGAGGGTTCTACCTCTTGGATATAATCCTATGAATTGATGTATATCCCTCATATGATCTATTTTTCATCCTCCATTAGTTTCATTGGATATCCCTTGGTCTGTATGTGATTCCACTTACATGTTTTCTCCATTTAATTTTCGCTATCAGATGATAAATCCACGCAAATCTCATTTTCCCTATCTTCAGGGTATTTTTAAATTATTATTTTTATCTCATTTTTAATAGAATCAAAGCCCTCTAATGGATTATGGAATCATCTTAAGAATAATTTGTTTCTCCAAAAACACAAAATACCATAAATTAAATTACCTAAACCACATCCTAGTAGTCCTTGGAACATTTATCAAGGTTGGGGGTCAATAACCTCATCCTAAACCAATAGATAAAATTAATTTAGTAAAAAAAATTATAATTTTTGTGGTTTTCTATTCTATTCAACCACCCCTATGGGTGTACTGAACATAACCCCTTTCTTGTGGGATTCCCTGGTAAATTAAATGGGTTAGATAAACTATTAGTATTAATTTTTGTACATTTTTATTGATTATATAAATTTTATTAATAATATTAATTATATAATAATTTGTATTGTTCTAAATGGTGTTGAGCCATCGGTGTTTGCCATGCTTTTTTTGTTATAGAAAAATGGTTTAATTATATGGCTTAACTGATTATGGAATGGATATCAACATGGACTATTTTAAAATTTACATGGAATATTATTAGGAAATTAAAATATTCCACGAGTGATACTTATTTTCCTATTCATTGTTCCAATGACCGGATCCGAGGGTAATTCCTTTTTATTATTTTGTGATTGATACCTAGGTTTTTAATTGCTATCATGGATGGTCTCACTACCTGAACTGAAAATTACTTTTTTATTTTCAAACACTTTTAAAGGAAAGTGAGAACCCAAGTTGGTACAAAATTCAGAGCATTAAACATCAAAAGAGATAGACAAACCATTTTAATCATGTTTAAGTATATTAGACTTATTATTCCTAGAATGTTTCCAGGGAAGTCTGTTTACCTTGAAATCCAGATCATATTTGATAAGGTCATCGAACCAAAATTCAAAATTGTCCCATATCTGCATGAATTCCTCCATGTTTAACTTCTCTAGATTAAATCTTCTTGCCAAGAAATGATATTTCTTGTCGATCCACTCTTTCTGTACCTGGGTAGTGGCCACGCGAAGTGATCTCTCAAACATATTATCACTATCAACTTTTGAGGCATTTAATGAAATCCATTTCTCCAACATTTATTACTTAGAATGGACTGTAAGTTACCATATCTCCTCTTCATTCTGTTTTTCAGGAGATTGTGAGGACTCCTTCACCACCACCACCTCCTCCAAATGCGGAGGTGTCTCCCTGAACTGAACTTTCACCAGCACCACATCCTCGGTTTTATTGATCTCTCCTACAAAATTGTCATCCAAGGATTTTCCTTCTCTATCATACTTGACTTTTGGGGGACATTAGGAGTTGCAATCAACCACACAATTGGACCAGAAACACTCAAAGAGGTTGTTCAGATTGATACAGGCTAGAGTCTTTCTTGGATTGGGACCCTTTTTGGGACTTAGCTGCCTACTTACTCCAAGAGTAGGCACCTCCAACTCATGAACATCCATATAGTTGCCACTTTCAGATGTATGGATCACCTTTCTAGGGTTGTTACAACTTCCTGCACACACAGCCATATTGTAGGTGCCAGAACATGGGAACACCTCTCCCTTAGAAGTTCAAACCTCAGCTCCAACTAAATTCACGGGAGTTGGTGCTTTTGGCTAGAGAATATACATATTAACAACTTCCATTACACTAGAATGAGCTTCTCCTGCAATCATGTTGATTCCCAGGGGACTTTCCATGTCTCTTCTCAGCCTGCAAAAAATCCAAGCTACACTCGGCCCAATAGGTAATACATTAGCTTGATTTCACTTTACCACTTCACTAGAACATATAGTACCAGCATTCGTACTAGGATATCGAACTGATATCTCACTACCATCAATAGACATATCACTGTTCATATCCAATATCTTGCCACAAACATTAGAAGATACACCTGGATCCATATTCTCCTCAAATTCAGGATGATCCAACTCCTTCTTCCTTGAACAACAATCATTCGGTGAGTGGCCCAAATGAAAAAAAATGAGCAGAATTTGCACCAGGCCTCAAAAACCACTTCCTAATGAAATCTGAGTTCTTTTCCCACCTCAATATTGATAGAATCCATTGGAGGATTAGAAACGTCAATTTCCAAGAAGATGAGAGGATCAATGGGGTGGCATAGAGAATGCAAATGGTCATCAAAAGATATAAAACATCTAACAAGATTCCAAAACATTAAGAGTGTATAAGGGTTTCTAAATGGGAGGGGTAAGCTTAGGAAACATACCCAAAGTTCCATGCTTGGAGGATCCCAATTCTAGTAAAATTCGTAGCCCCATCTGAATAGGAATAATTGAGATCCCTCGCATGCCCACTGGCCCTTATACCAAGCCTCACCAAGGTCATCCTCATTAGAAAAATGAAGAAGGATGTGTCGAGGATCCAGTAGCCTGACAGTGACTCACTCTTTCAGAGACCTGTCATCGTTGACAAATTTATCGAAGCTCTCCAGCGGGGGGAATCTTCGACCTAAACGAGCAACTAGGCAGAGTCCTAAGAGGGCTGATTCCTTTAATAATTTGCAGAGGGAAAGGGGAAGCGAGGGGGCCCAAGGTTATGTGAGAGGACTTTCAGGCCAAGGTGGATGTCATGAAAAAGTGGAGAAATTCTAGGTTAGTAAAGGTAGAAAAGGAAGGAGGATTCTTCCCCCTCCCGAGAGAAGAGAGGGTGGTCTGAGTGTCCATCTCTGCTACCCTTAGCAGGATGAATGGAACCCTCTAGGGTTCCCACCTGTCCATGCATAAAAAATACTCAGGATGGTCTCATTAGTTCAATCAAATTTGGAAAAAGTTTTTCAAAACCATGAAACCAAATTGTGTATCTTGTTAAAGGGAAGGACTTTACAATTATTTCACTCTCACAATTATTTCTTCCTCCCCTCATTTCTTCTCCTTGGTATGCACAACATACTATATTGTGTTCCCCCTCATCAATCTGCTCCTAGGCATAGATATATCTCCCTCAAAAGAGCTCATAATAAACCACTTCTTATTGCACTGGATATCGCTTGGTTAGTTTTTAATTCCTCTTCCATATTAAATTTGTCTACATTTTTATATCATATGCTAAATATATTCAATATTATTTTCCCAATACTTAGAGCGCTTGTTGATTCTTCCATTTGATCCAGTTCCTACTCGAATAAAATATAGAAATTGGATGAGTGAAGCATCCTTAGAATAAGTTTTATAGTCAATGGATTTTCCATTAAATATATATCATTTATTAATTATTTTAATTATTCTATAATCAACAATTTCCATGTGAATCTCTTAAAACACTAAACCCCAAATATTGAATTGTTTACACAGTATCCTTGTCTTCCATATACCCCTTACCATGGTTGGAGGGGGAATACCACAACCAGAACCACCATGTAAGGTGAGTTCATATAATTGTTTATAATTTTTTGTTATTTGTTTATTGAACCACCCTTAAGGGTGTGTTTAGCATGAACCCCCTTTAATGAGATTCCTTAGTAAATTAAATGGGATGGTGAAACCATTGGTCTTAATTTGTGTACCATTTTTGGATGATAATAAATATACTAAGAAAACTAATTGTTTAATTTTTGGTATCATAATAAATGGTTTTGAATAATGGGTTCTTCCCATGCCCTTTTTATAAGTTCTAATTGAAATGGATTAATTATATATCTAAACTAATTGTAGAATGGATGTCCCGATGGCCTACTTTAAATGTTAAATGTAAAATGATAATTAAGTAACATTACACCATGAGTGAACCATGGTTTCCTAATTCTGAATTCCTTGGATTCCATCATAGGATGGTTTGGATTAAAATGATCCTGAGTGATACTTATTCCTCGAGTGGATTACCTGGGATGGGAATAGAGGGTAATGTTATTTTATCATTCCACGAGCGATACCTAGTTCCCTATGTGTTGTACCCTAGAAAATCTTATAGGTTAATGATATTATACCATGTGGTGAGTTCTACCTTGGTTCTTAAGGACTACTAGGGATGGCCTCATAAGTTCTTTGAAATTATAATTCACCTTGAATGATATTTGGTTCCTAATATAGAATTCCCAGAAAGACTCATAGGTTTCATGATGTGACATAAACATTTAGAAAAACTTGAAATTGTGATATAGACTTTTATGGATGCAATAATAAGATAAATGAGATTATGTAATGAATTGAGAGATACTGAGGTTTTGTATATGGAATTTCTTAGAGGGACCCATGTATTTATTGAATTACATCACAGGTAATTGTTAATTGGATTTCCCATGGTTGTTAACCATTTAATATTATGAAACTAGTAAAATATTATAAAGAAATAATTACACAGTTATGTTAGGGATTAATTCCATGATTCCTAATATTATTTTTATGCTCTTACTTTCAGATTTATAGGATTTTCCCATATTTTATAATGAGACCCTTCTGATATTATTATGATTATTATTGGATACCTGGTTTAGGCCTCATGTACTAGATAATACTATGTATCTATATATATATATATGTATATATATATATATATTTACATATACAGTGCATATATATAAATATATACTTATATATACATATACAGTGATACATAATCACTGGTATTCCGGCTTAGGTCGGAGCAGGTGTGGTCATCATGGTATCCTTAAGGATCCCAATCCAAATTCGATTATAGTTATTTATTCACACTTTTTTTTTATTATACACGCTCATTGAATTATTTTATATTCATGAAATGGATTGTATTAGAAGCTTTTTGTGGCGGTCTATTTATTTTATCTTATAGCCTATTTAGGAAATCGTTTGGAACCCAAATGGACCTCATGGTTATAGGTTCAAGATCATAAATTGTGTTTTCTTTTGTTACTTGCGTACATGGGAGCTTAAGAGCATAGGACTGAGCTGGTGCTCAGGATTTTTGTGCATATAGACATGGGGATTTTGTTATTTATTTTTTCATGGCTACATATTACCAATTGTATATTTAATTTTGTACATTGTATCATGTTCATGCATGAGTATTCATTCATTTATTATTTATTTTATGTTATTATTATAATCTTCCAATATTTTTTGAATTTTTTATACCTCTATGATACTATAATATGGGGGTATAGTCCCCCCCCCCACCACTATAATACCATTAGAACCAGGTTGCTAGTCAGTAGCCTCTAGCATATGAGGAAGCGTGATATAGGCAATGTGGACAACTGGCTTGGGGAACCATTTCAGTTGATCTCGTATTAGGACATTATAACCAATAATAATTTGGATAACCTCTAGAGAATATCTAGCCTTATCCCAATAATAGTTTCATCCCTATCAAGAAACATCCATATACCATGATCACTATGGGTTTCTTACATATGTTTTATTTCATAACAACAAAAAACTTTTACTACAAATATTCCACTTGAGTCACCACCAAAACCATAAATCTAAAAAAAATCTATGGTAAATAATTTATAAGGAATTAATTACAAGGTCCATAGGCCTTGATGAATACTTGGATATGTTCCAATAACCCGGTTGAGTCTTCAACACCCATGTATATGGCTCCATCCCAAAGAAGATATCAAACCCAAGCCACAGTAGTGAAGTCTCACCACGAGTTCAAAAAAACACTATCCCCTTGTGGATCAGCATACAATAAGGGATATTAGCATGTGAATTCTTATTTGATAAGTGAAAGTAAAAACTATATGTACATTTAAGTCTCATATTATAGACAATCCTATTTCACCCATAGTTTAAGCACGCATCATAAATCCATGAGGCATTTTTCATCATAGCACAAATAATACATTTATCCTATGAGTAGTATCTTGTATCTTGAAAGGAACTACAATTCACTCTATAAGTTAAATCTTCACTAGGAACGAAGGGAAGAGAAACATCCCTAGATTATTATCAAGTACGTCTTTTAACCATATCTTTGAAACAACACCTCATTACTTATTAATCAATAGAGAGTGAGGTAACTAAAGGAATGTTCTCAACATGTCCCTTTATCTATACACAAGTTGTATATCAGTGGGTAACACCCTTAATTTGATAGGTTTAACGGACATGTATTAATAGATATATAGATTAGTAAACATGGGAAAAGTGTGAATGATCATAACTAACCACTATAGGATCCATGTACCCATCATTTGATGTTTTAGAGTTAAATGTAATCTAAATGGTTTTTAGAGTACTAGGAAATGGACATGATCGTTTCCATACCTACATTGGTCTCACTGGTCTAATAAACAAAATAACGACCTATTTAACATAATTACAACAAGTTATAAAATTATTCCTTACATGAAAACTGTATCTAACCACCATCCCTTGGATATACCGACATTAATACAACTCTAAAATCACCTAACCTCCAAAGGGCCCACTTATGGAAGTTGTAAGTTATGGGTTCCACCCCAATCCTTCCTTTAATTGGCTGGTGATAGATTTTTTCACTGAGTAAGGATATCTCAAAATTTGGGAGGCCTTATCCTATATCAACCTACAATAAAATCATATCATTAATTCATAAGATAAATAGTCATTCCAATGAGAATAAATATATATATTTATATATAACAATTTAACTATATATAACACATTAATGATATATTAATACCAGAACACCAACAAATAGGAGAGTAAAAATTTATTATACATTTAATAATTAACTAAATCCAATAGACCTGAGACACTATAAATATCATCCTCGACAGGATTTCTCCTAGAATTATCTCCAATAGTAATGGTCACTGCCCCCCCCCCCCCTCAAGAACCATCATGCTCTTTCATGCATCACCAAGAATAATCATGTGTCAACTCCAAACAATCCGTACCAAATCCACATATTTCAAGAACATATCTGAAACAATTCATTTACTATAAAGACACAACATGTGTGGGTATAAATATCAGGTAGGGGTGACTATAAATATAACTATTATGATTATATAAAATCCAAAAAAACACAGTACAACAGATCATCTCAAATATCATGATACTAAAAAGTAACTAGAAGGAATACAAGGAAGAATAATCTGGAGATTCACTATAAATAGAACTCATGAACACAAATACATCCAAATAATCATAGTTATCACCCACAAGGGTCCAAATATCATAACAAACTAAATATTATCTTATTACAAAAAGATCCATATAGTATGATGTCTATATAAAGTCATACATCACATCATGATGGAAATCAAGGGGTTTCCTGATGAGTCGTGAGTCTCAGAATGTCCAATATTATCTAGTTATCCCACTACCACAATACTATTTGTAATTATAAATGGGTACCTACTAATTTCTATGGTTAGTGAGTGAGACTGGGTAATACTACACAATACTGGTCATCATATCCACGTAACTGATCTAGTAACCCATATAGGAAACTATACATTACCCAAGAATCGATCTCAATAAATATAATATTTAACTGTGCTATCATTACCACCTATGAACTAGTATAAAATGCCTCCTCATAAAAACCATATTGGAGAACCTATTTCTATCTTAAATACTTGATAGTTTGTGGAGTGCCAACCCTAGTGGAGGATCCCATGCCCTAACTGATCTTTGTGATGGGGGAATAATAACACTACAGATAGAGGATCCAACTCCCTATATAAGTGGGGGAATACCAACTGTTCTTATAAAATGACCCACAGGTAGAGGATCATGCACCCTGAGTATGTGGGGGGGAATACTGACCCTAATTGTAGGTTGATATAGAGGATATTATTCCTTGAGTATTTTGAGTAATATTCTTCTTTTGTGTAAACTAACCTGTATTTATATGATCAAATTTCCTAGGTAAATGAGGGGGATAATGACCCTACTAGTAATATGATAACACACTAATTAGCATGACTAACCCCCATCATAAGATTTATGGAGACAGATTAGAAATATAATTTTTTCCCATCCTAAATAGACATGGATGGTTGAAAAAAATTAGTTTTTTGTTATCTACGTATAAATAATATTGAGGGGATATTTATTCTCCAAAATCAGTTACTCAATACAAGAGTCCATTAAAACACTATATGTATAAGAAAGTAGTCTACATGAAAACCCCTATGAGAACCACATGGCATGATTAGAGGGGGATGACGTATAAAAGAGAGCATATCATGGCCCATTAATATCCAAATATATTGGTTTTTGGTTCCAACCTTCAAAATCCATCCAGTCCCACGCCCCTACTCTCAGTCAAGTCGACCAAGACCTAACCCAATCTAGCTGCCTTCCCTGTTAAGTGTGTGCTATCTCCCACACACATGGATATGTTTTGGGATCTCCCATATGGATAGTACATAACATCTTACCTATGATGAGTCTATACTATAACATAAGCCACCATATATGTTGTAGGATGGTAAATGTTTGATCCTTGGGGATTTGATGGCTAGGGGAAACCTATCCCCCCCCACATTCTTCCAAATATGCACCACATACCTTGTTGTGAGGCCATCCTCCCAAGATACCAGATTTTGATGTGGCTAGTTGATATATATTTTATTTCCCTAAATAGATCCTCTACCATATTTAGAAACAACCCCATCATCTTTTCACTATTCCCTTCACGCCACACCATCTAGAGCTCCAACGGCCCTCCACCCATTTTTGTCTATCTTCACACACTTCTACCTGAAGCATATCCTGCCTCCATTTAATGTTGTCACCAATGGAAATACATTGGTTAAACAACATCTTAAGTGATAAACATGAAAATAAGGGATGACTGGGAATTGAAATTGGAACCCCATTATCATAATTCCTCTTCAAGAACTTGTAAACATATAATAATGTTATAATAAAATTCTTTCTTAGAGAGATATAATTGTGGGGAATTGGTAGTTCAATAAATTGAATAAAAAATCCAATACTATATATCTAGTAAGATATATTAAACATTAATACAACATGAATGGTTTATCTTGATAATTTTGAATCCATAACTCAATGGAAAATGAATTTTTCTTTATTCTAATCATCTGATCTAGTGTAGAAATCTCATAATAGTTCCTGGTTCCTCCACATTCTCCTCCTCTACCTTTATCTCCCATGCAAGGTTTAGTGTGGATAAAACTAGAATAATGTGTGAATGAAGTTTAAATAAGAGTAAATTAGGTTTTTTGGGATTAATTAATAATTGATTCATTCATTCATTCATTCATTAAATATTCAATTAATTTAACTCAACATACCACCCATGAGGAGTGACCACAAGGTACCCATTGAGATCAAAGTCTATACCTCCCCTAGGGTAAAACTCCTACTATGGATATAATATTAGTGTTTTATTTCTTATATGAGACTCCATTTTGGATATATAATCATTTCATAACAAACTCACAACTATAGAATAAAAAATAATATATTATATTTAATTAATTATTATCAAGGCTTTGAAATTCCACCAACTCAACACCAGATCAGCTCAGGGGTAAACACCATAATCCGGAATCAAGGGAACCATAAAGTTATTTTTTGATGGTTCAATTACAGGTTTGATTTATTTTTTTACCCCAATAGATTTACCTAGACACTAAATATAAAAACTGTTCTATGTTTTATTTGATAAATATAAAGGTCGCAAAAAAAAGATATACCTAAAAATCATACGGTCTCTATAAATGAAATGCTACTCACTAATATGGTATTTCTTCCAATCCTTCATTGAGGACCCTACAACTTCTAACTCAATATTGTGAGAGTTTTAGTATTTCTTAGGAGGATTCAACTGTATAGTCCCATAAGTAATCACAAACTACCTATAAATTAACAAACAACCAAGCACAGCCCTAGAGGCATCGTAGAACACCACATACTCTAATCCTACATCTTATAACCTCGGGTTGGGGAAACTCCTCAAACTCTACCTCAGCTAATTAAAATTTCACTTGGATCAGTTTGACCAAATGATTGGACACCTTTTTTATGTAAGTGTAGTCATGGGGCCCTTAATCCTTGAAAATTATTCCAAAAATATCTAATAGTATCCCTCCAACCTTAGAAATATCAAAGCATAATATGTTCTCTTAGGTGGATCCAACAATAGAGCTTCCATGAACTTAACCAAATCAATATTCACTTAACCCTCTAAGATGACATTCCATAAGAATTAGACCTATCAAATATAGAACTAACAATTTAGATCTTGTTATATATCAGGTTCTACTGAAGTAAATCTAGAATGATCCTTAGACACTCAAAATGATCCTCCTACAAAACTAAATTGAAATGGATTTTTTCATTGAATAAAACCATCGAAAAATCCAAAAAAGGTATTAAGATTTAGTTTTAAAATTCTATAAACATTTTTAGGGTGTTCGTATCACCAAAGGGAATCATTCAAATTCATTCTTTGGAATATCCTCCTTTTGAACTGAATTTTTGTGATTTTAGAACCAAATATCATTCTTTAAGATCAAAATATATCACTTCTTTTATTCAAAGAGGACATTTATCAATGGTAGTGGATATTTTTTTATTGATTTTCACATGATTTATGTATAAATAGTCAATACAATGCTTGAATCTCTTATATAACTTCTTGGACAACAAAATGGGAGATGACCCGGTGAAATAGAGAATATAATGAATCCAATATCCAAAAGGTCCTCTAACTACACATTTATCTCCCAGGGTTTTACTAGGTAACTCCAACAAGATTTGGATTATATGAGAGTAGTATAGGGTGCATTTCAAAATAGAAACAAACCTTTCAATAAGGGGAAACACCTAGTATATCCTTTAGAAATATTCTCATGAACTCCTCCATTATAGTAAGAATATTATTATAATATGTGTATATCACACATAAATATAAACTCATCAATGTATGGTTGATCATATGAATCTTACCACACACAAGCACTATTTGTTTTTACTGAAGGTCCCACTCTCCCATTAATAGAAATCATGATACATCAGCTCTAAACCAGAAAAATATTTGACGGTAGCTATCTATCTAAAAATATATTATAAATCACTATTTAATATGAACTAATATATTTTAGGGATTCATTTTATCCATTATGAGGTCCCATGAGTACCACTCCCTGTTAATTTCAATCCCGTAAAAAAAACTATTGTTGGTGAGTGAGTGTTAACCGCAAGTAGGAGTCTCTATCCACATGTGTTGGGCTTGGGTTACAACTGGAATATCTATCTTTGAAAGTATAGAAGAATAAAAAAGTAATGTCCCATGAAAATTAATATAAATATAGGTTATATTTTAAATTAGACACCATGCATACCTCAGATTATTTCAGATGACACCCAGTCAAAATAATATATATCTTGCATCTGGTCATATCCCTGACCATCAATCATCATAGCATAGTAAAGATCACCTGGTAGTAGTGTTGTTGGAATCAAATTATAGATTCATCCTATTCCAAGTCCTTCAAGATCATCACTATCTCCTCTACCAAATATTCCTCTTTACGGACAACCTTGATGGACACTAAGAGGTATATGATCAAATTTCTGTCTCTAATGTATAAGACTACCAACTATGTGAGTGTACATTACTACATTATGCCTCATCAAATCACATGATAGATAAAATTATTTTTCACAAGAAAATAAACACTTATACCCTGGTTAACTGGATACATTACAAAAATTATAATATATTGATCCTCGAGTCTGAGTCCCCTCATGTGGATTCCTCCTGTTTCTTGACATTGATATTTGTTATATTTTAGCTGCTGCTACCGTCATTTCTCCTAAATAACTACCAATATAAGTTTCTACCTATAGTCAATCTTCCATAAATACCTCAATCAACAAGTATTATTCTATAAACATAACATATATGGTAATATAGAAGGGAATTGTTACAACAAAAATGTCTAAATATAGGTTTCACTCAAACATTTGTGCCTAGAAGAATCTTCCATGGATAATTTTAAGGGAGTACCTCATGAGATCAATAATTCTTGATGTGTATTAATAAATAGACATGTTTCTAGACTAAAACACTGATAGATCCTAGATATGTATGGATCTAAATATTGGTGAGTACTACTCCTCATGAAAAATGTGGTTGAACTTTGTCAATAGGAAATTCACATCATAATGGACCTAGATAATCATGTCCCACCAGAAACCCACTGAACTATAGAGAAAGATAGATAATTCCACAACCATTTGATCAATATTCATCCAAAAAAGGTGTAATTTTCACACCAAAATCAAAATCCAGTATTCATCCACCTGAAGGATAGGTTCACCTAAAAATTTGGGAATTCTTTATCATTTAAAATCATATAGGACACTCAAGCTAAAATTTTCCTCATCCTATCCCACAAGAAAGATCATCAATACAAAAATTGGAAAATTCCAGTATAAACAATAGGAGGATGGTATAAAATTATTCAATCAATGTAGGTATTACTTATCACGACCGATTATTTTCATACATGGATATTATATCATATTATAAGAATATTAATTACATAACATACTGATCGACACCATAATTATATAGTTTTAGTATCTTATGATGATTTGATACATAAAAAATTGGTTCATAAGTAAACTACTTTATCTCTAACTACGTTATTCATAACTATCACCAATCTATGAAATATCATTCATAATTCCATTCTTCATAACATGGGGAAAAAACATAATAAAATTTCAGGTCAGTTTCTTATTATGGGTAAACAAGGTAGATATCAATGATCAATTAAACATAAGATGACCATATCATTCAGATAACATGAGAATAAAATTTAAAAACCCTAAAATTTATATCACAGATCATAATATTGACTCATGGATCAAATCATTTATGTTCATATCATATTAAATATAACTAAATTCAATGAATATGATCTATGAAATCATAAAATTTACAAAGTAAGATGCAAAAAAATATAATATTATAACTTTGTGAACATGAATAAAGAGAAACATGTTCATTCAATATGTTAAGGGAATTAAATCATACCATTGAATAAAATTATGGACATGAAAACCATGTCTACATGTCATCTTATGAACATGAAATCCAAATCCATTCATAAAAAAGTGGACATGAAATCCATGTTCATGCATAAACATAGGGACATAAATTATATGTGCATGCTTAATTATATGGACATAAAAACAAGGGTCATGCATAAAATTATGAAAATTAAATTAGTTAAAAGAATAAAAAATTTACCACATTTTTTATCCATATTTACCCAATGCATTGGAGGGAAATATATTTTAGGTCCCACCCATCACAAAATGAAAACCATATATATGTTTTCCTTGATATCCTAAAACAATTATCATACCATTACCCATGAAGAAAATAAGTGGGTTTAAAAAACATTTCAAAATATCATAACCCATGGAAACAAATGGGTTCTACATACATTACATTATTTCTTCATTGCATAACCTGTATAAATGGTACAAGATTCATAAACATCATATCATCATAATCATAAACCAACAATTTAAAGAATAAAGATGGTAAAATTTCATCATATCTCCCATAAAGGTCAGGAAACATCAAAGGATTTCATATTATATGGAAAATGGGTTTTAAAGATCATTGAGAACATTTATTGACGAAAATACTATTTCCACTATAAAATCAATAATCTAAAATTTATAAATTTGAAAAAAATTTAAAAAAATATATTTGTAAAAACCGTGTAAAATTATAATTCAATATTCAAATTTTTTTTAGGTACTGAAATACGAAAATTATATTAATATATTTTATGTTAAAAAATATTCCTTTCAAATTTTTAGTAAAAAGTAAAAAAATACCTCATTCATAAAATGAATAGAATATTTTTCTAAAAAAAATTAAAAGATAAAAAAGTGTAAAAAGAAATTTAGAAAATCATTATAGAATTATTTAAAACATTATTTAAATAATTTTTATAAAATATGGACATGGTGGTGATTCTATTTTCGACTGATAGGAGAAAATAAGTCGATTTTCATTAAGAAAAATTAAATATCACTAGTACAAGAAATGAATTAAATGAAAGGAAAATATGTAATATCATGAAATATAAATTGGAGAATTTAATTATTGGGATTATTAGGAGATATACCACAATATTTCATCATCAAAACTTCATCTAAAATAATTAAGATAATCAATGGGATTGTATCATAAAACCCTTACCACTTTATTACCATTTACATCAAAACCTCAAGAACGATAAAACTATGGATTTGTATTTTTATCCCCATTATATTCATGAGTAAAGTCGTAAAATACATTAATTTTAAATATATAAACCACATAAAAGAAAAAATAGTGGAATATGGCATGTGTCTCATTGAAGTAAAAGTGAGATGAAAATTCATCACCACTTCGGGACGTTTTGAATCATAAGACCCGTGAAATAAAAAATTAAAATGATACATTAAATATAATGAATAAAAAAAATTCAAGATATAGAATTTAAATTTTTATTGATTACATCATATAAAATAATTGAGGTTCAAAACCAAACATATTTCCAAAATATGACAATTTGAGATGATAAACTCTTACCTCAGGTCCGACTTCCTTTATATGTGCTCAAACATAATATTTAATAAATATATCTTTAATATAATTATATTATATAACAATAATATTATAAGTATCATTACATATATAATTTACAAATAATATATTACCACCCATTTATTACTAATGCATTATTAAAATCACTGTTTCGAATGATAACTGCTTCATTTTTATGTATATTTTGGATTGATTGTTTTGGTCATTATAATATGAGTGTAGATCCATAATATTCCTAATTTAACCATGATATTACTATCATATATTTTAATTATAATCATATTTATTTTCACCTGTTAAATTTAGATATGGGAAAATTAATTACATCTTTCATGAAGATAGAAGGGTGTATGTACGAATGAACATTGTTTTCATTTTTATACAGATGGGAAAAAAGAAATGAAAAAAATAATTATCCTTTAAATAATAATTTTTATATCATATATATATAATAAATTCATTAAATCAATCCTTATTAACATTCATTTAAAAATAAAATGAAAAACAAATCACATGGCATCATGGTGGCAGTAGTACAGACGTTTTCATGAGCGAAAATGACTTTTTCCAAAAGTATATAATGTAAGAACGTAGATGTAAAATTATTATTAATTAAGTATAATTATTTTATAAATATAATATATATATATATATATATATAAATTAATTATATCACTATATCCATCCAAGAGAGGCGGTGATGGAAAATAAATTTCATGGACTCGTGAGGTAGTCGTTTGTCGTACCCAGGGTCGATAGTTTCATTTCTCATTTGATGGAAGAGGAGGTAGATGTTGTAACACCCCGACCCAAGTTACCTAGAGTTGGTGCATTATTACATAAAATTGTCATTATTGCAAAGAAATCATGACTCGAAAGACCGATTAGTTTATTATTATAGGAAACAAGATTTATACATATGATCCACTTTACAGGTTGAAGAGAAATACAACAATAATATATTTCATTAGAAACATCCAAGCCTCCTAGATTATGCATGTAGGTCACTCATAACTAAATTATTCATATCCTGGGAAAAAAATAAAACATTGAAAGGGGTGAGCTCAAACGCTCAGTTAGGGTAAGTAATACAGTGGAAAATGACATAAATATTAACCATGGTAAATAATTGAAACCACATGCCCTTAACAATAATAAACATGAATACTTTTATGGAAAGAATATGAGATGATTAAATAATGCCATAATAAAACATAATCATGGGTATTCTACTAGTCGAATGACCACATGAACCATAAATATTATTTCCATAATGAGGGAATGTATAATGTCGGACATTTTGAAAAAATTTGTCAAGGCCTCGGCCAAGACGTCTAAAATGATTATGGCCTCGGCCAAAAAAATAAATAAAATTGGTAAAGGGCCTCGGCCAATTCCACGTCTAGTTGTATCATGAGACATATTGATGCATCAAGGAGCTAGAGCAGGCTCCACTCATCACTTACTAAGTCCAATACATTCCTCATATGAAAAGGTTTAAACATATCATAAACATTCTTATTAAAACTAGCAAGCAAAATGTCAATACTTTAACCATAAACCATGAATGGTATAAAAATAGAACATCCACAGTCTAACATATCACAAAAACATCATTACAATATGGATGTTTTGTATCATAATAAATCAACGTCAAATAAACATAAAATCCATCAAAGGATGTCGACATAGATGAAATCAAAACTATTTGAGAGAAATATCACTTTTTTTAATCATTTAAAGGTCACATAAAAATAAAACATTTACTTTGAAAATGTACTTATAATATTTTAAGGTAAGCTTTGACGTTTTTATAACGGCAGAAAATAGCCGCTCCGGCCATATAAGTTAAAAAATACATTCCTACCTCAATTTTGTCGAAAATGTTAAAAAGGACCTTGTTTGGAAAATGACAGAAAGATTCCTTTATAAACATCTTATAAAAAGTCAAACAAGGTTTTAAATGACTTTAACCCATATTCTGTAAAATAGTAAGAATGTTTTGAAATACATTTTTATGAAACATGTATGTGGATGATAAGGAGGTCCGAGTAAAAAAATTACGTATAAACAACCTCGGATAATGAAGAGATTGTGAAATAAAACCTTACCCTGTACTTTTCCTTGGTTGATGGTAGGTTAACCTCCTGTATAATGATGAAATAATTGTTATTTAATTATACAATATTCATATATATTAATATGATATGATATATGATCTTTTAACATCGCTTTGTTAATAAAATCTTAGTAATATCGTCCTTTTGGGTGTTAACTTACTCGTTTTATTTTATATGTTTTGTTACATAAGTCAAGTTAGTTATGGTTAGGTTGTATCTTATTCATATCTATAATGATATAAAGTTCTTAAACATTACTTTTAATCATCAAATGAGAATTTGTCTTGAATGGATACAATGGGGAATGAATCTCATCGCATTCGTGGAGACGGTAGTCTGTACGTACGAATGAGTGACAATATCATTATTTTGATATTAAAATAATATATAATTGGAAGGAATATCATATATACAGAATAATTATCATTTTATATTTATTATTTACATTAATTATTCATCATTATTATACCCATCTTAATAATAGTATATTGAAAAACAATTACACCACAACGTGGAGACGGTAGGTCGTACGTACGCACGTTTGGTGACATGTCATTCAAGGGATCGATAGAATAATGAATTGTTTTTGTTCCATAATTATAATAACATCATAGTATATAGAAGATACTGTAGTTATTATTTTATAATGGAAATAACAAGGAAAGAAAAAGTTTAAGAAGAAAGGAACTTTAAAGAGTGTGGTGAAGACGTTACCTCTTCTTCGGGTTCATCATTTTGATTTGATCAAATGGGCTCCTTAGGTTAGCTTTCTGATCAAACTAAGGCATCTAGGATGAATTTAGGGAAGTTGGGAGGATATTTGGGCAGAGGATGGCCGATCCAAATGGCTTTGAAGGTGAGAATTAATGAGAAGGGGGAGTTCCCTTTTATAAGAGGGGTGAGGGGATCTTTATGAATAACTTAAAGTATTATTTTATAATAAAATAATTTTCAGTTTATAAGGGATTAAAAGTTGATTATTAAAAGTATAAGGTGGGGATGGGTCTAAATCCTTTCAACCAATAGATTTTATACAGTTTTGGCTCATTATATTAACCTTATCTATTAGTTTTAACTCTTAGTTAATTATTTTGACACTTACCATGTCACTTTGTATTTTTATATTATATAGTTAATAAACATAATATATACATCCAAGAGTCCACAAAGTGGTCCATTAATCATACACCAGTAATGATATAAGTACTTTGGCCAATCCTTAGAATTTTAGGAATATAATATAATATAATATTTGTTTTAAAAACTCATTTATGTCAATTTTGACACCACTCAATAATAGATTTTTGTTAAAGTCTTAATAACATTATTAATTAGAAAAAAAATCATTTAAGCAATAATAACTTGTCATATTAACCAATTAAATTCTTTTATGTCATCAAAACATTCAAATTATATTTATTTTAACATTTATAATATCAATTATTTGATTTTTTCATTAATAAGGAAAATATTGCCTCATTATTGTGTCATATATATTTTTACTTTTTCGATGTCTAAAAATTATAAATAAAATACCATTATGTAGGAAATATTTTTATATTTCTAATGAGTATTTATAATCTAAAATATAACATATATAACCCTATGTAAAAAAAATTTCTAAAAGATATAAGCTTTTGTCATTTTTGTATTTACTTTAACTTAATTAATATAAAGTGTCCCTATCACCAACAAGTGGATCCATGGGGTCCCAAAATCGACCCAAAGATGCCCATGGTAAGAAATGTATCCATCAATAAGCTTATGACACGTTTTAGGGTAATTTATTATTATTATAATATTATTGTTTAACCCTTATTTACCAGATTTACCCTTTAACGATGGTAAATAAAATATTTACCAAAGTAATTATTCAAAATGTCTAAATATAAAAGTTACCTATTTACAAAATTTGGACATCCTGATTCCAAATATGGAATCCATTTTTTCAAATTCAAAACACAGAAGTGGAAGAAATTAATTTAAAATTAATTCCTGCAGCCAAAACAAAAAACGTGTTTTTAAGATATAATAACTATCAAAAGATTGATACTTGTTTATGTCTGGTTTAATTGTGAAATTATGTCCAATGACCAAAATTGTATTAAATGGTAAAAATAAATTTTAAATATAATTTAAAACCACTCAAATTCATAATTTATCACTATTAATTATTTTGATTAAAAAAGTTGTTTTTAATTAAAATTTAGTAATTTTCACTATTCATCAAATTATAAAAGTTATCCGAAAAGTACCAAAATTTCACCATAGGCTAAATTTGGTATTCTGAATCCAAAAATGATGTCCATTTTGAGAGATAAAATTTATAAAAATTTAAAAATTAGGAATTAATATTCATAACATCTACTTTGATTGGTTGTGGTGTGTGTTAGAATCTCGAAGTTGCGTACAACACGCGTTACTGTGTTATTCAAAGAGAAGCGTACCATAGAAGCATGGGGTGTTACTTTGTCCCCTCCTTCAAATAATTTTGTACTCAATATTTCTAAAATATTACAGCATAAAAATACTCGGGTGGTTCGTCATCATAAGTTCCTCGGATTCTCACGTTGCATCTTCCATCTTATGGTTTCTCCATAGAACTTTTACTAGAGGAGTCGTCTGGTTTCTCAGCACTTGCTCTCTCGTATTAAGAATCCTAACAGGATCTTCGCAATAAGATAGATCAGGTTCCAGTTCTAATTTCTCATAAGTGAGTACATGCGTTGGGTCAAGCATGTATTTTCTAAACAGTGATACGTGGAACACATCGTGAACTTTGGAGAGACTTGGCGGTATTCCCAATCGGTAAGCTACAACCCCAATTCGTTCTAGAATTTTGAATGGTCCGATGTACCTGGGACTCAATTTACCTTTCTTACTGAAATGTATAACTCCCTTCCATGGAGATACCTTAATGAAAACATGATCTCATACATGAAATTCCAAATCCTTCCTTCGATTATCGGCATAGCTCTTCTGCCTACTTTGAGCTGCTTTGATGTCGTTTTGGATTACCTTTACCTTTTCCATCGTTTCCTCCACCAATTCTGGGCCTACAAGTTTTCTTTCATCAACATCATCCCAATAGGTTGGTGTGCGGCATCTCTTTATGTATAATGCTTAATATGGTGCCATCTGAATACTTGAATGGAATCTATTATTATAGGAAAATTCTACAAGAGGTAAATATTGATCCTACTTACCCTGAAAGTCAAGTGAGCATGATCTCAACATGTCTTCTATGGTTTGAATAGTTCATTCTGATTGTCCATCTGTTTGAGGGTGGTAGGCAGTGCTCAAACGAAGTTCAGTATCCAAGGCCTTCTGAAGACTCTTCCAGAATCTTGAAGTAAAACGGGGATCACGATCAGAAACAATCAATAGGGGTACTCCATGAAGTCTCACAACTTCATTAATATATAGTCTTTCTAGATGTTCAAGTGGTATATCTTCTATTATAGCAAGAAAATGTGATGACTTTGTAAGACGATCAACTATGACCCATATTTCATCGTTCCATCTAGGAGTCTTTGGTATACCCATGACAAAGTCCATAGTTATATTATCCCATTTCCACTCAGGTATGGGAAGAGGTTTCTTTACTCCTCCAGGTTGTTTCCTTCCAGCATTCACTTGTTGAAAAACCATACATCTTGACACAAAATCAGCAATCTCGCTCATCATGTCGTCCCACCAAAAATGTTCCTTTAAATCCCTATACATTTTGGTGCTCCCAGGGTGTATAGAAAAATTGGAACTATGAGAATCATCCAGCAATTCTATTTTTAGATCAGTTATATTGGGAACACAAAGTCTCTTCCCAACTTTCAAATTTCCATCTTCATACACAAAGTCATTCAATCTCCCATCATTCACATTTTTAATCTTCTTTTGAAACTCTTCATCACCGGTCTGAGTGTAACATCCCAAGTAAGTAATGAATAATAGATATTTTTATCTATGTCTATAAATGATTAAGATAGTGTTATAGAGGCTTAAAATGAAAATAAATACAATCTTATGCATGGAATACACTAATATTCTTAAAAGATTGTTTTACTGCCTTTTGATGGCAAACCATTTTTGAATCTATCTTTTGACAATTTTATAAACTATGTTTGTCAAAATAAACTTATTCTTTATGATTGGGACATCAAAATTTACCTTCTGTGAATTTTTGGTATTTTTCTAACAATGTTCATTTTTTAATGAATAGTGAAAAATACTGCATTTTACATCAAAACTGCTTTTTAATCTAATTTATTTATATGATTATATTATGTTTTGAATTGGTTTTAAAGTTAAATTAGAATATCTTTTTACCATTTTATCCAATGGTGGTCATTGGAATCAATTTCACTTTGAAATTAGACTTAAACTGGTGTCAATCTTTTGATACTTATTGTTTTGTAAAAACACGCTATTTGCTCTGGCATCGGGAATTAATTATTAAATTAATTAATGTGACTTATATGATTTGAATTTTGTAAAATAGACTTCATTTTTAAATTCGTAATATCAAATATAGCTTAGGGTGAATTTTTGTTAATTTTCTGAAAAACTTCAATTTTTGATGAATAGTGAAACCACTAAGTGGTAATCAAGCAAACTGATTTTTCAGTTAAATGAAAGTTTACCACTAATGTGTATTGAATTTTGAAAGTTTACCACATTTTAAGAAGTAAAATGTGGTTCAATGAGATTAAAATAATTTTTTGGTGAATAGTAACTTATTAAGTTTTTAATCGCGATTAGTGGTAATTAGTGTAGTTTAAGGTATAAATAATGCTTTAATAATATGAAATGACCTAGACACATGTCCCAATCTTATTGGTTGTGTCATGGCCGACCAAGACAAGCCATGGGTCAACTTGGGGACCCAATGGAGACATTTTGGTTGGGAAATGACATAAATAACTTTTTATTTAATGTAAAAGTAAAAATTACACAAACATAATATGTTTTACGAAAACAATTTTTACATGGGGTTATAAAGCTCAGATATTTGATTATAAATAGTCATTGGAAAGATAAATAGATTCCTACATCATAGTAGTTTTTTTATGATTTTTAGACATGAAATTAATTAAATTATTTATGACATAATAATGATGCAGCGATGACATCATTATTTGACGATTTAAATAAAATGGAAAGATAATGTAAAATATATGAACTACACATGGACAAAACCAATCGGATGAGTGTATTTAGAACCCTTTTCACCTTATCCACGAATTCTATCAATGTGGGACCTTTTAAAACCGAAACAAATTTTCAAATAAAGTAATATTTCTTTACTTTCCAAAAGTGCCCCTCCTCTCCTCTTATAAAAGGCCCCCACCTCTACCTCATTTCACACACTCCTCAAGCCTTTTTCTCGGCCAAACCCTGCCCATGTACTCTCTCCACATCCCTCTCCTCATCCTAGAGGATTCCCTTTGGGCCGAATCCTTTCAAAGGAAGCCTTTAGGCTCAAATCAAAAGGAGTTACACTTTTAAAGGTAATTCATTATCTCATGTTCATTTGTTTTATTTTGCTTCTCCAACACCCTAAACTCTTTTTATTTACTTATTTTGTAACAAAACCAGTATATTCAATATACAAGGATGTTTTTATAATATTTATTTGAGCTACACTCTCACACAACTACATTAAATGGTTAAAGAACATACGGTTTCCGTGGATGGCGAAATTCTGCCTCCCGAAACGATGATTATTCAATACTCATTTAACACCTTCAAAGGTGGCCATTATGATGTCACTATTTTTATATATGATATATAATATGTTTATATTTTCCTTAAGCTTCTGTTTTTTTCATTTTGGTCATACCTTTATGGTTTCCATTATGGGTAAACACGATATCTTCATTTTAGGAAGTGCGGACTACCGCCCCCTGAAAGTGATTTGATTCGTTAATACCATATGTGGGATGTGTAAAGGATAAAGTTAATGATATTATATATGTTATTATACTGGAATTATAATATACTCTTATATCATTATGATTCCATTCCAGAAAATATGAAATAGAAATGGAAGTAGCGTTCATGCGTACGTACGGCTTACCGTCTCCATGAACGGTGCATTTCATTTCTTACCTCTAAATGTGATGTAATATTATAAATACATGTATATTATGAATATATATGATATATATGTTATCCAAATCATTAATATCATTCTGGATATAACGAACCTTTGACCAAATTAACAACATGCAAGTGTAAGAAGTCTATTTTTGACTAAAGAACCAAATACCGACAAAATGAACACTATTAACTTAAATGAATACATGATGTTAATAACATGGTATAAAAGGAATAATGAACTTGAAAAAGATTAATAATCAAGTAGAGATTAACTCAAGTTTATTATTCAGGAGATTAAAGAACGGTCGGGTCAAGTCGGATACGAGGTATGGCACTTCGTCCCAATCTCCTTTCATTGAGGCATATTTTATTTTATAGACAACTTTCTTTTATAAGGTGTATAAACCCCTTTGACTTTTACGTTTATTCAAAAGGAATATTTTCTATACGAAGAATTTACTAAACGACAAAAAGGAATGTTTTTGTCGTACGTATGCGGCGACAATGACTTCTCCTCCGTCGTGACCGTAATTTGAGTTTCGGCTTCCTCTACAAGCCATAACTTTTTTTTTAAAATGAAAAATAAAAACCATGTTTTACTTTGGTATTGAAAATGGTTTTCATAATGTTTTTATTATATCAATGTGTTGTATTAATATCTCGTGATTGAAATGAGGAAATGTTATGTTTCCTTTATGCATGTTTTATGTGATATGATTATGTTATGGTTCTTGGGCATTATTATGAAGACAGGTGGTTCCGTGATAAACTAAGGGCGGGTGAGCCCGTTATAGCTCTCCAATGCATTGGGTAACGCGAAGGAGTGAAATGTTAAGGTTTCTCCAAAGAGATTTTAGGGAATATACTGTGATGGGTATTCCAAACGTAACCAAGAGGGTTACTCCCTACGTAAGAATGTTATGAATTCCTCAAGTTACCTTTATGTCTTATGATTTCTATGATTTATTCATGATTTTATGTGGTTTGTTAAAGTGCCTATGTTTTATGGGTAAAGTATGATTTCATTCTTATGTATATATGAACTCATGTTTCCTTTCCATGTTTTTTTTATAACCCATACTGAGTTTTTATGCTCATCCCATGTTTTTGAAATGTTTTTCACAGGTCAAGGGAAAGGTACATGATAAGATTATAGAGTCAAGGATGTGTCAAGAAATAATCCATGTTTTATTTTAAATGTGTTTCCATTGATGGGAATGAAGAATACTATCTTTCTGTAACCACTTTGTTTATATGTGGAATGTAATGCAAGTTTTATGATCTAATTCTCTAAAACTCTAAACCCGAAAAGATCCTCAATGTGAAATCTTGTAATAACTCAAGATTAAGTAAGGTTTAAGGCTAGGGCCTTATCGTTTGTATCAGAGGTCAGTTTAGATAACTTTAGGAGTTAGAATTCTATTAAATGATTATCCAAAAAAAAATTTCGAAATGATATTGCATTTAAAGATTACCATGTTGCTTCATCTAAGACATGTTTGTTTAGAATGGTTTTCCGCAGAGGAAACAGGGAAGCAGTGCTAGGAAGGCATACAGAAGGAAATAACCTTCCGAATCAGCATCCAGAAATGGTCGGAATTGGAACTGAACAGTTTGTTGCAGTAATGGCGCAGTTGACTCAAGCGATAAATGGTGGTGGTATCCATACATGAGATCAGCCAGACCAACCGCAGAGGAACATGTCAGTGGTGGAACATTTCATGAGGCAACATCCACCATCATTTAGAGGATAATCTGACCTTGTGCTAGCTGAAGGGTGGATTAAAGCACTGGAGAAGATTTTTTGATGTCATGGGGTGTTCAGACAATCAAAAGGTTAGTCTTGCTATTTACCGTTTGGAGGGTGAAGCAGATCAGGGGTGGTCTATGGTTAAAAATATCAGGGACACCAATGAGATTGATGCTCTTGACTGGGATGAATTCAAAGGTATGTTTATTGAGAAGTATTTTCCTAAGGCTGTTCGACTTAGGATGGAAAAGCAATTCTTGGAATTGAGGCAAGAGGAAGACTCAGTGGCTGCCTATGAAGAAAGGTTCACTCGATTGTCAAGGTATGCTCCAAATTTTTTCTAGGACCTTGATAGTAAAATCAATCGTTCTTACTCAGGATTAGAGCCAAAATATCGAAGGGCATTAGCTTCTCGTGAGTTTAAAAGTTATGAAAAGCTTGTTCGATGTGCTGAGAAGGTGGAAATGGAGTTTGCCGATGACCAAGTTTTCTATAACAACCAACAGAAGAAGAGACCAAGGTGGCAGGAGAAAGGTAAGAAAATTTCAAAAAAGTCTGATGGTAAGAGAACTAAGATTCCAGTTTGTGATAAATGTGGAAAAAGGCATGCTGGGGAATGTCTTCTGAATTCTGGGAAGTGCTACCGATGTGGTAAGATGGGACATAAGGCTCGTGATTGCACTGAAAAGGATCAAGGTGAAGGTAAGAGCAAATTTGATTTACAGTTGGTGAAATGTTATAAGTTCAATGAGATGGGTCACTATGCAAACGAGTGTCCGACAAGGAGATTGAGTGATGGGAAGCAGTTATACTACAAGCAGAAAGGGGTGGTGAAATCCTTTGCAACTACTTCAGCAGATGTCGGGCCATCAAATGAAGTTGTATCAGGTAATTTGTTTGTTTTTTCAGATTATGCCAGTGTGTTGTTTGATTCGGGGACTACATATTCTTTCATCTCGGAAACCTTTTCTAGTAAAATGGGAATACCATCTCAAGAAATGACTCCTGAACTTTTGGTAAAAACACCTGGGGGGAATGTTGAGGCAAAAAGAATTTATAAGAATCTTCATATCCTTATCTGTGGAAAGAACCTACTTGGAAACCTTATTGTTCTACCTCTAGTAGAGTTTGATGTTATCCTGGGTATGGATTGGCTCTCTATTAACCATGCTAAGATTGACTGTAGAGCTAAAGAAGTTTCTTTTTAGAAAGACTTTCAGTTTGTTTACAAGAATGAACCCTTACTTTTGATAACATATCAAGAGGCCGAGAAACTTGTAAAAGATGGAAATGAATGTTACCTTGCACACGTCGTTGAAAATAAAGGAACTGTTCAGATTAATGATGTGCCAGTGGTAAATGAGTATCCTGATGTTTTTCCTGATGAGTTGCCTGGAATAATACCAGATCAGGAAGTTGAGTTTACTGTTGACTTAGTTCCTGATGCTAAGCCAATTTCAAAAACCCCTTGTCGAATGGCACAAATTGAACTTTTAGATTTGAAGGAGCAATTGCAAGATTTATTAGAGAAAGGTTTCATTAGACCTAGCACATCACCATGGGGTGCTCCTGTTTTATTTATTAAAAAGAAATATGGTTCTATGAGATTTTGCATTGATTATAGAACCTTGAATAATATCACTGTTAAGAACAAATATCCTTTGCCTCATATCGATGATTTGTTTGATCAGCTCCAGGGAGCGCAGTTTTTTTCAAAGATTGACTTGAGATCGGGGTACCATCAGCTGAAGGTAAAGGAGGCAGATATTCCGAAGACCGCGTTCCGTACGAGATATGGCCATTATGAATTTGTAGTAATGCCTTTTGGGCAAACCAATGCACCTGCTGTATTCATGGACTTAATGAATAGAATTTTCCATGAGTTCTTGGATAAGTTTGTGGTGGTTTTCATTGATGATATTTTGGTGTTTTCTAAAAGTAAAGAGGAGCATGAAAAACATTTAAGGGTTATCTTGCAAACCATAAAAGAAAAGAAACTGTATGGGAAATTCAGCAAGTGTGAGTTTTGGTTGCAACAAATTTCTTTCCTTGGTCACATTGTTTCTAAAGATGGAATAACTATTGATCCTGCAAAAACAAAAGTTGTGGAAGAATGGCCAAGACCCAAAAATGTAACCGATATTCATAGCTTCCTTGGTTTGGCGGTCTATTACCGAAGGTTTGTTAGAAATTTTTCACGGTTATCTAGTCCAATGACTAAGCTAACTTGGAAGGGTGTTAAGTTTATCTGGACAAAAGAATGTGATGATTGTTTTCAGGAATTGAAAAGAAGATTGGTGAATTCTCCAGTTTTGGCACTACCTTCCAGGAATGGTGAGTTTGTTATATACAGTGATGCTTCATTGAAAGGACTTGGTTGCGTCCTAATGCAGAATGATCAGGTAATTGCTTATGCTTCACGATAGTTGAAAACTCATGAGGTAAATTACCCTACACATGAATTGGAACTGGCTGTTGTTGTTTTTTCTTTAAAAATTTGGAGGAATCATTTGTATGGAGTAAAGTGTGAAATATATACCGATCACAAAAGTATAAAGTATATATTCACTCAGAAAGAGTTAAACATGAGACAAAGGAGATGGCTGGAATTAATCAAGGATTATGATTGTACAATTCATTACCATCCGGGAAAAGCAAATAAAGTGGCTGATGCTTTGAGTCGAAAAAGTAATGCTTCATTAACAATGTTGTGTTTGGAACGTGATCCTTTGGTTAAGGATTTGATGAACTTTGGCATAGAAGTTGTTGGTGCAGGAAGTCCTTCTGTTTTGTTTCAGGTATCAGTGAGATCATCTCTATCAGATAAAATCAAGAAAGCACAGAAGCAAGATAGTGAGTTGCAGAAAAAGGTAGAGCTGGTTCAGAAAGGTAAGTTGCCTGAATTCAACATTGATAATGATTGTGTTTTGAGATTTGGGAAGAGATTGTGTGTGCCTTGTGATTCACAATTGAAGAGAGAGTTGTTATGTGAAGCTCATAGTTCTCCGTTTTCAGTTCATCCGGGCAGTACTAAGATGTATAGAGATCTGCGGGAGTATTACTGGTGGGATGGAATGAAAAGAGATATTGCTGATTTTACTGTGAAGTGTTTGACTTGTCAGCAGGTTAAAGCAGAGCGGCAGTTACCGAAAGGGATGCTTCAGCCTTTACCAGTGCCAGAGTGGAAATGGGAGAATATATCCATGGACTTTGTTGTTGGATTACCGAAGACATCTCGAGGTAATAATGCAATCTGGGTTATTGTTGATCGCTTGACCAAATCTGCTCATTTCCTTGTTATACGAGATACTTTCTCTCTTGATCAACTTTCCTGTTTGTATCTTAAAGAGATATTCAGGTTACATGGAGTTCCTCTCTCCATTGTATCGGATCGTGATCCCAGGTTTACTTCTAAATTTTGGAAAGACCTTCAGAAGTCGTTGGGTACTGAATTAAATTTTAGTACAGCTTTTCATCCTCAATCAGATGGGCAGTCAGAACGAACAATTCAGACATTGGAGGATATTCTACGAGCTTGTTCTATGGATTATCAGGGATGTTCGGACCAACATCTCTCTTTGGTTGAGTTTTCATATAATAACAGTTTTCATTCCAGTATACAGATGGCACCATTTTAGGCATTATATTGGAAGCGGTGTCGAACTCCATCTTTTTGGGATGAAGTGGGTGAAAGGAAGTTGATGGGACCAGAATTGGTAGAAGAGATGGCAGAAAAAGTTCAGCTGATTCAGAAACACATGAGAACAGCTCAGAGCAGGCAGAAGAGTTATGCGGATAACCGGAGGAAGGATCTATCTTTCAAGGTAGGTGATCATGTTTTTCTCAAGGTTTCTCCTTGTAAAAGTTTGATGAGATTTGGTAAGAAAGGAAAGCTGAGTCCAAGGTTTATTGGACCATACGATATTCTGGAGAGAGTTGGATTAGTTGCATACCGAGTGGCTTTACCTCCGAGTTTATCTCAGGTACACAATGTTTTTCACGTTTCGATGTTGAGAAAGTATATGCCAGATCCATCTCATGTTTTGAGTCCAGAGGTAGTTCAGCTGGAAGAGAACCTATCTTATGAGGAACAACCGGTCCAGATTCTTGACCATAGGGAGCAAGTGTTACGGAATAAGGTGATTAAGCAGGTAAAGGTTTTGTGGAAAAACCACATGATTGAAGAGGCAACATGGGAATCTGAAAATGCAATGAGGGATAAGTACCCCCATTTATTCGATAAGTAAATAAATTGCGGGGAGGAAATTTTATAAAGGGGGAAGGATGTAACATCCCAAGTAAGTAATGAATAATAGATATTTTTATCTATGTCTATTAATTATTAAGATAGTGTTATAGAGGCTTAAAATTAAAATAAATACAATCTTATGCATGGACTACACTAATATTCTTAAAAGATTGTTTTACTGCCTTTTGATGGAAAACCATTTTTTAATCTATCTTTTGACTATTTTATAAACTATGTTTTTCAAAATAAACTTATTCTTTATGATTGGGACATCAAAATTTACCTTCTGTGAATTTTTGGTATTTTTCTGACAATGTTCATTTTTTAATGAATAGTGAAAAATACTGCATTTTACATCAAAACTGCTTTTTAATCTAATTTATTTATATGATTAGATTATGTTATGAATTGGTTTTAAAGTGAAATTAGAATATATTTTTACCATTTTATCCAATGGTGTTCATTGGAATCAATTTCACTTTGAAATTAGACTTAAACCGGTGTCAATCTTTTGATACTTATTGTTTTGTAAAAACACGCTATTTGCTCTGGCAGCGGGAATTAATTATTAAATTAATTAATTTTACTTATATGATTTGAATTTTGTAAAATAGACTTCATTTTTGAATTAGGAATATCAAATATATCTTAGGGTGAATTTTTGGTAATTTTCTGAAAAACTTCAATTTTTGATGAATAGTGAAACCACTAAGTGGTTATCAAGCAAACTGATTTTTCAGTTAAATGAAAGTTTACCACTAAGGTGTATTGAATTTTGAAAATCCGACATACATGGTTGTCATTAAGAAGTAAAATTTGGTTCAATGAGATTAAAATAATTTTTTGGTGAATAGTAACTTACTAAGTTTTTAATCGCGATTAGTGGTAATTAGTGTAGTTTAAGGTATAAATAATGCTTTAATAATATGAAATGACCTAGACACATGTCCCAACCTTATTGGTTGTTTCATGGCCGACCAAGACAAGCCATGGGTAAACTTGGGGACCCCATGGAGACATTTTGGTTGGGAAATGACATAAATAACGTTTTATTTAATGTAAAAGTAAAAATGACACAAACATAATATGTTTTACGAAAACAATTTTTACATGGTGTTATAAAGCTCAGATATTTGATTATAAATAGTCATTGGAAATCTAAAAAGCTTTCCTACATTATAGTAGTTTTTTTATGATTTTTAGACATTAAATAAATTAAATTATTTTTGACATAATAATGATGCAGCGATGACATCATTATTTGATGATTTAAATAAAATGGAAAGATAATGTAAAATCTATGAACTAAACATGTCCAAAACCAATTGTATGAGTGGATTTCGAACCCTTATCACCTTTTCCGCGAATTCTATCAATGTGGGACCTTTTAAAACCGAAACACATTTTCAAATAAAGTAATATTTCTTTACTTTCCAAAAGTGCCCCTCCTCTCCTCTTATAAAAGGCCCCCACCTCTACCTCATTTCACACACTCCTCAAGCCTTTGGCTCGGCCAAACCCTGGACATTTACTCTCTCCACATACTTCTCCTCATCCTAGAGGATTCCCTTTGGGCATAATCCTTTCAAAGGAAGCCTTTAGGCTCAAATAAAAAGGAGTTACACTTTTAAAGGTAATTCATTCTCTCATGTTCATTTGTTTTATTTTGCTTCTCCAACCCCCTAAACTCTTTTTATTTACTTATTTTGTAACAACACCAGTATATTCAATATTCAAGGATGTTGTTATAATATTTATTTGAGATACACTCTCACACAACTACATCAAATGGTTAAAGAACATACGGTTTCCGTGGATGGCGAAATTCTGCCTCCCGAAACGATGATTGTTCAATACTCATTTAACACCTTCAAAGGTGGCCATTATGATGTCACTATTTTTATATATGATATATAATATGTTTATGTTTTCCTTAATATTCTGTTTTTTCATTTTGGGCCTACCTTTATGGTTTCCATTATGGGTAAACACAATATCTTCATTTTAGGAAGTGCGGACTACCGCCCCCTGAAAGTGATTTGATTCGTTAATACCATATGTGGGATGTGTAAAGGATAAAGTTAATGATATTATATATGTTATTATACTGGAATTATAATATACTCTTATATCATTATGATTACATTCTAGAAAATATGAAATATAAATGGAAGTAGCGTTCATGCGTACGTACGGCTTACCGTCCCCATGAACGGTGCATTTCATTTCTTACCTCTAAATGTGATGTAATATTATAAATACATATATATGATGAATATATATGATATATATGTTATCCAAATCATTAATATCATTCTGGATATAATGAACCTTGGACCAAATTAAGAACATGCAAGTGTAAGAAGTCTATTTTTGACTTAAGAACCAAATACCGACAAAATGAACACTATTAACTTAAATGATTACATGATGTTCATAACATGGTATAAAAGGAATAATGAACTTGAAAAAGATTCATAAGCAAGTATAGATTAACTCAATTTTATTATTCAGGAGATTAAAGAACGGTCGGGTCAAGTCGGATATGAGGTATGGGACTTTGTCTCAATCTCCTTTCATTGAGGCATATTTTATTTTATACACAACTTTCTTTTATACGGTGTATAAACCCCTTTGACTTTTACGTTTATTCAAAAGGAATATTTTTTGTACGAAGCGTTTACTAAAAGACAAAAGGGAATGTTTTTGTCGTACGTATGCGGCGACAACGACTTCTCCGCCGTCGTGACCGTTATTTGAGTTTCGGCTTCCTCTACAAGCCATACCTTTTTTTTAAAACGAAAAATAAATACCATGTTTTACTTTGGTATTGAAAATGGTTTTCATAATGTTTTTATTATATCAATGTGTTGTATTGATATCTCGTGATTGAAATGTGGAAATGTTATGTTTCCTTTATGCATGTTTTATGTGATATGATTATGTTATGGTTCTTGGGCATTATTATGAAGACGGGTGGTTCCGTGATAAACTAAGGGCGGGTGACCCCGTTATAGCTCTCCAATGCATTGGGTAACGCGAAGGAGTGAAAAGTTAAGGTTTCTTCGAAGAGATTTTTGGGAATATACTGTGATGGGTATTCCAAACGTAACCAAGAGGGTTACTCCCTACGTAAGAATGTTATGAATGCCTCAAGTTACCTTTATGTCTTATGATTTCATTGATTTATTCATGATTTTATAAGGTATGTTAAAGTGCCTATGTTTTATGGGTAAAGTCTGATTTCATTCTTATGTATATATGAACTCATTTTTCCTTTCCATGTTTTTTTTATAACCCATACTGAGTTTTTATGCTCATCCCAAGTTTTTGAAATTTTTTTCACAGGTCAAGGGAATGGTACATGATAAGATGATAGAGTCAAGGATGTGTCAAGAAATAATCCATGTTTTATTTTAAATGTGTTTCCACTGATGGGAATGAAGAATACTATATTTATGTAACCACTTTGTTTATATGTGGAATGTAATGCGAGTTTTATGATCTAATTCTCTAAAACTTTAAACCCGAAAAGATCCTCAATGTGAAATCTTGTAATAACTCAAGATTAAGTAAGGTTTAAGGCTAGGGCCTTATACTGAGAACTCTTTTTACTTTCTAATAAAGATGGTTTGGAAAAAATTTGAAAAAATATCGATGTTTCACCTTCCATGGTGATTCCCACATCCATATTTACTAGGTCCATGAAAATAGGATCTCTTTCTACTCTCATCATTTTCAAAACTCCACGATATTTTCTACTCAAAGCATCTTCCACCTTATTTTCCTTCCCCGGGTGGTAGTGTATCGGGAAATCATAATCCTTGAGTAGTTCAAGCCATCTCCTTTGCCTCATGTTGAGTTCTTTTTGTGGGAAAATATACTTCAAAAACTTGTGATCTGTATAAATCTCACATTTTTCACCATAGAGTTAGTGTCTCCATATCTTCAAAGAAAATATCATAGCTGCTAACTCAAGATCATGAGTAGGATTGTTTTGCTCATGAATTTTTAGTTGTCGTGATGCATAGGAAATAACCCTATCATTCTGCATCAGGACACAACCAAGTCCTTCCTTCAATGCATCACTATAAATAATGAACTCATCATTCCCTGATGGTAGAGTCAATATAGGAGCATTGACTAATATTCTCTTCAGTTCTTTAAAACATTCTTATCACCCTTTTTCCAAACAAATTTAACCCCTTTACGTGTGAGATTTGTTAATGGGTTAGCCAACCGGGAAAAGTTCTGGAAGAAATGTCGATAACAACCTGCTAAACCAATAATACTGCGTACCTCGGTTATACTCGTTGGTGCTGGCAATTCTTGGATTTCCTTGGTCTTAGAAGGATCAACAGAGATTCCATCCTTAAGGACTATATGGCCAAGAAAAGAAATGTCCTGAATCCAGAATTCACACTTGCTAAACATTCCATATAATTCATGTCTTCTAAGAGTCTTTTGGATAATGCGCAAGTGATTTTCATGATCATAGTAGCTTTTGGACTATACCAAGATATCATCAAAAAGGACCACCAAAAAATCATCGAGATATTCCTTGAAAACACTATTCATTAGATACATAAATACAGAGGGAGAATTAGTCAATCCAAAAGGCATTACTGTAAACTCGTAATGCCCGTAACTTGTTCAAAATGTTGTCTTAGGAATGTATTCTTTCTTCACACACAACTGATGGTATCCAAATCGAAGGTCAATATTTGAAAAGTATTGAGCTCCATGTTGTTGGTCAAATAAATCATCAATGCGACGAAGGGGATACTTGTTCTTTATTGTTATAGCATTGATCTCCCTGTAGTCAATGCACAACCTCATAGATCCATATTTCTTCTTAACAAAAAGGAGAGGGTCTCCCCATGGAGAAACACTAGGGAGAATAAATCCCTTATTACTCAATTCCCCTAGTTTTTTCTTCAGTTCAACTAATTCCACAGTGTCCATTCTATAAGGGGTCTTCGATATAGGCCTTGATCTAGGAATTAAATCAATGGAAAACTCAACTTCTCGTTCTAGAGTATGTCAAGGTAAATCTTCCGAAAACACATCTACATATTCTTTCCAAATAGGTACATCCTCTATTTGAACATTCCTTTCCTCTCCCTCAATCATTTCATTCTCTTCCTCCCCAATAATTGAATTTAATTGAGCTGCTGGGGGTGGATCTAAATAAGAATTAGGTGATGACGATTCTGCTCTAAAGATAAGGTGTTCCTTATCATCATCATCAAGAATCATAACCTCCTTCTTCTTATAATAAATCATCGCATCATGGTCCGAATGCCAATCCATACTGAGGATTATATCAAATTCAATCATAGGTATGATGATCAAATCAATGGATTAAGAACATTTATGTGCTCTAATGGGGAATGATTCACAAAACATCGATGCAATGATACTTCCCTTAGAAGTTTTAACGGACAACACCCTTGTTAAATCAAATTGTAAATATCTAATTTTCGTAGAAAACTGGGAAGATATGAAACAATGAAATGATCCAGAATCGAATAATGCGTTTTCTAAACTTGAGGAAACCATTAAATTATCTTCCACCACGTCTTTCGGAGCTTCCACCTCAGCAGTAGTGATAGCATAAGCTTGGCCTTGATCCCTTGGCCTTTTCTGAGGTAAGTTCCCCTGACGCTTAGGAAATTCATTTGCATAATGTCTCATCTCCCTGCAATTGTAGCATTGAACATCGGCAGCGTCTTTCTTTCCTTTACAATCACCAGCTAGATGGAATTTCTTTCCACATTTGTAGCATACTCCTTTTCCTTTTAGACAGGCACCAGGGTTCTTCCTTCCACAATTATAATAGGGTGGAAATTAAATTCTACCCGTCTTCCCTATTTCCTTATTTCCTTTCCAAGAGAGTTTATAATATCTCTTCTTCTTTTTCTTAGATTTAAAGTCATAAGACTTAGAGAATTCATTTTTTGTCTTAGTTACACACGATAAAATATCTTCGTATGATGAGAAGGTTTGTGAGACCAATGATTGACAGATAATTGGTTTTAACCCATCAACGAAACAATCAATCTTACTCCTTGGGTTACGTATATAATCAGCAGCATGCCTCGCTAACCTTGTAAAGTTAGACTCATACTTTGCGACATTCTCATCCTCATTCTGCCTCAGGCTTAGAAATTGCCTTTCCATATCTACTTGATGATATCAAGGAAAGTATTTTTCTAACAATAGCTCATTGAACTCCCTCCATTCCATATCTGATACTTTATCATCTTCCATCGTGTTTTTTATCAATGACCACCATTGATCAGCATCTCCAGTGAGGCGACAAACTGCCATGACAACCTTTTCCCTTCCACTACTCCCCAAGGCATGGAATATTTTCTCTAATTAATTTATCCATTTCTCAGCAACTATGGGATTTTTACTCCCATTGAATGTCGGTGGTTTTTTCCTCATTAAGCGATCTAACATTGATCCTCCACGCTGCGGATCAGGGTGCTTTATACGGGTAAGGTTATTATTCATAACCTGAGTGAGTATTCCTAGTTTAGTGATTAGCTGTTCAGCACCAGTTTCATCACTAGCTACACTATAATTATCTTGACAAGGAGGGAAATCCCTACATGGAGTGCGTAAATTTTTACGGTTTCCATTCCCTCCACTAGGATCCATTTCTAAACAATGGCATAAACTAGATTAGTTGATGAATTGAAATATATAATTCCAAACTTCTAAAACACTAAAAAAATCAACAGTTTATAGATATAATCCATAATCATAAAAAATGTTTTCTTTGAGGAAGTATATAATATAACCCTTTATAATGGTTCGTAAGGAAAATGAGAATTATCCTAAGCATATCCCCCAAGAGTGTCATATCCAAGAGTGCAGCAAAGCCGGTTTTCGTGCACATGTTCCCGTTTGAGTCTAGCTCAAAGTAGTGTTTTCGGGTTTCACCCCTAGGTACATCTGTGCTAGAGCCGCCTCTACCTACTCGTATCCAGACAAGGATGTATTGCTCGGAACACTCACAAAATCACACAATACCAAAATTCTAGGAAGTTCTTCTATACTAATCTTCAAAGTCTATCTTAGTGATATGTGCTCTAATCAGAGTTTATCTAATTCTAGTTTCCAAGGTTGGTACTAAACATCATTTGATACCAACTGTAATGCCCCAACCCTAGTTACCTAGAGTTGGTTCATTATTACATAACATTGGCATGATTACAAGGAAATCATGTCTCGAACGACCGATCAGTTTAGTATTATTGGAATGAAGATTCATACATATGATCCACTTTACAGCTTGAAGAGAAATACAACAATAATATATTTCATTAGAAGCATCCAAGCCTCCTATATTATTCCTGCAGGTCACTCATAACTAACTTCTTCATATCCTGGGAGAAAACATTGAAAGGGGTGAGCTCAAACTCTTAGTAAGGGTAAGTAATACAACAGAAAATGACATAAATATTAAGCAAGGTAAATAATTGAAACCACATGCCCCTACCAATAATAAACATGAATACTTTTATGGAAAGAATATGAGAAGAGTAAATAATTCCATAATAAAACATAATAATGGGTATTATACTAGTAGAATGACCACATGAACCATCAATATTATTTCCATAATGAGGGAATGTATAATACCGGACATTCTGAAACATTTTGTCAAGGCCTCGGCCAGGACGTCTAAAATGATTAAGGCCTCAGCCAAAACCATAAATCAAATTGGTAAAGGGCCTCGGGCAATTCCACATCTAGTTGTCTCATGATACCTATCGATGCCTCGAGGAGCTATAGCGGGCTCTACCCATTACTTACTAAGTCCAATACATTCCTCATATGAAAAGGTTTAAACATATCATAAACATTCATATTAAAACTATCATACGAAATGTCAACACTTTAACCATAAACCATGAATGGTATAAAAATAGAACATCCATAGTCAAACATATCACAAAAACTTCATTACAATATTGAAGTTGTGTATCATAATAAATCAACATCAATTGAACTTAAAATCCATCAAAGGATGTTGACATAGATGAAATCAAAACTATTTGAGAGAAATATCTATTTTTTTTAATCATTTAAAAGTCACATAAAAATAAAACATTTACTTTTAAAATATCCTTATAAGATTTTATGGGATGCTTTGAAGATTTTATAATGGCGAAAAATAGTCGGACCCACCATATAAGTTACAAAAAGACATTCTTACCTTAATTTTGTCGAAAAGGATAAAAAGGACCTTGTTTGGAAAATGACAGAAAGATTCCTTTATAAACTTCATATAAAAATTCAAACAAGGGTATAAATTAATTTAACCCAAATTCATTAAAATAGTAATAATTTTTTGAAATACATTTTTAAGAAACATGGATGTCGATGATAAAGAGTCACAGTAAATAATTACGTATAAACAACCTTAGATAATGAAGTAGTTGAGAAATAAACCCTTACCTTGTACTTTTACTTGGATGATGGTAGGTTAACCTCATGTATAATGGTGAAATAATTGTTATTTAATTTTAAATTAATCATATATATTAATATGATATCATATATGTTCTTTTAACATCATTTTGTTAATAAAATCTTAGTATTATCGTCGTTTTGGGTGTTAACTTACTCATTTTCTTTTATATGTTTTGTTACATAATTCATGTTTGTTATGGATAGGTTTATATTATTTATATATTTAATGATATAAAGTTCTTAAACATTACTTTTAAACATCAAATGAGAATTAGTCTTGAATGGATACAATGGGGAATGAATCTCATCGCGTTCGTGGAGACGGTAGTTCGCACGTACGCACGAGTGACAATATCATTATTTTGATATTAAAATAATATATAATTAGATGGTATATCATATAGACAGAATCATTATCATGTTATATTTATTATTTACATGAATTATTCATCATTATTATACCCATCTAAATAATAGTAAATTGAATAACAATTACACCACAATGTGGAGACGGTAGGTCATGCGTACGCACGTATGGTGACATGTCATTCAAGGGATGGATAGAATAATGAATTTGTTTGTTCCATAATTATAATAACATCACCGTATATAGAAGATACTGGGGTTATAATTTTAGAATGCAAATAACAAGGAAAGAATAAGTTGAAGAAGAAAGGAACATTAAAGTGGGTGGTGAAGACGTTGCCTATTCTTTGGGTTCTTCCTTTTGATTTGATCAAAAGGGCTCTTAGGTTGGCTTTATGATCAAACTAAGGCCTCTAGGATGAAGTGAGGGAAGTTGGGAGGTTATTTGGGTAGAGTTTGGCCGAGCCAAATGGCTTTGAAGGTGTGAATTAATGAGAAGGGTGAGTGCCCTATTATAAGAGGGGTGAGGGGCTCTTTAGGAAAAACTTAAAGTATTATTTTATAATAATATCATATTTGGTTTATAATGGATCCAAAGTGTATTATTCAAAGTCTAAGGTGGGTATGGGTCGAAGCCCTTTCAACCAATATATTTTAGATAGGTTTGGGTCATTATATTAACCTTATCTTTTAGTTTTAACTCTTAGTTAATTAGTTTGACACTTACCATGTCACATTGTATTTTTATATTATATAGTTAATAAACATACTATATAAATCCAATCAACCCCAAAGTGGTCCATTAATGATACACCAATAATTATATAAGTCCTTTGGCTGAACCTTATATTTTTATGAATAGAATAGAATATAATATTTGTTTTAAAAACTCATTTATGTCCATTTTGACACTACTCAATAATTGATTTTTGTAAATCTCTTAACAACATTATTAATTCGAAAAAAATTAATTTAAGCAATCCTTACATGTACAATTAACCAAAAAACTTCTTTTATTTAATTCAAACATTCAAATTATATTTATTTTAACATTTATAATATCAATTATTTGATTCTTTCATTAATAAGGAAAATACTGCATCATTATTGTGTCATATATATCTTTGCTTTTTCGATGTCTAAAAATTATAAATAAAATATAATTATATATTAAATAGTTTTAGATTTCTAATGAATATTTATAATAGAAAATATAACATATATAGCCTTGTGTAAAAATTGTTTTGCTAAAAGATATATGATTATGTCATTTTTGTATTTACTTTAACTTAATTAATATAAAGTGTACCTATCACCTACAAGTGGCTCCATGGGATCCCATAATCGACCAAATGATGGCCATGGTCGGACATGTATCCACCAATAAGGTTTGGACACGTTTTAGGGTAATTTATTATTATTATAATATTATTTTTTAACCCTTATTTACCGGATTTACCCTTTAACCATGGTAAATAAAATATTTACAAAAGTAATTATTCAAAATGAATAAAATTAAAAGTTACCTATTTACACAACATGGAAATCCTGATTAAAAATATGGAATCCATTTTTTCAAATACAAAAACATAGAAGTGGTCGAAATTAATTTAATATTAATTCCTGCTGTCAAAACAAAAAGTGTGTTTTTAAGATATAATAACTATCAAAAGATTGATAATTTTTTATGTCCGGTTTAATTGTGAAATTATGTCCAATGACCTATATTTTATTAAATGGTAAAAATATATTCTAAATATACTTTAAAAAAACTCAAATTCATAATTTATCATGATTAATTATTTTGATTAAAAAAGTTGTTTTTAATTAAAATTTAGTAATTTTCACTAATCATCAAAATATAAAAGTTATGTTAAAAGTACCAAAATTTCACCCTAGGCTAAATTGGATAATACGAATCCAAAAATGAATTCCATTTTGAGGGATAAAATTTATCAAATTTCAAAAAGTAGGTATTACTATTCATAACGGCTACTTTGATTGGTTGTGGTGTGTGTTAGAATCTCGATGTTGCGTACAACACACGCTACTCTATTATTCAAAGAGAAGTGTACTGTGGAATCTTGGGGTGTTACAGATGTAAATTATTAAATTTAAATAAAAACATAAATGTATATTGAATTTATTTGTTCTTTTATTTCACCATATTTTAAAAATATTTTAAGGAGTTGGAATGGTAAATAAAACATAAACAGCCGATTAAGAACGACACCTCTTCTTCACACAACAACATTCGATGTATATCAAATCCTTCCTATGATAATTTTCTACTAAAAAATGAGTCTATATAATTATTATGTATAAGGAATTTTCTTATTAGGAATTGGATAATACAAAAGGCTCCCAATGTGTGGAGAGTAGAGGATACTGGATGTCCTTTTATAAGTTGGGGAGAGCACTGACTTGGAAATTTCTTAAATGAATACAAAATGAAAAATACATTCCCTTAAAATATTCTTCCATATGCACATATATTAGAAGGTATGATAGAATATTTTCAATATATGTCCATAAAATAGTATTTAAACTAGTTTAATTGGAAAATATTTTGTTATATTATTAGTTTAACCCCTCTACTAACTGTTTCAACTTTACCATGATAATTAAATTTTACTCTTTTTACTATTAATTATGACCAAAAACTAAGTTAAACATATTAAAAAATATTAATTAAACTGATTCAAAATATTTAATCCATTTGAGAAAATTTTATTCACTTAAGTTACTTAATTCAATTTAAAATTAAACATATTGATGCAATGAAAATGACTTTCCCATGAAAAGGATTTCTTAAGTATAATATGTTTTTATTTAAAAATACAACATAAAATTTATTCCAATTATTTATAAAAGATTTATAATAATATAATTGTAATAATTTTATATTTAAACCATTTAAAAATAAAATTTAACTTTTTAAATTCTCTAAATGAAAATGCATTTTCTAATAAAATTTGTATTTTCACTATTTATCCAAAAATTAATCTTTTCATAAAATTGTAAAAAATCACTCAATGATAATTTTGAAATTATGAGTTCAAAAATTAATTTCATTTTTTCAAATAAATTTTATAAAATTTAATGAAAAATTAAAATATTTTCACAAAACACAACGAAATGTTTTTTAGAAAAATACAGATTTTAAACATAAAATTGGATTTTGAATTATTTGACTCAAATAAAATGTTTTAGAAGGAAGATAAAATATTTTATTGACTATTAAATATATATATATATATTCTATTAAAATCATTCATTAATAATTATTAAGTTAATTTATGAAGTTAAAAACGCATTGCACGCATAAAAATTGGCTTTCAAAAAGATATTTCTTTTATTTTCAAATGGTTTTTTTTATTTCTAATAAATTGGTAACTAATGAATTTATTTTATAAATATATTAAACATATATATCTCATTATTTAGTTATTACTATTCATATATGATAATTTAACAGATATTTTAATTGTATAATATATTATAGTTTATTTAGACCTGAGGTTGTATGTATCACAAGCTAATGAAGGGATTAAAATTATTAGAGTAAATATATTCTAAAATATATGTTTGTTACATTATAAATACCATTAAAAAATTTCATCACTTAAATTGTAACTTTTTCTTACTAAATAATGGTTTGAAATTTGAGAATTTCTTTTTCCGAAAACTCATATCATAAAAAGTGTTAGTAAAACAACCACTTAAAAAGATGGAAAAAATATTAATTATATTGAAGAACAAATAAGTAGGTTTAAAAATAGGAGACCATAAGTGGGAATTGAAAATATATATGTGTGTGAATAAAATTATTTTATATATATAATATATCAAAAAAAAATTAATGAACCTGATAAAGTTAATGAACACAAAACCAAAAAACAAAGAGGTGTTAAAAAGAAAATCGATTCATCAAAAATGTAGGTAATAAGATTAAATTTTCTTTTAAAAAACATGTTTATATAATTGAATAATTCCATAATATCTATTCTATGATCATAAGGAAGATATACTTATATGAAAAGTATATTTTCATTATTTAATAAATTCCGACCACAAACTCATCTCTTCCTTGAAATGGTGAATATTTTGGATGGATTTATTTATTCCTAAAGCATTAAAATCATCGTAGAATAGGTCACATAATTCGAAAATGGATAAATTATCATTTTCCTATCTTTATATGTTAACTAATCACAAAATAAATAGAACAAGTTATATAATTTATTAAATTCTAAATATTCAACAATAACACCCAAAGATCAACTTAAGTCATGCAATAAATAGTTAACCTTTGACCTAAATTGATCTCAACCATTGAAATGATTTTATATCACATACCCTTATGATCAAAATAAAATTTATCTTGCAATAATATACCATATTTTTTCAAAAATAAATACACAATAAAATCTTATATTATTAAAAAAATCACCCTTCATTCCTTAATAATCTATTATATTTTCCAAAAACAATTAAATTAGGGGTTTGGGTTCATCCATGAATTGATAGTTGATCATAGGTTGATTCTAAATATCAACTGTGATTTAATTATTAAAAACTTTATATAGAGATTGATACTTAATGCCTAAAATCACATCAAATTTCATTAAAGGATAAAAAATAAGATTTTTGTCGGGCTCATCCATAAAAATTCCAACATGAAATTCCCAAATCTAAACTAGATAATAAGTGAGACCATAATATCATATTTTAATTTAGTCATTTTAATTGGATAGGATTTCCCATTTTCCATTAACTTAAGAGGTTGTTGTGGATTTGTATCCTCATTATCTCTTAGATTGTGGCATTAACTCACATAATGACCAAAATATTTGTATCTGTAGAACTAAAGTGTGTGTGGACTATTATATGGAACCCTCTCTTAGTTATTTTAATTTAATGGATTCTTCACATTATATTAATAGTGTTTTTTTAATGGATTAGTCACCCACACTTGGAACAAATTATTGTTCCTTTTGTTCATTTTTCATAGTGCCCCTTCGCAAATTTTTAGCATGTAGGACGTTGAAATTACTTCCTCCATCCATTTGATATTCTATTGAAGATTCAATGACACTCCATCATCTGTTTCTTATCATGAGAACTCTGAGGGTTTCTATATTTCACTTCCACATTATTTTGATATTTAATTATTTCTTCATAGCTTCCAAATTCCATTATAAATAATTCATTTTCAATACCTGGTTCCAAACCTCAAAATAATTGATCAATTTTTCTTTTAGAGGTGATTATTAAACTAAAATAAAACCTTACAAGTATTTTAAAAAATAGTTCATAAGTACCATTGGATTCTACATCCTTTTACTTATGCTAAGGGAATTAATTTTCTTTTTTTCAATATAAAATAAGATGGAAGTATTTACTAAAAAATATCCTCTTAAACTATTTTATTCAATGTATTCAATTTAATCCTATTTACTATTATTCTTAATAATATCCTTCCATTAGTCTACTTCCCCTTCCAAATGATAAATTGAAAGAATAAATTTTCCCTGGTATGCGTACTAAATAATAGAAAATATATTTTCCATCACAATTATCTAATGCTCAATAACCACTAAATTAGAAGTAACATATAAGGGGGGTGGAAATTTTTTCATAAAATATTTGATAGAATATTTCTCCCTCTATGGTATATTTGGGAGTTCAAAAAAACCCATGCTACCAATTATATCTTGAGAGAGTTTAGTGAAAATTTTCAAAAAATATTTTATCCCAACTTCTAATGCATTTTGGTTATACATGAGGATGGTTGTTTCATTTCCCATAAAAATAGTTGTTCACATTATTCCTTTATGTTCTATCCATTCAATATGACCATAAATCATGGTGTGAGTAAAAATAATCCCAACTATGAAAAATCATCTACAGGATGTCTAAATCAAGACACCTTATTTTTAATCTATGACACCATCAGTTTTACCTTGGTCCTTTTTTATCGTTATCTATTCAAATACTTCATGATGGTTCTTAAATAATATGTTAATTGATGTAATAAATGCCCCAAAGAGTGTTAAACCTAGTGCATAGTAAGATCACACTCACCATGCACCAGCATAAGGGATGAGATATACTCCCCCAACTCCCTTCGAGGTTGTTACCCCTAGATGAATCTATTTCAAAACCATATCCAATTGTTGTATCTAGGAAGGGATGTTTTGATAAGAAATCCAAACTCTGTTATTTACCATAACATTGGAAGTTATCCTATATTTATGATTATCTTGAGGTTAATTAATCAATTTTAATCATCCTATTTTATAAAAATTAACTAAAAATTTGTATGAACCAACTGTAGAGACACATACTATTCATACATAGATGTTACACCATATTTGATGAGTATTAATTACATAAAATATTCATACATTGAAGAATCAAATTGTTCTAATATACTTGGATACATTGATACATAAAAAATGGTACATAAGTGAATGATATCATCTCCCACTATGATATTTATAACTATCGCTATTCTTAGACAAATCATACATAATATGTTTCTTCTAAACCTGGGGAAAAGAATCAAAAGAAATGTTAAGCTATGATTCTCAGTAAGGGTAGATAAGTGAGTTATCAATGATCACATTAACATAACATGAGAATATGGGTATGAAAAATGATCATAATATTAGAAAACCATACCATGCATTTCATAGATTATCATCTTGAGTAATGGCATAATGTTTAGACATTCATTAGACATGAAATATAAAATATTTCAATGAACATGATCAATGATAGCATAACATAAACATTGGAATGTAACAAATAAATAAGCTAATAACATTGTGAATATTTATAAATATAAACATATTCACTTAATATGTTAAGTACATGAAATCAGTTCCTATAATAAACTTATATATATAAAAACTATATCCACACATAATCTTATGGACATAAAATCATAGTCCATGTAAAAAAATTTAGACATAAAAAGTCCACGCATAAAATTATAGACATGAAACCCCGGTCCACACATAATCTTATGAACATAAAAACTGGTTCTAATAAAGAAACTCTTAACATGAAATTATGTTCACTCATTAAACATTTACCACATGAGTTTTCAATCTATACACAATGAATTGGAGAACTATATAATTCCAATCCACCTTATCACATAATAAAACTATACATATGTGCTCCATGATATCGTAAAGCATTTATCATATCATAAACAATGAAAAAATATGGGATTCATCAAAATTTCGTAGAATAACCAATAGAAATGAGATGGGTTTCAAAATCATTTCATCGTTATGTAACCCACTTAAATGTAATGGGTTTTATAAACATATTTTCATAATTATAATACACCATCCATAGAAAGGATAAGGATAAAATCATTAAATAATAAACCTAAAAAGGTTAGAATACAACAAATTATGTAATCTTAGATGTAAAATGATTTTAGAAGATCACTTGAAATAAGTCTTGAGTAAAATAGCCTTTTCAATTTGAAAAAACTTATTTAGAAGCTAAAAATTAACAAGATATTAAAGAATAAAAAATTATTTTAAAATGAACCTAGAAAATTTTGAAGGAATCCTCAAATAATTGATTGGTTATTATGGTGGGAAATAATTTTCATCTCTGGAAAAGTAAAAAATTATTCCTTTCATATTTTTGGAGAATGTTCCGAAGTAACTCATTTAGAAAACGACAAGAACATTCCTTCTCTAAAAATAGAAAATGGATAATTGGAAAAAATTTCTCAAAATATTAATTTTATATTATTAAAAACATTACATCAAACTTTTTTAGAAAACCTGGACATGGAAGAGAAAGGAATTTCAACTAAAGGGAGAAATATAGTTCATTTTCCTTAAAAATATTTCTTTAGTATCCTAAGTATATAAATTGAGTAAAATGAAATTAAAACATTTAATGACATGAAAAAATGGTGTATAATAAGATTCATGGGATTATTTAGAGATATATTATAATACTTCATCATCATAACTTAACTATAAACTATACTGATAAATAATGAGAATGTAACATTAAAAATTTACCACTTTTGCAGATGTTCAAATTAAAACATAGTGAAATATGGAACCTTTAATGGATATTTATATCCCCATAATTATCATGAGTATATTAATAAACACAATTTATGGTAATTATATTAACCTAATAATAGAAAAAATAGGTGAATATGTCATGTGTCTCATAGAAGTAAAAAAGAGATTAAAATCACATACCACTTTGAAATGTTTTGAATTGTAAGCCACATCAAATAATTAATTCAATTGAAATCTTTGATATAAATAATAAAATAAAATTAATGATATAATATTTCAAATGGAAGTAATTAAAACACCAAAAATATTATAATTTCATAATAAAACATATATTATAAAGAAGACAATTTGAGAAGTTAAAAACATTACCTCTAGTCTGACATCTTTCATACATGTTTGATCCTCATATATTAAAAATATAGATGTATTATAAATATATTAAATAACCATAATTATATATATATCATACAATTTATTATTTAATTATAACCTTTTTCCTCTCATTTTATTAATTATTATTTATTAAAATCACAGTTCGAGGGGATAACTGCTTTATTTTTCACGCATGTTTTGGTTCGATTATTTTGGTACTTATAGTTCAATTAAGGTTCCATAATATAAATATTGTTAATTACTATATATATATCATCTATATTCACTATATAAAAATTTATAGTCATCCATAAAATTTAGATATAGATAAATGAATTACGTAATTCTTGGATATTGTAGGTCGTACGTATATATAAACGTTATTTCCATTTTTAGAAGAACAGAATGAAAAAAAGGTATATAATAGTTAAACATCTAGAATTATTTTTATATCATAGATATAATATATATATTAATTAAATATATTTGTATTTAAATACATGTGAAATTAAAATATCACTACATAAAGGTGATAGTCCCCACATACGAATGACTAACGTTATCATTTTCTGAAAGATTAGAAGGTAATATGTTATATGTGATATTATTATTAAATAAATATGTTTTTTCAAAAATATAATATATATATATATATATATATTAAATCCATAATTATATCCAGTTGTGACTAGTGGTGATGGAAAAATAATTTGATCGATTCGTGAGGTGTTAGTCGGCATACACAAGATCGATGGTCTAATTTGCCATTCAACAGAAGAGGATATAGATGTATGTTATAACAATATCTTAATAACATATAAATATATAAAATAAAAACATATAATTATATCTTTATATTTTAAGAATATTTGAATGATGTGGAAGAATATATAAAACAAAAAATCTTGGTTAAAAACGATTCCACTTCTTTAGACAACCTATTTATGTTCTCACCAAAAACCTTCCCATGGAGGTTTTATAATAATTAAAAGGTCACTAGGTGATTTTAGGTATGTAATTATGGATTTTTTTCAGGTATTTTCTTAATCAAAAGTCTCTTTAAGTGTGGAAGTTAGAGGAAAGGGGATGTCCTTTTATAAGTGCTGGAGAGGACCCACTTGAAAATTTCTTAAAATAATTCAAAATCATAAATTCATTCCAAAGAAAAATAATTCAGAATTGATATATATATATATATATATATATTAATGTGGTATATTAAAATCTATTAATATGTTCATCACCTAGAATTTATAAGAATTTATTTTTGAATTTTACCCTTATGATTTTACTTTAAACCCCTGTAAAATAATTTTTCCATAATCGTGGTAATGAAATTTTAATGTTTGTAGTATTAATTATTTAAAAACATTAATTAAAACTTATTTAATAATATCGGTTATTATATTTAATAATATATAATCCATTTTAACGAATTTAATTATCATATGTCTTATAAATTAATTTAAAATTAAACTCGCATATGTGATGAAAAGCAATTTTACAAAGAAAACATTTGGAAATGTACAAAAACAATTATGTAAGAATTCTACAGAAAAATAATTCAAATAGAATAAATTGTTTTTATAATAACATAATTGAAAAAAATTTAATTTTGAAAAAATTATAAACAAAATTTAAATTTTTGAATTCATTATACGAAAGGGTGATTTTTAAAAAAATTTATATTTTCCCCTATTTAGTAAAAAATTATTCTTTTTAGAAATTCTAAAAAATTAACTCTATGATAATTTTACATTGGTAATTTAAAAAATTATGTTACTTCTTTCTAATAAATTTTCTTAAATTAGTATAAAATTAAATTAGTGTCTAAAATGTGATGAAACTATTTTTTGAGAAAAATATTGTTTTTAAACATAAAATTATATTTATCATTAACCTATATCTTAAAAACATATTATACGAATGGTAAAACCATTTACTGAATATTTAATATATAAATTTAACAAAAATAATTCACAAATAGTTATTTATTTAATTTATTAAGACAAAATACATTTCGGGGAAACAAATAGTTTTTTTGAAAAACATTTATTTAAATTTAAAATGATTTTTTCATTTTCATTTGTAATAAATTTAATACCGATGAATTTATTTTATAGATATTTAAGAAATATATATTCCATAATTTATTTATTATAATTTATACCCACAAATTTTCTTTCTAGGATAAGAGTATAGTATATTATATTTCAGTTAGACTCGTATTTATGTGAATCGCAAGCTAACTAGGTGATTAAATTTATTTAATGGTAAATATATTCAAAACTCTAGTATTGTTACATTCTACCCCCCCCCCCTCCCAATAAATTAAATACTCATAATTTGATCATCTACTTGGTCATTAATGGTTATACATTTAAAAATTCCTTTTTGGAAAACTCACAACACAAAATAGCATAATAAAACTTCTTATTGAAAAGAGGAAAAATATAATGTTCATCTGGAATAACATATAACTAGGTATCCATATAAGATAAATTAGTGGGAAGTAGGAATATATATTTATAATAAAATTAATGTCTATAAATCATTTATCAAAGGAATGTGAATGATCAATAGAAAACTAACAACCTTAAAACCACAAACCAAAGGGATGTGAAAATGACCATAGAATCAAAAAAATAAATCCAATATGATAAAATTCTCATTTTTAGTTCTTTTTTAAATAGTTTATGAATTTTTTACCATCTAGATTAATAAAATAATGAAAATATACATACTTTTCATGTAAAAGTTCATTATTTAATAAATTACCAACAAAATATCATGTTTTTATTCAAACGATGCATATCTGAAATGATATTTTTTTATCCCTAAAGAACTATAATAATCTTTTAATATATCACATAATCTAAAAATTTATAATAATATTTTCATCATTTATTTAGACATTAACCAAAACCAAAATAGTTATCAAATGTAGTAAAATATTTTATGTTCAAAAATATCATAATAACACCCAAATTTGAACATAACCAATTCCATAAATAGTTAACCATTAAATAAAATTAAATCCCAATGTTTTGAATGATTTGATCTCAAATACTACCATGATGAACATAACATTTATCCTGAAATAATTTTAATCACTCATATTGTCTCATACCAAGATGTATATATCATAATTATTTCTGAAATATATTCCCAACAAAATAAAATATGATTCCAAAAGATAATTGTCCCTTTATTCCATAAATAAGATCCCATATTTTCCAAAAAAAAATATTTCTATTAGATGTTTTGGTTTATCCTTGAATCAATATACAGTCCTTGTTAGACTCAAAATATCATATGTTATTTCATTATTCCAAAATCTATATAGAGAGAGATAACCAAGGATTTGAATCACATAAAATTGCACTTAAGGGTGAATGGTAATAATTTCTTAGGACTCATTCATAAAATTATACAAAATTAAATTCTCAAATCTAAAGTAGATGATAAGTGTTCCAAAATTTTCATGACTCTATTTAGATATTTTTATTTTTAAGCTTTTCATTTATCCTTTCTCAAGAATGTTTTTTGTGTCTTATTATCCCCATTATCCCATAGATTATTTCTTGGATTATCATAATGGAAAAACTATTTTCATATATATAATTGATGTATAGGTGGGATTTTTTGAACACTATCTTCATTACATTCATTGATTATCTTATTTACAATACTTCGATAATATTTCTCTCGATGTCAAGGTTTCCCACACTTGAAACATCATCCTTTTCCTTTTAAGAATGCACCTGAGATATCTCTCCCAAATTTTTTTAAGGAATGAGGTATGAAATTTTTTCTTCCCTCTATATGATATTCAAATAATACTTCCATGAAACACCATCTACCTTTCTTATCACCAAAACCATCAGGGTTTCCAGATTCCATTTCAACATTGATTTCACATCGAATGATTTCATTATAGATTCAAAACTCCCTTATAGATAATACCTTTTGATTAACTGGTTAGAAACAACTAAAAATAGATCAATTTTGATTTTAAGTAAGATTATTAAACCAAAATAATATGTTTTATATTTTTTAAAATAAGACACATGGGTTCCACTGGATTGATCAACTTTCTTCATAAGCTCATGTAATTCCTTCTCCATTTGTAAACATAAAATATGAGTAAAGTACATACTGAAAATATCCACTTAAAATCATCCCATTACATATAGTAAATTTCATCCTCTTCCCTCATATTATATTAATATTACTCCATTTATATGATTTAACTTAATAATGATAAATGGGTTGGATAACTTTTTCATGGTCCAAAAACTGAATAAAAAAAATATTTTCCATCAAATTGATCCATTGTTCAAAAAATATGGGATCATAAGTCCCAAAGAGGTAGGGTGGAAGTTATCACATAAAGGATTAAATAGCAAGTTTCTCCCACCTTGTTCGATTAGGAAGATCAATATAAACCATGTTATCACTTATATCTTGACAAATTTGTGTGAGGAATGCCAAAAAAATGTTTCATCCCAACTTTTGATACGTTTGTTTGTACATGAGTATGGTCATTGAATTTGACTTCATATTCTTTGTTTATAAGAATCCTTCGGTTTACATCCACTGATTAAAACTAAAAAGAATGGTAGGAGAAGAAGAAATCATGACATTGAAAAATCATTTATTGGATGTCTAAAAAATGACTACATCTTTTCAATCAGTGCAACATTAGGTTTTACCTAGGATATTGAAGATCATTATCTATTCAAAACATTCATGATGGTTCATAATTAAAATTTAAATTATCCTAGGAAAATAATTAGGAGTATCAAACTAGGTTCTCTCTAAGGCCACACTCACTATACACTAGAATAATATATGTGATCTACTCTACCAAATATTTTTGGGGACATTACCCATTGATGTATCTATTCCAAAACCATGCCCACTTGTATTATCTAGACATTTATGTATTAGTAGGAAAACCACCCTCCTTTACTTACTATAACATAGTATGTTCTTTGATATTTAGGATTATTCTAAGGATTCTCAATAAATGTTTCTCGTCCTATATATCAAAGGTTAACTATAAATTGATATGAAAAAAGCTATAGTGACTCATAATTTTCATACATAGATATTACATATTATTAGATAAATATTTATTAAATAAAATTACGATCCATGACAAAATCATATAGGTTTATTATCCTTGGATACTTGGATATATAAAAAATTGGTTCATAAGTGAATTATACTATCTGCCACTATGTTCTTCACAACTACCACCCTTCTTAGACATATCTTATATAATACCTTTCTACCTAACCTCAAGAAAGGTAATGTATGAAAGAGTGAGATCTGATGCTCAGTAAGGTTAAATGTGATATATATTAATGGGAAATTAAACATAACATGATTATATTTGTATTCTAACTAAATCATAACATTGGAATACCATACCCTTCATATCATAATTCATAATCTCAATTCATGGAATTAAGTTTGGTAGTTAATATGACAAGAAACATAAAAGATTTTAATGAACATGAGACATGAGAGAATAACATAAACATAGGAATGTGAAAAATACCAAATATTATTACATTTTGAAGTAGTATAAATATAAAAATATTCACTCAATAAGTTAAGGACATGAAATCAGGCCCTCATAAATTTTTATAGATATGATAACCAATTCCATGAATAATCTTATGGACATAAAATCTAGGTCCAAAACAAATATTGGTATTAAATATAAGTTTGTATATAAAAATAAGGATATGAAATCCATGTCCATGTTTATTTTTATAAAAAATAAACCAAGGTCCACACATGAAATTTTGAACATGAAATCAGGTTCAACATAACATATTTACCTCCTAAGTTATTGAGGATTTCCCAATGAATTTTAGGAATATATAATTAAGGGACAACCGGTCACATAATGAAAACCATGCATATTTGTAACAATATATCATAGAACATTTATCAAATCATAAAAATTGAAAAATAAATGGGTTTCATAAACATTTCATCATAGTATAACCCATGGAAAAGAAATGGGTTTCATAAAAGTTTCATCATTTCATCATACCATAGCCCAAATGGAAAGGTACATGTTTAATACATATATTATCATAAGAATAATAATAAAATCCCTAGAAAGGATAAGGATGGAATTATTGGACTATATCCTAAGTAAGGGTTAAGAAACATCAATGGATGTCATCATAGATGGAAAATTATTTTAAAATATAACCTGGAACATTTCTCTAGTAAAATACCATTTTCACTTTGAAATAACTTGTTTGGAAACTTATAATTTACCAAATATTAAATGAAATGTTATATTTCAAAATAATCAATAAACATTATAAATCTAGTTTCAAATTATTTAGGGGATAATTGTTGGGTAATTAAATTCATATTGTATGCATTATAATAAATATTACATTCACATTTTTGGAAAATTGGTAAAAAGTGTTTCATTTGTAAAATGATAAAAATATTCAATTTAAAATATTCTATAAAAATTAAAAATTCATAAATATTTCCTTAAAAATCATTAGATAAAAGTAAATAAATTCTTCAAAAATAACAAGAAAACATGGACATGGAAGAGAAATATTGTTTGATCGAAGATAGAAATAAAGTCGATTTTCCTTAAAAATATTTATTCTATATAATGAGTTTATAAAGAGAAGAAAATGAAATAAAAACATTTAATTTAAAAAATAACTATATTATTAAAAATAATAATATTTTATTTATATATTTATTGATATTTCATCATCAGAACATAACCATAAATAATTGAGATAAACAAAGAGATTGTATCAAAAAAACCCATACAACTTTGGTTACATTATGAAAACCTCAAGAAAGAGAAAACATTATAATTACATGTATATCCTAATTATTTTAATGATAATAATAATAAAATACATTTATCATAATTATATACTCCTCATAAATGAAACAAGTTGTTAATATTGCATGTTTCTTACAAAAGTAAAAGTGAGAAGAATTTCACATAAAATCTTTATATATTTTGAATCGTAATCACCATAAATGAATAAAATAAAATGAAAATTAGTTTATAATGAATAAAAACCAGAAATAAAATTTAAAATGGTTGTAATTACACCTCATTAATGAATATAGTATCATAACAAAACATATGTCCTAATAAAACAATTTCAGACGTTAAACCCGTATCTCATGACCAAATTTCTTCAAACCCATTTAAAATGACTGTATAAAAAATATATAATTATTATAAAAATATTAAATAAGAATAATAAAATATATCATAACATATACTATTTATGTATTACCTTTCACCACCCATATTTTAATAATTCATTATTAAAATCACATTTTTGGGTGATAACTACTTCATTTTTCATATATGTTTTTGTTCGATATTTTTAGTCCATGTACATTGATTATGGTTAACTAATAACCAGAATTATAATATTGATATAAACTCATATATTTCCACAATATAAATATAAATTATAATCAATAAAAATTAGATGTAGAAAAATTTATTACATTGTTCATGGAGAGGGTATGTTGTACGTACGCATGAGTGATGTTTCCATTTTATCAATGACTGGAACGAAAGAAAGGTATATAGTAATTATCCATTAAATAATTATTTATATATTATATATATCATTTATATTTATTAAATCCATAATTTTTTCTTTTTAGGTAAAAATAAAATGAAAAATGAATCACATCGCTTCATGGAGGTTATATTCCACACATATGCATGGGGGAATTTATCATTTTCTAAATGATTGGAAGGTTAAAATATAGATGTGATATTCAAATTAAATAAGTATAATTATATAATAAATATCATATATATTTATAATAAATACAACATTATATACATCCACAAGAGGTGGTGAATGAAAATGAATTGCATCAGTGCGTGAGGCAGTAGTCCTCTATACACAAGAATGACTATTTAATTTTCAATTTTATGGAAGAGGAGATAAATGTACGTTATTACAATAAAATAATAACATATAATAATATTTAATATAATTTTTTTAATATTGAATCATATTTTAAGAAGATTTTAATGAGGTTGAAGAAGAAATAAAGACAAAACCCTTGATTAAGACTGATACCTCTAATTCAAAAAATCTCTTTATATTTGCAGCAAAATCTATCCTATGAGGTTTTTATAGTAAAAAAGTGACTTCATTTAATGGGTTTTTATTTTAGGGATGGGTTTCGTTAGGTCTTTTCGGATCAAAAATTATCTTGAATTTTGGAAATGATAGGTGAGGGGAGTCCTTTTATATGTGGGGGGGGGGGGGGAAGACCCATATGGAAATTTAATTAATAAAGTAATTCCCAAAGGAAATACATAAAAATGCGAATATATTTTAATTTAGAATATTAAATGGTAAAAATATATCTATAAATTTGTATTTTGATAAGTAAAATTTACAAACATACAATTTTCCTATAATTTTTATGCTCTCGTAAACCTATTTTAACCTTAACCACAGTAATAAGTTTTTACTCTTTTTACTATTAATTATGAAAATATTTAAGTTTACTTATTAGCTATGATTAATTATTATAATTAAAAATATTTAATCCAATTTAACAAAATTAAATTATAGAATTTTTATAATATAATTTAAAATCAAACCCATAGACACGATGAAAAATGATTTTCCCAAGAAAACATTTTCTCAAGTATAAAACGTTTTAATGTAAAAATTCAACATAAAATTGATTCCAATATCTTAAATCAGATTAATAATAATATAATATATCAAATTTAAATATTTAACTATTTATGAACAAAATATAACTTTATAATTCCTTTAAACAAAAAATATTTTTTTAATAAAAATCAATATTTTCACGATTCATTGAAAAATTAATATTTTTATAAAATTATAAAAAAATCACTAAAAGTTAATTTTCACATCATAAAATAAAAAATGAAGTTTCATTTTTTATAAATAATATATAAAAATTTAAAAAAATATAAGTGTTCAAAATTGATAATAACCATTTCTTAGAAAAATATAATTTTTAAGCATAAAACTGGATTTTTTTATCTCATGCCTAGAAAAAATATTTGATGAAAGATAACACATTTTATTTAATATTTAATGTATAATTTTCATTAAAATCACTCACCAATAGTGATTCATTTAAATTATTAAGTTAAAAATCCATTAGATTAATTAAAAATCTTTTAAAAAAAATTATTTTACTTTCAACTATTTTTTATTTTCATTCCATTTAATTGATAACCAATGAGTTTATTGTATATATATTTAAACAAAAAAAATCATATTTTATTAATTCCTATTCATACCCTCAAATTTTATGTCTTCATTAATTGTATACTATATTACGGTTTGTTTAGACTTAGGGTTTCATGTACCACAAGAAAATGTAGAGATTAAATTTATTTAAAATGAAATATATTATTAAATCATAGGTTCTTACACTAATACTTGAATTATTAGTGGAATAAATTTTTGATATTGTCCTCGTATAAAGTCATCCTTGATCAGATGGTCACTGATAGGTTTCTCAATCTTTTTCACTGTCATGTTACAACCCTTCCATGAGGCCCTACTAGGACATATGCATGGTATATTCCTACAATGTAATAATATAGTCGTTGGTCATCAAAAAGTAATTGGGCATATGACTCAATATGGATATTGAAATTAACAGCTAATAAATATATGATGACTCTAACCTTAATATGTTCCCAATAACTGGTTCATCAAAGTATTAAGTTAAAAAGGAGGTTATCAATGTCCAAGTGAATTGATATGTCACCCTCCACCCTAGAATTGCGTTTTATGGCATAAAATTTAAACTTAAAATATAAAAACACCATTTACCAAAACACAAAAACCAATCATCACAAGAAATATTACTATAAACTCAATCCATAATAAATAATATCCTTGAAACAACTCTAACATGACACAACCCCGGAGACCTCATTTGGGTGGTTCTAAGCCAAGTGTTCCACCCTCAGCTCACCCCCAATATTATAGAGTTTGGTGACTTGTATCGATTATTAAGAATACATATGATGGTAATACCTATCCTAATAGACACACACCCCTACATAGTATGTAATAATTCAAAATAGATAAATAAAACTAACATAAATATATATAATGCTTCAAATGAATGCTATGATCAAAAAAAATTATAACTAATACACGTTATATAATGAAAATGGGGAAAGATACATGCCTAACAACCAGAAAGGGAAACCAAATTAACCTACTATTATGGTTAGTTCTCTATAATGATTTTGATCTAGACATGAACATCACTTATTACTATCAACTCATGGGACCACTATGCTCAAAAAATATTATATCTGTAGAGGTTTTTATTGAACTATCTATCACATAGATAAGATCATAAATGTGTAGGTTAAGACTCTCATAAAGAGGTATGTATATACATACACACTACCAAACTCTAATAACTACAGAGAAATAATGATAAAACCTAATCTGCTCAAAAAAATGAGAATAAAAGCAATGGATAATCCATAGGAAACAAAACCTAAATACAATTAAAATAAATAAACCCATATCATGAAAGAATAAATATTTATGTCATAGAAATATGAGAACCAGTAAGTATTTCAATGAATTTTATGTACCCAAACGATGTATCTATAGTCACATCTATTGAACCCACACCTTACAGAAGAATTTGTGTCAGTGGAGGGTGTAACCAACCCCAATATGAGACCTGTACAACATCTCAACACTTAAGTAGGGGTTGATTCTGTCTATATAGTTATATTCCCAATTCCTTGAGTATATGAGGGTGTATCAACCCAAATATGTGATATGGGGCACCCATACCTTTAAATAAACTCACCACCAAGGGGTACCAACTTAGAGAATAATTTTATCACCTCTATCCAATCCCATCGTCTTCCCTATAGTGATTAAAATACTAAAATGCACACATAGTCATATTTTGCGCCTATGTTGATGAATATAAATGCTCCATCACACTCTAGAAAGAAACAATATCCCGAATACTACTAATTTATACAATTAAAATTCCCAATAAAGGTGATATGAAAATCCAATTAGGTTGGAAAAGTACACGTCATGGACTACAGTGGTACATGGTGTATAACACCTATAGATAATTTTTATCACGTATTAGCTCATGAAACAGAATGAAACATACCATGTATTATTTGTTACATGATTTAAGGGGTTATATGGATAATATTAATATACCACCACAACACAAATTTTTGAGGGATGACAGACAAGTAATTACCTATACGGTACATAGTGCGTGTGTCCAAATTACCACATGGGAATTTACTCCCTGTGCACATTATGCGGGTCCAATTTAATAGATATTAATTTAACACTGGTCTATATGACCTGGGTAATTTATCTTCATCCAAAACCCTAAAAATCATTTTTTGGGAAGTACACAACATGTGGCTCTAGATCATTGGCTATGTGACCATTCCTATAAGCCCAAAATTTGAAGAATGATTATATATTCACCATCATCACCAAAATCAGCCATGATCACGTCTAAAGATTCAACAAATACCTCATCGATATTTGGTGTAAATATAATGGCTGATTATTGGGTGTCTATCACTATAAAATAAACTAATAAAGGATTCAAAAACACCAATGTTACCTTTTCAAATCACTACCTATAATATCCCATGTTATAGTTCCTTCATATAATCTAACATCATATTCATTAATTTCACATGCCTTGATCCTTTCTAACATGTCAACATCCATCTATTGGAAGACCTAAATATCAATTGTTTATTGAATCCAAACTTTTTTCATCGAACCAACATCCATAATAGTGTACAGTGGTAAAATCATGAATTTAGTGAGGGAAAATGATCAAAAATAATTCAAAATGTATTAGTTGGTGACTGGTGAAAAGATCCATATCCCATTTTCCAGGAATGGATCTACGAAAAATGTTGAAAAAATAGTTTTTAATGAAAAAAAGTATACCAAAATAATGATAAAATAATTTTATTTTACATAAAATTGAGAAATAAAATCAATTAGGAGTAGTATATGCTCATAATCATCATGAATGGGTAAAATTTTAATAAAAATCCCTACTTCAGTAATGAATCGTTCTCAAATGAACAGTGTATTTATTTTTGGGTCTTTTGTTGATCCTCCTCTATGAACACAATTGTTAGATCCTCCAGTATCCCTAAAAATTTTTTACCCTTTAAATATGCCTTTATCAAGATAAATTTAACCAAAGATAACTCTAGTTATAGAGGTTAAGGATGAATATAAAGGTGGTATTTAGCTCTTATGATAGGCTAGTAAATAAATCTACTGATCAATCTGTTGATTGATTCCACAATGATAGTATGATCCTAGGAAGCCCAATGTAAACAAAATCTTTATGACCAATAGGGTAAAACCCTTATTATTAATAATTGAAAAACTACTTCATATTCCTCATTTTAGGCTCTTTTTGAAAGAGAATCATTATTCCCATGAACTAGCATCCATGAACTAAAAGTAATTTAATATTTATGAAGCCCCTAAATACTAAAATTAAAAAAAAACTCAGTTTAAAACATCATAAAAATTATTCAAAATATTTAAAGGGTTCAAAAATCCAAAAACCAAAGTATTTGCATCTTAATTTTTTGTATTTGGTGTGTCTTTTGAACTATAATATCACTTTTAATATGAAAATAATGCCTTTTAGTCATACCTTCCTCATCATGTGTCATATTTATGAGTTTTTAATTCCTACATGTCCCAAATAAATTATAGAGAGTACGTATAGAGTATCATGAAAATGTGAGATTTTTTCTTGGATTTGAGTGTGTGATGTCTGTTTAGAACCAAAATATAACATTTAAAGTAAAACCACAATTTCAGTATTACCGATCATAGTATGTATTTGATTGGAATGCAGTTAATTCATATGCATCATAAATTAATCACATGTCATTTTCCTAAGTTATCAAGAAAATATGAGATAATTTTCTTGATTTTGATTGTGTGATGATTGGTTTGAACAGAAATGTCACTTTAAAATTTAAAAAAAAATTCACTGTCAGACATATCAATTCACCATATATTATATTGATGTTCAGTTAACTCCAATACATTATAAATAAATTATAAATACTTTTCCTAATGTGTCAATAAAATCCAAGGACATTAAACTTGTTTTGAATATGTGATGCATGTTTTGAACTAAAATGTCACTTTTAAACTGAAAATAAGAATTTTGATTGATACTAGCCACATCATGTTTCAGATTAATGTTATTTTGATTTCTAAAAATCCCAAATGAATTATGGATCATTTAAAACAATTATCACAAAAATATGAGTGTGTTGGATATATATTGAGTGTGTGACACAGGTTTTAAACAAAAATGCCACTTTCAAATGAGAACATAACATTCAATCAAGATGGACACAATGTCCATAAAATTATTATATAGTTAATTCTTACGCATAAAAAATGAATTAACAATCATTTTACTAAAGAAAAAAATAAAATATTAGTGTGTTTTTTTACTTTTGAGTATATGATATGAGTATTGAACTAAAATATCACTTTTAAACTAAAAACATAAAATATCAGTCATAATACTATACCATGTGTAAACTTGACATGAGGTTGAATAAAATACATAAAAATGAAGTATTTATCATTTTAATAAATTATCATAATAATCCATGTTTGTTTTATTACTTTTTAGTATATGATATTTTGAACTAAAATGTCACTTTAAAATGAAAACATTCCCTTTCAATCATACTATGAACATTTTTCATTGAATAGATGTGCTCATAATAGTTGTATTCCATAAATTAATTATAGTTTTTTTATAATGTATCAAGATAATCCATGTTTGTTTTCTTAGTATTGAGTTTTTCATCTGAGTTCTGAACAAAACAATCACTTTTAAATAGAAAATGAACACTTTTAATCATAAATACAGTATTAATGTTTGTAATTAATGTGTTCTTAATTCCAACATGTCATAAATGAATAATAAACCCTTTTTCTAAAGTATCATGTCAATATGATCATCTTCTTTTAGTTTTGACTATGTGATTCTGGTTTTTTAAAAATTAGGAAACATTAAATTGAATTGACATAATGAGGGTACCATTTTTTTATTCAACACCATTCTTTTAATTTTGAAATTAATTCAAAACTAAGGGTTAAAAAGAATGATTCTAATCACATTGAACTTATATAAATGTCTCCAATAATGATATTTAATCATCTTAAAATTAAGTTAGAAAGTAATATATATTCAACCACTTAATGATATCTATGAAATAAAAAAATTAAAAGATGATTGTAAAGCCCCACTTTATGATGTCTACAAACATTAAAACACTATGTACGTCATAAACCCATTCTAAATGAAATTTATTTTCTCATTTCAATATGTGGATTATCAATAGTTCTAGAAGTACAAGGAAAATATTGATAAAAAATAGTTGATAATTATTTTTAATGAAATTGTCATTACCATTAGAAATACCTATATAGTTATGCTAGTATTTGGATAGAATATGAATTATGTTATAAATTTACCAATTTAATAACCACAATCGATGTGGTGAATTGGTTTTGTACACATGAGGAACATTTAGAAAATTAATTAATTAATTTTGATATATGTTTTGATTGGGAAATATTTTTATATATACCATAAAAAAGTATCCATTTTTTTAAATTCAATGGTCTACTAGGTGAATTAACCATACCCATACCCTGATTTTGATTATAAATAAACACCACCATATCATAACAAAATTCTGGTTAAAATATTTTATAAAACATAAAATTTGATATATATTTTTAAAATATTGAATGTAGTGTTATTAATTGATAATGTAAATCTTGTGTGGGGGATTTATTGGATATTTATTCATTGGATACAGGATATACAATTTTACAGCTTTTAAATAGATCATAATGAGAATCCATAAAATTATAAAAAATAAATAGGATTATGTAATGGAAAAAAATATTTCATAAAATTATATTCTATAACATTACCATTGTACTTTTGTTATTGAGAAGGTCTATCATATGTAATTTTTCAACTATTTTGGATAATTGGTGTTCACTTACTAAAATTTCATCTTCACCAGTTAATTATTTTTATATAGAAGTGGTGTGAAGACTAACAAGTCCAACTTTTTCTTCAAAGGGGGTAACTTTACATTAGAGTCATATATACTCCAATTAAAATATGAATTGTATTAAATTTAAATAAAAATATTAGAACAATTATTAGAAAAACAAAATTTTAGAATATACCACATTTATGCATTGACAACTGATGCTCCCTACCATTCATGTCGGACAATTACATTACCTTCTCTTGGATAATCATGTTTTTAATGAAATATCTATAAATTTTTTCTTTATATTCAACGTAAGATATTTTATTTTTAAAATGTAGTATATGTATGAAGTTGTAGAATTTATAATTTTGATATTTCAATTTGTGGGATAATATCACCCTCATTAGTACATTTTGACCTATTATTTTATATTTAGTTTTTCATGACCCATCCTTCAGTGTCCCTTTGTTTTTCTCCTTCTATAATAGCATAACTTAGTTATGAAAATATTTCATCAGCTATAAAATTTATTTCATTAAAAATAAATAAGAGTGGATATACCTCGTTATCATCATGAATCATTATAATATTAAACAATAATGCTATGAATTCTCCAATATAAAGTTCAACTATGAGAACATCGATATTATTAAGGTGAATAGGTAGCACAACACTTAGATTGTGATATATGTGAATCCCTAGTCACATGTGACATTTTTAATGTTTTTTAATGTTTATAATATTTTAAATTTTTTATTACATTGTAAATTTCACAAAAATTTGATGATTGGTTACTAATTAATATAAATCATCATCAATTTCACCTTGAAAAACTTTAACACATAAAATGTATTTGTAGTTGTTTGATTCATCTTTAGTATAAAATACTATGAAAAAATATATTACATCAGATAAAGTTATACATTGAGAGGAATATCTAGCATTAAAATAGAGGTCATGTGGCTCTTCATGTTGAGGGTACTATTGTGTTAATTATTCTAATTGACCCCTAAAATAAACTGGTTTATCACGTCAGTCTGTGAAAAAAAAATTATTGGAGTTCCCATTTATACTTGTATAATTCTCATATTATCATTTTTATATTCTTATTTGTTTACTTTCTCAATGTGTTCTTATGGTAACACTCCAAATCTTGAACCTATAATAAGGACATATTTTTATGGAAACTATAAATCCATTGAAAATATTTACTCTTTGGAAATATTAGACGATTATTCTGATGTATATACAAGATAAAAATATATAAAAAATTATTCATTTTTCTATAATACTATTGGAAATCAAAAAAATCTATTATTCCATACTTACACAAAATTCTCATACTATGTGTTTTCATATACTGTTTATCCCTTTTTATTTTCACAAGCCTATTTCCATAAAATAGGACATGGGATAGAAGGGGGTGGATATTTCAATTCATTAATCAACATATAAACAAAGAAACATAATTTTTTTTTGTTTCATATCACATAAATTATTTGTTGTATATTTAAAATATATTACTTTTTTCAATGAAGTGTATCCCATCCTTATTTTACAGTAGTGGTACGGTGTTTTTTATGCATATTATTTATTTTATATATTCTCTTTTAATTTAAAAATTAAAATAATAAATTAAATTTATTAATAAACATAATATAATGTATAATAAAATAATTTATAATGTTCTATAAATGAAAACTCCTCTTAAGAACGAACAAAATCTTACCATTTTTGTTGATTTATTATGTGTTTATATATAGATGGTGGGGGGATTTTATATAACCCTCATCATCCCAAATAGTATGTTTCATAGAAAGTGTTTTAAAAGTATATATGATTCTTTCTGGTGACCATTAGTTAGAATTTTGTCTAATAAATTTCTAATATATATTTACTATGTATAGAATAAAGTAAAGTAAATAAACATTTCATTAGTTGTTTTTTGATAAAATAGTGTAAATATATTATAATTTTACCCTAATATCTTTTCCTATTATTTCCTTCTATGAAAGAAAAACATTGATTCACTTTTCTGTATTAATTTTGATGTGAATAACCATATTGACCATAAAGTAACTAATGAAAATTATTATATTTGGTCAATATGATGATCATATTCATTCCATCCAACATTGAATTTTTTACCTCTATTTATTTACATAATAATTTTCACCAATAGTGTCACTATATGCCACTCCTATGTTTTTTTCAACTTTAAGTATTTCTATCTCTTGATCACATTCATGTTTTTTCTTACCCCCAAAATAATGTTCACCATCAAGAATTTTCTCAATTTCAATATTACCACTATGTTGTTCCAAGAGATTGGTAGAATTATATGGTGCATAATCTTTTATCTTAATAACTAGTTAAATAATTAAACTAGATTATTGAAACAAAATAGTGAACAAATAGTTTTGTTTGAAAACACATTATATATATAACTAATTGTAAACATTCGATTTTTTTCATTGAGTCATTTTTCTATTTAAATTTTATGGGATTCCTCCACCATGTAAACTATCTAAATCTCATTTCATGTGGTCCCCTATGAAAAAAAGACAATATCTATAATGGGACCACCAAAAAATTATTTTAACATTCTAATAAAAGAGTCATCCTCAATGGAATTTTAATTTAACCGTACAGTATTTGTAGTCACCAATAGAATAATTGGACCATTTATTTATTGGATCCCTAAAATAAAATAAATATACAACTTATGATTCCATTAAGAATAGTTCATAATTATAATCTCACTTAATAAAATATACTTTCACACATCCCAAATCATGGTTTTTAACTACAGTCCATTTATCAAACCATTTATATTAAAAATAAATACATGGAATATTTTATAATCTAAATCAAATATGTGTATAAATGATTTCAAAGTATAACATATTCACATAAATTAGACTTATATCCTAGGTACCAGATACAAGTATCCCTTCCTTTGAAGGAGTAACTCAACTATTTCTCATTGTACTACATTCATTATATTCCATTGTATTGGACATATAATTATTAAATACACAATCATTATAAGATAATACATGTATACATATTCCTTTGGTTAGATATTGAAGTCAATCAAAATTTTAATTTATATTTATAGTAAAGTACTTAAAAACATAGTCTCAAAATCGCCTTATAAACCTATGATTATGTGTATTAAATATCCATCATTCAATCATTAATGGATTCAAAGACATTAATATTTTTTTATGAGTCTCAACATATATTAAAACCTCTATACTTTTATATAAAATGTAAATATAATCCTAGTACCACTACATAAGAAAAACAGTACCAACAACTCTTCTGGATATTCCTTCAACCATAAGGTGCCCAGAGTGATGTTATATTGGTAGAACAATGTTATGTGTGTCAATGAAGTATTTGGTAAAGAATTCCATGTCTTGTTTAAAAATATATCTATAAAAAATAAAATCATCTTAAAAACTCTTATTATTTAAATTGCCATTAAAAATCATTATATATTGTCTAATGGGGTATATATAACTGTAATTTTTATGTCTATATAGTCAGATATATCTAACTAAATAAACAGTTATATTGATGAATCATGGTGGGTATAACATCTTCTATTCACATAATATGGTAAAATTTTCATTTACATATTTAAAAACCTCATAAGGATTATAACTTTACTATATATATATTTGAAAATAAAAAAATAATTGTAAAATTTTGTCGATAATTTTTAGGAATAATTAATTATAATAGAAAAATCATTAAATAATACATCAAAACGTGATAATTATGTGATTTTAATCCAATTAATAGCAATTCAATTACCCACAAAATATTCTTGGTATTTGACTAATACACCTCTCTAACGTGTACACTATTAATGATGTATCAAAATTAAAATATCTATTCTTGGAACTAGTGTAAGTCCCGAGAGGAAGAAAATTATTTCAATTACCTTTCTCTATAAATAACTCTACCATTATCCTTATATTATTCAAATATATTCAATCCTTAATCCCATTTTTCTGGGTCTATTTAATAATATTTAAAGTACACTTTGACAAAAAAAATCCATGTTCATGAAATTAAGATAATTTTTTGACATATAAAAAATTCTGATATCATATTTTGAAAATAATTATCTCTTTTTTCAAACCATTTATATAACATTTTTTTATGGAACAATCAAAAATGGTAACAATGTCATTTAATTTATAAAAAATGTTATTTCCAGGTGGTAAATAAGATTATGTTCCTTCTTCTGCATTCCCATCGAATGATGTCATCTAGGATCATTATTTATGTCATCAGGGTAAAAATTTATGATCCCCTAGAAACACTACCTTCAAGAAATATTGTAACCAAACCGAGTATATATTTTTTCACAAATGGGTTGCATAAAAATTAAATTAATTTTATTTTTAGAAAATATTCCATAAGAATGAAATAAAATTTTCATCCTTATCAATATAAATATTAATCTGAATTCTTTATTTATATGATAAAAATTAAATATAAAACATATATGATACATAAATTTTTAATCATTGATCAATGAAGCTAAAGAAAAAGGTAATATCATTGCCAGTTTTTTTGTTCGATTATGAGTAGAGAAAAAATAATGTATTTGTGCTTCAAGCATACCATGGTGACATATTATAATTTACCAAAATAAATAAATATGTAATATAACTGATACTTTGTATACAAAATTGATCTATTTCATTTATAAATATCACAAGACAGAGGTCTCCCAAATCGTTTCTAAATTCAAGATATGCAAGATCAATTTTCTTCCACTATGTAGAGTCTATCAAGTAACTGAACTTCTCTTCTTTAATTCTTGTATCATTGGGTGAAGTCATTTTCCATGTAGTATTATTACATTCATATAGATATTTAAACCTTATATTGATTTGAATGTAATATATAACTTTCAAAGGACTTCATTTATCTTTATTGCAACAAGTTTCACCACAATTAGTACATTTTAAGTGATTCTAGGTCCACATAAAATAATAAGAAGTCATATGGATAGACATGTATTCTTACAATGGTCATACCCATTGAATATATAATTCTTTAAGAATATTTGTTTGATAATGAATAATGAAATCTAAGTATAATAAAAATAAATATTTATAATTTAAGGTTAATATTCAATACATTTTATAATAATACACATCTAAGAACCGTAATGGTATAATTTATTTGGAGACTAGATACATGAACAATAGATTTAATGAATGATATTCAACACCCCCCCCCCCCTCCCCTCCCCACACACACAAGGTTATTTTCTCATGTTAACCTTCTTAAACATATCCTCACTACAAAAAACCAAGAAATATGGACTTTTTTCATTTTCGATGTTTTAAAACAACATTAAATGAGGTGTCGCTAATAGTTTATGTTAATTAACCTCACAAATTAATGGTAACAAGATACATTTCATAAAAATCACTAATTAAAGATGTTTTTAAATGTCACACTAAAATAAACAAAAAGGCATGGTGATGGGGCTGCATGGGAAGAACAACTAAGAAAAAAATATTTTAAAAAAATGGAAAAATGAATAAATTTATTTTATAAAAAAATATTAATTTCAAAAAAAATTGTGGCTTTTTTTCATTAGCGATGTTCTGAAGCATATATAATTCATTTACCGATGTTTCTCAAAAATGTTTGTTAAATGAGGTGTCTCTATTTTAAAACGTTTTATAAACATCACCAAAAAATGCATGAGTAGGCATGGGTGACGGGCTTGCATGGATGGAAGTGCTAAGAAAAAAATATTTAAAAAAGTGTTAAATAAATAAAATTATTTTATAAAAAAAATGTATTTTCCTGAAAAAAATTGCCAAAAAATGTGTGAGAAAACATGGGGGATGGGGCTATATAGGTGTAACGGCTAAGAAAAGAATATTTTAAAAAATAGCAAATAAAAAATTACATGGTGACGAGCCTGTATAGGTACAAAAACAGATAAATAATCATTAAAAAATAAGTAAATAAAATTATATTTTATAATAAAAAAAATTAATTTCAAAAAAAATTAATTATGTTTAACTTTTTTTATTTACCTATTTTTTAAAATATTATTTTTCATAGTTTTTCATTAGTGATTCCCACCCCCATGTCTTCTCGCACATTTTATTTTAATTTACAACACATTTCGTTGACATACCTAGGCAGTTTTACCTCCTCCGTCCATGTACAGGCCACTCCCCCTTCCTACTAGTGATGACTTTCAGAATCAAAATTGTGATCTTCAACATATAAATCAGACCAAATACTGACTGTTTTAGAAATTATATTTTTATAATGATATAATATCCTATATTTATACATATAATAAAGTATTTGTGTGTGTTTATATATATTTTTATAATTTATAATATATATATATATATCTCTTTGTGTGTGTGTGTTTATATGTGTGTGTGTGTGTGTATTTATATATTTGTGTGTTTATATATATATGTGTGTGTGTGTGTGTGTGTGTATATGTTTATATATATGTGTGTGGTAATATATTTATATGTGTGTGTGTGTTTTTATATATATGTGTTCATATATATGTGGGTGTTTTAATATATCTATATATATATATATATGGGTGTGTTTATATGTGTTTATATATGTGTGGGTGTGTGTGTTTATATATCAATATATATATGGGTGTGTTTATTTATGTTTATATATATATTTGTTTATATATATATATGCTTACAAATATGTAAATATATATGTTTATTTGTGTGTGTGTAAATATATTTGAGTTTGTATACATATTTATAATTTTAATTATAAAAAAATTATATATATCTCATTTAATAGAATTATAATTATATTTATATATATAATTAGCCATGTTTTAAAATATTTGTAAAACAAACACTAAAATAGCCACATTTTAAAACATTGGTAAAACTCTCACTAAAATAACCATGTTTTCATTAAAACATGTCTAAATTTAAAATATATATATATATATGTTTATATATATAAATATTTGTATATATATATATATTTATATAAGTTTGTGTGTTTATATAAATTGATATATATCAAAATTTATATTTACATATATACAGAGAAATGAGATATAATACTAATAAAAACATTCAATACACAAATGTAGAGAAGAACTCAATGAAACGTGAACTTGAGATATCATCGAGACCCACCGGGATGATTACCATTGAGCTTCACCCTGAGGGATATATATATATATATATATATATCTTTGTGTGTGTGTTTATGTATTTATAAATATTGTGATATTTAAATATATATTTTTATATTTATATATATATATATATAATTTTATCAATATATATATATATATGTAAATTAATATAATTACACTTATATATATTTTAAAAAGTTTTAAAATAGTGGTAAAAATATCAATAATTTATCCACGTTTAAAAATGTGGTAATTTTTAAATTCAACGATGTTTCATGTGAAATGTGGATAATTTAGTAATGTTTTCTAAAAAAATTTCAAAATTAGTGTTTTTTTCTAAAAAACATGGAAAAATTATTCCCCTATTCCAAAAAAATGTTGTTAATTTACATTTTTTTTATTAAAACATTTCTTCATAACCTTGGGAAATAGAAACATATGAAATGGAGTGTTTAGTTGTTCAGTAAGAGTAAACATGGGATATATCAATGGATGATAATATGAAAACATGAGATAATCATAAGGGTATGATAGGATAGTTATAACTTATAAAGTTCATATTTGGTCATTCATAGATCCTTCATCATGAGTCATGCAACAAAGTTTTAGTATTTCATAATACAAAAGTCATAAGAAAGTGGAATCGTCATTAATCAATCATGAGTGTTGAGATCATGTCATAAGTATAAATACATTTAATATGAATTATGGAACAATCATAGAAATAGAAAATCATATCATTAGTCAAGGATCACTTCCATGAATATCATATCGGAAGATGTCACATAGTGTATTTGGTTACTCGTTATTCCATCATTTCCATATTCGTGGTTCACATACAAGACTATCATAGTGGACATGGCACCTTATTGTTCACTCCCCATTCTAGTCTGTATTATCTCATGAGATACCAATAATTACCCAATTAATTATAGTGATTTAACGGTCCCACTAATAATATAATTAAAAACATATATGTGTGTACCCCATGATCAAAAAATAATTCATCAATTCATCATAACAGAACCCATGGAAAAAAATGGGTTTCATAAAATTTCCTTCATCACATGATCAAAGGCCATCCAAAGAAATAACATTTAATGTATCATTATATCATATCCATAGTGAACCATAAGAAACATCAAATGATTCTTATTTCGATGAAAATTCATTTAAAATGGAATTGGAACGTTTCTTTGAAAATAGGGGAAGATATAATTTTCCATTAATATCATTAAAGCTAAAATTTTCCAAAATATTCATAAAAAATCCTTTAAAATTACAATGGAAAATTTTAAATGAAAAATTAACTAAAATAAAGGTCATGATAGTGGGAACATCAATTTATTCGATAAATGTTAAAATAATTATTTCTTTCAAACTTTTGGTAAAAATTTCAAAAGAGAATTATTATGAAAATGATCAAAAAATACATTTTAAAATTTTGAAAAGAAAATAAAATATCATGGAAAATGGCTTTAAAAATAATATGATCATAGAAAATAACATTCTTGAAAATGTTTTGAGAACATGGATAATGAAGAAAAAAAATTCAACCAAAGTGCATAATGGGAAAAAAATTGCGACAGTTTATTTACAACGGGAGTGGATCCCCTCGCAAATAATCTTTTCGATGGAATTATTTGAAACAAGTTCCATTTCCCATCCCAAATAACTATTTACGTTTAGTTATTTTTATTGGGAATGCTTTTTTGGTGAAAATACTTTGGCGCGGAATATGTTCCACAAAAATGGAAGCCTATTTGCAATGGGAAACATAAACTCATTGCAAATATTATATCAATAAAGTAAAATTTTCGACGGATGGGTTCCATTGTAAATTGTTTGAATATTTCCGCCATTATTCATGACGGGACCCATCAAAAATAATTTATTACTAGATAAACATTTTTGATAGAACATTTCAAAAATAGATTCATAATATCCCTAAACTTATTTATCGTTAAAACTATTTGTGACGGGTTCCATCACAAAAATTTCAGTCGATACTAATCTGACCTATATAAATAGCCACTGTAGAATTTTTCCAGCATAAATCATTCACTTCATTGCTCTCTTTGGTTTATCTCTACAGAAATTTTAATTTGTCCAGGGATCCGACACTATGAGCATCGAATTACTGTTTTAGTTCCGGTAAAGCGTCATTTTTTGAGTTATATATTTTAATCGATTATTGTTAATTTATTTATTGTATTTTATTTCAGAAATTATTAGCAATAATTTTAAATAATTAGTTATAGTTTTTAATAATTAGTTGTAACTAATATTAATTATTAATATTAATGAATAATTAGAAATAATTATAATAATTAATAAATAATTATGAATAATTAATATTAATTAAAAATAATTAATAAATGTCAACAAAATTAAGTAAAAAAATTAACCATAATTAGTAATAATTGAAAATAATTTGTATTAATTAGATAAAGTATGCATGATTAGAAAATATTAGCAGTAAATAGAATAAATTCTTGGTAATTAGAAAAAATTAGCAATAATTCGGAAAAAATTGCTTTAATTTGGAAAAATGATCATTAATTAAAAAAAATCATCATCATTTTAAAAAAATTGATGTAATTATAAAATAAATAGTTTTAATTATATCAAAATTAGGGGTATTTATAAAAAAATATTTAAAATTATAGAAAATAAATAAAAGTAGCAAAAAATTGTAAACATTAGCGTAAAATAGATAAAATTAGTGGAAAGTTGAAAAAATTAGTGGTAATTCGCAAAAAAAATAGAAGCAATTAGTAAAAATAAGTCGTAATAATAAAAAATTTGTGTTAATTAGTAAAAAATTAGTAAAAATAATTATTAATTATGTGAAATAGTAATAATTAGTGATAATTAGTAAAATTTAGTTGTAATAAGAAAAAATTTACAGAAATTAGAAAAACAAAATAGTACTTATTAGTTGAAATTAGAGTAAATTAATAGAAATTAGAGAAAAATTGTGGAAATAAGTTGTGATTAGTGGAAATTGTTAGTATTTAGTTTAAATTAGTGGAAATTTGTATAAATTTTAAAAAAAAATTATAGAAATTCGTATAAATTAATGGAAATTAATAGGAAATCATAGTAATAATCAAAAAATATTATTAAAAAATCATGGTAATTAGTATAAATTTTAACAATTTGAGGTAATTAGTAAAACTTAGTGAAAATTATTTAAAATACCCATAAATTAGTAAAACTAAGTGGAAATTAGTAAACCATTAGAGTAAATTAATGGTAATTAGTGGAAAATTATTATATTTAGTGTTAATTATCAGAAATTTGTTGCAATTTCTAGTAATTTTTGGTAATATGTGAAATTTTGTGGTTATTAGTAATAATTAGGGATAATTAGTTAATATTCGTTGTAGTTAGAGGTAATTAGTGTTAATTAAAGTAATTTACATAAACTTATATGAAATTAGTGATAATAATAATAAATTAGTAGAAATTAGTAAAAACTAGTGGAAATTAGTCAAAATATGAAGAAATTTCTCAGTAGAAATTAGAAACAAATAGTAAAAATTGGGTATAATTAGTGAAAGTTAGTAAAAATTATCAGTAATTAGTTAAAATTAGTTAAAATTAATGTTAATTAGCATAAATTATCTCAAATAAGAGGAATTTAGTGGAAATTAGAAAACAAAAATAAATAATATGTAATTAGTAAAACCAAGTGGTAATTAGTTAAAATAAGAGACAATTAGTAAAAATTAGTGACATTTAGTAATAATTAGTGGTAATTAGTAAAACAAAGTTATAATTAGTAAAACATAGTGGTATTTGTTGGTAATTATTGGTATTTAGCATAAATTTGTAAACATGATTTCTAATTAATCGTAATGAGTAAATATTTGTGGTAATTTTCTACAATTAGATGAAAAAAATTGATTTAATTTGTGGATATTAGTAAAAATTTAAATAACTAGAAATGGATAGGTGGTGGTTGGAAAACATTTGTGTTAAATGCCAAAAAATAGTCCATAGTCTTTCTATTCATTATTATTTTTTTAGTTTTCAATATTTTATTATAATAAGTTATATCTACCAATAATTATCGCTATCTGATTATATTTAGAAGCAATTTTTATTATTTGGATTTTCTATTTTTTTATCATATTTTCCTTCTATCACAGTAATCAGAAGTAATAGTATTTTTATTTTTTAGAAACATATGGAACAGTGAAGTAGATAACAATTGTTTTATAATTTTTTTACTGGATAAACCATTATAGGGGGCCTAATAGTTAGGATAGAAATATTTTATATATTGATGGTTTAAAAGTTATTTTATCATTTAAATCATCAAACCTATATTTTTTTAGAAGGGACCATTTAGTATCCATGTAAGAAATGTGACCAGAGGATATTTAAAACATTTGACAACATTAGGGACATCTATTATGTTTTAGTTTCCAGAAAGACATTGATTTATCCTATTAAAATAGTGAACATAGATTTGTGGAAGATAATAATAATTTGGTTCTAGGTCAACCATGATTTAAAAATTTAGTACATGAGGATGTTGGTCTGTATTTTCAAAAAATAGGAACCAAGAATGATGATTCAACCCCCGAGTTATAACTATCTTAATTTTATGAGTTGATGAAGTCTTATAAGGATTCCTTATATCCTGGTTATGGGATAAGAAAATTTGAAGCTGTTTTAGAATATATGGATATTAAATCAGATAATGCAATGTAAAATAGTTATTTTGATTATATATTCTCTTTGGTTAAATCACCATTACAACAAGGAAATGTGTTACCTCTAAATTTATACAAGAGAGTGTGGATGGTATATAATTTGGGTCCTCGTTATGAGTAGATTCAAGATTGTTTAAGTGATTTCATAATAAATTATGTTGAAAAAGTGTCGTTAGTTGATTATCCAATATGTGGATAATCGATGTATAAAGTTTCGCAACAATGGGAGTCTGGATTGGTTCCCATTATACAACTAAGGTATTTCCCAGTAGCACCCATATTAAAGCATCCATTTATGTCTCGGAACATAGAATAATTATTTTCATGGAACAAAGGAAATATGTTAACTAGTAAAGGCTTAAATCATCCTTATGATGGTGATCCATGGAAACCTTTTGATCAGGTGAATCCTTTTTCACTTTAGGATCCTGCAATGTATGATCAGTTATTTCTACCTATGGTTTCTTACCATATGGTTCTTACGATAGTCAATATTATTTTTGTATCACCCTTATAAGTCCAAACAACTTACCTCCTTGGATGTGGATGAATAAACCACATATATTTTTTACATTTTTAAATCTAGGACATTCAAAAAAATATTGATGATAATTTTAATCCATTGATTGATGAGTTAAATTTATAATTGAGTATTGGATTCATTAAATTTTATGTTTCTGTGAAATATAATTTCATACTGAAATATGCATTATGTCAGACCTGGATTTTGAATTCCATGTTTTGTTCAAATCAACTTTTGGTTCATAGCATTCTCTTTGTTTATAGGTGTTCCAGGTTTGAATTTTTGGGGTCTCATGTGTTCTTTATCATTGACCTTCTTCTTGGGGGTATTTGATGGTAATTGGCCACCACTTTTGTCCAAGGAATGGTGTGAGGTTTTTTTGTTTTAGAGTTAGTTGTGTGACAACCCTAATGGCAACACTTGTGAGGTAACTTGGTGAGGTGGTCTATACCCTTGAGTTGGATGGGTTTTGGTGATAAAAGGATGGTTTCTTTAGACAATTTATCTCCTATATCCTTGGCCTATCATCCCCCCTTATTTCCTCCCTTGTATCCCCTCTAAAATTTGAGGATAATGTCTTGTATTTGGGTGTCCATAAAAGGCCCCATAGTTAGGTCGCATGGTTTACAAAACTGTGCTGTAAAACCATGAAGGGGTGTCCATTTCATTAAAATTTATTATTAATACCCATTTTTTCCTACAATAAATAAATATAATCCTCTCTATTCTTCCCCCATTCGACCTTAAAAGCCCTGGGAGGCCTCCAAGATCCCTTAAGCTCTCATGGAACCCATCTTTGATGGGGTTTTGGTGGGGAAACTCCAAGATTTCTTCATGTATGTGTTTCTTTCCTTGATTTCTTCTCTCTACTTAGGGTTTCTTCCATCTTTAATGATGTTCTAAAATTTCTATAAGTTTGGGTTTGAACCTAGGTTTTGATTTGTTGTCTTTTTAGTCTAATATTGAGGTTTTAGGTTGTTCTTCACTTCCTTTTGGTGCGGCAGTGGTGTGGTTGAAGTATCGCACCATGATGTAAGGGTTTTGACAAAAAATATAGGTGATTCCTTATGTAGACATTCCCTGATGAGTTAGTATACTTTATTTACTTATTTTTCAGGTTCCTTATTTGTTTTTTGTGGGGAGAAAATAGTTTTTGATGGATTTTTTTAGGCATTTAATGTTATAGATTCATTTTATCATGCAATTGGGTTATTTTCATGTGTGCATAATGGGGTAAAATTTGATTGCATTTTATAACATATGAATGTGATTTATTAGTGTTTAAACTGGCTTCCAAATCAGGTTTGTTAATTCTTGGGAGTCATGTGGGCCTCAAAGGGGGGGTTTTCAATGATTTGTATTTGTAAAACCTTGTAGTACTTCTTGTAAGTGTTTTTATTGAAATGTGTTCTTTTCAAGTGTATCATTTGTGGTATTACCTGAGGTAATTTTATAACTATTGGGGGTGGTCTAATTAATGTTTTTAGGGCATAAAATTATTTTTTGGATTGTTATTGGTATGATTTTGGCCTTGAATGGGGGTTTTGAAATGGGTCTTGGGTATAATACATAGTTATACCCCTTGGGATTTTTTTGTGGAAATTGTAAATGTTTTATTTGGTTAAAAAAGTGGAAAAGGGTGTATATATAATATTTGGGTGAGTATGTTCACCTAATATTGGATTTTTAAAGGTAAAGTTATTATTTAAGATCACAAAATTTTTTAGAATGTTTTAAAATTTTCTGATAAGTTTTATTAAATTGTGATTTGGGTGTGAAACATGTTTGTGGACTGTTTCGTGTGGGTTTGTTGAAAAAATGAATTTTGAATGTGATAATGGTATTATGTGATATGTGTGTGGTCTATTATGTGAGTTAGAATAAATATTAAATGTTTTATAAGAACTTTTAAAGTATTTGTGGAATTGTTAATCAAATGTTAAAAGTATTTTGGGCTATTTTGGTGTGAGTATGATTTGAAAATGAATTTTAATGAAAGATTTGATTATGTGACATGGGAAATATACATTGGGGATGTTTGTTTAATTTTTAATGTGGAGGTGGTATTTTCAAGTGCAAATTACATTTCATGTATTGTTGATCATGTTTGAGCACTAGAGGGAAACAATAGTGTCTAGGGGGGTGGACATGTACTAGTGTGCAAGTGATCCCGTGGGCTTTGGCCTCCGTTTCCAGTAGCAAGATTATTAATGACAAAACTAACTAAGATATGATGATGTTGATTTTGGGGGGCCACTAGGTTATGGTTATGATTCCTACTAGTGACTTGTGTGCATGATAATATATATTGTAATGGTTACTTTCACAGAGATACGAGGAACCTAGGACCCACAGTGAGCTAGTGCCTAGGGATTATTTCCTATTGCTTGTGCTCATTGGATGATTTGTGATTTTCATCGACATGCAGAATGGTTGGATGGAAAATTCCTTAGCATTTTCATTATTTTTAAAAAAAATTTGTTTCTTTAGAAATATCCCACTTGAAAATAGTTTTATGTAAATATCAGCTTTATAGAAAATTTCTACTAACACTTCATGTTTTGAAAATATTCATTCTTTTCATCCTTAAATGTTTATCACATGGAATCTCTTAGTGGTCGTATCATATATTTCATTTTCTAACACCTCACTAACACCTTTGGGGTAAGTATACTTGCGTATTTTGTTGTCTCAGGTTTCGGTACATCTTTTTTGTGTAAATGGTTTGGGTTTTTAGCAGTCCTTTATGATGAAGTGTTGTAGAGGTGGATTGTGGGAAGTGCATATTTCCAGGAGGAGTTTCTTGGTCTATCATTGTTTTTTTACCATTGTAATGGTCTTTAAACATTATTTTAAATTGAGAAATTCAATTCTAAAATTTTGTAAAAGATTGTTTTGTTTGAAAAATCCAAATTTATTTATATTATTCATTTTTTGATTTATGTTTATAAACTCAGTTAAATAGTTTCTAATTTTCAGTTTATGAAACTTGAGAACTTGTTCCAACACATGGGGGTCAGGAACTTCCTCTGGGCCTTGTCACGGGCTATATTGGGTGCGGATTTTGATGGTGACCAGATTCTCTTTGTGACAAAATGGTATCAAAGGAGGTTTATGTTCCTTTTTAGGTCATTTTATTTATGGAATATTTGGGAAAGTTTGGATCTAGGATTTTCGGGACTTGACATTCCAGTTTTGGGTAGTGTTCTGGATCACCACACCTCATGACAGGATTCGAGTCTCCAGTGGAAGTCAGGATTTATCTGAGTCCTCTAGTTTCATTGGTTTGATAATTATTAGGGGAGATGAAAAGAGAGTTGGGTAAATGGTATCTGTGAGCACGTAAGGCCTTGAAATCCATATAGATTAGAATATATTCCCTAGAACACTATCTATGACGGTGAAGTGATTGGATATTTTCACTAACTGTATGTCTAAGTCACCCACAAGAACTAGTTTCATCTCGCATCATCTTGTGTCTTTTAGTCTCGAAACCCTGTAAGTTAGGTTTTAAGAAATAATGAAATGTTTTTAAGAAGAGTAAAGTTTTTGTGATAAGATTTTCTAATAAATATAAAATGGTTTGAATTGCGAAATGGTTGAACTCAATTTTATGAATTGTTTTGAAATTGAAAATGATGTGTTTACACCTATATTAAATGTAAAAAAATATGTTAAAGTTGATTTTGAAAAAGTGTTCCCCATGGAGTTTTCTAAACTATTGAAAGGTATTTTAATGGAATGAGGTGTTTTGAAATTGATATGAATGAATTAGAAGTGAGTTCATATCTGAATAATTTTGTCTTTCAGAAAAGTTTTGTAGGCTGTAAACTGGGATTTTGATTTCATGGTTAGCAGTCTTGAGAAAAAAGAAGTATTTGTTGAGTGTTTTGGTTTTGAAAAGTTGAACAAATTTTTGTTTTAACCATTGGTATATACCTAAGAAACCACATTCTTGGGGATATATGGGATTATGGATGGTTAATGGCATGATTGAATGTCTTCTGGGATGGATATGAGGAGGGTGTCCAGTGTGGCATTGAAACATGCATGTCTAAGGCCCATGGGGTACCATTGGTGGATACGCTAACCGTTGAATACTTTGTTTTCAAAGAAATGTTTTTTTATGGAAAAAAAGATTTCCTTATGAATGGTTTTGGATGGTTTGTCTTATGTGTTTTTGAAAATGATGATGTTCTGGGATGTTATTGAGTCTAGTAACCTTTCCTTTTTGAACGGTGTTTTGGGTTTGTGTTTGGTCGGTAAGTTGGGTTGAAGGGCCGGTAAGTGGTCTCTTCTGAGAAAAGTTTGGGAAACCATTACGGTGGTTATCCTTATTTATTCGGTTGTGTTTTGTGGAATTTTCTGACCAATATACCAGCTTGGTTGGGTCCTTGGGTTCTCTCATTGGTTAAGGTATGCCCCCATTAAGGGTTAGTGTGTGACTGAATTTCCCCCCAGATTATTTCTCCATCGGAAAATCCTCCAGGTGATAAATATAAATAATCTTTTTCTCAAGATTTGGAGATTGATTTTAAATTATTTAAATTATTTTATTTGGGTATCCTCTTGTAGCAGGAGAGTGCTCGTGGAAGGTTTACATAAACCTTAGTAACTTAAGTTACCTGATTCGTCGAATGTGGATGTGGTCTGGGGTTGTCAGTGATGGATGTTCTCTAAGAGGGCTTCAAGGTGCTTTATAGTCTCTTAGGAGTAGGCGTTCATGATAAATTACAAGTGTGGGAAATATGGTCATGAGAGGCTGTTATGGCCACTTTCTAGAATCATTTGGTATTTTGGGATGTTGCATATGGTCTTTATCCATGAATTTCTTCTATCAGTCGCAATGGTCATGTTCAGTGATGGATAGTGATGACATGTGTTCATTTTACTATAAAGTTTAGGGTCATACAATCTTATAAGAGTATCTGTTATGTTGGGAGTATGTATCCCTTGTAAATACATAAAAATCCTGTATTTTAGAGGAAGGTGTTCATATGTTCCCTTTCCTTCTATGATTTATCATCCAATGGAACAAGGTGTGATGTGTGTGCATATTATAAGCCTTTGTTTTAGTAAAATGTTGGGTTTGGGTAAAGTGAGATTTGGAATGTGTTATCTCTTGTTAAACCCATATGGTGATGCGATGTAGATATTTGTATCACCTGAGTAATAAGTTCAATTTAGTGGTTTACAAGGCCTAACGGTGAGGCCGAAGATGCTTCAATCCTTTAAGCTCCATCCATAGGTCCCAAAGGGAAGGTGGCACATAGTCATGGGAAATCTCAGGATAATTCAAACACTTGTACAAATTCATATTTTTGGTATGAATAATGGGAATAGTTTAAACCTCTAGTGTCATTATGGTTTACCTCATTGTTTGTTCCTGATTAGTAGTGACCTTCTACTAGGAATCCATGCGAAAAGAATTGTCTACACAGTTAGTGCACGACATTCCAAACTGTGTGGACTATCTATGTGTCCATCCCAACTCTTTAAATTTTGTGGTCATTTTGGGTCGGAATGTGTTGGACAATTTATATGGTTGGCTCCTATGGTGGGAAGACCCACTGTGAGTCTCATATAAGTTATTTTGGAAATTTCTAATAGAAGTCTACCCATTATACCGGGAGTCTGTTTGGGCCTCCCCTGTTAGTGCCCCATTTCTGTCTCAAGATAATTTAAGTGTCTCTTATGGTGGGGATCCCATTTTTTCTCCAAATAATAGTAACTCAATGTTTTACTTGATCATGTCTTAGAAGTAGATAATATTTTTGGATAGTGTATGAGCAGTTTTCTTTTGGGATAAAATTTGAATATGCTTGATCATTTCAGGAATGTGGTGTATGTTTTTTTTATGAGGGTATTCCTTCCTTAACTAATGACTGGAGGTGTTTTGGCATTTGGGGGTGAAGCATAGAAAATTAGTAAATCTTGGTTTCTCATTTGGGTTTGTGTTTTTTTCTTTTCCCCATTTTTTTCTTTTTGGGGGTGGAACGCTCTACGGTGGGGGGAATTGTCACACCCGGATTTTCAGTTCCATGCATTTTTCAAATCCTCTTTTGGTTATTAGAATTATCTTGGTTTCCAGGTGTTCCAGGATTTAATTATTGGTGTCTCCTATGTTCTTAATCTACAAACTTATTCTTGGGGGCATTGGATGGTATTTTTCCTCCTCTTTGGTTAAAGGGATGGTGTGAGCTTGTGGTGTTTTGGATTTGGTTTTGTTACACTCCTAGTGGAACCACTTGTGGGGTAAGTTGTTGAGGTTGTTTGTACACTTGAGTTGGATGAATTTTGGGGAGAAAAGGACAGTTTCTTTTGGGAATTTTTCTCCCCTATCCTTTCCAATCATTTAAAATTGGTTTTCCCCTTCGACCCCCCTTAAATTGGAGTAGAATGGTCTAGATTTGGGTGGCTATTACAAGCTGCACTGTTTACTAAATCGTGAACTAAAACCATGCAAGGGTTTACAGGTCATTAAAATATTTATGTAATTCCCATTTTTTCCTCCAAAAAATAAATATAATATGCTCCATTCTTCCCCCATTTGACCCCAGCAGTCATGGGAGGCCTCCAAGCTCCCGCAATCTTCTATTTAACCCATATTTGAATGGGTTTTTGGTGGGGAAACTCCAAGATTTATTCAATTAAGAGTTTCTTTTCTTGATTTCTTCCCTTCCCTATGGTTTCATCCCTCTTTCATGGTGTTCTAAAATTTTAATATGTTTATATTTGAACCTACGGTTTGATTTGGTGTCTTTTTTGTCTAATCATGAGGTTTTAGTTTGCACTTAACTTCCTTGTGGTGTGGTGGTGGTATGGTCGATGTTTCGCACCAAGATTTAAGGGCTTTGAAAAAAAAAAGGTTGGTGATTCCATGTGAAAACTTTAATTTATGAGTTATAATTCTTGATTTACTTATTTTTCATGTTCCTCATATGTTGTGTGTGGTATAAAAACTGTTTCTGATGGATTTGGATAAGTGTTTAATTTTATAGTTTCATTTTGTCTTGAAATTGGGTGCTTTTCATGTGTAACTCTTGGTGTAATATTTGGTTCTATTTTATATCATATGTAAGTGATTTATTAGTGCTTAAATGGGATCCCAATTATGTCTTGTTAATTCTTGGGTGTCATGAGGGCCTTAAATGGGGTTTTGAATGGGGTTTATGTGTAAAACCTTGTTGTACTTCTAGAATGTGTTTAATTGAAATGTGTGCTTTTCATTTGTATCTTCTATGTTATTACTGGAGTAAATTTTATAACACTTGGGGTGGTTTTATAAATGTTAATAGGGCTTCCAATTATGTTTTGGATTGGTATTGGTATGATTTTGGCCTTTAATTATGGGTTTGAAATGGGTCTTGTGTGAAAAACATAGTTATACCCATTGGGATTATTTTGTGAAAATTGTAAATCGTTTATTTCATTAAACAAAGTGGGAAAAGGGTGTATATGTACTATTTGGGTTAGTGTGTTCACCTAATATTTGTTTTTTATAGGTAAAGTTATGATTTAAGATGTCAAATATTTTTATAATTTTTTATAAATTTCTGAAATGTTTTACTAAATTGTGATACGGGTGTGAAAAATATTTGTGAACATTTCGTTGTGGATTTGTTCATAAAATGCATTTTGAAGGTGATAAGGGTATTAAGTGATATTTGTGTGGGATTTTATGTGATTTTTAATTTATTTTGAAGGTTTTATAAATTTTTTTAAACGATTTTAGGAAGTGTTAACGAAATGTGAAAAGTGTTTTGGGCTATTTCAGTGTGAGTATGATTTCAAAATGCATTTGAATGAAAAAGTGGATTGTGTTACTTAGGTGATATACATGGGGGGGTTTTGGTGAATGTGTGATGTGGAAGTGGTATTTTCATTTTCCAATTACATTTCATGGCTTGTTGAACTTGTTTGAGAATAAGAGGGAAACCCGGGTATATTGGTGGGTGGATGTGTACTAGTACACTAGTGATCCTATGGGGTTTTGCCTCAGTTTCACATAGCAAGATTGAAAATGAAAACACTAAATAAACTATGATGATGTTGATTTTGGGGTACCACTAGGTTATGAGTATGATCCCTACTAGTGGCTCATGTGCACCAAAACAGATATTTTCATGGTTACTTTCACTGAGTTACGTGGTACCTATGACCCATAGTGAGCTAGTGCCTAGGGGTTATTTCTCATTGCTTCTTCTTATGGGATGATTTGTTTTTACCATGAGCATATTGTATGGTTGGATTGAAAATTCAGTAGCAATAGAATTATTTTTTAAAATGTGTTGATTCTTTAAAAATAGCCCACATACAAAACGGTTTTATGTAAAGTAACATATTTTTATAAAATTGTTACTTGCACTGCATGTTATGAAAACCTACTCGTTTTTTATATTTAAATGCTTATCATAGGGAATTTATTTGTTTTTGTATCTTAATGGGATTTTTTTTCAAACCCTAAATACAGCTTTGGGTGTAAGTGGACATTCTTATGTTGTTGTTTCATGTTTGGGTACATCTTCTCTACCAATGGTTCAAGTTTTTAGATGTACTTTATGGTGAAGTGTTGTGGAGATGGGTTCAGGGTGGTGCCTCTTGCCATGAGAAGGTTCTTGGGCTGTCATTTTTGCTTTTGTACCTTTGTAATGGTCTTTTAACAATGTTTTAAATTGATTAATTCAATTCTGAAATTTTGTAAAAGATGATTTGGTTTGAAAAATCCAGATTTATGTTATTGGTTTTTTTTTTGTTTTATGTTTATAAACTCCAGTAAATCATTCCCAATTTCCCATTTATGATACCCAGGAACTTGTTCCAGCCCATGGGTATCAAGAATGCCCTTTAGAAATTTTCATAGGATAGGAAGATTTCCAATTTTGGTGGATAACTGATTCAGTTCGTGACACATTAATTTGGACAATTAGTAACATCCCATAAAATATCATCTTATCTATTAGGAATACACATTTTGAAATATCATATCTGTGTTTTATGAGTGGTGTAACATTGTTTCTTCACATCAATGGACGAAAACATTTCTTTTCATACTGTCATTAAATATTTCCTCCTACTAAAATTCCTTTCTAAATGAATAGAAATAATTTATGAAATTTTAAAATTGAAAGATATGGACCTCTTGCAGTAATATTTGGTATTATTTTAAATTCTATTGTCTCTTTATTGCCTCCAATTAACACTGGTCAGACAGTAAACCAACAAAAAATGGATGGAATTTAGGTAAGATCGCAATTGGATTAAACTATGTGTATTTCGGGATCTACTATATTGGTCTAGTTTGTTACTTTATCACATGTTAGATATCATGAATATTGAGAATAACTATTTTGATATTATATTTGACATAGTTTTTGACACACCCGGTGAGACTAAATATAATGTAAAAGTATGATTTGATCATTTCCAAATTTTTTGGAGACCAAAACTTGAGTTATTTGAAAATGAAAGATCATAAAATTAAGTGAATCCAAAATAATCTTATAGACTTTCTAAAACAGTCATTTATTATTCTATCATTGTATTTCATATTTCAGTTTATTGGGTTGTTACATTTCAAATTTCGAAAGATGTTTCAAAAATAGTCATATTACAGATTTAAAAAGTCATGATTGTACTGTTATAATAGATATAATTTTACCAATTATATTTATATGTTTTTGAATTCTTTTATTTGGGATTCACAGAAAAATATTTCATATTTTTTACTAAGATATTTGTATAGTAAGAGTAAATTATGATACACTGAGTAGGATGCGAGAAGTTGTTCTTTTATTTTATATAAACTAAAGAAATCTTTCTGGATTTCTTTGATTCAATGGAACAATCGATATTAAATTTTAGACAGGAAGAAAAATTTGTAGCACTAATATAGTTTTGATGGTTATACCCATATGGTAGATGAATACATAAATTGAATAAATAAGTACACTAAAAGTAATAAATTTAATGTTCCATTGTATTAGATTATTTTCAAGTGGAATTTTCCTTTTTCTGGTCTCATTATTTAAAAAATAATATCCTTCAAAACATAATTAAATGGGATCTAATGATCAAAATTGTTATGATGCAATGGATATTAAATTAATAAGTTTTAATCATCCTGAATATGGATTTAATAGGGTTCATGAATGACTGTTTTTAGATAATGAACATCCAAAGGGTCATATATATTGTTTTACTGTCTTGTAAAGACAAGAAATGATTTTAACAATGAGTATTAATTTCATATATTCAAAAAAGTTATTAAATATAAATTAATATTATTTTATTTGTAGATTATATGATGACTATATCAAGAAATAAGTTCTAAAAATTACACTAGATGTTCTTAATGAATGGTGATAGCCTAATTTTTCATACATGTTTCGAAGACTGGTAAAGAAAATTTTTACGGTTTAACATTAAAATAAATTTATTTTTTTTATTACTAATTTTATTCTGATTTTTCAAGATTCATAACATGATGATAAAATTGATAATCTGTTCTATGTTCTAAGTAACCCACTATCCAAAGTGGCTAAAACATATAATTCATAGGTGTTAAATATACACATGAATGTGGTGAATTAAAAAAAATATTTTGTTTTTCATCATAGTGTCTCATCATAGAGAAAGTGAATTTGACATTTATGTTGTATTTGGTGAAATAATTTAGCCATGTAATTTGGATAAAATTATGTATTTATGTTTAAATGTCATTGTTTTGATACTGATTGAGGCTTATGTGTTCATCCATTCCATCGAATCAATGAAATTAAATATAAAATACGTCCTGCAGTAAATGAACCATTTATGCTGTCTCAATATGAACATCATTGTTTTTGAAAATTATGATATTGCTTCAATAGAGTTAATTGACTGATGGAAAATTACAAAAATGAGACCTCATGAAAACAAATTTATGAAAGGTAAAATTGGTTCTACTAAAGTAAAAGGAAATGAAATTTTTTAAGAGATACCTCCAAATATATACATTCCATGAAGAGACACAAATATATTTGATGAAACCCCGTAGTTATGGGTCAATGGTGATGATGGTGTTGATGATGTAACAATTAAATTTGAAATAGAAAGAGATTATGAACTTGGAGATCCTATGGTAATTAATGATACTGATGAGGATGATTAAGATTTCAACACCATAAAATTTGAAGATAATGATGAAGATGAATAATGATTAAATTACATGCTAGTTATAGTCTTAATTAATATATAATACACATTTTCAATTATTTTTATACAATATTCTCTCTATGGTTTATATGTTTTGTGATGACATTAATGAGATCATTCATATCCTCCAAGATGTTGTGCTTACTCGTGAATCACCCAGGCTTCAACATCCAAACTACAGGTTGGTTCCAGTTCATTGTCAAATCAGAGAGGTCGTGGTATATCAATATTGATGATTATCGACACTATTCTTGAGTGATGACCACATCTTGATTTTGAACCATGAATTCAGAGGTATGGTAAGTTTTATATTTTAAATAATTTCCATTAATTATAATTTATATTCATTAATTAATTTATATTCTAATTTTCTTATTATTTTTAATTTCTTTCCAAAGTTTATTACATATAGTTTTTGGAAAAGGGGTGAAATTTTGTGAAAATATCTTTCTAGAACATGGGTTATGTAGTATTATTTTACAATTTATTTTTTCATCAAATGTTTTAGAATTGGATTGTATGTAAATAAATATTACTTATTTTTGAAATATATTTAATTATTAACATGGTATTATTAATTATTTTAGGGTTTGTGAAATCATGTCAAAGATAGAATGAGAGACACAATTTTTAGGACTAGAAGATCTATATGTGTGAGATTTTTAGTAATTTTTTCACAACATGGGGAAGATATCCATTGAGAATGTTGGATCCATAGTTTATTATCAATATTTATTCACCCATCAACCCAATTACATATCATTAACTATTTTGGTAGGATTATGATCCTACAGTATGGGAGATAGTATTTAGAAGAGATCATCATTAGGACAGAAGAACTGGGGGAGGTAGGAGGTCACACATAAAGATTGTACACATATATTTAGCACTCATTAATGAAATATATAATTAATTTTATATAAAATATGAATATATGTTATAAATATAAAATGATTATTTTATATCTATATTGGTAGTTGATTATCCTGATGTTATGGAGTACGATGTTTTTATGATTATATAAACTAATCTCGTCACTAGGGAGATTACTGGTTTCCAAAAAATAAATATTGTGGTCAATATATTTTTTGGATTTTTTAAATTTACTTAAAAGAATATTTTATCTATTTTAATTTCAAATTATAATTTAAGGAGGCGTATGAGTCCATTAATTCTCACAAATAAGATGATAGTTGGTTTGAGACTAAGGATCAAGAGACCAGTGTGTGAGGATTTGATGATGTAGCAAGGATTTAGGATAATCGGTATGCTATCAAGAATGGAAATGTGGTAGTTATCATTTATTGATTAATTCCTACTATTTATTATGGACTGAGTTGTGGTCTTGGACCAGCTTGATAGGAGATCTTGCAATGTCTTCATCACCATCGGTAGAGTATCAGTAGTTGTTGTGATCAGATAAATAGGATATAGAGACCCTACATAGGTAGTAAGGGTAACTTCATCCATAGTATGAGTAGTTGGGTGAGTAATTGTTTGGATGGAATGAGTAGATACATGATCTTATTATAGAGTACATATGATGATTTGTATAGGGTAAAGAGAAGTATTTCTCTTCACTAGTTCTTACAAATGACGCACCTCCTTCATAATTATTGATATATGTTTTTGGAAAAACATATTATGATTATATTTGAATGAACACAATATATTTAATATTGTTATTAATTCATATGTCAATAGTTTTATATATTTGGTTTTAAAAAAATTTGTTATTTAAAAATATTATTATTTTTCAAATTTTATTTTTTTTAAAAATAAAATTTATTTTCTTATTTTTGATGGAATAATAATTCCATTGTAAATAACCTATTTCAAAATAATAATAATCCCATCAAAAATAACTAAGAAAATATTTTCGGTGGAAAATTTCGTGATGGACCCCATTATATTACAAAAAAATTAAAATGATCTATTTTATAAGAAATCTTTTAACATTTAATTATCATCCCTAAGCTAATTACGATGGGATACCGTAATAATTGACCAGTTTTTATGGTATCCCATCATAATTAGACCATTGTAAATTAAAAAAAATTCCAATTGTGAGGTAATATGGTTGAGGGGAGAATAAAAAAAACAAATTAAAACCATAGGAATTACCATATTTAAATAAAAAATATGATTTTTAAAGGATAAGTAACATATAATTTCTTTTAATATAAATTTTACAATGAAAAACCTATAAATAAATCAGGTGGTAACATAAATTGTTACCTCAGGTCCAGAATTTCATAATATGTGTTTAAAATTCTTATAAAATAAATATATATTTATTATATATCTATAATAGTACCATATTTATAATAATATTAAAATAAAAGTATCCATTATAATTTAAAATTGCCCATTTATTAACAATTTTTCATTAAATCAATGTTAATAAAAACATTGATAATTTCTATGCATCCTCTGGTTCAATAATTATGGTATTTCCACCTTGTTAATTATTTATTCATCTCAAAAATATTAATCATGATATAGTTATAATATTTATTTATTAAATCAACTTTTAAAACCATTAAAAGAAGGTGGTGATAAAAAATTAATTACAATAATTTGAATAAACAGTACAACATATATATGCATGTTTAATGTTTTCATTTTTCATTAACTGAAAACAAATGAAGATAAAAAAATAATTTATCATGAGAGATTAATAATAATATAATAAAAGTAATATAAATTCAAAAGAATCATATATATTATCATCCATGTATGGATTATATGACAAAAAAATCACATCACTTCATTGAGGTGGTACTCCAGATGTATGCATGAATGACATTATCATTTCTCATTTGACGAAATAGAGATATAAAATTGTTTTAAATTTAACATAAAAATTATTACTGTAAAAATATTCATTTTATGGTGTTAATTTTCTTATAGATTATTTGGTAGGGAATAATGAGGATAGATTCTCAAAATAGATCTATAGAGACAATTACATATTTTGTGGGAAACCCCCTTTGGCTTACAGATTATGCCTCCAAAAGATAATCTTTTGGGAAAAACCAAAGAACTAGGAAATGGGGAGGGAAGTCAAAAATATATTTTTTTAGGTATTGTCTGAACAAGAGGGAACAAAAGGTGTGAATGTGTGAATTAGAGAGGATCCACTTTTATAATTGAGGGGAGTGACACTCTTGTAAATATATAAATGATAAAAATATATTAAAGTCATTATTTAATTGAAAGCGGAAACAAAGAAACCCAAATTTGAAGATAGGATGATAATTTTTATACATAAAGCTTAACCAATATTATCTAGAAAATTTTTTATTTTATTTTATCTCTTATCCTTTAAGTTTAACCCCGCATTAAAAAAATTTTATATTTACCATAGTAAAGAATTTTTACCTCGGTTAAAATTCCTTAATGACGAGAATAAAATTGGCTACATCACCAAATCTAGAAATTTTTATTAAAAATATGAAAAATATTCGGTAAAATTAAATCCTATAAATGCCATAAATTCATTTTAAAATAATAATGCAAAAATGAAATGAAAATAATTTTTTAAAAAGTGTATTTTTAAGCATAACATTGAATTTATTCCACTTCCTTACACAGTAAAAACCATTTAATTTATTTTTGTGTTTTTATTGATTTTATTATATAAAAATTTCATTAAAATCATTCATCTATAGTGATTATTTTAATTTATTAAGATAAAAACACATTTTATACATAAAATAAGTTTTTCAGAAATCATCTCTTTTCCCTTAAAATGATTCTATTTTTATTTATAACCAATTTATAACTAATGAATTAATTTTCACATGTTTAAATTATAATTTTTAATAATTTTAATGACCAAAATTAATATGTTAATAAAAATATATATGAAAAAAACAATGCGAATAAACATAATACTTCAAAACAATTCTTCAAGATCAACAATATTTCCTAAATTTATTAGAATCTATTTTAAACAATTATATATCACTTAAATACCATATAATATACTAAATTTTATAATGTATCACAATTGTTGATAGGATTTTAATGCTTCCTGAATCATTATAAATGAACTCATTTATTAATTAAAGAAAAATATATTCAAAAATATCAGTTTGTTACAAGTAATCTCATTACCTTCAGGTAACAAATCATTCAAGAGAGAAATTAGTTCTTCAAAGAAATTGTGACTCTATCAATTCCAATATTCATAATTATATTGGATTAGTATATTTGAAAATATATTATATTTAATACACCATTATACAATTGTATCTTTGAATAAATCTTTATCTTCATAAATGGTTTTAGATAATTATAGAGGATGTATTTAACTATCCTTTAAATTTCCTCAATAATATCTCAATCATCATTTACGGTTGTACTCGTATTAAACTATCCATAAAAAATAGTGTTTCATAGTTACTACATATATTTATTTCATTTTTAATATTAATCTAACATTTTTTACATAATTCTAGTCCATAACAGATCGAGTGTTCAAACAACTCATACTGAAAAATATGTCTTGAATAAAAATTATGTAAACATAAAAAAAATATTTTATAAGGATCATTTCCATTCTCTATTCTAAACATGACGAACTATTTAACCCCATTATCATCCTCTTTTGTTATAAAATTTTCATCTATCCGTTTTTTGTTAATATTTTTCCAATATGGTTCAGGAAAATTCATATTTTAAAAAATAGACACATGTTAACCAATATTGTAATTATATTTGATTCATATTAATCGAATTTGAGTCAATAGTAATCATATTCACTCCCTCCATCATAAAATATTATGAATTTAGGTAATCAGCCTATAATAATACAAGATTTTATTTTCTATATTCTTTCGAAAAGAACATTTTGTTTGATATTGTGTGGCACAAACAACATAGAGCACGTACAAACTATAAAATAATATTATTTAAATATGGTTATTATAACTTAGTCATTGCGATGTCAGGTATTAATTGGAATAACTATACTATGAAAAATATTAAAAATTGTTTTATATATTAAAAATTTGTTTATTAATTCATAATAAATATGTACTATATATTCAATCAAGTCATTTTATGCCATAAAAATAAATTATGTTCAAAAATGGTTTTTATTAAATTTTGTGTGTGGATTTTATTGTTAATTATTAACATTATTATAAATTGAATTTTACGAAATAGAAATAATTTTGGATATCATCAGGTCAAAATAGGATAAGGATGAATTTTTGAGATTTTTTAAAATATTAATCTTTCAATGAATAATATTATTATATTTTCTTCTAAAAAAATCACTTCCACTATAGTTACTAATACAATGCATGTCTTGACTATAGAATACCTCATATTATAATTCCACCACTTCTATAGTTCTACAACTGTACTTATACAATAGTGCTACAATACCTAAACCCAATGGTTTTTGAACCCCCAACCCTGATGAAGTATTATATAGTTCTTACCACTAATCTAAACCCCAATAAAAATCTAATAAATCACATAGAAATCATAATAATAAATTATTATTTTATAAGTCTATTATTGGGTTCAAAAGGTATTTTTATAAAAACAGTTTTTTGTATCCTCTTATGAATTTATATTTCTATTTATTTATGAAAATTATCATGATTTAATCATGAAAACTATATTCCATATTTTGAATCATGAGGACCAAATTTTTAAAATAGATCCTCATTATTTCACTCATTCAAGATAGTTTCCTTGGTAAAGATCATTTATTATGGTAATTAGTAAAACATGTCAATTAAGGTTAAAAATATGTGATAAGGTCTCCAAATCAACCCAAAACAACCATGTATTACATTGGATGAGATTAATTTAACCATATCCATCCGATTCTCTAATATATTTATTTTCGGAGCCTTTTCCTTTGATGAAGACATTTATATTATTTTAAGTAAATAATAAATATAAAATGTCACTCTTTTCTATAAATATATCTAATAAATTTTTAATAGTATAAAAATAATTTATGAATAAATATAAAATATTATACATAGTATTAATACATTATTTTTATAAAAATAAATTATTTTCAATTTTTATTTATAATATTGTTACCTTAAGCATCGATGCAGCACCGATGCATTGCTTCTGGAAGCAGTAGAATAATCATGGTAAATGATTTTAAAAACAAAAAATTTAATATTTTTTGGATGTATTGTGGAATTAAATAAATTTCAATAATAATTGTACATTCTAAATAAATTTTTAATGTGTCTATACTAGAATTACATTGTTTTATTTTGGTCCTTGAAATAAAATTAAATTAATAGCTTCAAAAATGTCTTTAAAGGTATTTTATGATAACCAGTATTTCATTAAATTATTTAACAATAAAAAATATTTAAAGGGGAAATTGTGATTTTAAATGGTCTTAAAATTACTCCATGGACCATTTTTAATCTACTTACACTGTAGAAGTAAATTTAATACCCTTAAAAATAAAAAAATGTGATACCATAGTTACGGATAAAAATAGTTAACGAGGGTGTTAAACTAAAATATAAGGTTTAAAATATATCATAAAAATATAAAAATTTTATTAGTTTAAGTTATTAAAAGAAATATAATGTCCTAAAAATGAAATTATATCTATTTCAAACAAATTTATATGATATATAATATATATATTATTTAAATATTTTATGTAATTCCAGGGGTGACCAATCCCTCACTTATAAAAGGGAACCATTTCTCTGATATTATTTAATCCCCTTAATCCTCATGGATTGAACAATATCTACCAAAATATCTTCCAAAACATACTCAAAAAAACCTAGAGTATTTGGTCTCATCAAAGGACCAACCTAGAAAGCTTAACTTGTAATCTAATGGTAGTTTTATAAAGAATATGTATTAATATTAACTAAGTGTTTTCATTTTATTTCCACTTCTACCTCATTAAAATATTTTATAGCCATGAAAATATAATAACATCATTATATTCCTTGTACTGAAATTATATTATTCTAGAGTTGGAACCCATTTTCACCTTCTTTCAATCTTATGAAAAAAACATCACTCATGTGCATGCATGATGTACCATATCCATGTAGCATTATAATTTGTTTTTCATCACCTTTCAATTTGGATATTTATAAAGGTTTAATTAATTAATATATGTGATATTTATAAAATGATTATCAATATAGATATTCAATATATCATCTAACGAATTACTGTTTAATAAGATGGAAAATAATATTTTCACTTCTACGTACGTGTGGACCACCACTATCCCAAAGCGATTTGATTTGTATTCATATTACCAGCATGAAAAGATGATTATAAATTTTTTTATAATGAATAAATACATTATTAATGACATTTTTAACATTTTAAACATTTTGGAACCATTTCATTACATCTTTAACCACATAAAATATAATGAATTGATTTAAGATAAATTTACTGAGCAACCTAAAGTGGCCAACGGAAGCAATAATTGTTCAATGGATGAATTAAAACTGATTATAAAAGGAAAAAAATTAAATACAGATGCCAATTTTATTAATAAAGTGTTTTAAAATTTTAAATTCATTATTAAGGATGATCAAACATGTACAAGTAAGTGGAGACCCAGTTTAAGGGTGACTTTGCCTCATTTTCACTAAAATAAGACATGTTTATATTATTCCTCTAATTACATTTACATAGTGTATAAACTACCTATTAGAAATAATATATTATGAATTCGTATTTATTCCTGGTATTTAAAGTTTCAAATCATGTATAGTATTTTATATTTTTTTGAATCAAAAGTAAAAAAAACAAGTAAGGGGTCTATATTACATTCTCACTTTTTGCCGAGATTGCTTTTGTTCGAATTTATAAGGACAAAATTTTGTGATTAATCTCTCAAAAATATTATTAATTTTATTATACAATGTTTTTTTATATAAATTAAAAGTTTTAATTTAATTTTATTATTTCTCTATGCTAAAAAGTATGAATTATTTTTTTAAGGAAAACTAACTTTCTTATTCTATTTAATCAAAAAGTGTTTTCTAAAAACTCCATATTTTCAATAGAATGTTTTCAATAATGTTTTTACTATAATATAATGATTGATTAAATTTATTTCTACCCATTTTTTACTTTAAATAAAAAACATTAAAATAAATCTTCTTATCATTTTTTGAACGCATCACTTTTTACCAAAGATGTCAATGAAATATTTATTTTAACATTTATAGAATAAATATATTTTACTGATTTCATGATTATTATTTTCTGTGATGATTATTTTAAAAGTTTCCACATCTACTTTAATAGAAAACTTTTTATAAATTTTTTTTATATTTTTATTTAAAATTATTTCAAAATAAAATGTTTTTATTTTTGTAAATGAATGAAAATAATTTTCATTGTAATTTATAACTATATTCTTATACATAGATACAGAAAACTTGTTTCTAATTTTCTTATTCTAATTTATTTTCTAATGTATTGGTTTTACTAAAAAATCATTTCTAATGAATCAATCATCTTTAATCATCCATTATTGATAATGGACTATACATTATTTTGAGATCAATAAGTTTTTTGTGATTGTGTTCTATATCATTCTCTATTATTCATTTGATATTATTTTTATCCTTTAGGTCCATATTTTTAATATCATTGATTAATTATATATAATTTATGTTACTATAATGATTTTTTGACTGTATAACATTTCAATATATGGTATCAGCTGAAAAAATAAAGTTATTTGATTGATTGGAGTAATATTACATATTCTCGATACAATATATATAATTTTTTATTAATAAATCATTCTTATAATGAATTTAATTAATAATAAAATATATGAGGAATGAAAAATAAGTGTAAGAGATAGGTGGGTGCCTATTGTAGATAGTCCCCTGATGTATCGAAAAGCCTTATGAGGCAACATTGGTGGCCAAATTAGATGGGTATTTGGTTTACTCCTAACCATTTATTAAAAATGTAATTTTGGTTGGGAAGAATTAATTACAAGATTCTAGATTACATGGTCATGTACTTGATATAAAATAAATTAATATTAAGAATTATGTATTTACGTGATTTATAATTTGGTTTTTAATAACCATGTGACCTTTATATTGATATTAAACTTGGATGTTCATTTATCTTTATTTTTTTATTAATTGGAATGTGTTTTGATTGTCCACACTTTCATAATGATTAGGACTTATTTATTCATGATATCTTATGATTTATATAACCCTTATTGAGAATCTTATCCCACACTTTATTTTCATTTCTTTCACTCGGATATGAAAAATGATATTTTTATTTATTCCTAGAATTCAATAATATTTCTTATTATATTATTTTAATTTTCAATGTAATATTCTAGCAATATATGTTTCTAGTTTTCCAATACTTCTATATAAATCAATCATGATTTGTTCAATCCCTTGTATCTTTTACCAATTAAAAAAGTAAGCCCTAAATCTGGGATACCTCAGTTTGGGTGATGTAGTATGTATCAGAAAATGTTTTTTAGAAGCCCTGAGAACTATATTTTAAACCAATATATCTAAAATGATAGTTATGATAATACCTTAGGGTATTTTAGACCTTTTATGATTATTTTGTTTTTTATTTTAGTGATCAAAAATTATAATGATGGAGTTTCCCTGGTGAGAAATTTAATACACCTAGTGTTGGGGGTGGGTAGATTGTGGATATATTAAGGAAGATACCTCAAGTTATAATGAATAACCATGACCATAGGGGTATCCTATTTTTCTACCTAACGATTCACCAATTTTTTATTTCTTCATTTGACAGAAGCCTTAATATTTTAATCGATATACTAAACTATTTGTTATTTAAAAATTAATTAATTGTCTCAAAAAAAAATCGGTACATGGAGAGTAATCAAATAGAAATTTTTATACTAGTTGTTTATTTTTTATGGGGATATGTTGATCAATGGTGGTCATTGATTCAGATTAATGAAGAAGTTTATGAAATAGAAAGTATGGAATGGAGATATTTTAAGGTAATATTTTTCACGAAATACATTCCTTAAGGGAAATGAGTTAAATGGAGATAAATTTCAAAAAATTTATGTATAATAAAGAAAAAAGTGATGTAGATTATGAGGATAGCTCTACAATATTATCAAGGTAAGTTCTAGACTATATAGATAATTTGAAAATTCAAATTAACCATTTATTTGATGGGATTAAGAAAATACATCAATGGGTCATATATTCACAAACATTTTCATCATATGATGATACGGTATCAAGTTACATTAAGACTAAAAAATAATTATCTGGGTATTATATTTTCATCTAAAATCACATGAAAAAGAGGATTGATAGGAACTATGAAAAAGGAAAAGTGACAAAAAATAATAAGGGAAGAGTGGAACTTGAAAATTATGACAATTAATGAAAGAAACATCCTTGAAAATGATTAAGTGAAGGGGATTTTTTAACAAATATGATGATAAAGGACTTAAGGATCATGAATTTAATAGAATGGAAGAATCTAATCATATCCAGTTCTTCAACTATAATGAGATGGGGCATTCTGAAAACTAATTCCCCAAGCATCAGGATTACCCTAATAATATGGTTTAAAAATTATATCTTTAAAATACTCTAATTATTAGGAAGATAATGATATTAATTGAGAATAATTATCATACATTTTATATAATAGGTGTTATATTAAATATTTAGTAATAATAAATGTTGATTTCATAAAGATTATTTTCTATGAAATATTGTCTTCAAGGATGGATTCAGGTTATCCTTCGAGGCTCCATCAGTATATCATTTTAGATAACCAGCAAAGGGGGTGTCCAAAAGATTTCAATTGTTCCATGAGGTCGAGGGGAGTATCTGCTCTATAAATATTCATTGTGCCATGATTCCCACATTTCTCCTAGGAAAATGTAAAATGTATTCCTTCATACTCATGTAACCTTTATTTTCTTTTCCTAAAGAGCCTCTCAGCTCATTTTTCACGAAGAAATGGTATTTGGTTTGATTATTGAGAGAAAACATCAATGTTTTATTCTAATAATATCTCTTTGTATTGAAAATATAAAAAATGTGAATTTTGAAAGCATGTGTTCAATTGTATCAATCACCCTGAAAATTGATTTTTCTAATATTTTGATATTTTTTGAGATATTTGTTCAATAATATATAGATTACCTTTATGGTCATTATGAGATATAATTAAATGATACATGGTGAAGTTTACTAAAATATCATTGTTTATCTATGAAAAATTAGGTTTTGGAATATATTATTAGGGAATATAAATACTTGAGTATGCCACTATATGAGTGATAATGGTTATTTGGGGATTAATTTTTGTAAGGGTTTATTCATATTGGTTATTATTTTATGTTGTGCTATCCATTTAGGTTATAGACTTGAGAAGTAAATTTTTATATTATAATAGACTAAAACGTGATTTGAGTAATTCTTTAAAGAAAAATTCATTATGATCATGACCATACTCATCAAAGGATGAAATCATTCTTATATAATGGGAAGAAATCATGCATGTAAATTTTAATATATTTTGTTTAACAATGGTAAAGGAATTTCTTAAAAATGATAAAACTAAATATAAATACGTCAAGTATTATGTGGGAAGTAACACTAAACTATCAAGGTACATTTTCATACACTTGTTTTCAAGTTTGATTCAAATAGAGATACATGTATAATAAGTTTCATTGTCATATCCTAGAAATTAAAGTTCATGAAAAAATCTACATCTATTTTTATTACTAAGTAATATTAAGTTTAGGAAAGAAGATTTAAAATTTTGAGGATTAAATTTCTATAATATCTGGATAAATTAATACAATATTATTTTATTTTATATTTTATTCTAAAAATAATACTATGTTCGATATCGAGTAGCACACACCACACTAAGCTTAAAGAATCCATTTAATAATATTATTTAAATATGGTTGATATAACCTAGCTAATAGGTAGGTATATACGAATAGTAATAAATAAATTATGAATATTATGTGTAATGGTTTTATGTCATGAAATTTTATGGACTAATTCATAAAAAAATAGTAATTGATCTTCAGTAAATTCAATTTATGCCTCAAAAATATGTTTTTTTTAAATAATTTTTATTGTATTTTGGGTGTAGAAATTATAATTAATTACATCTAATATTTTAAATTTTATTTTAAAAATGGATATCATTTTTTATAAAATCATTTCATAATAGTCATATGATGAATTTTAGATATTTTTTTAAAAGGATTTATTTTTAGTGAATAGTTAACAAAACCTTTTATTTAAATTATCATTTAATTTAATTAAATAAATAAATTTAATAATAAAATTGTGTTTTTAATATGATATTAATGTAACATAAGTATAATTTCTTATGAAAAAATTTAATCAATTATATAGGAATCATTCTTATACTTGATTTTTTTGTCAGTTCATTTTTATGCATAAAATTGCATTTGTCAAAAAATAATTTCTCATTTCTTTCTCTGAATTTCTATTAAAATTAATCTTTCTAACTATATTAATTTAATATCTAAAAAATTATTCCATATATTGAATCATGATTTTCAAATCTGATAAATCATACCATTCTTATTTTTAATTATGAATAGTAATCATGGTAATGATTTTTCCCCGTTGTAATGGGAAAACATGTTAATTAAGGTTAAATATATGGGATAAGGTTCCAAAATTAACCCAAAATAAGAATTTACTTCAACTTAGGAGACTTATTCAACTATATCCTTACTAAATTTCATTACATGGAATTTTTAGGCCATTTTACTTTGACAATGATATTTATATTATTTTAAGAAAATAATTAATACAATTACTACGATTTAATTTTTATTTTCATAACCACTTTTGAGGAAAAGTGGGAAATAATACAAGCCAAGGAAGAAGGATTTAGGCATAGTAATAAATCCGAAATTTATTAATAGAGAGGCTAAATATATTTGAATTTAGTACTAGATATAGCCCTAAATGATGGGAGTGGTCCTTTGAATCTAGGTCATCTTTGATAAGGTCTTCAAAGAAATTGACAAATTTGTCCCATATTTGGTTGTACTCCTCTATAATTATTTTTCTTTCTTTGAATCCAAGTGCTAAAAGAAGGTCTTTTTTGTAGATTTATACACTTTAATATTTATTTAAATCAGCTCGATGGTCTATCTCTTATATTATGTTCTTCATTTCATCATGATATCTTTGAAGTCAAATTAAATGAATAGTCTCAAAAATGACATAAATGATATTTTTTAATAAAAAATATTTATTAAATGATTTAAAAATAAAAAAATATTATAATAGTAAAACATGGATGATAAATAGACTAAAATTTCATCTGTGGTTCGTTTTTGAGCCAATTTTTACCATAGAAGTAAATGTATAAACCTTGAAATATAAAAAATGTTTTACAACGGCTAAAGTTAAAAATAATTAAATAGGAGGTTAAAACAAAAGGTAACATTAAAAATACATATTAAACATGTTAAAATTTTATTTTTTAAGTTATTTAAATATTATTGGGGCCTAGAGTCAAAATTATTGAATTTTTTTCCCACATTACATTATTTGGTCAAATATAACATTTAATTCTTTTAACTAATTCCATGTATGTTCTTTACCTCACATAGGAAAGGGAACCAGTAATCCTCAATTTCTCATAGATCTTGACCCACTTATATCATCCAGTCCCTACCCAAATACCTTACCAACTTTCCAACCCATATCCTAGAAGCTTTTGGCTGGTCAAAGTACCAACCTAAAAGGTTAAAGGTGTAAGACAAAGGTTGTGTTCTGATGGATAGATAAAACTCTAAACCAAGTGTTTTCATTTTATTTAACCTTCTACCTCCATAAAATATTATATAACCCATATTATATAATAACATTATTATATTCCATATACATAAAGTTTCTTATTTTTGAGTCACATCCCTTATTGAAATCATTTATATCATATGGTAAACTAAAATATCTCTACGTTCATACGACCTGCCATCTCCATATAATGGTGTAATTTTTTCATCACATTATTAAATAAATGATTGTAAAGGGGGAATTATTGAATATGTATGATATTTATGACATAATTATAATTTTTAAATATATTATATCAACTCTCTTATTACCTATCTATCTGTTGGAAATTAATAATGTTTCTCATCTGTATGTGTGGACTAAAACCTCCACGAATAGATTTGATTTATTTTTCTACTATCTCCATGAATAAATGTTTATAAAATTGTATATAATGAATAAAAATTATACTAAAGGAACTATTGAAATTTTAGACATGTTACAACCATTTCATAACTCGTTTTATGAGGGACAACATATCAAGATAATTTTAGAGAAATTAACATAACAACTTTAATTGGTTAATGCTAGAATTTACTATTCAAAGAATAAATTTTAGATTATTATAAAAATTACATTAAAAATAATATATATATATATATAATTTTTTCAATAAATTATGTAATATATTTTAATGCATTATAATGTTGTATCAAACACGTATGAGTAAGCAGAGACTTAAGGTAAGGGTAATTGTTTCTCACTTCCACTTCAATTAGAAATTTTTATCAACTAATTTCATTTTTATGGAATATATTTTTCCCCTTTTAAATATTATATAATTAATTAACCTTTAGTAATGTTATTTAAAGATATAATTCATGTTTGATCTTTTAATGAGTTTTGATTCAAAAGTTATTAAACCTAAAATGGTTTTATGTTACAATCTCAATTTTCACCGTGATTGTTTATGACTAAATTTAGAGGATTAAATTATATGATCCATCTTGTAAAAATATAATATATTTTTTTACATTATGGTTATTTTTATAAATTACATTTTTTTCATATTATTTTTCTCTCTCCAAGTAATCAAAATTCTGAAAGAATATTTTTATATTAAATTGACATTTTTTTGTTATTCGGTATGGAATTTGGTTAATATATTTCTATATTTTCTACAAAAAATTTTAAATGAAGTTTTACTAGTATAAAAGTATTTATTAAATTCAATTATACCCATTTATTACTTTCTATAATATGTTTTAAATGTAATTTTCTTACCATTTCCCTAACAAGGCACTTTTTACGAAAGGTGTGAATGAAATCATCATTTTAACATTTACCACACGAATTTATTTTCCTACCTTCATGATTATTCTTTTTCATGAATATTACTATATAATTTTTCGTGGTTATTTTCAAAGAAAATTTTTTTCTTAATATTTTTTGTAATTTTAATTTTAAATGATATCAAAATAATAGGGTATTATTATTGTAATGGAATAAAACGAATTTTGAAACTGATTTAAAACTATATTCTTATGCAACAATTAAAAAATTATTTTTAATTTTATTTACACAATTATATTCTAAATACATATTTATAATAAGATAAACGAAACTGATGAATAGATGGTCTTATATCATCCTTAACAGATAATGTATTATACCCTATTTTGAGGTCATTCACTTTCATGTGATCATGTTCTTTATCACTCTACATTAGTCATTGGATATTATTTTTATTCATTTATCAATATTCTAAATAAGATGAATGAATTAAATATCATTTATATTAATTTTATTATGTTTCAATTATATACCATTTCTATATACGATATGAGATCAATGAATAATTTTATTTCAATGACTATGGAAATATACTGTATTATTGATTCTATATGGATAATTATTTAATTATTCATAATTTTTCAAATGAAATGTTCTTATCACTTAATATGTAGTAAATTCATAGTAAATTCAATTGAGGGGTGAGTCCAAGTTATAAATATTCCCTTGATGCATCGACATGTCTCACAATATAAACAATTTGTCCACATTAGATGTGTATTTGGTGTACACATACCCATTTATTAAAAATTAAGTCTTGGTGGAGAGGACTTGATGGTAATATACATGATAACTTGGCCAAGGCCTTGATGTAAATTTCATGTTTTCGGATTTATATATTTCCTTTATTAATAATTTGGTCTCTATTATCCATGTGACTGATATGTTAATATTACCAATAGATCTTTATTGAAACAAAGTTTTTAATTGGAAGATTTTTTTTACGATATACTCTACCATATTGTTTATACCATATATATTCAAGATTGTCACCATTGTGTGTAACCCTTACTAAGTATCTGAGTTCACTCATTTTCCAGTTTCCTTTCCTCGAGATAAGGATAAGGATATATCAATTGATTTAAAGGATGGAATTTTTTTTCTAATGTCATGATTATAATTTCTAATGTAATATTGAAGTCATGTATGTATCCAAATTTCGAATAATATTAAACAAATCAGCCAAGTGAGGTGTAATCACTTTAACCATTTACCAATGTAATAACCAAGAATTGGTAGTCGAATACTCGATTTGGGTTGTTACATAATCAATTTATATTTTTTTTCTTTAAAATGAAATTTGTTCTTATTTATATTTATTTTAACTAGAATTACTATAATGAATAATGATTTTTAGTTTGTTATTTTCAGTTAAATATTTATCTTTATCATTATAAATTTGAACCATATTCAATCGATTTTTATTTAATCAATTAATTTCATTAAATACTTTACGTAAATAAAATTGAATCATTTTTTTGAATTTCATTTTTAACTAATAAATACCTAATTATTCATATTTCTTTCTTGATTACTTTTAAATGATTCATTTATCATTTTATTTAATTTTATAGATAGTGTCTAAACTTGTTTATTTAATTATTTTTACAATTTTTGCATTCATTTAATATTTTTTAAGTTTAGTTTATTAGGTGTTTATTATTAGTTTCATTTTATTTTTTAATGATATCTTAAATCGAAAATTATGGAAACATTAATTTTTTATTTTTTAAAAAATAATTATTTTAAATTGAATGCTATTAAAGCATGACTATTAAAGAATATTCCCCAAACTCATTATTTTGTGAAGAGGTGGGAGTAATACTAACCTTAAGTGACATCCCCAAGACACTAAAGGTTGGAAATGAATTCCAAGTTCTACCAAATTGTGGGGAATTATTTCCCCTAATTAATGTAAATATTCAAAGCCATGTACACCATGATTTAGTGCTAAAAACAAGCTATATATTTTTTAATAAAAAATTTATTTGGAAAATATAAACTATATTTCGAACCAATGGATATTTTTTATTTAAGTTTTGGAGGATTCGAAAAATCACATAATATATTACAATTGCGAAAAACTTCTAAAATAAATATTTTACGTAACTTGTGATAGACACATAATCATGAAAAAAAAATGATATTTTTTTCATCACTAAATCTATAAAAAAATTAAAATATCTGGTGAGTGAAAATTTCCCTATAAAGGGGTTTTAAAACTAGGGAAAATACTTTTCTTATAAATATTAAAAAACCCTTTTTAAAAACATTTCATTTTACATTAAATAGAAAAAAAATTATACAATAGATAAATTTCCAAATATGAATCTAGGTATCTCAAGTTAAATACATAAGGAATATTGTTCAAAAACATTTAAATAAAAATCACTTTTATATTCCATTAGTTTTCCAAATATAATTCCCTTTAGTATAAACTTGAATTTCTAGTTGAAAACAGTAAATACTTTATTTTAAAATTAAAATATATGTATGGAATATAATTATTCTTGGAAAACAAAAGAAAACCATGTGTCCACTAAAAGTATTGAAAACATCAATTCTGGGACATAATTACCCTTTTAGGTTTTGGGTTCACTCCCCATTCCTCATCTTCCAAATAAATACCCAAGTAATAATTTTAAAAAAACCTTTTCTGCAATTCCAACCTTTATAATTATAAATCCATTAAAATAGAATTTAAAAAACATTATAAATTATTTTAAAAGTGGAAAATAATTTTTTGTAACATAAACTGTGGAAAAATAAACATTTAAGACGACACAGTAAAGAATATGAGAAATCCATATTTCATAATTAATACATACAGAAATTCTTGTAAGGTAATAATAAAACCTAATAAAAAATTCGTAAATTTATGGAATGTAAATGGTAATTATAACACATTGGAACACAGATAATTATGAATTATATCAATAAATTTTGAATAAAAATTCATGCATAAAATGATAGTTTAAACACATTAAAATCAATTTGAAACTTGTAAATAAAATTCATAAAATAAACTCTGCTAATATAAGGATTTTAAAATTTTGAAAAAAAAAATACATATCACCAATAATTATGGTTTTTAGAAAATAATAATAGAAGTTATAAAATATAAAAAAAAATTAAAACTTTTAATAGTTATTCTCCCAAAATAAAAATTTCATTTACAAAAGTGTTTTGAAAAAAATTAAATATTGATAAACAAATAAAATTTCCCATAACTTTTAAATTATGTTGGAAAATGAATTGTACTTAGGTGCGCTTATGTAGTGGTATTTTACCATACCAATTCTTGGAAATGAAAATATATAATGAGAGAATAAATGATTGAGAATTAAATTTATATTGTGAGTCTTTATAAAGAGTAAGAAGGTGGTCTTTATATAATCATAAAGAGAATAGATGACATATTTTAATATTTGAAAAAATAAATTACGAAGATAATTTATAAATAGTTTCTATATTAAATGAAGTTAACATTTTGATCCTAAAAATATTTATAGGGTTATTCTTATAATATCAACCCATATATCATAAGAAATATTCTCGTTGTCTCATCTGGAAATAATGGTTTGAGTATATTTGTAATACTTATGTAAATAGTAAATCATCCACAAAATTATACATTATAATATATATATATATATAATTTCCTTTTCAATTGTTATAGGTTTATCTCAATGAGAAATAAAATGATTCTAGGATATATAAAATAAGATAAAAATTATATTCCTTAAAGTTCTCATGTATAAAATTTATATTTTAATAGATAATATATATGTATATATTATTGATTTCCACCACTTTTATAACCAGAGGAGGAATGCAATGCACCCAGGAGATATAAATTTAATTTTATGGGATATTTTTTGTGATAAAATAATCTATTATTTTATATTTGAATTATGATTATAAAAACCAAATACCAATGTAAAAAATCATCAATACAATGATTGTTAAAGATATATATATTGATATAACTCATTTATATCAACATCATTTACTGCCCTCAAGGTCATGACAACATTCATTGAAGGACTTTACATTGAGCATGTCCATCTTCAGTTAAGCATGAGTAATGTGTTATTAATTGGAAGGATATTAATATGGTGGGTTTTTTTAGGTTATTGTGAGGTAATAGATGATCCCTTGGGAATATCTTATGGATGAAACTAATTTTATCAAGTAGATCTCTTTTTAAGGGTATGTTTTGAATTTTTTGAACAGTACATATGATTCTAGATCCCGCATTGGAACTTCAATGAAGTGATCGGTGGAATATATTTTTTGTATTTCAATCCAACACCCAATCAATGGAATTGAGGTAGTCACCCAGACACACTCCTTAAACACATACATAGGGTGGGCTGACCCAATCACCGCCTTGCATGTAACTAAGTGCATTTTTCAGGTGATTTGTGCTTTCCAGCCTTCTTATGTAGGCCTTCTCATCTATTTCCACCATGTGGTATGTTTAGAAGACCTACCTCCAATGTGGTTGAATCCTGGTGCCACATGTTATTGATGTGGAAACACTGTGGGCTCAAGGGTGTAAATTTTTTTTATTTTTACACTTGAATAATTTTAATTAAATAAAATGAACATTAAACTCATTAAAACATTAATTTCAAAAAAATTATTTTACTCTTTTTATGAGTAATGTCACGACCCGTCCTCGGGCCCCGTGTTGTGACTACCCCAAGCCCATCTTCAATAGGCCAGGGGATGGAGACTAGCACCAGAGGTGAAAATTCCTAAGCTAGGAAGGCATTTCCTTTATAAATGTAAACACACACAATCAGAGCACACAACTGGAAGCAAAACACTAAGTAAAAATTGTATACAAAATGTGTGATGGAAAGTAAAATGGGCTAGAAAATACAAGCCCAACTGTAAAGTACAAGTACAACTGAAAAAGGGAAAAATAACTGAATGGTAAAGAGTAGCTCCTTGATCTTCCATCAGGGTTCCTACCTGAAGGGAAGGTACATATGGCCACCTCATCACTCCACGTCCATCAGACTCCTCTATGTACCGACTCGTCGTAAGGTCCACCTCTAGGTATCGTCCAGTCCTGGATCTCTCGGCCTCCTTCAGCATTGTATGTCATCTGCTTCCAACACAACGAGGTGCGGGCATAGCCCGTGAAGGGGTGAGTATAAGGATACTCAGTAGGGACCCCGATACCCTCAAGGTCTCACAATATCCAACAAGGATAACCACAAAGTAAAGAAACGACATATAACCCTTACTTAGGTATATGCCCATACATATTCCTAAGTTATCTAATAACCCATCTCAATCATTAGGTAAACACAAATGTCACAAACTCATCTCAAATTAGGATTTTTATTAATCTAATCCTTCAGCTACTGGAGAACTCCTCCTCTATCGAGTACGGTGGGCCTGCCGCATCACACAGAGGTTCTTCCCACTAGCATGGACTGCTGATGTACTTCTCCTATCAAGTATTGTGGATCTACAGTGCTCACACAGAGGTGCTCCCCACCGTGGGTATACTGCGCTCACATAGAGGCGCTCTCTTGGTAGCTTGATGAGGTAATCCATGTGTCAAGTACCGTGGGTCTGCCGTGATCACATTGAGTTCCTCCCCACTGTGGTTCTTCCATGCTCACATATAGGTGCTTCCCACTGGGCTAGTTGAATCACTGCAAGTTGAATCGGTCAGCAGTCGTCAAGTCTCAGCCAGCTACTAGGTTCCCGCACAAATGTCTGATCATCTCTAGAGGATCTGCTCCACAAGCTACTAGTCGATACTCCAACTTTCACGAATTCCCATTTAGAAATATCAAAAAGGTCTGCCATGTCATAGGGTTATCAACATAACATACAACGCGTCAATAGGAATCCCGGTCTGTGAGTTATTGGCATTTTCGTTCCATGGTCCAGTTGGATTCGTGATCGATACAACCTAACCATACTCCATCTCAACCCAAATCTCCAGTGGGGTATACTCAAGGCACTTTCTCGCTCCAAAGAATCCAATGTCGTTGATGGTTCATCAAAGGGATGCCTGGTGCCAAAGTTATAGAGGATTGTGAAGGGGAGCATGGTTTGCGCATGGTCTAAACAAACTGTGGGGTCATGCCGTGCAAATTCTCTAGGTGATATAGTAGCAACTTCATGGTTGGAAAATGGTTTGAAAAACCGTGCGTCCAATTCCTGTAATGTATCTGGGTGTGAAAGTTGCAATCGCATGGTTGGCGCACGGTTTGACAAACCATCCGACCTAGTCATACAAAGTCTTTAGGTGGGAAAGTGGCCACCGCATGGTTGGTGCACGGTTTCCCAAACCGCGCGGCCACATTAAATTAGGGTTTTAAGTCTCGGGCCACTCGGGATTTCTCATCTCTCCCCAGTTTTTCCTCCCACTCATGCCTCATGTGGGATATCTGGTTTTTTTCTAAGGTTGGGGGGAGCACCTTAGCTCGTTTTGGAGGCACATCGAAGAGGTTTCTTGGTGGATCGAAGGGGCATTCTCCATTTGTCACCGAAACTCAGAGCCACCACCTTCCATTGTGATGAACACACCATTCAAGAATAACGGCGGATGGGTCAGGCCATCTTAGATTGGCCCGCACCCTCTGCATTAGAGTGGTAACTGGCGGCTCAACAAGAACATAAAATAAGAGCATCAAACCCTAACCTCCCTTAAAGATTATTCCCAATCCGCAAAAGAAAACATCTGCCTTCCATGTTTTTAAAAAAAAAGTAGAACTTGGGAATATAGTCATACCCAAAAACCAACCCCTACCTCGTATGACAATAATCGTTGATGAAGTCGCGGATAGGCAGACGTCATTCTTTCAACATCGGGAAGCATCTGGGGTAGGATACTGAGGAAGAATTTCGTAGGCATTCTTCGCAGTCGGCTCCTTTTCTTTTGGCTCGGTCGAAGATCGAAGAAATAGTTCTTCGTTCTTCAGTGGAGGATAAAGAGGCTTTCTTTGCATTCTTCGTTGAGATATAATTCTCCAAGGATTCTCCAAGTTCTCTCTCAAAGTTCCACCAAATGAATAGATGCCACCCAAAATAAAATAATGGCTTCCTTTATTGTTTAATTGTGGGAATGAATTCAAAAGAATTCAAAAGGTTCCAATTAATTAAATGAAAGAGTTCAATTAATTAATTGTAAGGGTTGGTACACTAAATTAATGGGGGAAGGTGAAGAGTTTTCTACCACATAAATGGGGGGTTAATGGGGGTTTAAACCCTCATGGGCCCCACCAAGGATATCCTCCCAAGGCAGGTTATGTATGGGTGGGACCCACCACCATAACCTCTCATGGGAGCTTATGGTGTGGTGGACCCCACCACTAACCTCCTCTTGGAGGTTTTAACCACCAAAAAATAAAAATAATCTACACTTATTTTTATTTAACTTATTAAAAATCCCAAAATCTAACTTCCATTCTCGATAGAACGTAACTATGGTGAAGGTCGCACTAAGAAATCACTGATTTTGCGAGTTCAACGGTGCCCACATATTTTAATTTAGAGCACCAGTTCAAAAGTTATAAAATCTATCTCGTACGTTTACTGAACTTACCCGAACAAAACATCAAAAATTGATTTTGGGCCTAGGAATCAAGTGCCTTAAATTTTCACAGACTCGTAAAAATCCCATGATTTTAAGAAAAATATTTCCATGGAATTTCTGTGTCTTTACATTCTCCCCACCTAAGGTCTTTATGTCTCTAAAATCTACAAATCAAACTAAGGGAACAAATGGGGGTACTGAGCATGCATCTGAGCCTCCCGCTCCCATGTTCTCTCCTGGAGGTTTCCGTGCTACCAGCGAACGCGCACTAGAGGTATCGGCCTTCCACAAAGGACCGACTCCTGTCGATCATTAATCTGTACTGGAACCTCCGTGAAAGTCACCCCATCATCGAAGTCTTTCTCCCCATGGTCGATGATATAGGAAGGGTCGTGCACGTATCTCCTCAATTGAGATACGTGGAAGACGTCATGCACCCGGTGCAACTGAGGTGGAAGAGCTAAGAAGTAAGGCACCTCTCCTACTCTACTGAGGACCTAGAAAGGTCTAATGAATCGCAGAGATAACTTGCCGCATCGACCAAATCTCTGTAGACCTCGTCGAGGTGAGACCCATAAGAAGACGTGGTCCCCATCCTTACACTCTAGAGGCATCCGTCTCCTGTCAGCATACAACTGTTTTCTAATATGTATAGTCTTCATCTGCTCCTAGATGATTTGCACCTTCTCCGTGGTAGCTCGTACCATCTCTGGTCCCACTTGTGCGGACTCCCCTGGGTCTGTCCAGTAGAGTGGCGTTCTGCAAGGTCACCCGTAAAACACCTTGAAATGTGCCATCCCTATGGTGGAGTGACTACTGTTGTTGTAGGAAAACTCTAACAATGGTATGTGATCCTCCCAGCTATGACCAAATTCGAGGACACAAGCTCGGAGCATGTTCTTGAGGGTCTGGATTGTCCGCTCGTTCTGGCCATCTGTCTGAGGATGGAAGGTGGTGGTTAGATGTAACTGTGTCCTAAAAGCCTCCTAAAACCCCTTCCATAGCTGGGATGTAAATCATGAATCATGGTCAGAGACAATAGAAGAAGTTACTTCATGAAAACGCACAATCTCTGGCACATAGAGGTGTCCCAAGCTCTCTACTGAGCCCTGCTCTCTGATCGGTAGGAAGTGGGAAGACATGGTGAGTCAGTCAACGATCACCCATATCAAATAATGACTCTTGGATGTATGTGGAAGACCCATCACAAAGTCAATGGATATCCCATCCCACATCCACTATGGGACCTCTAAGGGATGAACCAATCCAAGTGGTACCTGGTGCTCCTCCTTTACTTGCTGAAAAGTGAGGCATCGTGAGACAAACTCTGCTACTGCAGACTTTATACCTGGCCACCAGAGCAGTTGTTGAAGGTCCTGGTACATCTTTTCCACTCCTATATTTACAGCTAGAGGGGAAGTGTGGAATTCCCTCAACACTACCTCCTAAAGTGAAACTGGTACCATGGTACGTCCTCTGAAGATTATGGCATGCTCCCCACCTTCATAAAATCTATCAGGTGCCAGCCCCATTTATATTTGATCACGTCATGTCTAACTGTTAGTGTCTCCATGCTGTGCCTACCTGACTTGTGGAAGAAGAGGAGGAGTGATTGTAAGAGACTCCAGAAAGGCTTCTCCATCCCTATCCACAAGGGATATTTGTAAGGCAGCCAGTTGCTCTGTCACTTCTCCAAGCAGTTGTATACTGGATCTCCAAATAATATCAATTTAAATAACGTTCCCATTCCCAGGAGTATAGATTATCTCGATGTCATAGTCCTGGAGAAACTCAAGACAACTTCATTGTCTCAGGTTTAAGTCTTTCTAAGAGAAGTAATACCTGAGACTCTTGTGATCAGAGTACACGGTAAAACATTCTCCCATCAGATAGTGCCACAACATCTTCAAGGTGAAGACCACTACTGCTAACTCCAGGTCATGGGTAGCATAGTTCTACCCATGATGTCTCAGCTGCTTAGAAACATATGTGATCACTGCTCGCTCCTGCATCAGGACACACCCAAGTCTGGTACCGGATGCATTGCAGTAAAATAAGTATCCAACACCCTCCTCTGGAAGCCTCAAGATGGGGGCACTAGTCAAACTCTACCTCAGCTCCTGAAAGCTCTATTGGCATCTCTCCGACTACACGAAGGGTTGCCCCTTCTTCATCAAGGCTGATTGTGGTGCTGCAACTCTGGAAAAGTCTGGAACAAATCTCTGGTAGTATTCATCCAAGCACATGAAACTTCTTACCTCTGTCACACTCTTGGGTGGCTCCAAAGCAAGTACTGCCTCAATCTTCGCTGGATCTACTACAACTCCAGCCTCCGAGATGACATGTCCGAAGAAGTAAACCACTCGGATCCTGAACTGGCACTTCGGGAGCTTACCATAATGCTAGTTCCCTCGAAGTGTGTCCAATACTACCTGCAAATGGTAGGCATGCTCCTCCTCAGTAGTCGAGTAGATCAGAATGTCGTCAATGAAGACTATGAAAAAGAGATCGAGGTATGGCTGGAAGATCCTATTCATGAGACACATGAACACTACTGGAGTGTTGGTTATGCCGAAGGGAATAACCAAGAACTCATAGTGGTCGTACTAACATCGCATGTTTGTCTTCTGCACATCCTCATCTCGAACTCTGAGCAGGTGATAGCCTAATATGAGGTCTATCTTCGAGAACCATCCTGCTCCCACGATATGATCAATGAGGTCATCAATCCTCAAGAGTGGGTACATGTTCTTCATGGTCACTTGATTCAGGTGACGATAGTCGACATAAACCCTCAAACTCCCATCTGCCTTCTTGGTGAAGTGAATCGGGGATGCCCAGGGAGAAACATTGGGTCGGATGAATCCCTTCCCCATAAATTCCTCTAGATTTATCCTCAGCTCGCGAAGCTCAGCGGGAGTCATATGATATACAGGAGTAGATATCGATGTCGTCCAAGGGTACAGGTCAATATAGAAATCCACCTCTTAGTGAGGAGGTAGTCTTGGAACATCGTGAGTGAAAACGTTCGTGTACTAGTCCACCGCTACAGGATAAGTTGGACTCTCCACATCAACAGCTCTGAGGGTAAAGTAAGCCAACTGATGTGTGATCGGTTTCACCCTCCTCCGAGTAAGTCTGTTCTGAACGTTAAAGGTTCCCTTCTCACCGGTGAAGGTGAACCTGGTCCCATCCATGCAGACACACTGCACATTGCGCCTAATACATTCAATCTGATCATGGACTATAGAGAACCAGTCCATACCCAATATTTTGTCGTATGCCCTCAATGCCGCTATGAGGAGATCCCTGCTGAATCTCTCTCCTCCTAGAGTAAGCTCACACTACCGACACCAGTGTGTAATAGTAAATTCTTATCCCGTAGGTGTCTCTAGCTGTAAAGATCGAGCCAATAGCTCCGTCGGAATCTCTGAGCTTCGAATGAGGGCAGTGGATTTGAATGAGTGACTGGAACCTGTGTATATAAGAACTGAAGCTAAGGTGGAGTAGTCACATAACGTACCTCGAATCATCTCTGGAGTGCCATGGTCTTATGACTTAGCTACCTGAAGCTGAGATCTCCCATGTCTGGTAGCTCCCTATGGTCGGGGTAGTCCTCCTGGTGGTGGTGGAGGTAGCACCTCGTATCATCATCCACCTCCAGCTACTCGACCAGATCCTCTTCCACATCTTCCTGTGCCCTACGGACCGCCTCAATCGAACATCTGCCTCTTCCTGGGAAGTCCCTCAACTGAATATTGGTCATCTAAGCAGTGGGTCAGACAGTCACGAGCCATGTGGCCCTACCCGCCGCATGAGTAACACTGCCTGCTCATGGCATGTAAGTCACTGCCCCTGTTGCCCCACACAAAAGATCCTGAGTCTTGCGGTTGACCACCTATGATTCGGGTCCTATTGGACCTCGATGTCATCTGTATACTGAAAGCTGCAGAAGACTCCACCGTAAGTTGACTGGTGGTGGGTCTCGCTGTTGGTGACTGCTCAGCAAGGAAACTCTCCACTAGGAGGGATCTCTCTAACACCCCCACCTAAATCGAGATGCTAAGAGAGATCATCAATTCCATGATCTCTCGCCAGATCCCATGCTCGAAGGTCCGGGCCCAGAATAATGGGTCTCGTACCATATCTATGGAGTAGCGTGAGAGGTCGGTGAACCTCACTGTGTACTGAGCTACAGTCATGCTACCCTACTATAGATGCAGTATCTCCTATATTTGCACCGCTCGAAGGTTGGCTAGTACAAACTCCACCTAGAACAGGCCCTCGAAGTCTGACAAAAGAAGTTTCGTCTCGACATGAACTTGGAGCATCAGGCTCCACCATCTTCATGCTGCTACCAGAAGGAGACTAGCAGCACGAATCACCACGTACTCTACTTGCGTCCCTACTAGCCTGAAAACTCTCACCACAGCCTCCAGCAAATCCTCAGCTGCCTGTGGGTCCATCTCTCCCTGGAACCTGGGTGGCCTCTGGTGTTGGAACTCATGCAATACGCTAAAGTGGCATACATCGTCTGCTGCTAGGGCTCGTGGCATCGGTGTCCCAACAGGAAGTGGTACCGCTGGTGCCTCTACTGGTAAAGGGCCCAACACCGAGGCCTCATCGCTCGGTGGGATGTCAGAGCGTATGACTCTAGGGGTTCTGTGGGGAGGCATCCTAAAGAAACATATGCGACATAGTCAAAATATTATACACGGTGAGTTGACCTGGTTGAGCTGACTTAAGAAAACTTTTGAAAACACACATGAATTCATTATTTTCGTGCACTAAGTCAGAAATCAGAAGTCAGGGTCATGGTTTATGGATATGTCGGCTGCCCGCACCAACACTGGACTCCCGGAACTGAAAACCACACTGAGTACCCTTATTACTATTTCTTTATGGAAAAGAATGATTATAGTCCTATGTTTTGTGCTATAACCAACTCCTTTGATACCAATTTGTCACGACCTGTCCTCGAGACCCGTGTCGTGACTACCCCAAGCCCGCCTTCTATTGGCCATGGGCGGGAGACATGCACCAAAGGAGAAAATTCCTAATTTGGGAAGGCATTGCCTTTATAAAAGTAAACACACACAATCAGAGCACACAACTGGAAGCAAAACACTAAGCAAAAATTGTATACAATATGTTTGTGGGAAAATAAAATGGGCCGGTAATACAAGCCCAACTATAAAGTTCAAGTACAACTAAAAAATAGAAAAATAGATGAAAGGTAAATAGCAGCTCTTGGATCGTCATTCGGGGTTCCTACCTAAAGGGTAGGAACAGATGGCCACCTTAATACTCCACGTCCATCAGACTCCTTTATGTACCAACTCGTCATAAGATCCACCTCCGGGTACCGTCCAGTCCTGGCGCTCTCGGCCTCCGTCAGCGTTGTCCATCATCTGCATCCAACACAACGAGGTGCAGGCATAGCCCGTGTAGGGGTGAGTATAACGATACTCAGTAGGGACGTCGATACCCTCAAGGTCTCAAAATATCCAACAAGTATAACAACAAAGTAAAGAAACAACAGATAGACCTTACTTAGGTATATTCCCATACATATACATGAGTTATCTAGTAACCCATCTCAATCATGAGGTAAACAAAAAGGTCACCGACTCAGCTCAAACCAGGATTTTTATTAATCTGAAACATCGGTTGCTAAAGAACTCCTCATCTATCGAGTATAGTGGGCATGATGCCTCACACGGTGGCGCTTCCCACTAACTTGGACTGCTGAGGTAGTCCTCCTGTCGAGTAATGTGGATCTTCTGCGCTCACACAGAGGGGCTCCCCTGGTAGCCTGCTGAGGTAATCCATGTGTCGAATACCGTGGGACTGCTGTGCTAAAATAGATTTTCACCCCACTGTGGGTCAGCCTCGCTCACATAGAGGCACTCCCCACTGGGCTAGTTGAATCACTCTGAGTTGAATCGGTCAGCAGTCATCAAGTCTCAGCCAGCTACTAGGTTCCCGCAGAAATGCCTACTTGTCTCTAGAAGATCTGCTCCACAAGCGATTGTTAGATAATCCAACTATCATGAATACCCATGTAGAAGTATCTCAAAGGTCCTCGATTTCGTAGGGGTCTCAACACAATAGACGGTGTGTCAATCGGACGCCCGGTGTGTGAGTTATTGGTATTTTTGTTCTAGGGTATAGTTGGATTTGTGATCAATCCAACCAGACTATACTCCATCTCAACCCAAATCTCTAGTGGGGAATACTCAAGGCACCTTCTCTCTCTGAGGATTCCAGTGATATTGAAGGTTCATCAAACGGACACCCGGTGCCAAAGTTATGGAGGTTTGTGCGGGGGCGCATGGTTTGCACATGGTCTAAACAAACCATGGGGGCCGGTCGTGTGAAGTCTCTGGGTGAGACAGTAGAAACCACATGGTTGGCACACTGTTTCACAAACCGTGAAACCATGTCATGCGAAGTCTTTGGGTGTGAAATTAGCAACCACATACTTGGCGCACGGTTTGAAAAACCATGCGTCCAAGTCATGCAGAGTCCCTAGGTGGGACAGTGGCTACCACATGGTTGGTGCACAGTTTCCCAGAACATGTGGCCAAGCCGTGAGGCCACATAAAATTAGGTTTTTAAGTCCTAGACCACTCGGTATTTCCCAGCTTTCCCCTTTTCTTCCTCCCACTCGTGCCTCATGCGGGTTTTCCAGTTTTTTTGAAGGTTGGGGGTGATCCTTAGCTCGTTTTATAGGCACATCGAAGAGGTTTTTTGGTGGATTAAAGGGGGGTTCTCCATTCGTCACCACAATAGAAAGCCTCCACATTCCATCACGATGAACACACCATTCAAGAAGAACAGTGGAGGGGTCATTCCATGTTAGTTTGTCCTGCACCCTCCGCATTAGAGTGGTAACAAGTGGCTCAACAAGAACTTAAAAGAAGATCATCAAACCCTAACCTCCTGCAAAGATTATTCCTAACACACAAAAGAAAACATCAGCATTATTTGTTTTTTTTTTAAGAATTTGGGAATATAGTCATACTCTAAATCCAACCCCTACCTCATGTGACGATAATCATTGACGAAGTCGCAGAGTGGCAGACGTCGTTCCGTCGATGTCGGGAAGCGTCCGGGGTAGGAGACCGAGGAAGAAGCGTCGTCGGCGTTCTTCGTGGTCGGATCCTTTTCTTTTGGCTCGGCCGAAGATCAAAGAAATATTTCATCGTTCTTCGGTGGAGGATGAGGAGGTGTTCTTTTCATTCTTTGTTGAGAGATAATTCTCCAAGGGTTCTCCAAGTTCTCTATCAAAGCTCCACCAAATGAATAGATTCCAACCAAAATAAAATAATAACTTCATCTATTATTTAATTGTTGGCATGATCTCAAAAGAATTAAAAAGGTTCCAATTAATTAAATGAAAGAGTTCAATTAATTAATTGTGATGGTTGGCACATTAAATTAATGGGGGAAGGAGAAGAGTTTTCTTCTACAAAAATGGGGGGTTAAAGGGGTTTTAAAGCCCACGTGGGCCCCACCAAGTATATCCTCCCAAGGGAGGTTATGTATGGGTGGGACCCACCACCATAACCTCTCAAGGGAGGTTATGGTGTGGTGGACCCCACCACTAACCTCCTCTTGGAGGTTTTAACCACCACAAAATAAAAATAAGCTACACTTATTTTTATTAAACTTATTAAAAATCCAAAAATCTGACTTCCATTCTCGATAGAATGCAACTGTGGTGAAGGTCTCACTAAGAAATCACCAACGTTGTGAGTTCAATGGTGCCCAAAAATTTTAATTTTGAGCACCGGTTCATAAGATATAAAATCTCTCTCATACGTTTACTGAACGTACCCAAAAAAAACATCAAAAATTGATTTCGGGCCTCGGAATCAAGCACCATAAATTTTCACAGACTCGTAAAAATCCCATGAATTTAAGAAAAATATTTCCACGTAATTTCTAGGTATTTACATTCTCCCCACCTTAGGGAATTATGTCTCTAAAAGCTACAACTTGAACTATGGGAAAAAATGGGGGTACTGAGCACGCATCTGAGCCCCCCGCTCCCATGTTCTCTCCTGGAGGTTTCTGTGCTACCAGAGAACGCGCACCAGAGGTATCGGCCTTCCACGCAGGACCCGCTCCTGTTGATCCTTAATCTGTACTAGAACCTCCATGAAATCCACCCCATCATCGATGTCTAGCTCCCCATGGTCGATGATATGGGAAGGGTCATGCACGTATCTCCTCAACTGAGATACGTAGAAGATGTCATGGATTTTACAATATATATATTATTTAAATTTCATTATCAAATGAGAAAAAATAACTTATATATATATTATTTCATGAAAATATAAAATATATTCAAATGTAACAATATTAACAACCTAGGGTTTTCCATTTAAATCAAAATTATAAATTTAATACCAAATGAAATTTCATTTATGTGATTAGTAATCATTTTAAATCTAAGTTCACTTTTATTAATAAATTCTTATAATTTAAAAAAGTCTTATTAATTACCTTTATGAAGAATAATTTTAATTTAGCATAAAGAGTCGTATATTTTAAAATTTTGAATAAAAATATACTTTAGCATATTTAACAATAACATTTGTAAATAATTTACAATACTTCCTTCAAATAATATTTTCATATTATTCAACAGAAATAAAATTTCATGGAAAATATAAAAAAAAAGTTTTTTTATATTTTTAATATCAACTTATAACCAAAAATTATATTTATTAAATAAAATCATTTAGTTTTATAAATTATTAGTATTATAAAAACAATTATTTGTGGGTTTTAATTATGAAACAATACATTTTAAAAACATTTATAAAAAATAAAAATATGTTAATATTATTGGGATGTTACATTCTACCCCTTAAAGGAATTTCATCCTCGCAATTCTTTTTCCTACATAGAGAAATCTTGAATCATGCTTTTCAGAATAAAGAAAACTAGGATCAAAAGATCTCTATTATTATGAGTCCCCCAAAATCTAATCACCTAAATCTTAAAAAAATACCTCTAGTACATTGATTATCCTTAAATGATCTCATCTTAATCTCAAAAAAAAAAATTTAAACATGATGTAATGCAAAATCAAATAGCCCGAGTCCCGCACTCTTGGATCTATTGATTCAAACATGATGTATTTTTTTATAAAAATTTCAATTGAAAAATATAAAATCCTTTACCCACCCAAGGATCTTTTTGGTTTAGGTTTTTCAGGATTAGGAAAATATTAAAACATATATTAGTTATAATAATTTCATACAATATCTATATGACTTCACTCAAGCTTGACTCAAAATCAAGACAAAAAACTGGTGATATTTTATTCATCACTAAACCTATGAAACACATTCTCAAGCATGTGGTGAGAATAGGATTTCTAAGGGATTTTTAAAGTAGGATAAAAATTATTTTTTAAAATGAATTATAAAACAATTTTTAAAAAATTAATTTTATATAAAATTTAAAACATTTGATATAATAAATAATTTCCCAAATAAGATACTAAGGTTTTTGGAAAAAAATTCATAAGGAATGTTTTTCAGAAACATCTAAAATACATATCACTTTGAAATCCCATATTATTTCAAATTATAATAACCATTCTAGTAAACAGGAATTTATCCTTGAAATATTTAAACCCATTGTTTTGAAATAAAATTTTCATTATGTGATATAATGATTTTTGGAAATTTTAAGAAAACCATGTGGTCACAATTAGTATTGAAAAAATAAATACTGGGATAGAATTTCCATTTAGGTTGTGGGTTCACTCCTCATTCCTCATCCTCAAAATCAATATTCAAGTGCTGAATTTTTAATAAATCATTTTTTAAGAGATCATTTCTCATTATAAATCCATTAGAATATCCTTTAAAAAACATCATAAACTATTTTCAAAGAGGAAAATAATTTTTTCCAATAAAATTTATAAAAATATTCTTATAATATAAAACAATATAGATTATGAGAAATCAATATTTCATAAGTAATGATTTTAGTAATTCTATTAAAGGAATAATTAAATATAGGAATATTATTTTCAAAAAATTATGGAATATCAAAGGTAATTTTAGTTCATGGACATAATTATATGTATGAATAGAATCAATAAATTTTATTGAATATTTTATTCATAAAATTATAGTATAAAAACATTAAAATATACATGATACTTATAAATAAAATTATTAAAATAAAATATTCTAACAAAAGGATTTAAAAATATTGAGGGAAATATTTCCTTGATAGTTAAGGATTTTATAAAATTATAATATAAGTTATCAATGAAAACAGAATAGGGTTTATAAAACCTTGGAAGAGGTTTTTTTTTTCAAAAGAATAATTTTACTTTAAAAAAGGGTTTTGAACCAAATAAAATCTTGATAAAAATAAATTTTCCCTTAAGGATTAATTTTTATTTTATATTGAACTATTATTTATGTGAGTATATGAATTGGTATTTTACACTTCTAAGGATTGTAAATAGAAATAGAGAATGAGATAATAAAATGATGTAGAGATAATTTGGATTTTTGGGTTCTCCCAATAATAAGAAGGGCTTTATAATAGAAGAAAAAGAATAGATATCCATTTTTAATATTTTCAAAAATGCATTACGATTTATAACTATAAATAGTTTCTATCATAAATTAATTTTATACTGTTATCTTGAATCATTTAATGTAGTTTTCTATGAATCACACACTATATGTTGGGGAAAATCCCTCAAGGTTCCCTATTGGAATGTTTTGGGTGTGGTTGTGTTTGTTGGCAATTCCAGATGACCATGAGTGAGTATGGTAGGTATTTGGAGAAGCAAGTGTTTAAGGTGACATAGTTTCACAGTTTTTGCCAAATTTTTGGGCCTCCAAAGTAGGATTTGGTTTTTAGAAAAAACAGATGTTTTCATGATATGAGTGAATAGTACGTAGACTGTGAAGGGAAATTCATGGATCGCGAATGGTGGTACATGGAACTTCAAAGGAAATTTTCAAAGGAGGGGAAATGATAATCTGAATTTTCAAACCACATATGGAAATGGTTTGCGTGGAACAAAAATGGTTCTTGGTTAAGGATTGAAGTTCATTGTGAAGGATTTTGGTTTCAAGATGTCTTACGGTATGCGGGATGGATTTTTATTCATGGAAATCATGCAGTGTTATGAGAAACCATGAAGGGCGTCGTTGGTGAAAATGAGATGGTGATTTGGTCCATCGTGAAGGAATAATGGAAGTATGTGGAATACCGAGGGAAATAGTTCGCGGAAGGATAATTACATGATGGAGACTTGAGAAAATCTTAGATTAGTATATTTTAAGAACTTTTTTTCCTTTATAATAATCTATAATCCCCTCATAAAGTGAGAAAAAATTTTATAATGAAATATCATTGATCGAGGAATTCGGCTAAGTATGAAGGTGGTACACAAGGATGGATTTTGTGAAGGTTGAATTAGTTCGCAGAAGTGATTCCTTGAAAGGGTGTTTTACATAAAACAATTTTCTGAAAAGGTAGAAGGAAGTATGTGGAATAACAAGTCTATGGAATAAGTAATTCTGCATAATAATAAGAGGTATACAGAAGTGGTTTACCAAAGTGGTACATCAAAGCGGTACGTAGACGTGGTTCATAGAGGTAGTACACAAAGGTGGTACGTAGTAGTAGAAGTAGAGGTAGTACGGAGGTGAGGGGATCCTTGAAGCATACCCACTATATAGTTTTCCGAATAGTCATGGGGGCTCATAGAGGAAACAAGGAATCTTACAAATGCACTAAAATAGTTCTTTTATCTAATTTTCTCTAACTAACAGTACGATGAAAATTTGATTTTATCTACATGTGAAAAAAGGACATCAACAGAGAATATATCTATTGTTGATGATGTGTTCCTTTTTGAAAATTAAGGTACCTACATGTCCATAAACTATGAGGGGATACCATACAAGAATAGTGAGCAAAGGAAGAGGAAGACGGTGATCCTTTTCACAGACAGTGATCTTGAGAAAGAGACATAGGGAGCCAAAATTGGGAATGTAGTGAGTATTTCCTAAATATTTTAAAGGCAGTGATCCTAGTAATAGATGTTCTCTAGACCGAATCTCGTTATTTACAGCGAGATTTAGTAGATTTGGTACATCAGTGCATCATCATTTTATTCTCCTTGGATGTGGCCTAGTGAGGGTGAACCATGTAAAATCACTACGTCCTATGCATGATTTCATTTATGTTCGTATATTTCAATGGGAGAAAAAGAGAAGTTAGTTTTGTTTAAGGATTAAAGGTTGGGGCCGAAGCCTCATTTTTATTGTTGAAACAAAGCAAAGACCTCTTTAACTGGGTAGAGGGAGACCCATTACATAGCCCGAAGGCCCAGTGGGCATTTAGCCCATTACATAGCCCGTAGGCCCAATTTTTTGGCCCAAAGCCCATTCTGTGAATAGTACTGCTACAGTACCCACACTGCTATAGTACCCGCCGCTGCTGCAGTGCCCCTGCCACCGCTATAGTGCTGCTACAGTACCTGCGCCCACATCTCAGGTTACTTGATCTAGTAGACCTAACAATTGGTATCAAGGGGAATGGTTAGAATTCAGTGGTTCTCTTTCAGTAGAAGAATTGGATATGGTAAATCACAATTCAATTCCGACCTTCAACAGAAACAATTTTCAATTACATATTAATTGGATGTATCACTACTTTTTATCATTAGGAATATATTTATTCACAGTATCTATGCATGTAATATCAGCTGATATCAAATGTGGTTCATTGTCAGAAGTTGAAATAAGAAAATTGGATATAGATTCTAAAACAATAAATACTTTAGGGGGATCCCAATAAAATTCTATTTTTATGAAGGTGATTTCATGTAAAACATCACATGTCATGTGGTAAAAGATTTTGAATATATATGATTGATATTCAAAGGTTAGAGAGGAAAATCTATAGGTTTTGGGTAATAGCAATGATGATCTGAGAATGAACCCAAATAAATGTGTTGATGTATTCTTTGAAAGGATGAATGTTTATGTGGAATACATGTATGTTCTTGGAGAATACATTGATGATATATTGATTGTAAAGCATGTCCTAATAAAACATACACCTTGTTTTAATCTGAAGTTTTATTTAATGGAAGGAAAATACTTGAAGGAGCTAACACTGGATAACTTTCATAGTATTATCATTGCATATGAAATGATAAATGATGATAATTATGCATTGGAAAATGGGAAGTCCAAATAAGTCGAATTCAAGGCCAAGAAGAATATCTCTATTGAAGATAGTCATTAGTAAGAAAATTTTGAGGAAGTCGTATCATTTTTCTCTTCAAATCTACAAGGAGAAAAAGGACGGTTCAATGGAAAAATTCCTTTTTCATGCTTTCGATGCGGAAATATTGGACATTTTGCAGAAAAGTGTACTATGAATATTGAATATCACAATAAAGATAATGATGAAAATCCCTGAAAGAATTTTTCATCAAATTTGAAAAGTAATAAGAGAAAAATCTACAAAAAGAAGAATCCACTCTCAAAAGAAAATGAAATTTCATAAGAATCTAAAGAAGAAGTGTTATAGGACTACAGGGATCATGAAGTGGATGCTTTGGTGGAAGTTAAAATAAATATATTAACAAAAGAAGAAAGTGATAATGAAGAAGGAGAAGTTTAAGGATGAATTGACCTTCATGCTAAATTAGAAGCTACTCTTGAGGATATAGATTTTATGAGAGCTAAAAAAAGAAAGCTAACAAAGTGGTTCATGATGCCCAACTCAATACGCAGCAGTAAGAAGAAGGGAAGTATAAAATGAATAAATAAATTAAAAAATTAATGTCTTTGATGCTAAAAATATAAAAAAGGTGGTTGAGTGAAACTCAAAATTTAAGAACATAAAATAGATATTGATAGTTTGAATGAAACTTGAAAAGATCAAATAAAACATATCGAGGAACTTGAATAAGAAGTTTTTAGTCTTCAGAAATGTTTTAAGGATCAAAAAAATTGGTCGCCCATAGAATAGAATCGGGAAAATAGATATCCAGGATAATGGAAAAGAAGAAAGTGGAGCAATGTTGTCTGGGAGAACAAAATAATCTATCAAATAAAAATAATAAGTCTGGTGTGGGGATTGATCAAAAAAAGAAAGCAGTAATGGTTTAAGTCATACCACAAGAACCTACTAGAAGATTGAAGATTGAAGATTGATTTGGGTATGAAGCAAAATCAAAAGATTCATAGAACCCAAGGGATAACTAGTGGTGTAGTTTTTCAATGAAAAAAATTTCCCCTCATAAGATACTATTATAGTGGAAAGATAAGATAGGGAAAAAATATTTTTTCCATAGAAAAGTAGTATAGAAGGGAACAGTACCAACAAAAGTAGTCATACGGAGCTAAATTTTCTAGTTCATTAATTGATGGTCACTATTTCTAGTTTGGATGTCTTATACACATGGAAATATATTTCTCATCAACAATAAAAAATAATGTTACTAATAAAACTACGGTTGGTTATAAGTAGTAGATAAATGTATCAAAAAAATGAGATGAAAATGAAAAATGGATTTGAAGCTATACAAGATGAAGATGGTTCAACATATTCTGAGGGATGTCTAGAGTATCAATCCATACCATGTATGAAATTAGAAACATTGATCAAAAATAAAATATATGAGTAGGCATTGATTGCAGAAATTGCATTCAAGGCATTATATCGCACTGGGATCTCGATCATTTCCAATGGATGCACCTCCCATATGAAAAGAAACAGGGATATAGTAATAGTAATGAGGTACAATAAAGAAGGTATCATAAGATTTTTAAATAATGCAGGTTTGAAAATTATTAGCTCTGGGTAAGAAATGTTTGGGGAAAAGAAATGAGTTGTATATGACTTTCTTGTTGAATTTCATAGTCACAACTAGTTTAGTGTGTGTAAAATATGTGACTCAGGACATTCCATAAAATTAGTCATGTATTTATGTGTCGTCATAGAAAAATATTTTTTTGTTTTATTGTATGGAAATCTTACAAAATGGAATATTTATATCATGACTGGAGAAGAAGATATGGGATTTCTTTCAAAGGAATAAGAAAATACATTGTGGCCTAATAATATTCACTACATGATCCAAACATTCTTGGAAGATATGGTGAAATATGATGCTGCTCAAGATCTCCCTAAATTATCACTTGATCATACACATATATGTGATGCCTGAAAACATGGGAATATCATTCGAAATACTTATAAGGAAAAAAATAATAGTTCAATAGGATTTCTTGATTTAGTTTATATTGATATGTGTGGAATGATATCCCCAAGAGATCTGGATGGGAAGAGATATTATGTTCTCTTCATTAATGATTATAGCAAAATGAAATGGGTATGAATCATTACCTTAAATTATAAGGTGTTCAGTTTCATTCCAATATATTTAGGGGAAGTTGAAAACATGCCAAATCAAAAAATCCAGAACACCCAGAGAGATAATGGAATATATTTCACAAATAGCCAACTAGAGGTTTGTCTTGAGAAAAATGAAATAAGGCATGATGTTTCAGTGACGAGAAAAGAAAAGTAGAATTCAGTAGTTGAGAAAAGAAATCATATTTTCAATAACATGTCCCGAACAATGTTCCTTGAGAAAGACATTCCAGAAAAAAGTTGGAAAGAAGCAGTGATGAAGGCAGTGTGCACATGAAATAGAGAGTTACTATTTATGAAAGAAGAAAAGACTCCATAAGAGCTATGGTATGGAATGAATCCATCACTGAAGTTCTTTCAAAAATTCAGAAGTGTTTCATTTTTGAAAAGGAGAAGCACAATATGTTTGAATCTTGTGGACATGAAGGTTTGTTTCTTGGATACTCAAATAAGAGAAAATTATATAAATGTTTCATCAATAGGTTTGGAATGATTATTGAAATTCATGATGTAACAATAGTAAAGAATGAGCAGAGTGTTCAGAAAATTCATGATCAGTATCAGGAGGATAGTGAGGAATAAATAAGAAGATTAGGGGATACTATAACTCTAGATGTTTATTCTGAAGAAGACTCAAATGATGATAAGTATAGGGATAAATGAGTATTTACATAGAGACCAATGAGAATATCTAAAATTGATAGAAAAACATAATTGGAGATCATAAAATTCTAGTTCAGAAAAAGAAGATGTAGAATCTACATGAAGTGTCATATTTACCATAAGTACAGCCTAAATGTTTTGGTAAAGAAGATGGTGATGATAATTTGGTTCAATATATGAATGAAAAACTTGACCAAATTGAGAAAAAATCAAACATGGGAGATTGTTTCAAGACCAACAGACAAGAATTTCATCGAGACAAAATGGGTCTTTCATAACAAGATGAATGAATATGTTGTAGTGATATGAAACAAGCATGGATAGTGTGAAAAGGGTACTCCCAAATAGTATGAATCAATGTTGATGAAACATTTTCTCCTTTTCTAGGCTAGAGAAAATCAGATTATTCTTGGCTATATTAGTGAAACAAAACTTCAAAGTGTTCCATATGGATGTAAAGTCGTCATTTTGAAATGGAGTTTCAGAATAAGACATTCATGTGAAGAAGATAGATAGTTTTATAATTCATGAATATCAGAAATAAGTTTTTTGGATAAATAAGGCTTTATATTATTTGAAGAAATCACTAAGATAATGGTATTCAGAGATAGAAAAATTTATGATGAAGCTTGGTTTTTAGCATGGTGGATTTTATTAAACTCTATATTTCAACAATAAAATTAATCAAAGGATAATTGTGATGGTAGATATCAGTGACATAATATTTTGAGGATCCGATGAATCTCAGTACATACAGTTTTCTCAATTCATGAAAATGGAGTTTGAAATGTCATTGATTAGTGAGCTGATGTTTTCCCTTGGTTTATAGGTAACACATGGACAGAATGGCACATTAATTTCTCAATATAAATATTCCAAGGAGGTTTTGAGAAGATTTAGAATGGATAATTCCAAGGTGATAACGACTCTAATGAATTCCCAAATGAAACTATTAAGGTATGATGAATTCAATGAAGTTAATTTTATATTATACCAGAAAATAATTTTTAGTCTATTGTACTTGACAACAACAAGACTTGATATCGTTTTTTCCACATTTCAAGAACCATGGTATCAATGTAATCCAATGTAAAGACACATGCTTTTAGTGAAAATAATATAATAGTGTATCAAGGGAATTGTGGATTTTGGTTTGTCATATAATAAAAAATATCAGTAGGAGTTATTGGGATATGCAGATATAGATTGGGTCGGATTAGTAGAGAATATGAAATCAATGTCAAGAGGTTCTTTCTATCTTACTTGGCTATTTATTTCTTGGCTACGAAAAAAATAAAATTTCATTTCATTGAGAACCATAGAAGCTAGGTATATTGTGGAAACTCAAGCATGTACACAACTATTGTTTATGAAGCAGTAGCTTAAGGATATAGGATTTGAAGTGAAGTCTTTGATCAGAATTCATTGTGATAATTCAAGTGATATAAATCTTTTCAAAAATCCAGTCCATCACTCAAGAAAAAAGAACATTAAAATAAAATATCATTTTATTAAGGGGAAGTTTGAGAAAGGGATTGTGATGTTTGAATTTGTGACTACATAACAATAAGATGAAGATATTCTAATAAAGGCCTTACCCAAAGAATCATTTGAAAGTCATAGATTACCTTTGGGAGTCTAGTTGACTCAATGCACTTGAAAAAGTGTGGATTCCACCCCCCTGAGGTATGGTGTTTTTTCATAATTTGAAAATATGTGTTCTTTAACTTGTTGAAGACCTCATAGGACTGGCCTTCAGGTTTATTTCCAACGGGGGTGAAATTATGTCTTAGAAGGGAGAAAATGACTTGTTTATGACATGGGGAGAAGATGATAGGTGGAGCAGCGTGGTAGGGGGAGTTGAATCTATTAGGGGGAGTAGATATGTAGGGGAGTATTAAATCTAACATTGCTAGACATGGTCTATCAAAGGATATATTTCATGAAAACTGATGTTTGTGATTAAAGTAGAAGAATGGTTTAAGAATGGAATGAAGTGATTCATTGATGAAATTTGTATTTTACTCTTGTTTCTCATATTGATAATGGATCATATGGGCTTAGTGTATGTATTGATTAAATCCTTTATTGTTATCTTGATTGAAAGAAGTGAATGGTGGTAGAAGATGGGATAATATTTAATAATATATCATGTTTTGAAAGTGTTGTTAACAACCCCAAAGGGGAGATTGTTTGGATAATCCCTCATGGTGTCCTATAAGTAAGTTTTTGGTGTTGTTTTTTGTGTTGAAAAATCCAGAAGACTGTGAATGAGAATGGTTGGAGTTTTCCAAAGAAGTGTTTAAGGTGAGGACCATGAAGGGTAGTTCATGAACCTATAATGGTTGTACGTGGAACATCGTATGAAATTAGAAAAGTAAGGGATAGACGTAGTGCAAGATGCAAACTACGTACGGGAATGGTTCATGTAAAATTAAAATGGTTTAGGGTGAAGGCTTGAAGTTATTGGTGAAGACTTGCGATATGCGGAAGCATTGGGGTACAAGGGATGGATTGTAATTTTTGGAAATGAGGTGGTGATTTTAGAATCTATGAAGGATTTCATTGGAGAAAATTATATGGTGATTTGGGCCTCCTAAAGGAATAAAGGCAGTATGTGGACTGTGTAGGGAAATAGTTCACTGAAGGAGAGGTATGCGGTGGAGATTTGGGAAATCTTGGATAAACGGATTTTTCGGTTATACTTTTCCTATATAAGAAGTACTAATTCCCTCATTAAGTGAGTGTTATATTATTTAGAAGATATCTTTTCCCAGGGAATTCAACTAAGTTCGAAGGTGGTTTGCAATTAATGATTTTGAAAAGGGTGAAGCAGTTTATGGAAGTGATTCCTTGAAAGGGTGTTTTTTAGAGAACTGCATTCCACAAATGAAGAAGGAGGTATGTAGAATAATAATTCCATAGAATAATTGATTCCTCATATATACACGCGGTATACAAAAGTGGAATAGAAAAGCAGTACAAGGACGTAGTACTTTAAGGTGATATGAAAAGGAGGTACATATAGGTAGTATGAGGAGGGGGTATGAGGAGGCGGTATGAGGAGGTGGAATGTAGATGTGGTATATGGAGGGAGTATGGGGAGGCGGTACACGGAGGTGGTATATAGAGGGAATACGTGGAGGTGGTTCATGGTGGTGGTTTGTGGAGGTCATACGTGGAGTCGGTACACAGAGGCGGTATGTGGCAGTTCAATTAAAGGCAATACACCGGAGTGGTGATCCATGAAGAATACCCGCTATGTAGTTTTTAGAAAAGGGATGGTTGTTTGTGGGGGACTCAAGGAAGTGTACGAATGAAATAAAATAGTTTGTGAAAGTAATTTCCACTATTTAAGAGTATGTGAAAAAGTGGACTTCATCTACAGGTGAAAAAGGAATTCAATAGAGCATTTATCTATAGTTGATTGTATGTGATTTCATGAAAATAAAGGGACCTATAAGTCTATAAACATTGATAAGATCCATTCCAAGAGTAGTGTGTGAAGGAAGAGGAAGGCTATGATCCTCTCCACCGGCAGTGAGCCACATAATGAGACATAGGGAGTGAGCCATGGGAATACAGTGACAAGACCCAAAATTTGTAAAGGCAGTGAGTCTAGGCATAGCACTAATCTAGCCTAAATCATATAATTGGAAGTGATATTTAGTGGATTTGGTACATCATCACATCATCATTGTTTTCTCCTTGCATATAGCCTAGTGAGGGTGAACAATATAAAGTCATTGTGTCATATGCAGGATATCATTTCTGTTCATATATTTCTACAGGAGAAAGAGAGAATTTTGTTTTTTAACTATATAATAAGATTTGAAGGAGAATGATTTTTAATCTGGAATACCTTGATTCACCACCCCCCCCCCACCCACTCTCAGGGTATTTTACGTAGTGGATCTAAAATTATATCATAAAAGATATATTTTTTCAATATCATTTGAAAATGGTGGTTTGAGGATCTATGAAATAATTTTATAAATATATAATTAGACACTAAATTTAATATTTTAATATATGTATACATATATTTATTTACTTATTTTTAATATATTTATATAATTCCCTTCAGTGTAGAAACTAGTTTATCCTAAGGGGAAAGATGATGAATCTAGGCAATCTAAAACATGGTGTAAATTATCTACCTAAAAGTTCTAATATGTTAAATTTATATTCTAATGGTGAATATATATATATATACTTCTTAGTCTCCATTGAAATATCCGGAGGTGAAATATGATGCACTTGGGAGATCTAGACTTAATTTTACATGATCTTTCATGATAAAATAATTTATTATTTTATATTCAAGAGATGATTATGAAAACCCAGTATCAAATAATGATAATAATTTATCCAATGATTATTATAGATTCATATATATTTATATAACTCCTTTATAATAACTTTATATATTTTTATCAAGGTCAAGTCTTCATTCATTGATGGACTTGGCATAACATTTTTCATACTTTAGTTATGTAAGAAAATGATTATTGTTTTCATAAGGGGATGAATAAATCGATGATTTTTCTTAGGATAGCATGAGGTAGCATAAATTATCTTTAAAATATTTTAAAGTTGACATTGAATTGATCAAGTAAGTCTAGTTTTTAGAGAATGTTTTAAATGGGTGAATAATACCCATGATTCATGATCCCACATCAAATATCACTTGGTTCATAATTTCAATATATTAGTTGTTAGGTCATCCACCACTCAAGATGTAGAACTAGGGTCTACACTCAGATAGACTCTTCACACACATACATGGGTTAGGCTAAAAAAAAATTCCCATTCGGCACTACCAAGATCACTGTGTAGGAATCATGTGCTCACCAGCCTATTCATAGAGGCCCTCCCACCCCATTACTCCATTAATTTTGCTTTATAGACCAAGATTATGACCCCAAGTTTCAAGTACGTAACTAAATTATGTATTATTTTTAACTATTGGATGTTTTTTTGAGATGTTTGGGAGGGTTATAAATCCTTCTGTAATGTTTTTTGGATTTTCTATTTTTAAAAGGTTTGAGATCCGATAGTAGAAATCATGGAAATTAGATAGGAACTATGTAATTTGAAATATTGGCCTCCAGGTAGGTGCACGGTTTGGCACACAGATTGGCCAATCCTTGAGGCCACCCAGGAGAAAATGTGATTTTTTTGGGACAGAGGGCTTCTTTATGGTTGTAACATGGTTTTTCTAACCATGCAATCCAATCATGTGAGGTGGCTCTTGAGGAAAAATAATATACATGATTAGGAAAAGGATTTCCTAACTGTGCACGACCAAAATCTAGATCTAAAAATTGTGTATCTAACTCGTTTTATCCCCTTAACCCCTTGTTTTTTATATTGTGACTCTATCTCTATTTAATCTCTTCCTAATGTCTATCGATCCCCTTCCCTTCATTTTGGGACTAATCCCATATAAAATCTTGGTGCGTTGAATCATGAATTCCTTGGTAATTCTCTATTATTAGTGGTTTTTATTAGATCTCCTCTTATTTCCTCTATTGGATTTATAGATATATTATATTGCAGATACATATATGTTATTTGATTCCAATAATGAGGAGATTTGGTTCTATTTATATATTGGAATGAGATCTATTTTGGGTTTTTTGGATTTTCAACTCGGTTTTGTTGAAGGGTTTGTTTTGTTCTTCATTTTATCTAAAGTTTCTAAGGTGGGTGGCATAACTCTTGACTCCTACTATAATAAATTGAAGGTTATATATCAAATTGTTTGAATTTCTTGAAATTTATTTTGAATTTTTTAATAAAATATTCATAGGATTCTTCTTTAGTGATGGTTTTTTGAACTGTGGAATTTTTGTGAAAAAGTTATTTATTGAATGATTTTAAAATGATGATTTTTATAATATTTGTTTGGTTTATTTCATGGAAAAATGTTTTTGGGGAAATATATTAAATAAAAATATTGTTTGTTATGGATTGAAGTTATTGGTTTTCTTGGTTTTGGAATACACGGTTTGGTGAGAGTTCATGATTTTGATGTCACCCTAAATAAGGGGAGTGTACCATTTGGGTATAAGGGACATGATGCTATATAAGGGATCCATTAAAGCCTAAGGATATTGGACACTTAGTGATGAATTATAGGATGGAGTAGAAACCTGTCATTAATATGAAACATTAACTAAAGCATTCACATGTGGGTGTGACTATAAATAATTGAATGGGTATGAAAAATGGAATATGAAATGTTTTAATGATTCATTTGTTTGTTTTATTTCCATGGAAAAGGTTTTGATTTGGAAAAACATATTTTGGTAAGAAAGGTTTTTTAGTTTGGAATTATTTTGGATTTGATATATATTATTGAAATTATTTTAAATAGTTTTATATAATTTTTTTATATAATGTGATGACTTTTTCTATAATTGTGAAGTGAGTAGGGAAGTTATCTGGGGAAGCCATACTGAGATTCATTACTCACCCCCTTATTTGGAATATTGGGGAATTTGTAGATATTGTTTATCAAGACATATTTAAAAGAAAGGTATCTCATTTCTTTACTGATTTTTCATGATACCATTGGATGTTTTTGTGGAGTTGGATCTTGGAGGATGTTGGTACATATAGAGTTATGTATTTGGAGCCTTGATATAGTTGGTTTTTTCTTCCTTTTTTTACACTAGTATTGGTTTTGGTTTTTGAAATATACTCTGATGTGGTTTATGATATTTTCGGGTCTTGTTTCCTTTTTGTATTACATTGTGTTTTATTACTCTGGATTCACGCATCATTTGAGGTTCTTTAGTTATGGACTTTTGGTTTTGGTTGTTTAATTATCAAATGGAAAATCATCCCCCCTCTGTTAATGAAACCCTTGGAATTTATTATCATAATTTTGTGTCTTAGGAGGTCACTTATGGAAAAGTAGAAATTATACCTCGACTCAATACAAAGAGAAGGGGTAGGATTATATAAGTGGTATGAGTTTTTCCAATCATTGGATATTAGTTATGTCAGCCTCAAAGTTGAAAATCATTCTTGATTAGTCATTGAATTATGATGGTAGAAATTAATTACCACTAGGATTTCATGTCTTATTTTGAGTAATAATTAAAGATGTGGTGAAAATGTATTTATTTTTGAAAAATATTGAGATTATTTTCAAATGTGATATTTTGAGAAGGCATTGAATTGGAATTTTGAAAATGTTTTAATTTTCAAAATCATTGTGAATTTTGAAAAATTATTTAGAAATAGAAAAATTTTAATTTAGTAAATCCTTGTTATGATAGGTATGATTTAATAATTTTAATTTTATAATATTTAAATTTCTAGAAACTGAGACTTATATAATTAGTTTTGTTTTTAGAAAATTTCACCTAAGAGGTTTTATAGAAACCAACTACAACAAGTTTTTGAGAATGTGGTTGCAATAGAGCCATGGGTAAACCATCATCTCATTCAAATTATTTTACAAGCCTTTAAATATGTGGATAGAGGGAACTGAATGGATGAACCAAGGAAAGTGGATCATTCCATTCAGTTCAAGAAGCGGTATCTACCCATATTTCAAGGTGTTTTGGAACAAGAAAAAGTAAAGGTATGGCTGAATAGGATGAATCCAATATTCGATTTCCTAGGCACACAAAAATATATGAAAGTCAAGTTAGTTATGTATATAATATAAGATCTTTCATGATATTGGTGGGACTTAGCATCTTAGGATAAATTAGACCAAAGGATTGCATGGGAGGATTTTGAATAGTTGTTGAACAAATGATTCTATCATTACACATTCAGGATTTCTAGAATGATATAATTTTTCATATTGAAATAGGAAAGCCTCTTAGTGACCAATTATATTGATAAATTTATTAATTTTTTCTGCTTTTCACTTGAAATTGTTGGTATTTCATCCTTTAAGGAACACATTTTTGAATCGTGGTTGAGGTAAGAGATTCTTGCAATGATTGTCATCCTTTATATAACATATTATACAGAGATGGTCAATATAGTGATGGTGGTATAAAGGTACCTATAAGGAGCTATGTGTGGATTGATCGTGATTATACATATAATAAATAGGGGTAACTCTAATGTTGGGGTTAAGAGAAATATGGAAACCTATTTCCAAGGTAGGGTAATGAATCAGAATCAGATGGCCAGATTGATGAATCGTCATCCAAAACCGATGAATAAAGTTAGATGATTCCAATTTTTGTTTTTTTATCACTTCATGTGTGATTTTATGACACTACATAGGGTATTCAACAATTTTAACTCGATGGAGAATCTTCACTAATATTACTATAGTGGTCGATGGTCAGGTGTTTGGAACATATCTAATGTGTCGTAGACGTCATGTGATTTCTCATGAAAAGGGAATCAGAATACCTATAATCTGTAGAATTGAGCTATCAATGGTAAATCATGGAATACCATGACTACACAAAAAGGGAAATTTTTAAAGTGAAATAAAGAACAAATTAATATGGGTAAGCAGTTATATGGAGATGATCAAGTTATTATGGAAAATAAATCTGAACCATTGATCATGAGAGGTAAAATTATTTTTCATTATACCCTTATGCATGATTTTTTTATATGGGTGAATCTCATTCTTTTTTACTTCTCATTCTATAGATATTATGGGTTTAAATTTTGAGATGATGCTTTCTATTTTGAAACATAAAGCTTCTCTTGGTCAAATATAATGTCGGGTTTTATGTGTAAAGAATGTTATATATTTTTTATAGAGATAAGTTGATACAGTACTTCTCTATGATTTAGATATATGATTATGAAATAATATAGGGTATAGATTGGTTGACTATATTCGTGGATGACATCTATTGTTATAACCAAATGGTTAGTTTTATGACTAATAATAGTGTGGTGCATCTCTTTAGTGGATAATAGAATGTAAAGGCTATTTAAACAGGCTTTTTGTAACTAGAAGTTGGATCTATATCATACAAGTTCATAGAATTGATCATGGAATTGGTGGATGAGATCAATAATAGTGGTTTTCTAATAGTTTTTAATCAATTTTTGAATGTTTTTCTAGATAATTTCAATGGGTTTCCACCCAAATGAGATGTATAGTTATGATTGACCTCCTCCTAGGGACCATTCCTGTATCACTTCCATCTTACTAGATGGTGCCAACAGAATTAAGGGAATTGAAAGTGTAGATGAAGAGCTAGAAATAAAAGGGTTCATTTGGCCTAGCACGTATCTGTAAGTTGAACTAATCTTATTTGTGAAAAAATTGGATGTAAAACTTTAGATTTATGTGTATTGTTATATGTTTATCCAAGTTATGATAAAGAATTGGTATCCACTTCCATGAATTAATATTGTTTTTGATAAATTGAGGGGATCCTAATGGTTCTCTAAAATTGGATTATGATTTGGATATCACCAATTGTGGGTTCAGAAGGAGTATATTCCAAAAATATCTTTTAGAAGTATAAATTTCCAGTAATAATATGTAATTATTCCTTTCAATCTTATGAATTCACCATCAGTATTTATGAAAATAATGAATCAGATATTTTCATATATATCTAGATTCTTTTGTGGTGGTGTTTGTTGATGAAATATGAGTGTATTCTAAGATTAGGGTTGAACCTGAGAAATACTTGGTGGTAGCATCAAAAATATTTATAGATCATATTTTTTATTCCAAATTAAAAAGTTGTGATTTTTGGATACAATAGGTATTTTTACCTATCCATTTAATCTCTTAAAGAGGTTTTTATGTAGTTCCAAAAAATATAGAATCCATTATCTCATGGAAACCACCAAATAATTTCAAGAGCATAAAATTCACCATATATCGGAACCGATATTGACTATTCCAGAATAGGGACAAGGGTGTGTGGTGTATTATTATGCTTCAGGATCTGGTTTGGGATCTATTCTCATTTAGGGAGATCATTTTATTGCTTAATTCTCACAGAAATTATGGTTTCATGAGAAGAACTATCCAACAAATGATTTGGAGCTTGTTGTTATAGTCATTTCATTGTAAATATGGATTAATTACCTCTTTGGTGATAAATTTAGGGTGTTTACAGACCATAACATCTTGAAACATATATTTTTTAAATGGATTTGAAACTGAGACAAAAAAATATGGATGTATTATCTCCAAATGTTCAACATTGGCTTAGATTATACCCTGGGTAAAGGCAATTTGGTAAAATATGAATTTAATAGTAAGTTGTATGGCCCATTGAAAAAATATTCTTTGGATTAGTAGAAGTTGATATAGGTGATAAATGAAATTCCCTTAAATTTCAAATATGGAGGTAGTGTAGTAGTTTAATTTCTTGTTTCTTTTGTTCCGTATTTGGTTGAAATAAATTAAGAGGCATAGATATCTGATTCAGAATGTGTTTCTATGAGGTCAAAACTAAATGGTGGGGAGACCATTGAGGGATGGAAGCTAGATAGAAATTTATTTTTTTAGTTCAGATATTGGATGTTCATACCTTTATCTTTTTAGGAATAACTTCATCATGCTTACCACTATTTGAGATGGGTTGTTCATCCTAGAACACAAAATATGTATAACTAATTGAAAGAATAGTTTTTGTCAGTCAACATGAAATTTAAGGTGTATGGGTTTTTTTATAGATGCCACACTTGTCAAAATGATAAGGTAGAATGCCAGTGGCTGGAAGTTATGTCACAGTCTTTACCTATTCATATTTAGAAATGAGAGCAGATATCTATGGATTTTGTGTCAGGTCTCCCAATGAAGTATTGGGAAAACGATTCTATATGGGTTATGGGGGATCATATCAAATAAATTTTCTATTTCCTCATTACTCATGTTTAACACCTTAATATTTTTGTGAAATATTTTTTTTAAACAATTTGATTTCATTTTTTTCATGTGTTATGCTCAACACATGCTCATCTTGCGTTACACGCAACACTGAGTTTCTACAAAATATTATTTTGTTATTATTATTTTAATAATATAATTACCAAGTAGTTAAATTAATGGTTATTAATACTATTAAATAACATATCAAAATATAGGGTTGATAATATGAATTCAATTGTTACCAATTAATTGGAAATAGAAATATATACCAATTAAATATAAAAGAATTTTTTTTATTTTTGTGCTCACAAAGTAGTTTTGTCTTAATAAATAAAATTTATTAAAATTATTGAATGATATTAATAAAATATATATGTTATATATTCAATAAAATTACTTTTATTTTCAAATAATATATTTTATTGGCCTAATATAAGAACAATCCAAATTTTATCCATAAACCCCAGTATTTTTCAAAAGGATATTTTAATCACCTTTTAATAGAGAACCAATTTTATATCAAAATTTGACACATTTATAGTTTTAATATAAAAAAATAAACTTCTTATTTGAAATTGGAATATAAAAAATTACATTTGTTTAATATTTTTTAATTTTCAAATATGTTTCATGATTTGTTAAATTGTAAAAAAATGTTGCATTTTAATTGAAAAATATTTTTTCATAAAATATATTTTTAATGTTCTATTATATTATCCAATAGTTTAAAATTATAATTAGATCAATTTTTTATCATTTAATCCAATTTTATTCCTTGTAATAAATTTCACATTGAATTGTGATAAAAAAATTTCAATTTATTGAACAATTTCACTTTCAAAACTCATTTTCTCATTCTGTCAAAGGTATTAATTTTAAAATAATTACAAAACTTTTATATTTTGAATTTTGAAAAATTGATTTCATATTGAGAATCATTTGGTCAAAATTATTTTAATATTTTGATTTTATTTTTTTTCTTATGAACAGTAACTTTAGTAATTTTTTAATAACACCGTTAAAGTTAAATCAGGTAATTAAGGGTAAAAATTTAATATTATAAACATTAGAAAATTATACTAAAAATTTTAATAGATTCATTTTAGGAATGTTTTTTTACCAAATAAATAATTATTTTCATATTATAACCATTTTACGAAACATGGATGATAGTATGACATTCATTATATTTTATTAAATGAAAAGTTAAAAATTACATACTCATATTTAAAAAAGAGATATAATTTTTAATATATGTTTATACCAAATAAAAATTTTAATATAAAGATTCATTTTAAAGATAAAATTTATTTCTTTATGGTGGTAATTGATTTTTAATTTTTAGAAATAAATAAATATCTTAAAATCTTATGTAATGATGATTTAGTAATTGTTTAATTAATTGAAATATCAATTAAATGATACTCAAAATGTTAATATAAATATAATTTGACATAATTATTGCCATTAAATAATTTTATATAAAACTTATACATGTTATGGATTGTTTAATATATTTTTTTGATGATATCTAGTTTTTATGATATTTTTTAAAATACAAAAAATGAATAGCGTTAAAATTGACACTAATGATATTTTATGAATGTAATGTTTTATTAAATTATATAAAAATCAAAAAAAAATATTAAATAATTACAAGGAAATGAGACATGGAATAAAATATAAATAACTTTACCATTTATTATCCTATTTACACTTTATATTAAGAAATTACATCCTCTGAAACATTAACAACATTATTACAATAGTTAAAGTAAAAATAGGTTAACTAAGGGTTAATAAAAAAGATAAGGATGAAAATAATATTTAAAACTATCTAAATTTTATTTTTTTATGAGATTATAACTTTATATATTCTTTTATTTGAATACATGTCATTTTAGAGTTATTTTCATTAATATTTAATTTATTATAAATTAATATTTTGATAGTTTCAAATAGTGACCCTCCCCTCTGTTATTAAAGGGAACCTTTCCTTATATTTTTTCCACACCTATAAATACATTTATCTCATCTATAATCTACCCACATATATAAAAAACATCATTCCCTTTCTTCTATAATCCTTCATTTGGTCATAATTATTACCAAAGAAGTCCATTTGTGATAATCAAAAGGGGATACCCAAAGATGAGGTGACTTTCATCAATGAACATTTTTGTTTTATTTCTTCCTTGAACCCATAAATTATTTTTATTTCATGTTTATGTATTAAAAAAAGTATCCGCAATATAATTATATGTTTTAATATTAAGGTTTCAACTTACACTTTTACATTGTTCCATATATTGCGTAACAATCATATCGTTTGTGTGTACGGCGGATTACCGCCTTGCGAAACAGTGATTATTCACTTTTACTTTTCCACCTATTAGGTTTGGAATTATGATGGAAACACTATTTTTTATTATATATATGGTAATTATGACAAAATTATACTTTTTATTGAAAATATTATATCTTAATTTTTACAATATTATATTTTGGGAAATGATAATGTCACTCGTGTGTACGTATGACTTCCCATCTCCACTATATGATGTCATTAGTTTTTTATCCATATTTTACATGGATGGAAAAAAGGATAGATTTATTAATATATATTATATATATAACTTAAAAATTATTCTTTAATGATAATATATCATATAATACCCTTCCTTTTAACACGACTAGAAAATGAAAACAAAGTTCATGCATGCATACGGACTACCATCTCTAAGAACGATGTATTTTATTTTCTATATCCAACTATTTTGAATAAATATATAAAGAATATATTTAAATAATGATTATTAATTTTTATATGAAGAAATCATGATCTATGTAAGATTACTATGGATATAGAGTCAAAACATGAATGAGAAACAATGTGGTTATTACCAGAGACATAGCACTAACGTGAAATAGTAAAAAATCATGAAATATAAAGTCATAAGAAAATAATATATGCTATTAAATATATAAATATTTTTATATGGTATATGTATAATAGAAATATAATTATCATAAATTAGGTTTTAATGTGTGTGAATAAATTCAGGACTTAAGGTAAGGGGATTCTAGTCTCACTTTTATTTTAGTGAGACTTACGCCATATTCACAACTAATTTTTTCAATTTAGTGTTTATAATGCCCATGTATTTATTTTATGATTCTTAACCAGAAAATAATAGTATTTTCATATCCATATAGTTTTTTTTCTATCATGGGGAATACACTTAAAAATATTTTTATGTCATGAGTATTTATTTCATAACCTCATCAATGTTTGGGGATTATTTTTATTTTAAGTCTTCATTTGGGAATATTTATCATCCAAGTACTTTTTTTATAAATAATTTAATAAAATGTTTTTACGACTCTCCTATGTATTTTTAAATTAATTTTTACCCATTTTCCCATTTTACTGCATGTTTTTAAACGAATATTGTTTTTCCAAATGAGGTGCTTTTTGACTTTTTCGAAAAAAAAGTATGAAATGAATTTTTTTCTTAACTTATATATAATGAACATAATTTTTCACTTTCATGATGCCAAAAATCCCTCACGATTAATTTACAATCATTAAAGATTATTTTTCATGAAAATATTTTCTTCTAAAATTTTATGATATTTTAAGAAAATATAAAATTTCCAAAGAAGGATTTTTTCCATATGAATAATTTTCAAGTGATCCCTATAAATTATTTTTTATCTAATATAATGTTAGATGATGATAATGGATATATGATTCAACACTACCAATATTATTATTTCTAATATTAGTATATTTTTTGTGATGGAATTATATTTATTGAACCTATTTTTTCCACAGGTTATGGTATGACTGAATGATGTTTATGAAACCCACTTTATTCCATGTTTTCAGATATAATTAATGATTTATGTTCTTATAGAACACATATATATGGTTTCATTATGTTATGGGTCATACCTATAACTATTTCCAATTCATTTTCTAAAGATTAATATCACATTAAATAGAAATGGTTGGAATGGGGACTGAAATAATTTCAGTAAAAGACTCGGTCCACTATGATGGACTTATGAGTAAACCTCGACATCAAAGATGGTAATGGGACTGAACAATGTCTTCCAAGATGGTATGGTGAGTGAACCCATACTACTACGATGACCTTTTAAGTGATTAATATAATATAATAGAAATAATTTTATATTCTTACGTGTCTACCACAAATTCTATGTATAATTTATATATTATTTCTTCATGGATTATGATCTTTATTTTCTTATGATTGATGTATTATGAACTAATAATCTTTATGACAAGGTTTTCATTAATTTTCAATGATGTTTATGTTATTATATTCTATATTCATAATCATGTTTGCATACCCTTATGCTCATGATTATCTTTACATGTATCCCTTCTTTACCCTTACTAGGCATCTAACGTCACTATTGTCATATGTTTTCTCTTCCCCAAGATATAAAAAAACATTTAAGTAGGGGTAATAAAGGGGAATATCTTTTTGTGAAACATTGAATATATTTCGACATATTATAATTTTTTGTGACACGTTTCTAACTGAACATAATTAATACCATCTTTGGGTGTGTGTTTGTGTAATGTGTGAAATATTCCTCAAAAGTGATGTAATGTCTATGTTCGTCAATTAGTGGGGTTCATAATTGGTATCATAGAAAATTTTCAGTCGACCTTTTGAAAATCATATGAGAAAAGTTTAGTGAGATACCATTGGATATTTCTATGGAGTTTTCAATGGAGTTTTCTAAAGATAAGACTAAGGTGTCATATATTTAAAACTAACTATCATTATTTAGTCATCTTATAAGTAATTTTTCAAAAACATTTGTTTTTATTATAGGATTAGTGTTCCTCAAATTATGATTTCTGGCCATATTAAATTCTGGTAACTAGACTGAATTGGGTTAACGTTGAATTTTTCAGATGATGAAGGTATGAGAATTATTAAAATCGATTTTCTATGTGGAAATATCATGGAGAGAATTGGGAAGGTGGTGAAAGTATTGGTTATACTACTAAGTTTAATGTGACCTAAAATGACATGTGAAAGGTATGGTATGACCTTAATGAATTTTTTGTATTAAATATAATATTCATTACTAGATTGAGGTTGTGTAAAATTAATACATGATTTATATTTCATATTCAAGTAAATATTAAGATGATGAATCATGTGTAATGGTTTATGAACCAAATTGAATGATCAAATTGTACTTGGTTTGGAATTCAAAGATTATGAGATATATAAATTTTTTCAATAAAAAGTCATTAAGGATAGAAAAGGATTTGTTGAATATTGATAAAGTGTTATAAAATTGATTTTATGGAATGTTGATATTCATGGGAAACACATGATTAAGGAAAAAATAACCCTTAATATGTTATTAATGTTGAGATAATGATGTTTGGTTAAAGATATGTTTGATATGAATAGTTAAATTGGACTGTATTTATTACCTAGAAATATATTAAGTATTTTGTTGAAAAAGTGGTTTATGCTATCAGGGATAGAGTTTATGATATTTTTGGACTTGTAGAATATGTCTAATAAGCTTTGGAATAAAGAATAATGCATGATTTCTAAAATTATTTAAAGGTAATTTAGGTTACTTCCATGTTTTAATAGAATAGATGATAAAGGTATTCACATGTTTGGAATGTGGCCACCACGAGATACCTTCTGATATATGGGGATAATTGTTAAGCTGATTTATTTCACAACTTTCAAAATTTTAGGATTTTCATATTTTGAAAGGATTGTAAGGTTATCCATTTATGGGGATGTTAAGTTAAACATCAGATGAAGTTTGTGAGATTAAAGTATTATAACACCATAGGTCGATTTATAAATATTTGATAACTTGTGAAAACCTTTTTGGGATAAAGATGTATGGAAAGAAATATAATTTCATTTATGTATCTTATGATATTTTATAACTTATGGAATAAAAAATTCACCATCATTTCTTGGAATAAGAGATTAATTGGAAATTTTTCAAGCCACGACCATGGGTGAAATTATGTTGAAATCAATTTAGCATACCCCTTTGTGAAAATTACTCACCATTAGGAAAAATATATTGAAATAAAATTTAGCCCTATTATCATAATTATTTATGATATCAATGACCTCTTTCACAGTCCTTTAGTTTATGATTGTTAACTTTATCTGGATCACCCACTTTCTTAGGATTTGTGATATTTGTCAGTCTCTATGAATATTTATGCTTTTTATCACTTCCCAAATATTAAACTATATTCTCCTATGTGGATACCTAGTTATGATTTATTTTTTGTAACTATTATGTTTCTAACATTCCTTTTAAAAGGTGGTTTTAGTAATTATTTTTACAGTGTGGGTTTCTAAGAATTAAACATTAAAATATTAAACCTTTGATTCCCAGACAAATTTCAGTGATGAAATTCATTTTAAGGGGGTAGAATGTAACCCCCCTAGATGTTTATGATATAGATTTTTTTTTAAACCATTGGATTTATTTTATGTCTTTCATTATATGCAACACTGGATTAGCTTGCATTACGTGCAACATTGAGCTTCTATGAAACATAAATTTACTATTATTTAAGTAAGATAGTAACCTAACCATGGAGTTAGAATTTATGAATTGTATAAAATAACAAAAGAAACTATATGTTTTATAATATGAATTCAATGGTTAAAAATTAAATAGAAATGAATTTATATTCAAATTAAATATAAAGTAAATGTTTTTTAATCTCCCAATGTTGTTTTGTCTTAATAAATTAAATAAATTAAAAATATTGAATGATTTTTATCAAATATATATGTTATATATTTAATCAATATTTTTCTTATTTATCAATTATATTTTATTTTCAAAAGATAAGAACAATATCGATTTTATGCATAAAATACTGAATTTTTTAAAAGGGTAATTTTACAGCCTTTTAATCAAAACCCAATTTTAAATCAACATTTTGAAACTTTTATAGTTTTTATATGAAAAAATAATATTCAACAAAATAAATACATATAAATTTACTTTGGATGAATTTCTAGTACATTTTGGATAATTTTTTTGTTTTGTTGAATAGTTAAAAATACTGCATTTTAATTGAAAATTGTTTTTTCATCAAATTTATTTATAGTGTTAAATTATATTATTGAATGTTTATAAGGTATAAATAGATAATTTTTTATCAGTTAATATAATTTATATCATTATAATAAATTTTACATTGAATTGTGTTATAAAAACATTTCAATCTTTTGACTATTTTCACTTTTAAAAACAAGTTTGTGTTCCATCAACAAGATTAATTTTAAATTAATTAAAAAAAATTCCATGTTGTGAATTTTTAAAATTAGATTCCATATTTTTAATCAATGGTTAAAAATTATGTAAATATTTTTCTTTTATTTTTTGTCATAATAAATACTAACTTTAGTAATTCTTTATTAACATGGTAAAAGGTATGTCGGGAAATTAAGGGTTAAAAAATAATATTATAAATATTATAAAATTTCAATAAAACTTATTCTAATTTCATTTCATAACTATGTTTTAACCAAAATAATACTTATGAATATATTATGATCATTTAAACTCCCTTGGATGAGAGTATGACATTTACTATATTTTATTTAATGAAATGTTAAAAATGTCATATACATATTTTCAATAAATATATAATTTCTAATATATAGTTTTAAATAACATAAATTTTAATATAAATATTAATTTTAAAGATAAAATTTTTTCAATTATAATTGTAATTTATTTTTAAATTTTGTCAAATAATTTTTTTCTTTATTGTATTATTCAATGATAATGCAATAATCGTTTAATTAATGGAAATATCAAATAATTGATAATCAAAATATTAAAATAAATATAATTTGATATAATTAATATCATACAAGAATTTTATGGATACATTTTACATGTTTTGTATGATTTAATATAGTTTTCTAAAATATATCATATAGTTATGATATTTCTAAAAAGTCAAATTAATAATATTTTCAAAATTGGCATTAATTACATTTTATGAAATATATTTTGTATTAAAATATTTAAAAAAATTAAAATATTATATAAGGTAAATGGAATGATACATGGTCTAAATTATCAATAAACTTTCCATTTATGTGTTAATTGGCTATTTATATGTAAAAATGTCATCCTCTTAACATTTAAAACATTGTTACCATATATAAAATAAAAATATGATATCTAAGGGTTTATCAAAAACATAAGGATTAAAATTACATAAATACATGTATAAAATTTATTGTTTGATGAAATTAAAAATTTTCATCTTCTTATATCATAATAAATTTCCTTTTGAGGTATTTTAATCGATATTTAATTTATTATAAACTAATAATTGGGAGATTACAAAAGTCCATCTCATCTCTCTTATAAAAGGGAACCTCTCGTTCACTTTTAATCACATCTATAAATTCCTTTATATCAGTGAAAATCTTCCCAAATATTCTCTAAAAACACTACCTTCATCCTATAATCCTTAATTTGGGAATAAATCTAACCAATGTAGTCTATTTGTGAAAATCAAAAGGGGATACACAAAGAAGAGGTAATGTCCATCAATGGAAATTTTTGTTTTATTGTTTCCATGAACCCCCAAAATTATTTTTATTTTTATATATAATAATATTAATATCCTAAATATAGGGAATTTTTTATTTATTTTTTACCTACAAATTCACACACATCCATCTATTGGGTAGTGAACTTACCATTCATGTTTACAGCAGATTACAACCTTATGAAACGATGATTGATCATTTTTTATTTACAACCTATAAATATGGGAATTATGATGGAAACACTATTTTTGCGATATATATGATATTTAAAACAGAATAATACTTCTTTAATGATAATATCATATCAACCATTTTTACTATCTAATCTTTAGAGAAATGATAATGTCGCTCGTGTGTACAAATGGCATACCATTTCAATGATGTGATACTATTTGTTCTTGATTTATATTTTACATGGACGGTAATAATGATATCTCTTATGAATATATATGATATATATAAAATAAAAATTAATTTGGAATTATAATATATCATATATTATCCTTTCATTTAACCTGAAAATAAAACGAAATGATTGTTTATGCGTACGTACGGCCTACCATCTACAAGAACGGTGTATTTCATTTTATATCTAAAAAAATTATGAATAAAAAAATAATTAATACAGTTATATTATTATTATAATTATTTAGATGATGAAATCATGATTAATTTAATATTACCAAGTATTACAATTCAAAACATGAATGAAAAACAAAGTGGTTATTACTAGAGACATAGCTTTAACATTGGATTTCTAATAAGTGGGTAATATGAAGTCAAAAGTAAATCATATATGGTATTAAGTATATAAATAATGTTACTCTTTATATGAACAATAATCTTATATTTATTATACATGAGGTTTTTACATGTGTTAAGGATGTTAAGACTTAAGGTAACGGGGTTTCTAGTCTCACTTTTATTTCTACGAGACTTACGCCATATTCACCACTCATGTATTCTACATTTTGTATATACTAAAAATGAATATATTTTATGAGTCTTCTATTAAATATTATCAGATTTTCATGTCCATATAGTTTTCTCTCTTTCATGGGGATTACAATTCTACTAATTATTAATTGTTGAGTATTTATTTCATAATATCATCAATGTTTGGGGATTATTTCATTTTAGGTCTTCGTTGGGGGATATTTATCTTCCTTGTCCTTATTTTATAAAAAATTATTCAATAAATGGTTATACTATTCTCTTATTGATTTTTAAATTTTTTTTACCCATTTTTATGTTTCACTACATGGTATGATAGGAATATTTCAGACGTCTTCCAAATGATGTATTTTGTGATTTATCCATCAAAAGTAAAAAAGGAATTTTTTTAACTTATAAGACATGAATCGAATTTTATTCCATAATGAATCCATAATTAAATAAATAATTCGTTACAATATTAGAATTTTTTTCCAAACAAAATTTTCTCTTTCAAAAAAAATATTACATTCTAAGAAAAGAAAACATTTTCAAAGAAGAAATGATATTTTGATCAAGAATAATTTTCAAGTGATATCCAAAAACTAGTTTCTATATAAGAGAAAATTAGTTCACGTTACTTGGGATATGATTCAATTATACCATTATTATTCTTTATATTATTGATATATATATATATATATTACCGAATGAAGTTTATGAAACATATTTCTTTTGCATGGGTTATGTTATTATTGAATGACGTTTATGAAACTAATTTCATTCCATGGGTTTCGATATATTGAATGATTTATGTTATTTTGATACACATATTTATGGTTTTTATTATGTGGTGGGTGGGACCTGTATCTCCCTAAATTAAATTGGTTAGTGATTTATATGTAATCAGATATACATGGCTATAATAGTGAGTAAACTTGGTTCAGTAATGGGCTTGGTCCACTAATATAGTCTTGGGAGTGAACCTTGACTACTAATATGGTCATGGTTGTAAACAATGACTACCAAGATGGTATGGTAAGTATACCCATACTAATAATATGGCCTTTCAAGTGATTCCTTGACTACTATGAAAATAATTTTATATGATTATGTGTCTGCAACAAATTCCATGTCTTATTTCTATGTTATGATTTCATTGATTATGTTCATTATTTCCTTATAATTCATGTATGGTGAACATAAAATATTTATGTAATGATTCCATTTTATGATCATTGATACAAAGGGTATGATATTCTCTTTTCATGATCATGTTCTTGTAACCTTATGCACATGATTATGTTATATTTATCCCTTTTTATCATTATGAGCATTTGAGCTCACCCTTTTCTTATGTTTTATCTTCCTTGTGTTATAAATAAATTTTTTTGGGAGGGGTACAAAGGGTATGATATTCTCTTTTCATGATCATGTTCTTGTAACCTTATGCAAATGATGGTTATATTTCTCTTCCATATCCATATTTTCACCTATGTGGAAACCCAGTGATTGGTTTATTTGGGTAACCGTTATGTTTCATACTTTTGTTTTTAAAGATTGGTTTTGGTATTCCTTTTTACGATGTGGGTTTCTATTAAAGAAACTTTCGAATAGTAAACCATTTATAACCCCGACGAATTTCGAGGGCGAAATTCATTTTAAGGGGGGTAGAATGTAACACCCCGAGCTTTTATGAAAAATATTCTTATTAATTTCATTAATGTATTGTGTTTTACGCTACACAAAAAGGAGCTTGCTCAACATGCATCCTTGACTTGCCTTGCATTACACGCAATCGCGACCTTCCTCGATAGCGTGTGTAGTACGCAATACCGAGTTTCACTAAACAATGATATGCTATTAAAATATTATTAAAACTAGCCGTTATGAATAGTAATAACCACTTTTTGAAATTTTATAAATTTTATTTTTCAAAATGTACTTCATTTTTGGATTCGGAATATTGAAATTAGCTTAGGGTGAAATTTTGGTACATTTCGGATAACTTTTATTTTCTGAAGAATAGTAAAAATTACTAAATTTTAATTAAAAACAACCTTTTTAAATGAAATAATTGATAGTGATAAATTATTAATTTGAGTGGTTTTAAGGTATATTTATAATATATTTTTACAATTTAATACAATGTTGTTCATTGGATGTAATTTCACATTTAAACCAGACATAAACAAGTGTCAATCTTTTGATAGTTATTATCTTTTAAAACCACGCTATTTGTTTTAACGATGGGAATTAATTTTTAAATTAATTAATGCAACTGATATGTTTTGAATTTGGTAAAATAGAAATCATTTTTGAGTTCATAATATCAAATATATCTTAGGACTAATTTTTGGTATTTTTCTGGAAACTTTCATTTTTTGATGAATAGTGAAACCACAAAGTGGTAGTTAAAAAAACTGAATTTTTCATAAAACTTAATTTTACCGCTTCTGTGAGTGGAATTTCAAAAATCCGAGAGACACCGTTGATGTCAGTAAGTAAAATGTGGTTCAATGAGATGAAAATAAATTTTTGGTGAATAGTAACATTTTACTTTTTTACCACGATTAAAAATAAATAGGGTAATTAAGGGTAAAAATGATATTATTATTACCCTAACACATGTCCTAATTCTATTGTACAAGTGTAATTCCACCAAAAACAACCTTAGGAATAAAATATGACCATTTAGGCCCACTTGGATTAGATTAGGACATTTATTATTAATTTATTTAAAGAAGGGTTAAAATAGTTAAAATCAATGTTTAATAAGTAAATCATTTTTAATATGGGGTTATACATAAGATAAATTCTACTATAAATATTAATTAGAAATATAAAATTATTTCCTACATAATGGTATTTTATTTGTAATTTTTAGATATTAAATAATTTAATTTATTTATGACACAATGATGATGCAGTAATTATCTTATTAATGAAATATTGACAAAATTGATGTTATAAATACCCAAATAAATATAATTTGAGACTTTTTATGAATTCCACTAATTTTCTAGGTTAATATGATATGTTAGTATGGATTTAATTAACTTTGTTAGAACTTATCATTCTGTTAGGATTTTCACAAAAATCAATTACTAAATAGTGTCAAAATTGACATAAAATAGTTTTTAAAACAAATATTATATTATTAATTGTTATTTTATTCCTAAAAATATAAGGTTCGGCCAAATGACTTATATAAGGTTAAATATATTAATAATAAACAACTTGGGGTTCGTTTGGCTTGATATAGTATGTTTGTTAACCTTATAGTATAAGAACACAAGAAGACACGGTAAAAGTAAAATTATTTAACTTAAGGTTAAATCTAAATGATAAGGTTAAAATAGGAACCTAAACTTGTCTAAATTCTATTGTATGAGAGTATTTAGACCCATACCCACCTTATCCTCTAAATAAATCAATTTGGAGCTATTTAAAACCGAACTTGACTTTATAATAAAATAATATTTTTAGTTATTCCAAAGGTGCCCCTCTCCTCCCTTATAAAAGGGCACCTCCTTCCTCTCTTCCTCACACAACTTTGAGCCTTCATGCTCGGCCTACCCCTGAAACATTCTCTTCTCCACTTCCATAGAAACATCCTAGAGGTTATGGTCTTCCTCAAAGACCAATTTTAGTGCCCTAAGAGGAGGTCTCAAAGAGGCGCTTCAAAGAAGAGGAGGTTCGGACACGTACAAAGCATATCGGACCTAAGGTAAGGTAAATATCACAATCTCATTTTTATCTGAGGTTGTTTATACTTTAGTATTTACTGGGGTGTATTTTATCATCCACATATATGTTTCCTCAACATGTAATATTATTTTCATCCACCTACAATTGTTTAAATACAATTTTACCCTTTGGTGAGTTTTTAGTAAAAGATATGAAAGGAATGTTTTGTCATTTTTCGTATGAGGTACTTTTTGACTTTTTCGACAAAAGTATGAAGAATGTTTTTTTAACCTATACGGTACGAATGGATTTTTACGGTTTTATAAAGCCTTATTTTCATGAAGCTTCCTCCAAAAGATTTCATGACTATTTTCAATAAAATATCTTTCTTTTAAAATTACATGACGTTTTGTGAAAAGAAATTGATTTTGAAGAAGAAATGATATTTTCCTCAAGAATTCATTTCAAGTGTTTTATCAAAATTATTTTCCATCTAAGATAACTTAGTGTTCTGTTTTTATCCCTATTGTTACATTGATTTGATTATGTTGTGATGGAATTATTTTTATGAATTCCTTTATCTTATATGAATTGTTTTATGATGTCACGATGTTTAAGATTCCCATTTTTATTACATGGGTTATGCAATGATGTATGATTTATGATTTTGTGGCACACATAAGAATGGTATCATTATGAGATGGGTGGGACCTATATCTACCTCCAATGCATTGGGTAAAGATTTTATATCTCATGAGATAGACATGGCTGGAATGGTAGGTTATACCGGTTCAGTGAAACAGGACTGAAACGAGGATGACTCGGTTCAGAAAGAGACTTTGTCCACTAAGATAGTCTTGGCAATGAGTCTTGACTAATAAGATATGATTCGCTATGATTATGTGTGTATGCCACAAAGTTTCATGTTTTAAGTTATGATTATTGGGATTTCATTTCACTACTATGATTTATCCCATGTTATGAAATTATTCTCTCTTTTGCAGGGTAAGATTTCCAAAATGTTATGTTCTTATGAATATGATGTGATTGATATTTATTTTTTTTACCCTTACTGAGCATTTGAGCTCACCCTTTTATGTTTTCTTTTCCTCAGGATATAAATAAAGGTTTTAGGTATAAAAAAAAGGAAGATCTTTATGGGAGATGTTGAAGATCTTTCAACACGATTAGAAGATTATATTCCGAGTTTCCAAAGACACTAAACTATTACGATCCTTGTGTGTGTGTTTTTGTTATGTACTAAGTATTCTGCAAAAGTAATGTATTTTACATGTACGTCTGGCTTCGGGTCTCTACAGTTGGTATCAGAGGAAAAGTTTAGTCAACCTTTGGAAACTAGGATGCGAGAATGTTAGTGAGATCCCTAGAGATATTTCTAAGGTATGTCTAGGGATGTCCCTAAGGATAAGTATACGTATAGGATATAGTCCTAGAACTATGGTAACGATATTAGATTAAACCAAATATGTTAGATATTGAAGTTACTCCCCCTTTATTATGATTTTTTCCTCTCACTATTCTTTTTGGGTTTTAGAAAATGGCTGGAAACAAGATGATTCACGATAATGGAGGATATGATGGACAATGGAATGATGAGCAACCAAATGAAATAGGATTTGGAAGTCCAAACATCATTATTATGCCGAATCAGAAAACTCATAATATGATCAATAAAGTAAAATTTGGTAAGTTTCCTGACTTGGATAATAAGAGAAAGATGGAGTATCATGATGATCATAGAGGAAAGAAAGTTCAATTTCACCTATGTAAATCATGTGGGAAGAGGCATCAAGGAGAATGTTTCAAAGGAACTGGAAGATGCTTTGGCTGTGGAAAAGAAGGACACAAAGCTAGTAAGTGCAAAGGAAAAGGTTCAGTTAACACCAGGGATGAGGATAATGGTATTGCTACGACATCAACAATGGTTAAATGTTTTAAATGTGGAATGTACGGGCATTATGAAAACCAATTCCCTAAGGGAAAGTCTCATGAAGAGAATCAGTATTGTCGTATGGGTAGTATTTATGTGGATGATGATGAAGAGACTACAAATGATATGTGAGATGAAAGAATTGTAGAAGCTCAGTCAATGCTTTAAGAATGTAGTGGAATGATTACATGTTTATCATGTGTAATGTTGTATAAGTAATCTCATGGTACTATGGAATAAAGGGACATCTAAGGATTGTTACACTGTTTCCTTTCCTTGAGTTTTGAAAGTGTATGATTAATGTTACCAGTATCCATGAAAGGTTATTCATATATTTTGGAATGTAGATGATATGCACATAATGAAGGGATAAGGATAAAATTAAATGTTTGATAGTATTCATGAGCTCATGACTGATATAAGGAGAAGGTTATATCACGGTTTGAGTATATAGAATTTTTGGATTTTTGTATGTGGAAAGAGTTAACTTTTCACAGCATTCATGTTTTCACTAAGGTTTAATGGGTATTCATTTTTCAAGAGAATACATCATTAAGGTATTCACATGATTGGAATGTGACCAACAAGATATATGGGGGATAAATGATGGTATTCACATGCTTGGTTGACGACATTTCAAGTTATCGTTTTCTTTATACTATGAGATTGGAATGGATTATGTTAACCATAAGTTAGTATTGTTTAAGGATAGATTTTTTTTTGATATTATTTATGTGATGTTATAGTAATGTAGTTTTAGAAAAAGAACAACCTGCAGGACGGGCGACAGCCCATCACGTCGGACAAGGCTGTGGGAATCGAACCCACAACCGAAGTGTGACTAGCCTTTATCGCCTACCACTGGCCTAATGGAAGTCCATGTTTAGTAGAAACTAGTTTTATTATATTAAGCAGTATGATATATGAAGTATAAGTCCATTTTAGGAATTATATATGATTAATCTCACTATAGATGGACTTATGTATTTTTTGATAACTTTTCTAACCTTTTGTTTGAGACAGATGGAATGAACCATCATTCTATCACATGATCTGCTAACACATCACGAATGACAAATTCAACTTCATTTCTTTAAGAGATGAAGTGGAAATTGTCCAAAGAACGACAAATGGTGAGACTATACCAAAATCACGAATGTATTTCTTCTAATTTCATCAACTTTAGGGAAATGATCTTAAAAACCAAAAATGTTGTCCTAGTGCTCTTATATCTGATGAATCAGATGGTACCACAAATCGTCACAAATTTATGGATTTGTGATTGCTGGATTTTCCATAGCCATGTTCTCTACCACTCTCCATCAGAACATGATGGTTATATTTCTCTTCCATATCAATATTTTCACCTATGTGGAAACCCAGTGATTAGTTTATTTGGGTAACCGTTATGTTTCATACTTTTGTTTTTAAAGATTGGTTTTGGTATTCCTTTTTACGATGTGGGTTTATATTAAAGAAACTTTCAAATAGTAAACCATTTATAACCCCGACGAATTTCGAGGGCGAAATTCATTTTAAGGGGGGTAGAATGTAACACCCCGAGATTTTATGAAAAATATTCTTTTTAATTTCATTAATGTCTTGTGTTGTACGCTACACCAAAAGGATCTTTCTCAACATGCATCCTTGACTTGCCTTGCATTACACGCAATCGCGACCTTCCTCGATAGCGTGTGTAGTACGCAATACCGAGTTTCACTAAACAACGATATGCTATAAAAATATTATTAAAACTAGCCGTTATGAATAGTAATAACCAATTTATGAAATTTTATAAATTTTATTTTTCAAAATGGACTTCATTTTTGGATTCGGAATATTGAAATTATCTTAGGGTGAAATTTTGGTACATTTCGGATAACTTTCATTTTCTGATGAATAGTAAAAATTACTAAATTTTAATTAAAAACAACCTTTTTAATCGAAATAATTAATAGTGATAAATTATTAATTTGAGTGGTTTTAAAGTATATTTAGAATATATTTTAACAATTTAATACAATGTTGTTCATTGGATGTAATTTCTCATTTAAACCAGACATAAACAAGTGTCAATCTTTTGATAGTTATTATCTTTAAAACCACGCTATTTGTTTTAACGACGGGAATTAATTTTTAAATTAATAAATGCAACTGATATGTTTTGAATTCAGTAAAATAGAAATCGTTTTTGAGTTCATAATATCAAATATAGCTTAGGCCTAATTTTTGGTATTTTTCTGGAAACTTTCATTTTTTGATGAATAGTGAAACCACTAAGTGGTAGTTAAAAAAACTGAATTTTTCATAAAACTTAATTTTACCGCTTCTGTGAGTGGAATTTGGAAAATCTGAGAGACACGGTTGATGTCAGTAAGTAAAATGTGGTTCAATGAGATGAAAATAAATTTTTGGTGAATAGTAACTTTTTACTTTTTTTTACCACGGTTAAAAGTAAATAGGGTAATTAAGGGTAAAAATGATATTATTATTACCCTAACACATGTCCTAATTCTATTGGACAAATGTAATTCGACCCGAAACAACCTTAGGAATAAAATATGACCATTTAGGCCCACTTTGATTAGATTAGGACATTTATTATTAATTTATTTAAAGAAGGGTTAAAATACTTAAAATCAAAGTTTAATAAGTAAATCATTTTTAATATGGGGTTATACATAAGATAAATTCGACTATAAATATTCATTAGAAAGATAAAATGATCTCCTATATAATGGTATTTTATTTGTAATTTTTAGACATTAAATAGTTTAATTTATTTATGACACAACGATGATGCAGTAATTATCTTATTAATGAAATATTGACATAATTGATGTTATAAATACCCAAATAAATATAATTGAAGACTTTTTATGAATTCCACTAATTTTCTAGGTTAATATGACATGTTATTATGGATTTAATTAACTTTGTTCGAACTTATCATTCTGTTAGGATTTTCACAAAAATCAATTACTAAATAGTGTCAAAATTGAAATAAAATAGTTTTTAAAACAAATATTATATTATTAATTGTTATTTTATTCCTAAAAATCTAAGGTTCGGCCAAATGACTTAGATAAGGTTACATATATTAATAATAAACAACTTGGGGTTATTTTGTCTTGATATACTAAGTTTATTAACCTTATAGTATAAGAACACAAGAAGACACGGTAAAAGTAAAATTATTTAACTTAATGTGAAATCTAAATGATAAGGTTAAAATAGGAACCTAAACTTGTCTAAATTCTATTGGATGAGAGGATTTAGACCCATCCCCACCTTAGCGTCGAAATAAATCAATTTGGAGCTATTTAAAACCGAACTTGACTTTATATAAAATAATATTTTTAGTTATTCCAATGGTGCCCCTCTCCTCCCTTATAAAAGGGCACCTCCTTCTTCTCTTCCTCACACAACTTTGAGACTTAATGCTCGGCCAAACCCTGTAAAATTCTCTTCTCCACTTCCATAGAAACATCCTAGAGGTTCTGGTATTCCTCAAAGACCAATTTTAGTTCCCTAAGAGGAGGTCTCAAAGAGGCGCTTCAAAGAAGAGGAGGTTCGGACACGTACAAAGCATATCGGACCTAAGGTAAGGGAAATATCACCATCTCATTTTTATCCGAGGTTGTTTATACTTTAGTATTTACTGGGGTGTATTTTATCATCCACATCTATGTTTCCTCAATATGTAATGTTATTTCCATCCACCTATAATTGTTTAAATACAATTTTACCCTTTGGTGAGTTTTTAGTAAAAGATATGAAAGGAATGTTTTGTCATTTTTCGTACGAGGTACTTTTTGACTTTTTCGACAAAAGTATGAAGAATGTTTTTTTAAAATTATACGGCACGAACGTATTTTTACGGTTTTATAAAGCCTTATTTTCATGAAGCTTCCTCCAAAATATTTCATGACTATTTTCAATAAAATCTCTTTCTTTTAAAATTGCATGACGTTTTGTGAAAAGAAATTGATTTTGAAGAAGAAAGGATATTTTACTCAAGAATTCATTTCAAGTGTTTTATCAAAATTATTTTCCATCTAAGATAACATAGGGTTCTGTTTTTATCCCTATTGTTACATTGATTTGATTATGTTGTGATGGAATTATTTTTATGAATTCCTTTGTCTTATATGAATTGTTTTATGATGTCACGATGTTTAAGATTCCCATTTTTATTACATGGGTTATGCAATGAGGTATGATTTATGATTTTGTGGCACACATAAGAATGGTATCATTATGAGATGGGTGGGACCTATATCTCGCTCCAATGCATTGGGTAAAGATTTTATATCTCATGAGATAGACATGGCTGGAATGGTAGGTTATACCGGTTCAGTGAAACAGAACTGAAATGAGGGTGACTCTGTTCAGAAAGGGACTTTGTCCACTAAGACAGTCTTGGAAATGAGTCTTGACTAATAAGATATGATTCTCTATGATTATGTGTGTATGCCACAAAGTTTCATGTATTATGTTATGATTATTGGGATTTCATTTCACTACTATGATTTATCCCATGTTATGAAATTATTCTCTCTTTTGCAGGTTAAGATTTCCAAAATGTTATGTTCTTATGAATATGATGTGATTGATATTTATTTTGTTTACCCTTACTGAGCATTTGAGCTCACCCTTTTATGTTTTCTTTTCCTCAGGATATAAAGAAAGGTTTTAGGTATAAAAAAAAGGAAGATATTTATGGGAGATGTTGAAGATCTTTCAACACGATTAGAAGATTATATTCCGAGTTTCCAAAGACACTAAACTATTACGATCCTTGTGTGTGTATTTTTGTTATGTACTAAGTATTCCGCAAAAGTAATGTATTGTCCATGTATGTCTAGATTCGGGTCTCTACAATACTTATCCCTATATTATGAAGATGAAGAAACCACTAAAGTGGTAGAATTTGAATAAATTATATAGAATCCAGAATACTTACCTCTTTCTAGTGAAATTCAACACAAGAATTACATTCCACTTAGAAAGAAATTAATGTTGGACCAACTCTAACAGGTGATACTTTTTGATCTCTTTTTATTATAATTTTATTGATGAATAATTGAGTATTTCCTCCCCATTTTATAATTTTTTATAATCACCCAAACTTTGTATTGCCTTATAGTTTGAAGAAGAAGAAAAATAAGATGTATCTAAAGAGGAACATATAAACATCCGTAAACATGTTGACCACTTATTGAAGGGATTGCATGAAGAGATATAAGTTGATTTTTTTTAGGAAATAGAGACACTAGATACTTACTTTGAAGGGGTTGAATTTGATATTGATTCTTCATGATTAATATTTCTCAAATAGAATAACACGCTAACATTCCCATTGGTTATTCCATTGATATACCATACCAAAAAAATAACTAGAGAATGAAGAGTAGTTTTTTCAAGTTGATACCAATAAAAAAGTGTAATAATTCCTTGTCTTACCCTCACCATTAAAGATTCATGTCATTTTTAATAAGATTTATTTGGAATGCAATATCAATGAAGTCCTTAACATAAAAATATTGGGAAATCTGGAGAGAATGTCTTTTGGTGGTTCATCTCAAAGAAACACCACCCACCATCATATTGGGGATAACCCATAGAAAATTCCCATTTGGAGGCAGTCAAAACTGAGGGCCAAATTGGGGGACTAAAACAAGATTTATCATTATTTTATCATTATAATTATATTTTCTTTTCACTTAAGTGTTTTATTATATTTTTTCTTCTTTTTCTTGTTGGTTTTCAGATAGAAGAATTTAGGAGATTAACTTAATGTTGCACTTACATTAAGTTATTTTATACCACTTCATATCACATTGTTTTTGTGATTCAATTTAAAATATACATACTTGTTAAATATAATTTAATTAATTGAGGGAATAGTAACATGTTTGTGGGGGAACCTTTATGTTTTTTATTTTCAAAATTCTATATTTCTTTTTGTTTCTAAAAATAAATCTTTTTAAAGTTTTCCTGTGTTTATTTTGAAATTTTTGTGTGGTTTTGAAACATGTGATATTAAATTATTATCATTTATATTTTTAAAACCCATGTTAATGAGTAAACCAATTGACACCATAAATATATACCTAACTAAATGTTGAAAATGAATTTTTTCAAGTTTAAATTTTTTATAATTTCATGAAGAGTCATATTGTTTTTGAATATCATGCTATATCTCTGTGTATTAATCATTGAAATCAATTTCCCATGAAGTTTATGAACCAATTATTCATATTTTTTACATTCACCTCACTTCTTGAGGTAACCAAACCATGCTTCATTTAACCAGATTTTTGTTTATTCCTGTTAAAACATGAGGGTTTTAGGTACTTTTGTTTTAAATACTTAAGGAATTTATTTGGTTTTAAATACCCATTTTCTATAGAATCATTTTTTCCCATACTTATTTGTGAATTTCCATGTATCAATTATAATCCTCAAATTGAATGTCAGTTTATCTATATTAGTATCCAATTTTTCATGTCTAACCTCTTCTTGAAGTGAAATTGAATGATGTATGTGAACTTAAGTGTAGAGGGAAACAATAATGTGGTGTGCTACATCATTTATTACTATTTTTTGATGAAGATATAACTATGAATATATTTTTTTCAACTAAAAATACTATTATTTAAAAAAAACCTTTTTTTAATATTTCAATTTACAAATTTGTTCCTTTCTAGAGATTTCAATAGAATAAATATGAAATTTCTTGAATTAGTTTCTATTATAAAGATGGATAATTGTAGAATGTATGGGATATCCATGAAATAAATTTTAATATTATTTTTGATCTAATATTTTTCTAAGGGGAGTTAGGAGGATACCACACTTGAGTGAAAATTAGAATCATGAAATGTTCCTTCAAAAACATTCAAACCCTTCTTATTAGGCCTCAGAATATTTGAAATCTAAATCCTTCTAACTAAAATCTGCTAAATAACCCAGAAAATTTTCCATGAAAAACTCATTCCTTTGACTGACATCAGGTGGAGATGTTGGAATTTATCAAGCATATGGTGACTATTATATGGGTTTGGAGGAGAAAATCCTTATCAATAGTTGAAATTTTTCGAATGAGATAAAATTCATGTGAGGTGGTTGTTTCGTGAGAATGGGGGCATAAATTATGTGGATGTGTATTTAATAATCTGAATGGAGAACTTGAAATAATGGTTTTTTAGGAGGAATGATATCTTTCTCTTCTTGTTGTCAAATTAGTGGATCTTAAGGTTATGTGTTTTGAATTTTATTTTATTTTTTTTAGGAAAACTTGTCTAGGATTTGACATCCTAAGTCTGTGTTAATTGACGGTGATAATATTTTAATTATTTTTCTTTCCAATTTTGATGATTTAATCCCTGAAGACTTAATAATTTGATGTGATTTGCATCATATTTGGATTTTTTGAGATTTTTGGGCACAATTATGAAAATTTCTAAATTCATGAATTTGAACAGATTTTTATCAGTTATTTATTTCAACAATAAATGTTTCAATATTGATCAAAATGGTGTTATTTATTTGGCATAATTTTTGTTTGGGATTCCACTTCTTCCACTAGATCCAAATATCATTCAAAATTTAACATCCCTAAACAAATTAATAATGTTGAAAAGTATTTCTAGCCAATAGTATATACCCTTGTTCATTAAATAAGGAAAGTCCTTGGATATAGACCTCATAATGATGTGATTGTTGCTATAAATTAAGTAATACTCTAAATAACGTGTATAAATTAAATTTCAATGATAAATTATCACATTAATGTAGACATTGAAAATGCTAAATTTGAGGAAGTTGAAGTGTCTCTTGGGCCAAAATAAGTTAACTTCATTAATTTGATCATAAACTATTTTATATATGTACAATGAATTTGAAAATTTCAGGTTCGATAGAAAAATAATTTCCTGATATATTTTAAGAAGAAAAATGTGATTTATGGCTGTATGGTGGGAATAAATGGAATAACCATTCGGTGGATTAGTTCTGGAGGATAAATTGTTTTTCTTTCCCTTTTCATTATTTGGTTCTTCTTAGTTTCATAATGGCATCCTCTCCGCACTTTTTCTTGGATACACTTCACATGGAAAAGTAAACATTTGATTGATTGGGTAAGGTGAGGATTTATTTTTTTTAATTCTTGAGTTCATTAACTTAATGGAATAAAAATCATTTTATCTCATCATTGAATTTGGTTTTAATTTGTAATAGCATTTTTTATTATCAACTATGAACGTATTGGGTTTTATATTCTTATGTTGTTATTTAATTTGATTAATATGATTTTCACCCTCCAATAGGATTTGGTTTATATATGGTGGAATAGAAAAGAAATTAGTAATGAAGTACTCAGCGATCTTCAGTATATGGGTGAGAGATAGTGGGAAATATTGATTAGTTAGGATAAAAAAGACCTGATTGGATATTTCTGAAGATAATTGAGGGTTTTTTTAAAATATCTCTAATAAATGAAAGATTTTAGACCAATCTGGAATTTTGGTACGGTTTTTATTCATTTATTTTGTCATATTTTCAAAGTCAAACAATTTAATAAGACACCCTATTTTTCCGCTAAATTACAGTGAAAGATTGATTATTGTGTACTCCTCTCTGAAGAAAACCTAGGTTAAACACTTAACTACACTTTAAATTATAACATAATTTTTTTTCCAAACCCCATGATATGAAAGTGTCATTTAACTATATTATTTATTGAAAATTAAATATATTTTCATTAAAACAACATTTTAAATTATAAAATTGGAATAAAATTTCTTTTAAAATAATATAAAAGCAGTATTTATTATAATTTAAATACTAACTTATTAAAAAAACTTATAATGATTAAATAAAATCATTTAGTTTCATAAAATATTCATTATATTAAAACATATCATAGTTGTTTTCAATTACTAAACGTTCCATTTAATAAACATTTATGCAAAAAAATATTATAAATATTTTAGGATGTTACATAAAGAATGCCTAGAAATAAACACTATCATAGGAAATAATATGATATATGAAATAAAACTAAAACAACTCTCATAACATAATCCAAAAGATAATTAGAGTGATATTGAAAATAATAATATTAAAACAGGGTCCATAAAATCCAAAATAAAAAACTCGAGGGCACCAAAGTGGCACCATGATGACTCTATAATAAACGTCCTCCATGATACAACTCATGACACCTTGTGTTCAGAATCATGGAATTCCACTAGAAAAGTAGGAAAGATTTCTCTATCATGTATCATATAAAACGACATCTATATACACACCAAAGTGCATATACAATGGGTGAGTATGATAACTTAACAGGAACACCGCAAGACTTTCCAATATCACCACCAAGCCAATAAAAAGTCAGTGAAGGGATTTATATAAAAAATAGAAAATATCATCAAATAAAGTTATCAAGTCAATAAATTTATAGAAGTAATAGAACAATTCTCATTCCAATTTTCAGAAACTTTCCACCATACAAACACCCAATGTATGCTTCCAAACTTCAAATATTCCAAACTTATGGGTAGACAAATTATTCTTTACCATACCAATCCCTCTTTGGTCCATTAAAAATGTGCCCTGTTGGATTTATCCCCAAGTCTATATCCAATAAGGCACCATCATTCCATGATTGTTCATACACCAACCAAGTATGTCATTCCCACAAAATAAAATTTTTTTAAACCAATTAATCCTTTTGAAAACAATTCCAAAAACACATTGTGGGTTTCACCCATAATTAAAAATATAAAACCAATTAAAAATTGGGTTTCCAAAAAAATCAAATACATGATTTTTGAAGGAAACACAAGAAACCATTAAGAATTTTAATCTGACGATCAACACTTGAATATATGATGATGTCAGCCTCCATATCAAATAAATCCTCTAAAATCACCTCAAGAGATCCCTAGGTTCAATAGGAAAGGGAGATAGGATAATGAGGATCATAGGGATTAGAAATTAAATAAATATATTTCACTCAACTCCATCCACAACATGATTTATATATTCACATTGTGAATCTTCATGTTTCTACATACACCAAAAAAAGAAGTTGAATCCACTTAAAATTCATAAAAACCAGTTCACATCATCAATAAAATTTCATGTTGTGAACTAATCTACCCATAACCATTTATTGTCTAAAGGAAATTAATATAATATTCCCAAAAACCAATTAACCTTATGGATTTACCATTCTGGGTGTGATCCATCTCTTATATTAAGATTTCAGCTTCTGGTATGTTTACTCCTCTAAAACCTTCCATACATTTAACCCAAAAACTATCAATATATTATAAATAATTCAAAATAAGGTAATTTCCCAAAATAGGTGTATCACATTCTACCCATCACTAGACTTCTCATCCTTATAAATCCCAAGGTTATTGGTTCTATAGAAAATTTTCAACCACTATGCATATATATTGTAATATCCCAGGTAAATAAAGAATATGATATTTTTCATATTTATTAATATTTGTTAATTAAATATTAATTTTACTTTAAAGAGTATTCTATGTTCGATTTCATACCCAACACAGAACAATTGGTTTCTCTAAAATCTCATGTAGCCCACAAGGTTGAGTCATACTGATAAATAAAAATATAATATTATATTAAATGGTGGTTAAATCCAAGTCGTTGTAGTGATTGGAATGAACATAAATATCTAAAATATTGTTATACATGTTTTTAAAATGTCTTTACATTTATCCAATAAATTTTAGAGGCTCAAAATAATAATGGATCCAATTTTAAGCCTTAAATAGTCGAATATTCTTTAAAAGGTCCATTTAACACCTTTTAGTGGTGAACCCATTTTAAATATAGTTTTTGTTACTTTAATATGTTCCATTGGAAAAACGAATATAATTATTTTGAATAGGGACATAATAATTTTTTTTGGGTAAATTTTAGGTATTTTTCTGATAAAGTTCATTTTTTTATGAATTGTGAAAAATACTGCAATTTAATTCAAATTTCCCTTTAATTTAATTTATTTATATTAATAGATTATATTTTTTATTGGTTTTAAAGTTTAATTGGATTATATTTTTACCATTAAATCCAATTTTGTTCCTTTTAAGTAATTTCACTTTGAAATTGGACATAAACAAGTGTTAATCTTTCAATAGTTATTATTTTTTAAAAACACGCTTGTTGATTTTGACAATGAGGATTAATTTTAAATTAATTTGGGAATCTTCTATGTTTTGAATTTGAAAAATGGATTCCATATTTTGAATCATTAGGTCCAAATTCTGTAAGTAGGTAACCTTTATTTTTAAATTTTATGAATAGCAACATCAGTAAATATTTTATTTACCATGGCTAAAGGGTAAATCTGTTAAATAAGGTAAAAAATAATATTATAATAATATAAAATTATCCTAACACATGTCCTCACCCTATTGTATGATACATGTCCGACCATGGTCATCCTTGAGTCAATTTTGGGACCCCATGGATCCACTTGTATGTAAAAATAGCACTTTATAAAAATTAATTTAATGTTAAGGAAAATGTTACATACACATATATATTTTATTAAATATTGTATATAGTATTATATAAGTGATATTTTTGAGTGTAAATAGGAATTAGGAATTCAAAAAAATTCCAACATCATGATATTTTATTTAAAATTTTTAGACATTTTATAAATGAATTTATTTATGACACAATGATGATGTAATGATTACCTCATTAATGAAAGTTTTAAATTAATGAGATTATAGATATTAAAATAAATTTATTTTGAAACTTTTTATGAGATCCACAAACATTAGAGATAATTATGACTTGTTATATTTGAATTAATTATGGTTTTTCTAAATAATAATGTTTTTCTGTATTTTTAAAAATTTCATGATATGAATAGTATATAAATTGATAGAAATGAGTTTTTTAATAAATTAATATTTTATTAAAAAATTAAATAGTCCTAAAAATCTATGATTCATCCAAATGGAATATATGATTTTAAAAATGTCATTAATGATTAACTTTGGTTCTCTTGGAATTTTATAGTAAATATATTAACCATGTAGTTTGGATATACAAGAAGACGTGGTAAAGGTCAAATAATTTAACAAAGGGTTAAATAAAAATGATAAGAATTAAAAAATAAACAAAAACTGTCTAATTATTATTGGATGATTTTATTTAAACTTATATTAATCTTATATTCAAAATTTAATGTTTTTTGGATCTTTTGAAATCGAAAAAAAATTATAATAAAATAATAATTTCAAACTTTTCTAAAGAGCCCCTCCACCCCCTTATAAATGGGCACCACCTCTAACCCATTACTCACACCTCTAAAGCCACTTTTACTATCAAAAATATACTACAATAATCTCCAAATATCCTTATCTTCACCCTATATTCCCTAAATTGAGAATAAGGAAATTCAATAAAGCCATTCAGTTCAAACTAGAGGGAGTTACCCGATTTAAAGTTAACGTCATCTCTCAACTTCTTTTCTTTAATTTTACTTCTCCAATGCTTATGCTCTTATTATTCTTTGTTTACATAACAAAAACAGTATCCAAAATATAATATTTTTTTATTATATGGATTATAACTAAACATCCACACACCTCCATCTTATTGATACGAACATATTGTTTCTGTGGATGGCGAACTAATGCCTCACGAGACGGAGATTGTTAAATTATATCCTACATCCTCTCATGGTGGATATTTTGACGGAACTATAATTATATATAATATTTTTTTTATCTATATGCATCTGTAATTCTCATTTAGGACATATATTGTTGCTTTTTATCGTATATATATACGATAATTTCATTTGAGGAAGTGTGGATGACCACCCCCTCAAAGTGATATGACTCATCCACGCTTAAATGGAACATATAAAGGATAGAATTAATTAACTTAGGTAACATATATAACATAGATATTATACTGGAAATATAATATACCTATATAAAATTTAGTTTTAATTCCATTAAAAATGAAAAAAATATGAAAGAAGTGTTCATGCGTACGTACGGCTTGTCGTCTCCATGAACGGTGCATCTCATTTTCTTATATCAAAATGTTATGGAATATTTTAAATAAATATATACTAGATATAAAAACATATTTATTATATATATGTGTGTTATATTTATTTCACGAATACAAATCTTGATATAATGTACTTTTGACCACATGGACAATTTGTAATTATAACAAGTTCATTTTTTACTAATGTTCTGATCATCGAAAAAATGTCTGATATGAACTCAAATAATAAACTAATTGTTATTGAAAGTTAATAAGTGATATAAAATTAATAATAAACATTAAAAAGGTACAGAATCTAGTAGAAATTAATTTATGTTTATTATTTAGTAAATTAAAGAACGAACAAGTCAGTTCGGATACGAGGTAAGGGAACTCCTTAACTCAAATTCCATTCTTTCGGTTAAAATTATACTTCTTGATTATATCTTGATATGATTATATGAGAAATAACTTTTTTTATCATATATTTTGTTCATAATTTCTTTATGTGTTCTTATATTGAATACACATAATCGATCTATTTTATTTACAGAATGATCTTTGTAAGGGATCCTTTCACCAACCTCATTTAGTAGAATACTTCTTTTATGTTATGACTTTTAATTTCAAGATTATTATGTTGAGATATGTTCTTATATATCCTTATTTCGATAAATGTTTTTTCCAGGTGATGATATTCCCCTTTCTCTCCCATCAACACATTTTTTGAATTTTTAAGTGATATATTTAGGCTGCTGGATTTTCATAAGGGAACTTCTTAACCCAATTTTCGTTCTTTGGGTTGATCTTCTCTTTATTGTTTTTTTTTTCATTCTTTGATTATGTGAGAAATAAATTTTTATATCTTATAATTTATTTATACATTATTTATGTTTCCTTATATTGAATACACATAATCGAACTATTTTATTTACAAAATGATCTTTGTAAGGGACTTTGTCTTAATCTCCATTCGTTGAGGTATACTTTGATTTATACACAACATTCATTTATAAAGTGTATATACCCATTGGAATTTTAATGTAATTCAAAGGGGACCTTTTCTCTATGAAGTGTTTTACTAAACAACAAAAATAATGTTTCTTTTTAACGAACGCGATGACAATGAGCTTTCCACCGCCACAAGAATTATTTGATATTTGGCTTTCTTAATAAGATGTAATATTTTTAAAAGGAATGTAAATACCATATACTCTTTTTAATTATTTTTGGTATTGAGATTGGTTTTGATAATTGATATATTATTTAAATATATTGAAATATTATACTGTGATTTTAATGTTTAAATGGTATCTATCCTTTATGCTTGTTCATGTGTTTTGAATATGTTAGGGTTTTTGGGCATTGTTTACGCATACAGGTGGCTCTGTGATAAACCTAGGGAGGGTGAGCCTGAGATAGCTCTCCAATGCATTGGGTCACATGGTCGAGGTAAACATCAATGTTTTTCCAAAGAGATTTAGCGAATATACTATGAGGGGTATTCCAAATGTAACTCCCCACAAAGCTATCAAAGCTAAAACGTAAGTATATTATGTATTCTACAAGTTACCTTTATGATTTGTGATTACTGTGTGTTATTCATAAATCTTATGATTTCATGAGGTATTATAAAGAGGTTATCTTTTGTATGTAATAACAAACAAATGTTTTCTTTCATTATTTTATAAACCTTGCTGAAATTTTTATGCTCATCCCATGTCTTTGAAATGTTTTTCACAGGGTACAAGGAAGGGTAAGAGAAATGAAGAATTCAATAATATTTATATCAAGAAAATATCTCTTGTTTTCTTTTAAGAATTTTTATTTTATGAAAAATGGATACTAAGTAGTAGTTTCTATATGTAATTTTCATGATGTAATTTAATATTTATGGACTAACTCTCTAAGACTCTATACCAGAAAATATCCTCAAAGTGAATTCTTAACTTATGTAAGGATTATATAATGTTTACGGGTGGGGCCTTATAGATGGCATCAGAGGTCGGATTAGACTACTTTAGAAGTTAAGATATTGTTAAATTAATATCAATAAATTAATTTATGGAATGAGTGAAATGATATATCATTTATATATTACCATGTTTATTCACCAAATATATATTTTTTTGTTTAGAATGTTTTTCCATAGAGGAAATAGGGAAACTGTGATGGGATGACATAAAGCAGGAAAAAAGCTTCCAATTCATCATCTTGGGATGATCTAAATTAGAATTGAATAGTTTGTTTCAGTGATGGATAAGTAGACTCAGGTGATAAATTGTGGTTGTGTTTATAGATGTTATTTTGGTTTATTCCAAAAGCAAACAGGAACATTAAAATAATTTATGGTTTGTCTTGAAAACATTTAAAAAAAGATTTTGTATGGGAAATTCAACAAGTTTGAGTTTTGGTTGGAACAAATTTCTTTCCTTGGTCACATTGTTTCAAAAAATGGAATAACTATTGATCCTACTAAAACAGAAGTTGTTAAATAATGGTCAAGACCCACAAATATTACTAAGATCCATGGTTTTCTTGGTTTAGTAGGTTATTTCTAGAGGTTTTTTGAAAATTTTGCATGTTTATCTAGCCCACTGACTAAGTTAACTTAAAAAGGTGTTAAGTTAATTTGGAAAAAATAATATGATGATTGTTTTAAGGAATTTAAAATAAGATTGGTGAATGCTCTAGTTTTGGAATTACCTTCATGAGATGGTAAATTTTTATCTATAGTGATTCTTCATAGAAAGGACTTGGTTATGTCCTTATGAAGAATGATTAGGTAATTGATTATGTTTCACGTTAGTTGTAACCTTATGAGTTAAATTACCCTACAAATGATTTGAAATAATCTACTGTGGTGTTTTCATTAAAAATTAGGAGTCGTCATCTGTATTGAATAAAATGTGAATTATATAATAACCACACAGAATTGAAGTATATATTCACTTAGAATTTATTGACCATGAGATAGAGGAGATTTCTAGAATTAATCAAGGATTATGATTTCAGGATCCATTACCACCCAGCTAAGGAAAATAATGTGGTCGATGATTTGAATCGGAAAATAAATGCTACATTGACCATGTTACATTTAGAAAAATATCCTTTAATTAATGATTTGATGAAATTTGGCATAGAAGTTGTTGGTGTAGGAAATTTCGTTATTTTGTTTCAGGTTTCTATGAAATTATCACTATCAGATATAATTTAGAATGTGAATAAGGAATACAGTGAGTTGTAGAAAAGATAGAGTTGGTTCATAAGGGTATGTTTCCCTAATTTAACATTGATAATGATTGTATTTCGAGATTTTGGATGATATTATGTGTGCCTGGTGATTCACAATTGAAGAATGAGTTGTTATGTGAACCTCATAGTTCTCCATTTTCAATTCTTTCTGGTAGTACAAATATCTACAATGATCTTTGGGAGTATTACTGGTGGGATGGAATGAAAATAGATATTTCTAACCATATTGTGAAGTGTTTGCCTTGTCAACATGTTAAAGCAGTGTAGTAGTTACTGACAAAGAGGCTTCAGCCGTTACCGGTGCCAGAGTGGAAATGGGAAAATATATCCATGGAATTCATTGTGGGATTACAAAATACATATCAAGTTAATAATGAAATATGAGTTATTATTGATCGATTGACGAAATATGATCATTTCCTTCCTATTCGAGATACTTTGTCTCTAGACCAACTTTCCCAGTTGTATGTTAAAGGGATAGTCAGGTTGCAAGGATTTACCCTCTACATTTTTTCTTATCAAAATCAAAGGTTTACTTCAATATTTTGGAAAGGCCTTCAGAAGTCGTTGGGTACTAAATTAAATTTTCATATAGATTATCATCCTCAATCAGATGGGTAGTCAGAAAGAACAATTAAGACACTCGAAGATATGCAGCGTGCTTTTTCAATGGATTACCATGGAAGTTAAGACCAACATAATTATTTGGTTCAATTTTCTTATAATAGTAGTTTTCATTCGAGTATATAGATGGCACCAATCAATGAATTATATGGGAATCGATGTAGAACTCTAGCCTTTGGGTTGAAGTAGTTGAAATGAAACTGATGGGACCAGAATTGGTAGAAGAGATGGAAGAAAAGGATCATTTGATTCAAATTCACATGAGAATAGCTCAGATCAGTTAGAAAAGGTATTTGGATAATTGGAGGAAGGATATTTATTTCTAGGTAGGTGATTATGTCTTTCTCAATGTTTCTACATGGAAAAGTGTGATGACCCTTGGTATTAAGGGAAAACTAAGTCCGAAGTTTATTGGAACCTATGAAATCCTAGAGAAAGTTGGATAAGTTTCTTAGATATTTGCTTTACCTACAAGTTTATCTCAGGTACAAAATGTTTTTCATGTTTCAATGTAGAGAATGTATATGCTGGATCCATCTCATTTTTTGAGTCTAGAGGTAGTTCAGCAGGAAGAGAAACTTTCTTATAAGGAACAACCAGTTCAGATTCTTGACCGTAGAGATAATGTTTTGTCTAATAATATAATTAATTAGGTAAATGTTTTGTGGAATAACCATATGGTTGAAGAGGAAACATGGGAATATGAGAATACTGTAAAAGATAAATACCCCCACTAATTTGAAAAGTGAATAAAATTGTGAGGACCCAATTTAAAAAAGGGGAAGGTTGTAACATCCCAGGTAAATAAAGAATATGATATTTCTGTATTTAAAAATATTTGTGAATTAAATATTAATTTTAATTTAATGGGGATGCTAGTTTTTATAGCAGACCCAACACAAAACAATGGTTTTATCTGAAATCTAATGTTTCACACAAGGCTAAGTCATACTATAAAATAATAATATTATATTATATTAAAAGGTAGTTAATTCCTAGTTGTTGTACTGTTAGGATTGAACAGAAATATATAATATATGATTATACATGTTTGATAAATTTCAGTACGTTTATCAAAAAAATAGAGGCTGAAAATAAGAATGGATCCAATTTTAAGCATGAAATACTCTAACATTCTTTAAAGGTTGATTTACCACCTTTTGATGGAAAACCATTTTAAAATCTTGTTTTTGTTACTTTTATATGTTCCATTGGAAAAAATAAAATTATTATTTAGAAGAGGTAAATCAAAATTTACTATGGGTAAATTGTTTTTATTTTTCTGATAAAGTTCATTTTTTATGAATAGTGAAAAATACTTCATTTTAAATCAAACTACCTTTTAATCTAATTTATTTAAATACTTATATAATCTTTTTATTGTTTTTAAAGTTTAATTAGATTATATTTTTATCAATTAATCCAATTTGGTTCATTGTATGTAATTTCACTTTGAAATTGGATATAAACAAGTGTCAATCTTTTGATAGTTATTATTTCTTAAAAACACACTTTTTTGTTTTAACAACGGGAATTAATTTTAAATTAATTTATGAAACTTTTTTGTTTTGAATTTATAAAAATGGATTCCATATTTGAATCAGGAGTTTAAAATTGGGGAAATAGGTAACTTTTATTTTTAGACATTATGAAGAGTAACTTCTTTAAATATTTTATTTACTATGGTTAAAGGGTAAATTTGGTAAATAGTGGTAAAAATTAATATTATAATAATATTAAATTACCCTAAAATGTGTCCAAAACCTATTTTATAATACATTACTAACAATGAGCATCCTTGGGTCGATTTGGGGACCTCATAGAGCCATTTTTAAGTGAAAATGACACTTTATAAAAATTAATTTATAGTTAAGGAAAATGTAACATAAACATATATCTTTTAGTAAAACAATTTTTATATGGGGTTATATAAGTGATATTATTTAGTATAAATAGTAATTAGAAAGATAAAATTATTCAATAAATCATGATATTTTATTTATAACTTTTATAAATTAAATAAATTTATTTATTTATGACACAATGATGATGTAATGATTACCTCATTATTGAATGTCTTAAATAAATGAGATTATAAATATTAAAATAAATTTATTTTGAAATTTTTTAGGACATAAACGAATTTAATAGACAATTATGAATTTTTATCTTTGAATTAATGAAGTTATTTCCAAATAATAAAGTTGTTTTGGATTTTTTAAAAAGTTTTGATATGAATAGTATATAAATTTACATAAATGAGTTTTTAAATCAATTAATATTTTATTAAATGCTAAAAGAAGTCCTAAAATTTATTATTTGGTAAAATTACATATATGATGTTAAAAATGTCATTAATGATCCATTATGGGTCTCTAGGAATTTTATAGTAAATATATTAACCATGTAGTATGGATGGACAAGAAGTCATGGTAAAAGTTAAATAAGTTTACAAAGGCTTAAATAAAAAAGATATGGATAAAAAAATATCAAAACCTGTCCAAATCTTATTTTATGATTTTATTTAGACTTATATTCATTTTATCATATAATATAATTATATTTGGTCCTTTTGAAACCGAAAATCATTTTATAATAAAATGATACTTTCAAAATTTCTTAAAGAACCCCTCCCCCCTCTTATAAAAGGCCACCACATCTAACCCATTACTCGCACCTCTCAAGCCCCTTGTCTCATCCAAACATTTCTCCAATAAGCTCCTAATATTCCTCTCTTACACCTAGAGGCCTTACATTGGTAATAATTCATTTCAATAAATCCTTTTGGTTCAAACCAAAGAGAGTTACCCGATTTAAATGTAATGTCTTCTCTCAAGTTCTTTTCTTTTATTTTCTTTATCCACTCCCTATGATAATATTATTCATTATTTACATAAAAAAATTAGTATCCTCAATATACTTGGTTTTTTTTATGAGAATTATTCTAACTACACATCCACACACCTCCATCTAATGGATATGAACATATTTTTTCTGTGGACAAAAAACTACTGCCTCACGAAATGATGATTGTTCAATTGTCTCCTACTACCTCTCATGGTGGCCGTTATGATGGAACTATAATTATATATGGAATATATTATATTTATTTTATCTCTATTATTTTTTAATTATCATCTAAAACAAACCTTTATTCTTTTCATGTTGTATATATACGATAATTTCATTTGAGGAAGTGCGGACTACCGCCCCCTCAAAGTGATATGACTCATTCACGCTATACATCGAACATATAAATGATGGAATTAATGAACTTATATAACATATATAACATTTATATTATATTTTAAATATAATATACCTATTTATAATTTAGTTTTCATTCCTATAAAAACAAAAAAAATGAAAGTAGTTTTCAAGCCTACATACGGCTTACCGTCCCCATGAATGGTGGATTTCATTTTCTTATATCCAAATGTTATAGAATATTATAAATACATATATACTAGATATAAATACATATATAATGTATATATATGATATTTAAATCATGAATAAAAATGAGGAGATAATAGACTTTGGACCACATGGACTATTTTTAATTATAACAAGTTCATTTTTTACTCAAGTTTCGAACATCGACAAATTGTCTGATATGAACTCAAATAATTAACTAATTATTATTTACAGGTAATAAGTAATATTAAATTATTAATAAACTTGAAAAAAAAGTTATGAATCAAGTATAAATTAAATTATGTTTATTATTCTGGAAATTAAAAATTGAGTGAGTCAAGTCGGGCATGAGTTAAGGGAACTCCTTAACCCAATTTCCATTCTTTCTGTTAAAATTATAATTCTTGATTATGTAATGCTATGATTATGTAAGAAATAACTTTTTTTATCATATCTTGTGTTTATAATTTCATTATGTTTACTTATATTGAATTCACATAATCGATCTATTTTATTTACAGAATGATCTTCGTAAGGGATCATTTCACCCTCCTCTTTTAATAAAAGTCTTATTTTATGTTATGTATTTTAATTTCCACATTATTATGTCAGGTTATGTTATTATTTATCATTATTATAGTAAATTTATGGTCCAAGTGATGATAGAACCTTTTTCTCACTCATCAATACATTTTCTGAATTTTTAAGTCACGCCATTAGGGTGTCGAATTTTTGTAAGGGAAATTCTTAACCCAACTTCCATTCATTGGGTTGATCTTATCTTTCTTGTTTATGTCATTATTTGATTATCTGAGAAATGAATTTTTATATCTTATTATGTATTTATACTTTCTTTATGTTTTCTTATAGTTAATACACATAATCGGTCTATTTTATTTACCAAATGATATTTGTAAGGGACTTTGTCTCAATATCCATTCATTGAGGCATACTTTGATTTATACACGACTTTACTTTATACGGTGTATAAACCCCATTGAATTTGAATTTCATTCCAAGTGAATCTTTTATCTATAAATTATTTTACTAAATGAAAAAAATAATATTTCTCTCTAACTTATGTGGTGATAACAACCTTTCTGCCACTGTGAGCATTATTTGATATTTGTCTTCCTTAACAAGCCATAAAGTTATTAAAAGGAAATTAAATACCATATATTCCTTTTTTTGTAATTTGGTATTGAAATTGTTTTTGAGAATGGATTGATTATGGAAATATATTGTAATTTTATATTGTGATTTCAATGTTGAAATGTTATCTTTCCTTTAATCTTGTTCATGAGTAATGATTAGGTTATGGTTCTTGGGAATTATTTACACATACAGGTGGTTTTGTGATAAACTTAGGGAAGGTGATATCAAGATATCTCTCCAATTCATTAGGTAATGTTATAGATGTAAACATTAATGTTTCTCCTAAAATATTTAGGGAATATACTGTGGTGGGTATTCCAAACATAACTCCCTATATAGCTGTGAAATCTATAATGTAAGTATGTTACGGATGCCACAAGTTACCTTTATGATTTTTTATTACTTTGTTTTATTCATAAGTATTGTTATTTAATGAGGTATGTTAAAGTGCATATGTTTTTTATGTAATGATTGACTAATGTTTTCTTTCTTTATTTTATAATATTTCTTGAGCATTTTATGCTCATCCCAAGTCTTTGAAATGTTTTTCATAGGGTATAAGGATGTGTAAGAGAAAGGAAGAATTAAAGAAGATTTATATCAAGAAAATAACTCTTGTTTTATTTTAGGAATTTTAATTTTATGAAAAAAATGATACTGAGTAGTAGTTTCAGCATGTAATATTCATGATGTAATGTAATAGTTATGTCCTAGTTATCTTAAACTCCAATCTTGAAAAGATCCTCAATGTAAATTATTGACTTAATTAAAATTTATGTAATGTTTAAGGATGGGGACATATATATACAGTTCTCCCATTCCCAATTTTGTTATTTAATTCAACCAATTTTCCATAAAACCATCACCAAGGATATTCATTTATCACGTAAGACATTGTCTTTCATATCCAGAATACAAACTAGGTTGTATAAAAAGGTCGCATCAAGTACAAGGGTTACATGATCCCAACAGAACACATGATATGAACTGAGTTTTTAATAATTTAATTATGAGACATGGAACATGTTATTAATCAGACTTGATCTTGGTGGTATAGAAACCTGATAACCAATATATCTTAACCACCCCATGATTTAAAATGGTCAAACATATATTGCATCAAACTTCCCTTTCATACCCAAATGATGGAGCTCTTGTCTAGGAGAGTCTTTTAAAAACACATTAACTCCAATTTAAAATGATAAAAGGTGATGATGTTGAATATTATAAGATTTGTAGAGACTCTAATCAGTCACCATTCTCTTCATGGTTCTCTATATTTTATCAATTATCCCATGAGCTTGGACCATATTGAATAATGAAGTCTCACCAATTCCCACAAATCAAAGTATAGATCAAAATGGATGGTCTTACAATGCCTTGAATGAGGTTATATGTATCACCACCTAAAACTGTTTTTATAATAGAATTCTTCTATTTGTAAATGATCCACCCAGGAGCCACCAAATTCTATAACACAATTTCATACCATTCCTTCCAAAGTAAAAATTGTATGTTGGAATTGACCATCCATTTTAGGTATATTCATCATGCTCCTAGTTAACTAGGTTCTAAGTTACTGTTATAATGATCACCAAAACTACATGTTGAAACTATGATTCCTATTCGATATAATATAAACTGGTACGTAATTCAATTTCAACATATCTTAGATATACTGATTTAAAACTTCTTTCACCATATTAGATTATTACATCAAAATGAAGTGGTGTGACATTATGAGTCAGTCCATGATCATCCATATGGAATCATTCATTTGTATGGTTCTCATAAAATCCATGAAAATAAAATGGAATTATATTCCCAATTCCATAAAATTTAGGAAATTATTAAAATAACCCATTCGGCCATTGATGATTTTCTTTGAAATGTTCAAAAATGAGGCATCTTATAACCTAATCGTCCACTCTTCATTTTTAACCTAACCACCAAAATTTGGTCCACGAGGATTTATACATATTTCGGATGCCCGAATTAATTTCCCATTTAGAATAGTGATAAGTTGAAAGAATGGTTTTCTGACAGGCTGGCGAAACCACTATTAGATTTCAAAAAAGCAACAAAGGGTTTCCATATTCTTCCCATATATCAAAAGTCTTCTCGTAATTATGTCGTGATCTGATGGTAATTAAATATATATTGAATCATTGAGAATATTTAACTTTCTCATACATATCATGATTTAGATTCATTGTGAGGAAGAATGCTACATTGTTTCACTCAATTCAATCTAGGTGGATATCAATAAAAATCATAAGTTTCCACTAATCATGAGATTATTTTGATAATTTGTTATATGATTTTCATCATTATGAATCTTCCATAAAATTACCTTCATCAGGTGTGTAGACCAAAATAAAGTCATTATTTTGGAGATAATTCATTCATCACTGTTGACTGAGGTTCAAATAAATTTGTGAAAAGATGTGTTTCAAACATTTATGGTTAGTTAAAATAGTGAAAGTATTTGAAAAAATAAAATGACCATATGTTTTAATGTATACATCACCATAGGTGATTCTATATCCTTTTTTAGGTAATTATTTTTGTCTACTCACAAATTTCAGGATCTATAAGCTATGAAATTATCTCCATTCTTGATAAAACAAACAAAACCATATCCAGATGTTTCACAAAAACAAAATATCCCTCACTTGTATCCAAAAAGATATGTTTTGGTTTCTAAATGAGGTGACCCTTAATCTCTAAAAAGTATTTTTAACAATCCCCTATTAAATAGAATATAGTTATATTCCTCATTAATTTTTTATAGGATAACCAAGGTGTGAAAATTCAATAATTAAAAGATGATAGTAACCAACAACACCCAAAAATATTTGTATCTCAAAAAATATTATTCATTTATTTAAAAAATGTAATATATTATATCCTTCTAGGGTCAACTTATATTCTATTCTCAGATATGACATTCCTAAGAAAGTGAAATTATTTTATCCATAAGTAACACTTAGAGAGTTTTTCAGGAAATTTATGTTCCCAAAATGTTCTCAAAATGATCTATAAGTGACTTTAAGGATCAAGTTTATTTGAGTAATACACCATAACATCATAAAAAATATCAAAATAAAGGATACATGATACATAGGAAATATATGATTCACTAATTCTATGAATGTTTCCAGTTCATTCATAAATCCTAATGGTTTTATAAGATATTCATAATCAACATAACATCTTATTATATATATTTTTTGGAATTTCCTCCCTCTAGACTAAAATTTGATGATACCCTAATCACAGATCAATTTTGGAGAACCATTTGGATCACTTCAGTTTGTCCAACGTATCATCAATTTGAGGAAGAGGGCATCAATTCTTGATCGTAACTTTTTTTTAGTTTATGATAATCAATAAAATAAATATAGAACCATATTACTTCTTTAAAAATATAATATAATAATCCCTAGTTGATCAAAACAATATTATTAATCCATTATATTCAAATTCATCTATTTAGAACTTCATCTTATGAAATTCCACTGCTGACATTTTAAAGGACCAATTTGATCTCTGAGAGGGGGAGGGGTGAATGAGTGATATTTTTCATTTTAAAATTTATTTGTTCTTGTGAAATTAAATTATACTTATGTTAAATATTTATAACTTTTCTTAAAAATCATCTAATCACAACCATGAGAACACAAGTATTTACAAGGTGTAGTACTCAATAAGAGTATATTTTCATTGGAATGGTTTGGAAATAATCCAATACCACTCAAAATGCAACATAACAATCCTGATTTTGTTAGTATGGAAAGTAGGGAATATATATACACTTTTGAAAAACTATTATCAAACCAATAGTGTGCCTTCTTTCCAGATAGATGAATATATAACAAAAATTTCCTACCAACATTAGAAACCTTCACCAACAGGATTATAATACTGTCACTGTTCTTTTTGTACAAATCTAACTTTTTCTATTCATGAAAAACATATTCACTTTATTAACCAAAATTAATTAAGAACCTCATCAGTTAGTGGGATTCCTATTCAGAATGTTCATCTTGAAAACTCCATTCAAAAAGGCCTATTCAGTGACATATGAAAAACTATAACATCCTTATGCCTAGTCTATCTTATTTCACCAAATATAAAATTTCATATAGTGATCCTTTATTGTAACCTCTATTTTTGTTAAAAAATTCTTCTTCTTCACATAAACCAAGATATTCCTTGGTTTTAAACATCCTTATCCCAAATAAAGCTAACTGAAGTTCATTTGATGATATGTTCAACTGATGTACCAATAATAAAAAAATTCTACAATATACTCATATGTTCATCCCTTTATATTCTTGCTCAAGAAAAATAAATATTGGGGGCTCTAATTTATTTCCCCGCTCAAAAAAACATGAAATTCAAAAATCATACTAAACCATCCATCCAAGATCTAGTTTTATTTCAAATAGAGAGTACACTAATCCCCAAACTAAGGGGGCTAGAAATAGTTTAGGCAGAGGGCATCCCCTATAACCAATTTCACACCCTCAGGTTTCAGACAGTTAAAGGAGATGATATGGGTACTGATGGAACACTGGTCCACCGAAGAGGCCAATTGATACTTGACATGGTTACCCCCATGCCAAGTATAGGAGACTCAGATGTTGGTAACAACAGGGTCTCTACATTTACGAACAATATAAGCTATGGACCAAGGAGGTGGACCTTTCCCTATCATGGAATCATGAAGGACCTTAGAATCAGTTTCCACCTATGAGACATCCAGGTTCACTTGCTTGAAAATGGTGAGCTCGGTGAGGAGCACTTTGGACTCAGCCTAAAGTGAGGTTCCATTTCCATAGAACAAAAAATTGGCCATAAACAGAGTTCCCCCAGAATCACACATGACACCCCCAACACTCATTGCACCCATAACACAAGACCCATCCAAGTTCAATTTTAAACCTGCATCAGGAGGGTTCCAACAAACCTAATTCCCCTGTGGATTATCAATGTAAGAAAATGGGGATTGGGTAATAACCTGAAGAAGACGCAAATAGGGAGCTCCCTACCAATCGGGGATTAGCGTGGCCATGTCCGCCAGAAGGAAGCGATTCCTCGCTATGATGGACCTCTCTGAAGAGACTTGGACATCGAATCGGGCTTGGTTTCTCTCTTGCCACAGACTCTAGCACCTAGAATTAAAGATCACCACCCAATCCATTTGTTCCCAACCCTCATCCAATGATCCATGGAACCATCTGTCCAGGAAAGGAGCATCCCTGATATTCCGATAGGAGGGGGATTTTAGGCCACCAAAGGTAGACCATACTGACTGAGCCCATTTTCCTTCATGGAATTGGTGATGAGAACTCTCTTAACTCATTTTTCTACAATAATGGCATTAAGACTCCATATTGATTCCAATATTCTAGATATTATCGTCGGTGGAAGTGGAGTGATTCCAAATGTGCTAGGATAAAAAATTATACTTAGTAGTAATATTCTCAAAACACAACACCTCCTTCCAACTCCAATGGGTAACCTGAGCAGAAACCATCCTTCGGTAGTCCCTAGTAGTAAAGAAACCCGAGGTAGAGAGAGTAAACATGAATTTTTCTGGCTCTGCATTGAAGACGATAGACTCAAGAAGGTCTTGTTTCTCCCCATCCATAACCTCTTTCATGGTCCTCGGATAGAAGCTCACTTCCCTTACTGAGATCAAAGGATCAGGGAAACCGGGGAATCCTAGAACAGAGACATCCGAGTTGCAACTCCAAAATTTGATGTCCCCCGCACTAACCATCCAAAGAGAGATATGTTGAAGATATTGAAATTTAGGATAGATAATCGACCGTAAGGGAGATACTTTACCATGAACCACCTCTACATAGTTCCCGCGAATGAAGGACATGGACCTAACACAAATCCTTTGATCCTCAAGAATCTCCCACGTGAGCTTCACATGCATACAGTGTAGCGTGCCTTATAGACTCCTCACACTAATCCCTCTGATGGAAAAGGTCCTTTCTAGCCTATCCCATGATGCTCAATGCCTCTTTCTTTCCGAAATGGCGTATGATATGAAACTACAAAGTACCATGTCTATTGAGGTTCTGAATCCTTGTGGAATATAGATGGATGCCAAAGAATGTATGGGAATGACGGAAAAGACACTATTAACCCAAGCAATGCATCCCATGAATGATAGGAAACATTGTTTCCAGTTGATAAGGAAGCTCGTAATCTTGTTAACATTCTGATCGATGTTTCGAACCTGAAGTCATCCTGAGGAGATGGGTGTGCCTAGGTACTACATGGGAAAGGATCCACGTTTCATGTTCATATGATTTCACAAGGTGGAAATATGTCTAGGAGCACACCTGTGAGAGATGAAAATGTTACTTTTTGTTTTGTTGATAAGTTACCTGCTCCAATAGCAGTAGGCCTCCAGTATAGTTTTGATACTTAAAACAGAGGTCATGCCTCCATTAAATAAGATGATGGTATCGTCCGTAAACATTAGGTGTATTATCAGTGGGATATTCATCTTCCTTTTGTATATCTGGAAGTCTCCAACATAGAGACCTCGATTGATGAGACGACTGAGAATATCCTGCGCAAGGATGAAGATGCTAGGAGAGATTGGGTATCCCTGCCAAAGGCCCCTCGTTGCTTTAAAAAATCCATGATACTTCCAAGAAAAGGAAACGGCCAACCACGATGAGATGAAGCTCTTAAAAAGGAGTTACACAACCTTTTCTGAGAACCTCATAGCCGCTAAATCTCTGTTAATAAAACTCCACTCGAGCTGATCATAAGCTTTGTTCATATCTAATTTGATCACCATGTTCGAGCCGTGGGACTTGAAGTTAATGTCTCTCATCACCTTCTGTGCCATTGAAATAACACTCTAAATGGAGTAGCCCCTGAAAGACCCATGTTGTTCGAAGGAGATGCACCAGGGTAGGAGATTAGACAGTCTCTAGTTGATCATACTCACTATAATCTTATAAGGGAAGCTTCATAAACTCACTGGTCGATAGTGAGTCCAAGAAGAAGGGCTATTTATCTTCGTAATGAGGCACAAGGTGATTGCACTAGTAACCCGAGGCAAGCTCCCTCAGTGTAAATAGTGCAGAATCGTTGCTAAGATATCCCCCTTCACCACACCACATTCCCCTCTATAAAAAGATCCTGTAAAACTATCCAGTCCAGGTGCACTCTCAGGTTTCTAATTCATTATCAACTTATAAATTTATTCCTCATCCAAGATCACATCCATGATAAAGTTATCCAGGTGAGACATAAGTAGTGGAATATCCTCCCAAATATCCCCATGGAAGCTGGGAAAACCATCAAGAATCCTTGGGTTAGGACCAGCTAGAAGGTCCCTAAATATGTTGTGTGCCATTCCCCCTACAATCTCTTCATCCTCAGTGTAAATCCCATCCTCAAGAAGAATGTTGGGTTTGATCTTACGACACCTCTCTTTGATGAAATCGTGTAAAAAAATCTATGTTTTTTTCACCCTCATGGAGCTATTTCTCCCGAGATCTCTCCACAGCTAGACACTCTTGTTTATGTATCAACTCCTCACAGCAAGCTTTATTTATAGAAAAATATTCAAACATAGAGTCGATTCAATCCTCCTTAAGACTATATTTCATCTTATAAATACTCTACTTCATGTTTTCCATATCATGGTCGAACGGAGGGAGCCCTCTTGCCCATTCCTAAATCTCGCACTTCATCCACCGGAGTCTGTTATGGATGGACACATAGGTATGCCCGCGCGTAGGCTCTCCGGACTGTTCCCTAAAAAGTTGATGATACCAAGGACAACGAGGTCATTGGTTGTAGAACATGAAGGACTATGAATAATCCTGCCCAGGAGAAAGAGAAACCCACAAGGGGAGTGATCTGATATACCCCCGTAAAGGTGAGTAACCTTGGAATTCAGAAACATGCTTATGCCAGATGAGTTGGAAAAATCTGTTCAATTCTGCTCCAGCTTCGTCTACCATGCCCCTGATTGTTTCACCATGTAAAATGGACTCCCGAGTAACCCAGATCAAGAAGACCCTTCCCCTCAATGAAATTTGAAATCTCCAGGCTTGAATTTTAGGGAAAGGCACATCTCCCTTTCTTCTCCCATAGATCAAGGATAGTTTTGAAGTCCCCCACCACAAACCAAAGGAGATCATGTTGATCGAATAGTCCAAGTTCATTCCATAGTCTCTGATTGGCCATGATGTCACAGATACCATAAATAAATTAAATGTAGAAGCTATCCATTCCCATTGTGACTTTAGAGGTAATAAATTGGTCACCCTCATTAATCAATACCAAAGACACCTCTTTATTCCAGAAGATTTAGATGTGTCTGTTGATCGAATCTACTTTCATGGAGCCATGAAACATCACCTTGAGGAAAAACTGCATGATCTTCACTAGGTACTGCTTATGCTCGAGAGTAGCCACAATAAAAAATTTCTATTTCTTAACATCATATCCAATAAAATCAGTCTTCACTCTAGAACCCACACCACGTGCATTCCAAGTAAGTATATATAACATTAAACAAAAAGTAGCCCAACATTTTCCCTTGGATCAACTATCATCTTGCACTAAGAGGAGGATCCATGCATGAGATATCTCAAATGTGCACGCGTCCACACCCCTTGGATCTGGGAAGAGAAATTTGGGACTAAAATAGAAATAAGAAAAATAGGAGTAACAGGGGAAATGAGAGATCAAAAATATCTCACCCATTTCGACACCCCTGGGTTCGTGGTAGAAAAGAATGTGGACTAGCTATAGTGCCAAAAAGAAGCTTACGAGGTCCAACCTTCGAATAGATGACATTAGAGGAAGGAGACCTAAGCACATCATCCACATCCTCCTACTCCAAATGAAAGATAGGCAGGATATTTTGAGACGACGAGAGAAGACTCGATGGTCTAGAAATGATAGAATAGAGCCTAAGAGGTTGTCTCGAAACTACCCAACATCAAGCTTCAGAGGGCGGAGCAAGGAAGTTGAGAGAACCAAGACCAGTAAGGGGAGATCCCTGGGCCAAAAGACCTCCAAAACCATGCCTGATGTAACCATATCTAGAGAAAGGGGGAGCTATGCCCCAAGATCTCGATAATCTGAATGGGCTAGGGCATACCCTGTATCTGGGACCGAACCTCAACCTAGATCAAACTCTAAGGAACTCGGCCAGGGAGGATTGGGGACTCTTCCCTGAGAAGAATTTGGTGCCAAGTGGGGTCCTCCTCTCTTCATTTTGTTTCACAAAGACCTGGAATTCCCCTAGAATCTATAGGAAGAATACAAGCTGGGAAATACCGGGAACACAATGGACTGATCCCTTTCTTCCACACCCTGAACCTTCAAAGAAACCTTCTCCGAAATCTTCTGTGAGAGATATGAATCCACACAAATCTGTGGCATCATAATGTTCTCACAGTAAAGGTTGTGATCATACGTGCATGGAAAACCCCCCAAGATATTCGCCTATGGACTTCTGAAGAGCATTGTTTTGGAAGGGTAGGGGTAAACTAGGGATCCCAAGCCAAACCACTGATCGGGAGCATTCCTTACCCTAATGAGAATCCATCAACTAGGGAGCCTAGATGAACCTCCACCACCCAAAGGATCTGGGAGCTTTGCACCACACAAGAATGATGTCCTCCTCTGACTGCAGAACCACAGAGAAGTAATATCGATGAATCACAGAAACCCTCACCTATATAAACATCCCGCAAGAGGCTATAAACCACCTGAAACCCTCCAGGGAGGGGTTTTTCACCCTAAAACGAGCCAAAATCATCCACTTGAAACAAGAAACAACCTCTGCGAGAGCCTTGGGGTAAAACATCATCGCAACACTGGAGGAGACCCAAGACACCACTAGAAAAATCGGTCGCACCGCTGGAAAATAGATCTGCTGGGATTCCATAGAAGAACAGTGCACATAATCGCAAAAGGATCTTGCAGGATAGAGAGACCCTGGTATGGGACCTGGGGGATCTTGATGATCAAGGGGTGAATTTCTTGAGAAGACTTTGAGATCGAAGGTTGTCAGAGGTGGGAGAAAAACCCAGAACTTCCAGCTATAGAAGCAACGGTAGAGATATTTTGAAAAAATCCAGGCATGAGAGGCGTGTTCTTTTGAGCTGCGGGATCCATTCTCTTTCCACCACTTACTAAACCAATTTCCCAAAATCTTATCAAGTCTTCTATATTATTCTTGAATGTTCATGATATTTTTATCAAACACTTTCTTTTTTAAACCTCCTTAACTTTTATGTTTATTAAATTTAACAAACTTATTTCTCATTGAAATAATCACAAACTTCCTTCATTATTTTTATGAATTTTGAACAATAATCTTAGCATCATCACATTATATATCTTTATAAAACCATTGTAAAGTACTTCACATCAAAAAACATCATATGAAAAAAAAATCCAAAATACTCCATAGATTTTCTTCATCTTGTGAGAAATATGTAACAAATGCTTCATCCAAAAAATACCCTTATTATTCTTCAATAAAAATATTTTAGAATCTTTTCATAATATTTTATAAACTTACTTTATATGATGACTTGTATAGGTACTCTCTATCTGTTGTCTTCCTTCATAAAATTCGATTCATTTCCTTCTTAAATGAATTATTCTCATCATCCAAAACAAATATTTATCTACACTTAAAACATTATACAATATATTCATCTGACCATATTGAAGTAAATTCAAATTCATAAAATTACATATGTGTTTCTAATTGATATCATACCAATATTTTTTGTAATTAACTTTTTCCAGAGACATTGTTCAAATAAATGTTTTCTAATCCTTTTTCTTAGAATTATTTCAAACTTATTAAACTTTACACTATACTCAAAACAATAAAAACTTCATTCTTATATAGCTTAAAAACATCATATACTTTAATGAACTTGAAAACATTGTAAACAATCATCCTCAGCAAAAACTCCATCCAATATTTTCTTTCTGGTGAAATTTATAAAATGAAACATTGTATACCTAATGATTTTCGCCCCCATTTAACTAAAGGCTTAGATCATGAGATATTTATAACTCGTGATGTTGTAGATTTTTATAATAAAAAGTCATCAATATATTTTTTTGGAGCATTTCTTTTTATAATATAATTTTTCTTAACATTTTTTGTATGAAAATGTTGAAGATAAACTTTCAAGAAAAAAAATTCGACTGATAGACATTGTTAATATTAATTTTTCCAATCCACTTCTTCCACAATAAATCTATTCAGTCATTAATGTTGAATAATTTAGCAATGTAAAGTGATTTTTTTTTCACAACATGTTTATGTTTATAAAACATTTATCAACAAAATTACATTATTCCATAAAACATCTAATACGCAGTAACATCAAAAATTAATCAAAAAAACATCATATATTCATAAAATATCCTTCAATCAACTTGGTATGAATAATATACCTATTTTTATTTTATTATCAACCAAGAATCATAAATCACTAAAAAAATTTAACTCAAGAAATGGATTACCTATCCTAAAATTCTAATCTCACTTCTGCATACTCATTGTAGGAAATAAGAATCATTGAACTGAAAAATATTGTTTTCCATAAGAAAATAATTAAGAAACTTCTTCTTCCACACAACCTCAGTATAATTTCCTTAAACCCCATAAGATTGAAACTTTTTCCTGAAATTAAAATGTTTCTGGTACCCACTTAAACAAATTGTTAAATGATTTCAGTCATGCTAAAATCACATATTACCTCTTTTAAAACTCCCCCAAAATATATGTCTTATTTAAAAGGATAATAACATATTAATGGATAGATTATTAAAAATATTCTACCGCTTGAAAAAAATTTCCAAGTACAAAATAAGAGAGGGAATAAATCACATACCTAAACCTTGGACAGAAGGATGTTGTAAATCCATGTTCAATATTGATTTATGAAATTAATCCTCTGATAATGGTTTCATGAATATATTAGAAACTAGATCCATTATAGGAGAATAATATATATTAAATTCATTTTTATATTCATGCTCTTTGATAAAGTGATATTTGATAACAATATTCTTTGAATGAGAATATTTCACTAGATTTTTGGTGACATTTATTTGACTTCGATTATCACAACCTAAGAGTAGGGGTAACTTCACTTCCCCTAAAAGATATTCCAACTATGTATTAATCCACATAAGTAATGTGGAAGTTTCAGTGGATGAAATATACTCATCCTTATCCATACTAATATTTAGTGAATTTTGTTTCTTTTTTTATTAAATCCATAATTTTCTCCCCAAAAAACTACACCAAATTTACATCCTCTATAATCAACACATCCTGATCAATCAGTATCTGTATAAATAATAAAATAAATTTTTCTTGAGATATCATATTTTATACCAAAATCTATTATTCACATGATATATCTCTAAATATAATTTCCTTACAAGGTATTATATAATTTTTAATCACCATTGAATATTGAACATAAAGTAACATCATATACAATATTTTACCTTGAAGATGTAAGATATAGAAATCATCTATCCAAATTAATAAATATCTTATTATCAACATAATTATCTTCTCAGTATTTAGATAACTTTTTTCCCATTGAAATTGGTATGAAAAATGTTTTTGAATCTTCCAGGAAAAACTTCCTTATAAGTTCTTTATAACAATTTTCTTCAGCTAGAAAATTTTATTTCTTATTTTTTTAAATTTATGACCTAATCATATGTTTCATTACATTGAGTGTGGAAATTTCAGATTACCTCTTCATCTCCTGAGAAAACTTTTAACATGTTTCTTCATCATTCCAACCAGGTTTTATCATTATCATACAAATGAGGGAAATTTCTAGAATTTTTTATGTACTGTTTACTATCAATTCTCCCATTCATAAACTTAAATTTCCTTCAAATGGTATCAAATTTGGAATACCAAGCCTTGGATCTTGATTTAATTAGTATATATCCTTATTTAACTTACACACACAACTTTAATCTTTTTAATCATGATACCACATGGTTTTTCAATATATACTTCTTTATCATGTTCTCCATTAAGAAAAGAATTATATTAATCCATCTAAGAAACATTATAAACTAATTGTGGAGTGATATAAAGAAATATTCTGATATTTTCTAATATTTAATTTATAGAAAAAGTTTCATCCATATCAATTCCTATTATTTTTTAGTAACCTTTAAAAAACAATCATGCTTTCTTTCATATAACATCCCCATATTCGTTCATCTTGTTTTGGAACACTAACATTGTACAAATAAAATTTGTATTTTTTTTTACAAGGTTCCAAAAATCATTTTTATAAATTTTACCCAACTCATCATTAATATAATTAACACACTCTTGATGCTAAAAAACTTTGTTAACTTTCTTTGGTAAAAATTTGGGTATAAGGAAATTTTTTAAACTAACCTTTATTTTCTTATGGTTCTAACATATTTTGTTAATACAAAATGGTGTTTTTAACTTTAACATACTTTCTTAACCAAAGAAGACATGTATAAAGTTGTTTTTCATCGCTATAAAGAGCAGAGTCAGAGTCTTCATTTCAAGGAACTTTTTCACTTTGATCAACTGAAATCTCCTCATATTCCCTACCATCCTCGTCAACTTTTATTTATCAAGATTTATTATTAGATTTCTCAAGAACATTTATATCTATAAAATTAAACATAATCCATACTTATTTATTAAAACATTTGTATCCTTTACCATTTAGAGTGTAGCTAAGAAACAGTCCATCAACACCTCTATGATCAAATTTTCCAAGATTTATACATTTTATTTTTATAATGCAGGGACATCCATACACCCTTAGATGATTAAAAATTTTTGATTCATTGTAAAACATTTCATAAGTATTCAAATCAGAGTTTTTTCTATAGAAAAATCAATTTTCAATATAAACTATAACAACCCCAACCCTAGTAGCCCAAATTTGGTGGTCTTTTTATTGAAATTGCATAAATAAAAGATATCACCTCACCAAGGATCAATATTTTTAGTAGTAGTTAAGAACTAGATACAAAAATTGTTCTATTATTTAATTGTAAAATAAATTTAGTACATAATAATAGAAAATAAACTATTTCTTGAAACTTATTCAAAGATTTCATTTTCACATCCTTGGGGAAGATAAAAATAATATGCTTAGATCAAATCCCCAGTAAGGGTTATATGATACAATAATAAGTAAAGTAAATTAAATAATTAATAGACATTATTGAAAGGTAAATAATCAAAAAAAATCAACAATATCAGATTGAAAAGCATACATAGATTTTTTTTCATAGTGAAAATACCCTGGAAAGTAATAATTGAATACTAAATGAAGAATTTTATTACTTCATGTACATCATGTATCTTGAGAATTAACCATTATATTTCAATATAGCTTAATTATATCAGTAAAAACCCATATGATTATTTTCTGTAACAAACATGTAGGGTTTTCACCAATTGTTTTGTCTAATGAGACCTTTCGATGCAATGAGGGGATATAAAGTCAAGCCCCACCCATCACTGAAATTAAAAAAATAATTCTTAATATATAGAATTAGTTAAAGAACAGTATGAATTAACATAATCTCTGTATTGAGTAGGAAATATTAATTTATCAATATTTCATCATTCAAAGTAAACATCGTATGTAAAAATTGTATACAGCTTAGACAACATCATATCTATGATACAAGAAAATATAGATGTTTAATAGGATTATAATGTAAAATGAATAATTTTTTCAATGGGATAGTATATGAATCACATAAAAATTATTAGGTGCATAATACCATGTATGTCTCAATGAAATTAAAATTGATATGAAGTTCCTTACCTTGTGTTCAAATGTGTTTTTCACTTGATATTAATGTCCTGGATAATCAAATTAAATCCATTAATTAATTAATTCATGCACTTTTCTACATTTTTTTAATTTAGTATAACTTTTATAACACATTTGTATCTTTTTATGAGTAATAAGATATAATTTTATCATTTGACAGTGTTTGTTTCCTTTGTTTTTAGGATTAGTTAACTGATATACATGTTTGGAAAAATCATGAAAAATGAGAATAGGTTTCAAGAATTTAAATATTATGTTATTAATGAACAATAATAATGTTAAATGTTTATGTATTTCATTTTGTTATATGATATGAGGATGAATCATTATATAAAACGGTAGTGATAAACACTTAGATTGTTTTTTTTTCGATTACCACAAACTAGTTTTGTTTAATTTATTAATATTATGCATGTCTATTGGTTCCCAAACATTATATAAGCTATAGTAGATATATTATAGTATATTTTATCCATAATAAATTATTTTATGAGAGTACTTTAAGGTGTAATTTAAAAATGGAAACACACCATCCATGAAGGTAGTAAATAGGCACCTCACAGATGATGTTTTCAATTTTAGAATTAAAGGAGAAGATATTTGATGGTGGATTTTCTATTGAGATATAAAATTCTTGTATAAATGAGATATTGGAGCTATCATGAATGTTTTTATAGAGGAAGTGAGGGAGGGATAATCATATAAAATAAAATAAAGAAAATTAAGGGGAAGGATTAAGGGTTTTCCTCTTGAGTTCTTCCTCTTGAGAACCTTCTTAAGGGACTTGGGTTTGGTATTTTATTCATTAAAAAGGATATTGGACGTGTTGGAGAGACTTGGAAAGATAATTTGGTAGAAATTCATGAAGATTCAATGCTTTGGTCGAGTGAGGAGAAGAGGTTGTGGGGTAGTATTTATATTGGATGAGAGAATTGTTTTTTTCTTATTCTATTCATTATTTTTTTATTTTGGCTCAATAAAATAAATATCTATGATTAATATAACAAAAATCATAACTAATTCATGTGATTTTGAACCAATGGTTATTACATTAGCCAAACATCGTCTATAACTCAACAATTCATGTATTTATCTTATATCATGAAGTGTTGTATTTTACTATTCACAAAAATAAAAAAAATATGAAAATATAAAAAAAATAACCTAACATTTTTTTAATTTTTTGAATTCCAAAATGAACTCTATTTTATGGAAATAATTTTATAAATTTGATAAATTTAATTTATAATTAAAGTCATCATTTACTAAAAAAATACCAATTTTAAAATTATAACTCATTTTTAACACTTTGAAAAATTAAATAAGGTATCATAAAATTATCATATAATTATAATAAAACAAAATATTAATTTATGATTCTATTTTATGACACAAAATTTTCTTTTAATCATTATATTAATTATAAAATTGTGAATAAAAATTTTTTTTAATACCAACACACAATTTATCATTTTAAAATATTTATATACCTATACTTTGATATAATTATATCGTATTTTCATTTATAAGATGCCTAAATTTTATTTATACTTTTATAGGTTAGGATACAATTCTATTGGATGAATTACTATCGCTAAGGGTAAAAATTACTATTCCAATGATCAAGATACTATTTCATTGTTATAAGTTCCTTAATTTATAGAAAAATCCTTCAATTTCATTCATTCATCATTTATAGAGATTTATTTTTTTTCTCTGTGTGATTTTTTATGATTTATACTCTATGAAATAATTTATTGTGTAATGTAAGATATCAAATGAATTGAATTTATTTAAGACGATACATACAATACAATCTTGGGTTATTATATTCCTCCCTCCTTCAAAAATTTCATAATTAAAATTTTTCTGGAATATTTCCTTGTAAAAATATGTTATTGGTTCTTCTTTATAACATCCTCAAGTTCCCATGTTGATTCTTCCATTTCATGGTTTCTATAAAGAACATTTACCAGTTGAGCCATCCAATTTCTCAATACATGCTCTCCTGTGTCAATAATTTCGGTAGGCTCCTTGTAGTAAGACAAATTAGGTTCTAGTTCAATTTATTCAGAGATGATTACATGTTTTGGTTTTGAATATACTTCTTTAGCAATGATATGTGGAACATATTATGAACTCTAGAAAGACTTTCAATATTACTAATCGATAAACTACCAATACAATTCAATCAAGAAATTAAAACGGTCCAATGTATATGGGTCTTAGTTTCCCTTTATTTAAAAACCTAATGACACCCTTCCATAGTGATACTTTTAGAAATACATGATCCCCCACATGAAATTCCAAATCCTTTCTCTGATTGTCAGTGTAACTCTTTTTTCGACTTTGAGAAACTTATATATGAGCCTGGATTTTCTTTACCTTTTTAATTATCTCGTTAATAATTTATGGGCCTATAAGTTTCCTCTTACAAACTTCATCCCAACAAGTTGTTGCATGAAATATCCTTCCATATAATGATTAATATGGAACCATTTTAATAATAGTATGGAAACTATTATTGTATTCAAATTATACCAAAGTTAAATACTAATCCCACATACCTTGAAATTCAAGTGAGCATGATCTCAATATATCTTCTAATGTTTGAATTGTCCTTTTTAAGCTATATATCAATTTGAGGGTGATAATTTGTACTCAAATGAAGCTCTGTATCCAGATCCATCTGATGACTCTTCCCAAATTATGTTGTAAAATAGGGTTCTTGATCAGGAACAATCTATAGAGCTGCACCAAGAAGTCTTATAGCTTCGTTAATATAGATTCTTTCTAGTATATCAAGAGGTAAACCTTCCCTTATAGTGATTAAATGTGCATAATTGGTAATTTGGGTAAACATTACCCTTATTAAGTCATTATTTTTGGATTCTTGGAAATCCAATGACAAATTCCATATTAATTTAATCATACTTAAACATATAAATAGCTAAAGATTGAATGATTCCTCTATGATGTTGTCTCTAAGCCTTAACATGTTGAGAAACTAGGCATCTTTACACATAGACAGCAATTTCCAGCTTCATATTATCCCACTAAAAGTGTTCCATCATATACTTAAACATTTTGGTACTTCCATGGTGTAAAGATACATTAGAGCTATGAGAATCATCTAATAGTTCCCTTTTTAGATCAAGAATTGAGGGAACAAATAAAATGTTTCCAAATTTCATAACTCCATCTTCAAACATTAATTCTACCAATCTTCCATCTTTAATGGATTTAATTTTCTTGTGAAAATTATCATCATCATATTGAGAGATTTTTTTCTTCTTGATTAAATATGGTTTAAAAATAATTGGAAAAATTAATGATGTTTCCTCTTCCTTAAAAAATCCCATATCCATATTTACTAGATCCAGGAACATAGGATCTTTCTTAGTCCTCATTTGGGATATAATTCCCTGATCTTTACTTCTTAAGCCATTTTCTACCTTATTTTCCTTTCTTGGATTGTAGTGTATTGATAAATCATAATTTTTGTGTAACTCAAGCCATCATCTTGGACTCATGTTGAGTTCTTTCTATGTAAATATGTTTTTCAAACTCTTTTGATCCATATATATCTCACATCTTTCACCGTAGAGATAGTCACTCCATATCTTTATACTAACTAATACGGTTTCTGAATAAAGATCATGAGTTGGGTAATTTTATTTATGATTCACGATATTCTATGATGTATAAGAAATAAATATATCACTCTGCATAAGGACGTAACCTATTAAAATATTCAAAGCATCAGTGTATATAACAAAACATTCAATTCCTGATGAAAGATTCTAAATTAGAGAATTTCCCAATATACTCTTCAATTATTCAAATCATTCTATATATTATTTTTTCATACCAACATAACCCTTTTATATGTGATCTTTCTTAATGGGTTTGAAAATCAGGGAAAATTATGAATGAAACACAGATATTAACCTCATTACTAAAAAAACTTTGTACCTCAATTATATTGATTACTATAGTCCATTATTGGATTGACATTGTATTTACAGAATAAAATGAGATTACATCATTAGATAAAATATTTCTAAGAAAATAAAATGAATGAACCCAAATTCACACTTTCTAAACTTCCCATTTACATATTTTCATTTAAGATTCTTCGTAACATTTTTCAAGTGTTTCGCATGGTCCCCATAGCTTATTAAGTACACCGAGATATCATCAAAAAAATACCACAACAAAATGATAAATATATTCCTTAAATACATTATAATTAGGTCCTTGAAAATATATGGTTAATTAGTTAGTCCAAATGGAATTATGGTAATCTCATAATGTCCATATCGGGTATAGAATTCTCTCATAAGAATATATTCCTTCATCACATGAAATTAATTATATACAAAATGAAGGTCAATCTTAAAAAATATTGATCTCTATAGAGTAGATCAAACAAATCATCAATTCAAATAAAATGATACTTTTTATTTATTATAATAGCATTGATATCTCAATAGTCAATTCACAACCTCAAGGATACATCATTCCTATTAACAAAATATGGGGTCTCCCCATGGATAAACACTAGGGAGAATAAATTTATTATTACTAAAATCCCCTAGTTGTTTCATCATCTCCAATAATTCAAAAAATTCTATTGTATAATGATTCATTGATACTCATCATTCATCAGGAATTATAACAATGGTAAATTCAACTTTACACTCTGGTGGGTGTCCTGTTTATTCAATAGTAAATAAATCAATGTATTCCTATATAATTAGAACATTATCTGTTTGAATATGACTTTACTTAACCCTAGATGTTTTTTTGATCTTCCTACCCAAGAATTTAATTCAGTATAGAAACTAGGGAAGGATATAGATAAGAATAATATGAGGAAATATCTACACTAAGGAAAACGGATTCTACATCTTCCCCACAAATCATAACTTCCATCTTATTGGAAGAAATTATTGAATCATATTTTTAAATCCAGTTCATACTAGGGATTATATCAAAGTCAATATTGGCAAGGATGATAAGGTCAGAAACTAATCAAATTTATGTGTCATAAAGGGGACTAACTGGCACATTTTTGTAACAATGAGACATCCAGAAAGAGTATTGACTAAACAATACCCAGTTAAATAAAAAAGGAAATGTCTCATTTTCGGGGAAAATTTGGAGGATATAAAAGAGTGCGATGATCAAGAATTAAATAAAGTATTGAATGAATTTGAATTTATGATTAATGTATGTGCCACCATATCATTGGGTGATTCTACATCATATGCGGTGATCGCATAACCTTATCCAACTCCTCTTAGCCTCTTTTGTGGTAGATTCACCTGACGCATGGGATATTGATTTTAATTATTCCCCATTTCATTATAGTTAAAACATTTAACATCTTTGATTTGTTTCTTTCACTTATATTGATTAGCTCGATGAACCTTTTCTCCAAACTTATAGAAAACTCCAATTAATTTCAAGAATTTTCAATAATGATTATTTCTAAAAAAATATCTTAACAGAAATTGCTCCATTCACACTTATTTTTTGACACTTCTCTCATTCCATGGTTATAAAAATACCTCTTATTATATTGGTTTCGCTTTCACATATAATATCTTGCAAATTCCTTCTCTGTTTGGATGTCACATAATACTATTTCTTCATATGATGAAAATATTTGTGAATTCAGTTCCCTTTAGGGACCTGGTTTTTGACATTGAAAAAAATAATCAATCTTTTATTATGAATCATGTATATAATATATAGCATACATGGCTAGTCTTGTGAAGTTAGAATCTTACTTTAAAACACTGCCTTCTTCCCTTTGATTTAAGATAAAAAAATTATCTTCATTTTAATTCATTTCTCATGAGGGAATTATTCTTCTAATAAAATTTCTTTGAATGTTCCCAATTCCATTTATTCTACTTTTTCTTAATCCTTAGTGTTTTTTATGAAAGACCACCATTGATTGGTATCTCACCTAAGGAAATAAACTGTCAATACTATATTTTAATTTTCAGTGCATCCCAATACTAGAAATATATTTTCAAGGGACTTGATCCACTGCTTAGCTACCAGTGGGTTATTGGTCCCACTAAAATATAGAGGCATTTTCTCCATGAAATGATCCTATATACGTGTACCATAGTTATTCTTCATAACTTGAGTAATTTTTCCTAATAGATTCATGATCTTCCCATATCCAACACTAACTGTGTTGACTAGATCTGAAGGGAAATCCTTATATTTTCTATAGGTATTTATTCCTTTCCTTCAATTGGATTACATTTCTAAATAATGGAATACCCTAAATTAGGTTAATAGTAATTTTAAATGAGCAAAACAATTAACATAAATATAAACTTTATTCATTGCTAATCTCGTAATCATAAACATGGTTTTTTAGAGAATTATTTACTTTTAAATCCTTCATAATGGTTTGTAAATATAATTTAAATTATCCTAAGAATATTCAACTTAAGTGTCAAACTAGGTGCGTACTGAGGCCTATTTTCATGTACCAAGTTACACAGAGTTAATCTTGACACACCTTGTTGGAGTTGTTCCCCTAGGATCATCTAATCCAGAACCAAATATACTTATAGTATCCAGAAAGGGGGGTATTTCAAGGAATACACACATAATATATACCTTACCAAAATTATAATTTTTAATTCTATGTTAATCCTCGATGTCTATATTAGGGTTATGTTCCCAAAAAAATTATAAATCTAGTTCCCAAGGTTTCTACTAAACTTTCTAGGATACCAACTTTAACAGCCCTAACCCTAGTAGGCCGTAGTTGGTGATCATTTTCCTTAAATGTAATAGATACAAGATATCAAATCACCAAATATTGATTAATTTATTAGTATAGAATAACTAGAAACATAAATGGTTCCATTATTACATTAGAAATTAAAAACAATATGTTACAAAATAAATTAAACTACTTCTTATCGCGTATTTAATGATTTCATCTTCACAACTTAGGGAATGAAAAAAAACAAAAGGTTATGCTCAAAAAATATATAAGGTTTATATGAAAAATTAATAAGTGAAGTAAATTCAATAAGGTATAAATTTTATTGAAATATAAATAATATGAAATACAAATTCCATCAATAATATGATATTGGAAATGCATCCATTGATTTTTTTGTTACTGAGAATCTCACGAAAAGAAATAACTGAATACTAAATGAAGAAAATTATTACAAATTGGATTTCATGTATGTAGAAAATAAACCACTATACAATCACGAGGGTTTAAGCTTGTGTGAAAAACCTATTTGATTCCTCTTGGAAAAAAACATGAAGCGTATGTCGCTAACTGTTTTGTATCATGAGACATATCAATGCATCTAGGGGATATAAAGTAATAACCCATCCATCACTACAATTCCAAAGAATTATTCATATATATATATATATATAGTTCAAGAACAATATTCCTTAACATAATATCTATATTGATTAGAAAATGTCGATTTATCAAATTTTCAACATTCAATGTAAACGTCGTATGTAGAAATGGTATACGGCTTAGACAATAATCTTATCCAAGATACAATAAAATATAGATATTTATGAGGAATATAATTTCAAGTGAAAAAATTTGTCAAAGAGGTAGTAGATAATCCACATAAGAATTATTAGGTGCACAATACCCTATATGTCTCAATGAAATTGAAATTGAGATGAAGTCCCTTTCCATATGTTTGAATGTGTTATTCACCTGATTTTAATGTCCTGGATAATAGGATTAAATATATAAATTTATTTATTTAGAAAATTTTCTAAAAAAATTTTATTTATTATAATTTTGTTAAGATCATTTATGGCCGTTTTTATGAGTTATAATATACAATTTGTTTTTCAGGAGTGTTCATTTCCATGGTTTTCATGATCGGTTTACTTTTATACATGTATGGAATAATCATGTAAAATGAGTATAGTTGTCCAGAATTGAAATTATATGTTATTAATGAAATTAAATATTATTAAATGGTATTATATTTCTTTTTTTTATATTAAATGAGGATATATAATTAAAAAATGTTAGTGATATTTGTTTAGTTTTTTTTGGTGTTTTTCGATCATGAGAAACTAGTATTATTTTATTAATTAATATTATGAATATATACTGGTTAAATAACCTAAAATAATCTATAATAAATATATTATAACGCTTTTTAACCATAAAAATTGATTTATTACTATCCTTTAATGTGGAATTGAAAAACTAAAACACTTCATCTAGGAAGGTGATAAATCGGCACCTCATGAATGATGTTTTCATTTTCAGAATAAAATGAAATGGATGAGAGTATTTATATTTAATATTCCATTAAAATAATAACAATATAGTATATAAAATATATTGGATTTATATATTAATTTTTGGATATATATGTTTAGTTAAGTCTAATAAGATAATATAAAATGAAAGGGATAGATTAAGGGTTTTATCGCTTGAATTCTTCTCACTGAGAACCGCCTTAAGGGACTTGGGATTGGTATTTTATTGAGACAAAAGGATATTGTAAGTGGGTTATATAATTGGAAATATTATTGGGTAGAAATTTAGAAATTAGAAAGGCTTTGGTGGAGTTATAAGAAGAGTTGTTGAGCTATGGTACTTATAGTGGAGCAGAGCAGTGTTTTTTTGTTATTATATTCATGATTTTAATATTTTGGATCAAGAAAAGAAATGGTAATGATTATTGTGACCAAAAAATGTAACTAATTCATGTTAGTTCGAACCAATTGTTCTTACATCAACCATAAATCATATATGACACAATAATTCGTGTATTTAGCTTATACCATGAATTATTGAATTTCCCTATTCACCAAAAATTCAACTATTTCAGAAAAATCCTGAAAATTCAACCTAACAATATTTTAATGTGTATAGTTAAAAAATTAACTCCATATTATAAAAATATTTTTATAAATGTGAGAAATTTATTTTATTAATTCAAATCATCATTTACATGAAAAATACCAATTTTAAATTATAACTCATTTTATAACAATTTGAAAAATTAACTATGGTCTCGTAAAATTGGATTATAATCATAAGATAAAAAAATTATATTTTATAATTATATTTTTTAAAAAATAAATTTTTTTTAAATAATTATATTAATTATAAAATTGGGAATAAACATTTATGTTTTATAAAAATACCAATATTTGATTTATCATTTTCAAAATATTTATTTACTTATACAATGATATAATTATATCATATTTTCATTTATAAGATGCCTAAATTTTATTTATAATTTTATAAGATAGGTTACTATTCTATATATTAAATTAATATTCCTAAGGTTCATATTATTATTCCAAAGGTAATGTTACTATTCTATTGGTATATGTTCCTTAATTTCAAGAAAAATCCTCTTATTTCATTAATTCTTCATTTATAGATTTTGATTTGTGTTATCTATGTAATTTTATATGATTTATACAAAATTAAATATTTTTTTCAATGTAATCAATCAAATGAATTGAATTTATTTAAGATGGTATATAATATAAAATTTGGGGGTGTTATATAAACTATTGTACCAATGACCTGCCAACAAAATAATGATATGTATCATTCTCGATTAACTTTTTTTACACCATTTCCACCAGAATTATATTATTTATTTTAGAAACATAATTTTTATATGTAGTGTGTGGTTCACTAAAATCATGGTGAATTCTATGTTATTCATGATAAAATCTGATCTCTTCATTTTTATATTCCCCACTATTATGAGTTTACTACACAATCACATAATATACACATTCTTTCTCTACACTTCTCTTGAAAATATTAATCATTTTCACAGTCTATAATTTATATTTCAAATACACAATTATTGTAATTATATTAAAGGTATCCATGAAATATATATATTAATTATCTCCATGCTTTTATTTTTTACTCATCGGCCCACAAATATCAGAATGTATCACCTTTATGAGTTGAGTTGACCAAATCGTAACTTTCTTATATACTGATTTTATAATCTTCCATTTATAACAGATTGTGAAATAAAAATCTATTATTTTTTTCATGTTTATAATGTCAGGAATATTATCTATCCTTTTTAACTTACTCTTATTACTTTTACACAAGTGAACCATCCTTTACTTCCACAACTGGTTTTCTTCAATCATGCTAAGATCGCTTAAACTCTCTACGGAACTAACATGAAACAAATTTCCTTTGGTTCATCATACTTTGGTAACAAATTACCCATAATCTTTTCTTGTCAAAAAAGAACCATATTTCTGGGGGAATAATTATTACCTTTCAAACAAATATTTTAAACACTTAACAAATTGTTTTTCAACCCATCAACAAACAAATAACTTTTGGATTTTAAATTTTTTTCCCAGTGATGTTAAATCAAATGCCTTTTGATTTTGAGAGACTCATCACTGCAAAAAATCACTATACATTTTTTAAAATATTTAACATTCTTCAAGATCATTAAATATCTTTCCACATGTGAGGAACACCCACTATACAAAATTGACTATTGTTCTCCCTTAGTAATATTGAGAGTAGTTTCAACAACAACATATTTTTTTTCCTTTTTCCTCATTCACATCTCGATTTTGTGATTATTTATAAAAAAATTATGTTGGAATCATCACAAGAAAACATTTTTCAATTTGTCTAGGATATTTTCATCTTTCACAAATAGTTTCATGGGTTTGAATCTATTTAAATTTTAACATCTTCTTTCTTAGGATTCCTTCTTTGAGTAGGTTAACTCCCAATTAAAATTTATCTAAAGTTTCTCTTGGAATTATCATAATTTTGTTTTATGAAACAACCCATATTTTATTTATACCATTGATATACATTGAAAAAGTATTTTCCTTTGGAAATTATATACTATCTAGAGTTGTAAACCTTCATTTCATCAACTTTATTACATTCCCCATTGGAACTTCCTTTCACCCCATAGTTTTTTATCAAATGATACTTTATTATTTAGCTTAAAATTATTTTAAACCTAAAAATAACAAACTGTATTATTAATTTTGGGTTCATAAATTAAAATTTTAGAAGCCTTATATTTTCCAACTTAATTTTTTTAGGTAACAAACATGATTTTATCAACTTTTTTACTCTTCTGAACAAATTATTCTTTTTTATAAACATTTAAGCATAATGTTTTTTGATATTATTATGGTTATGACCTCAAAGAAAATTCACCAACTTAAATAACTATGTTTTTTAAATTCTAAATTCTTTTTTCATCATTAGTATGTTTTTATTAAGTTGGTTCTAATTTTTCCACCATTACATTCAATTTTTCTTCAAGCTCAAAATTGGGATTTTTATTCTTATCAAAAAACATCTTCATATTATCAATATATTTTGAAAAGTTATATTTTTTCCATAACTTGTTCTTGATTATGTTTTGTAGGAATTTCCTCTTTTAACTCATTGGTCCCTCTTTAAAGTCCTATTATCTTTCAAAGACACTATTTCATCTCCCCCTTCTATGAAAATTCCTGCTGAGTTTCTTATTCTTCAGAACCACTACATTCATCACTAGTGAACATTTAATTATTCAATTTTTTAATAAATTAATTTCAAAATAAAAATAACTAAATTTTTTATATTATTATTCACTAGTATAATATTCGTCATCTTTAGATAAAAAAATTCTCCTTTTTTATTTATAGAAATTTATATCTTTTTCTTTGGAATAGGATTTTTATGTTACTACATTTTTTTGAAGTATATTATTTAATTTCAATCATATCCATCACCTTATTAATTTTCATTTATTTGAGAGTAATTTGTATAAAAATTCCCAATAGCTTCACAGCCAAATCATTTTACCGGTAACTTCCCTTTATACTCTACTATTCTTATTTTCAAATTTTTAGTATATAAAGACATAAATTTATCAAAACGGTTACTAACATTTTCTTTGGGTTTAGGACCACTAAATTATTCATCATTAATAACTTTTTTGTATTTTTCATTTTTTTTGTATTTGAGATAAATTTCTTGATCATATATTTCTTTTCTTTTTGTAAATTTCCCTCTTCTCAATTCATATGTGATCATAGTGATATGTAAATCATCCAAAGATAGAGTTTTAGGATCTATATGTTTCAATAATGAAAATTTGGCATCAAAATTATCTATAATAATTTTTAATATCATTAAAGAGTCATATAAACTTCCAACTTCTCACAAAAACATCTTGTGGTGCTTATAATTTCATTCACTCTAGAAAAAACGTCACAAACAGATTCATAATTACCAAATTTTAATCTCCATAATTTAGTATCCATATTTTTAACATAGCATTCTTAACATTCATATTTCTTTAAAATATATTATTCAACATTTCTCAAATGCTTATAGGAGTTATAACTCCATTAACTTTGAAAAAATCAATTTCAAGATTTGAGGAATGTTTAGTATTTGTAACTCACACATCATTATCCAAACTTTTATTATCAACAAATATTAGAGGAACATTATCAAAAATAGGAGGCACCCATCTTCCAAAAATTCAAGAACTTCATAACCAATACACATAAGATAGATAAAAATTGTATCATTCCAGATATGATAGTTTTTTTTATAAAATATTTGAATCCTCATACTATTAACATGATTCTAAATAACCCTAAAAACTTCTCTATTAAACCTATGCCTGTAAAGAGTCGACGAAGGATACCCCTCTAATGTTGATTGAAGGGAAAAATGTGATCATTGAAAGGTGGATTCGGTGACTCAGTGATGTATTTATTTCTAAAATTTATTCATTATTATGAAATAAACTTCACCTCCTATTAAAGAGTTATAACTTATCTAAAAAACAAGAATCCAAACACAACCATATGAACATAACTATTTTTAATGATAACTATTAATAATATTAGCTAGTCTTTGGAATGGTTTGTAAATAATCAATTACCACACAATTTTCTATAAAAAAAATTCTTTTTGTTTTATACAACAAGTAGGAAATATCCTTACACTTTAGATGCATTTTGATCAAAACAACAGTGTATGTTATTTATGAATATATAAATATAAAAAAATATTTCAAAAAAACATTGGAAACCATTCCCAACTAAAACAAAATGTTGTCAGTTTTTTCCTTCTACATAATTTACTTTCTCCGTTCTTGAAATAATTATTATCTTTATTACCTAGAAGAAGATAATAATCTATTCAGTTAGTTGGTTTTCTATCTATAATGATTATAAGGAAATGTCCATCAAAAAAATGCCTATATAGGAATTTTTATTTGGTTCCCTATGAAATACTATACAAATTCTTTATGCCCAGTCCATTAAATTTTATCGGATATAGATCATCAAGTTAACCCTGATCACAACCTCTCTATTCATTACAAACTTCTTATTTGCATAAATCAAGTGATTCATTGGTTGGGAAAATCCTACCCAAAACTTTGGCTAATAGATGTTTATCTGATGTCAAGTTCTTCTAATTTACCCATAAGAAAACAATTCTACAACACTTTATCCTTTTTGTACATGAATTAATATTTCCTTTACAATGTACTCATACTTTTAAAACTTTATATAGGTGATATTAAAAAGATAAATATGGGAACAATGATTTATCTTTCCTATCAATGAAAAATCCAAATTCGAAACTCATGCTCAAAACTATTTCTTGAAATCATCTTAATGATTATATATTATTCTTAAAGCATTGCAAAAGCTTCAGCAACAACTTTCTACTTCAAATTTCCCTAATGTCGGGGTTATGAAAATTTGGAAATATTCCTTTTCATTACAATATTTCAAAATTACTTCTTGATTTTTTATGAATGATAAATGATCAACTCAACATCCTCAAATTATATTTATTTATAAAAACATAATAAATAAATTCACTATAATAAAGATTATTTGGAAAAAAAATTTCTAGAATACTCTATATAAATTCTTAATAAAATGAGAAATATATATGAAATGATCTCACTATAAAATATTGGTCGGATTATTCTTTTAAAAATTAATAGGATCTTTTTTAAAGAATTTCCCAACATCCTTTATTGATGAATTTCGTTAAACTCTATATCTTCTATCTTCCTCCATCTACTTATGTCTAAATAACATTACACAAAACAATCATCATATCATCCAGAACTAGCTTTTATATTCCCTAGAAACATTATTCCATAATTTCATCCAACCATATTAATGAAACATCAACTTCTAACTTTCTAGATGTGTGTTTGGAAAATATTGTACCAAAATTTTGTATGATGAACTTTTTTATATTCATTATTCAATCGAACATCATCTGATCCCCTTACCTATCATAAGTTTTAACTTTAACAACATTCCTCTATCCATTAGATATAAAAACCCTCATAATTTCTTATATTCCTAACTTCTTAAACTTCAAATGCTCGATAAACTTTTTAAACATAATAAAAAAATTTATTAAGCCATAACTATAATTGATTTTTTAGGTCTAGTTAACATCATAAAATGAAACATTGAGCGCCTAAACAAGTTTCACCGCCTTTAAACTAAATGCATGGATCATTATAAATTTTTAAATCATGAGGTTGGAGATCATCAAAATAGTAAAGCATCATCGTATTTGTTATTTTAACACTGTTTTTATAAACCTTGTTTTTTTGAACCTTGTTTTTTCCAATCCTTGTTTTTCTAAACCTGTTAGAGATAAACTTCTAGAATAAAAACTTCTATTGATAGTGTTTTCCAATACAAATTTTTCTAATCCCCTTCATCTGAAACTAAATATTTATAATAAAAAATGTTTGAATATTTACCAAAGAAAATTTATTTTTGTACTTAAATAAGTTGTGTTTATAGAAAATAATCAAAAAACACAATTATTTCAATAAGATTCTTTTTACTGGTAACTTCAAATCTTCTTCAAAATAACTTCTAGCATCCGCAAAACTCCTTCAACCAACTTGGTCACAATACCATTTTGTATAATAGTAGATAAATGTGACTCATCCCTATAAGTAGGCCAATTTAAAATTACACTTCAATTTTAGGTGTCAACCCATATAAATTTTCTATTAAAACATCAAGATATTGAACTGTAATTTTAAGAAATTATCCAGTCATAATTAGGTCAATGTTTTTCCTGATTATTGTTGTAAATTGATAACAGAAACTTCCAACCATCAATTAAAAAGGTACCTATATTCCTCAATTCACATTAAAATTCCATTTAAAGAGTTGAACTTATCTATCCATATTTATATATCATGCTCAATGAGTAAAGAAATCAATATGATATTTGAAGGACACCAACCAATCCATTCCCAAAAATAAATAAAATATTTCCACATAGAGAACAAAAATTCCTAAATAAACTGGATTTCATCAAATTTTGGGTAACAAGATACTCACTTAAATATTTTACACTCTCATATACAAGAGATGTATGGATTATCCTCACATGAAACATCATTTACATTATCAAACCCAATTTATTTACTATATGAAAATAAATGAATGACTGGGATACACCGGTATAAAATAGTGACAAACTAAGAGTACTGTTTAGTATAACGGTACCTCACACAATTTAGGATCTTCATTACTACTACATAACCAAATTATCAACACTATATAAATGTTTTCTAACTCCTTCTGGGTATTCCTTGAATCCCTATTGAGGTTTCATTACATGCAGTGTTCGATTTTTTATGTAGTCGCCTGAACTTACCTGATTCATGGTTCAAGAAATATTCTTATGTAATTGACATATCTATGAATTAGAGGCCTACTTTACCAAATAATAATTTCCATCGATTATTTTTAGAGAATTAAAACAATAACATAAATGGTTTCCCATCTAACCACATCCATAACATTCTGAATTTGGTCTTGTACAATCATTATTTTCATGGCCCAAAGAGCCACATTTTAAATATCCAATATTTTTTCTATAATGAAAAGGAAAATAAAAAAATTCTTTCGACTTATTCTCTTGTACTATACTTCCCTTGTAATAGGTCATCGTCATAATCATATTTCCAGTATTGGATTTTTCACCTTTTCTTATGTAGACAAAGTTTCTACCTCCTCAAGAGTTCCAAACAAGATCAATTTCCACCACGGAGTCTCTATTGACCATTTTTTAGAATTATTAACAGAGTTGATAATGATATTAGAATGAATGACTAGTTAAAATTAAGCCTCAAATATACACACCTTTTGGATCACACTAGCCTCCACTTCTAATGAAAAATGAACTATGTTCATCAACATAGCTATGCTCTTGCTTCAAACTAAATAATTTTATCATTTTGTATACCTTTATAGTATGAGAATATAATTTTTATTAAAAAATTCCTTAAATCATTCCCAGATAATTTTATTGTTATATTTAGTTTTAATGAATAAATCCATCTGTTTTCATGTGAGATCCTATAGCATGTATACAGATATCTTCACTTTGGTGTCAGTTGGAATCCTAAGGAAATCAAAAAAAAAATATCCTGCAATCCATGTATTCACTTATTCATTTCATGAATCCTTAGGGAAAATTGGTGCATTCTACCTATGAAAGACCATATTATGATCCACATTGTGTGGTTACTCATTTAAATTTCAAATTTCAATAGCCTAACATGATTTTTCAATTCCTTCTATAAGTTGTTGGTTCAGTTGTGGTTTATGTTGAACCACATTTTTAACAACCCCCTCTGGAAGATTCTAAAGTCTTCAAAATGGATCCATTTCTCTCTAATCCATTTCAAAATTACCACTCAGATACCATATGATAGTTTGTTAAAGGCTTTGGATATTCTAAATAAAAATAATCAACATCTTCATAAAAAATTATAAACATCAATTTAAAAACATATAAAAACTCCAGTCATACTGGGAATTATCTTTGATAATGTATGCCAATCAACCCTAATCAGTTGAACCCTTGATAATGAGTTTAATACATTCCTATTAGTGTTTAAGAAAACAAATATATACCTAAACATCCCTAGTAACATAAATTTTGGTAATAAAAAGGTTTATCTATATATTTTTAAATACTTTTAATGTTCAGAAACATCTTATTTCCTATATAACATCCAAACTGACATATAAAATTAATGTATACAACTTGGAACATCACATCCCAACCCATTATATTTGTAAGAGGTAGAGGTACCACTAACCATCAGTTGCATCCCCAGGACACCAAGAGGTAGTAATAAATTCTAGTGTCTTTTCCAAATTGTGGGTGGTAATTTTCTCAAGAAGACAATCTACAAACAAACACCATATTAGGAAAAATAATATGATGCAAGAAATAAAAGAAAAAGGTCTCACATAATATAACCTAGATGATAATCATAGTGAAATGAAAACTAATAATACAAAAACAAGTCCTTAAAACACAAACAAGAAAGATTCCAGGGCACCAAAGTGGCACCATGAAGTCTACACTGCAAAATTTTTTTGTGCTCCAACTCTTATACATACTACCTATATCATCATGATACTCCTCTAGAAAAGTATAAAACCTTACCCATTTATCATAGAAGACATCTCATACATATCCACTGAAGTGAATATGTAGGGGGTGATTATGTGAATATAGTGGGTAAACCCAAAATCTTTTCAAGATCATCACTAAGATGGTAAAAAGTTCGATGAAATTTTTATATCAAACATGAAAATACAAAATCAATTAAGTTAAAAAAATCAATAGTTTTATAGAAGTAGTAAAACTGTTTCCATTCCACCTGGCATAAACATTCCACTATCTACACACCCTATGAATGTGTTCAACCTTTCAACAGTCTTAACTCGTGAGTATAAATACATGTCTTTATCATACCAAGTCATCACCTTTCCATTATATATATTCCCCACCATCACCGACCCCCAATATATACTGAACAATGTACCTTTAATTAAATAATATAAACACACCAACCAAATATTCCATGTCCACAAAATTACATTTTTCATTAAAGTCAAAAATCCATTTTTGAAAACATTTTCAAAAACAGCTCATGGTAATAACCCAAAATTCAAAATTAAAACATAACAAAGTAGGTTTTTTCCAAAATAATACATCTATGATTTTTGAAGGAATCACAAGTAGACATTTAGCAATATAATTCTTTGAGTTATATAGAAAAATTATAGAGATATGAAATGCACATTCCTCTTATGATTAAAATATGATTTCCTTTCTAATGGATTATGAATCCTTTGATTTCCAATGATAAAAAATTGAAGATATGATGAATTTAGTTTCTAGATCCAATAAATCATCTAAAATTACCTCAAGTGAGCCATAGGGTAAAGAGGAAATAATTAAAGGATAATGTGGATCGTAGGTCATAGAAATTAAATAAATATACTATAATTAACACCATTAATAGCATGAAGGATTCACATCATGAATATTTTAGTTGACAGATATACCAAAAACCAAATCACATTTACATAAATTATTGAATAAAAGGACACATTGGAAATAACATTTCATGTTCTGAACTAATATTTCTAGAAAAATTCATGATTTGAGTGATATAATCATAAAGATATTTGATTACACCATTATCCAAAACCCAAACAAGTCCTGGAAAGGCCTGAAGGGGATTCCTAATCCCCACAAGCTAGTGACAATCCCTTTAGAATCAAGAAAAACCCTTGAGAATGATTTTTACATAAAGAACATAAAAAGGTGATATAATGAAACCTAATAATTTACAAATTCTAAAACAAATATATTATATAAAAAATATAATAGTCAATAAAACAAAACTACTAGATACAAATAATAACTAAAGTACTAAAAAACAACTAATTCCCAACTCCATGTGACATGAAATCACATTAAAACTCTAACACTCAGCTAACAAACAATCCTAATTCCACCCTAAAATGCCTTTACCATTCCTAAATTTGATAAAACAAGATCTAGTCACAACAAAATTTTTCTATGGGGTGTGAGAAAAAAGATCCCAGTTGGATCAAACCAAAACTTTCATAAATAGACTTTATAAAATAAACTTATTATTATCAAATAATTTAAAACAAGGCATGATATACAGTTTAATATAAATAATTCAAAAATATCCATTTTCAAAATTTAATAAAGAATACAAATTAATATGTTTTAAAGGAATTTATATATACATCCCAATAAAAAATTTCAAAGATATTCAACAAATAAAAAAAGCCAATGAGAACCCAAAATTTAAACACAATGAGGATCCTCATAACAATATCATTATATTTATGCCACCTTATGTGCACATTACTCCATGATAATGCATATAGGGGTAATATTTCACTCTTGAGAGTGTCTCCTTACCACAACATAGGAAACTAGGTGAATATATTACCCTAACATAACGAGTCATGGGGGGGAAGTTCATCCCTAAGTATGGCTTGTTTTCTCATCAGAGATCCCATTTTGGTTCACCACATTAGATTCATACAATTTCATTTCATATTTTCAACAACAAAAAACAATATATGAAATTATATTCATTAAAAACATGAAGGTAAAAATCCATTTCCAAAAACATTGGCAAAACCAATATGTTTTATCAAATCATTTCTCATGGTTTAGAAGACATTTGAAAATCTATTTTAAAGATAAATCAATAATTCATGATTTATTACCATTTTAATATCAAAATTCCTAGGAATGATATTATGTTTTGGTAGAATAAAGTTAAATAATAAAACCACCAATCTAGAAAAACATAGAATATCAGGACACATATGTGAAGAAAAACCCTGGAAGAGTCGAGGTCCATAGGAAACAATAAGGGATCCTAAATCAATAATTCCCAATTATAAATCTCTAAATTTACATGTTCAATAATGTAGAAAACCAAAGGGAACATTTACCACCACAATTCCCAAAAAAAATTAACAATGATTATTGAAGATCCGACCAACACCCTTGAATTTTTTAAATTAATCTGATAGGAATAGATTAGGAAACTAAATCCAACAATTCCCACCATTAAAAAAGTTTATCCATTGATGTAATAATTATAATTAAAATATAAAGGATATATAATATCAAAACAGAGATCAACTTACCAATAGAGGACCACAACTTTGATTGGTTCTTCGATCCACTAAGGAATAGGGTTGGGATATCCAAATATGTCCTAAATTAGGCTCCAAGTTCGAATGGGTAGAATTAGGTTTAATGAATGAGGATTAAATAATTAAATTGAGGTTTTTATTATCAAAAAATATGAAACTACCCATCACTTTCCATAATATATGTGTGCCACTATCTAGCCATTGTCTTCCATCATCTAGTCATTAGTGCCCAGCAGATTGCCTACACCTCTAGAAGCCCCATCAGTTGGTTGGTGGAGTTCCATTAGGAATACCACTCTATGATCCAACCATTGGCTATATTGTGGGATTACTTTAGGATTTACATACAACTAACATTCCATTGGTTTCTTGGTAACTCTAACCAAAGATACAGTATAATACCTATTGCTTTTATATCTAAAGGTCCATGTCCACTCCTAGTTCAACCACCCAGGACACCTATCGACCTCTAATAAAAGAATCAAAACCACACCCTAACCCTTATTTACAACTAAAACCAACTAAAACATTTGGAAAAATAAATAAATTACCAAAGTATAGATAATAATAAAAACATGGGTAAATTATTACTTGGAAACAATATGGGGATGTTATAGAGATTCATGGTATCTTCCTAGAAAACCATTCACATCATGAATAGCCATTCACAGTATGAATTGAATCATATATCTAGAATACCTATTCTCATTTATTTTATCCTCTTAACCATATCATCTATTAACCTAAAAACAATTGAAATAAAAGAAACACTGTAAAAATAATGGAGTTTCTCAAATTAGAGGTATCAAAACTAAAAAATAATGTATTTCACCTAAAAATAATAGATAAAATGAGAATTTATAGACTGCATAATCTAAAATATAATTTTAATATATATAAATTACTTTTAGACAGAAAAATTAATCTTTGTTTTTTGATTTCCAATTCCTTTTCAATATAATGTTTTTTGACCAGTTTAAAAATTTTAAAATTTTTGATATTGAAGTAACTATATATAGTATCCAACGCATGGTTTATATCTAAACCTATATCTAAAATCACTATTAAAATTTTGGGCTAAAAAATATTAATAATAAATAAATGAATACATTTATAAAACCCTTATGATTATTCAATAAATAATCATCATCAAATAGAAAAATGTTGTAAATACTTATAGTATGAATATCGAGTATAAATTCATCCTTTATTAATGATAGATAAAATATATATCAAAATTTTTTAAGACATTTTCCGAAGTGGTGAACCCTGAGGGAAAAGGGAATACCCAAACAAGATGCTCTATGGTGCAATCCATAAGCTCCATCATGGTTGTAATTGTTTAAGGTTAGTTTACGAGCTCTATAAGTGTGTTTTTTAGTTCTATAAGGGTAGTGTGTAAAGGTGGTTGGGTTCTATATAAGGGTAGGTAGGTCCTCTATACCACAACTTAGATGGCCACAATGAAGTGACCATGGTGCTGAGGGTTCTGGGTTGTTCTTCCTTGAGGTTCTCCATGGTGTACGCTACACCATATAGGGTGTTCTGTGGAAGAATCCATGTCATAGAACTAATGTTGTAGTGGATAGGGGATTGAAGTTCATCCCTACCCATTATCGAACCTTTGTACAATATCCCTTGGTTCCTCAATACAATGGGTATTTTGTAGGTCTGTCCCTTCATATATAGAAGGGCTATGTGGTTGAGCAATCTACCCATACTTTTAATCTTTTTGTAATTCCCACTTTTACCCCTCATAACATAAAACCAATTTTGGAATCTTTTCTCCTCTATTTTGGGATCCTTGACCAAAACAGATCCCATTGGGCTTTCCCTTCTTCCACCCCTTAGATTATCGAACATATCTTCATTTAAGTTGATTTCCTCCAAGTTAGGGCCTCTTTTTCCCCTATTTCATTCTTTCTTATTATTTTCACTACTTCCCGTAAAAAAATTCCTCTTTTATAAACCTTTGGGTGATGGTTAGCCCTAATTTGATTTGATATTTTTTATTAGATTGTATTGTTTGTTAGTTGGGTCTATTTCTTTCTATAATTAGGGTTTTCATCGCATCTACATACTATTTAGGTTTTTGTTTCCATGGTACTTGTTTCCATAAAACACAATGAGATTCTTGGGGTTTATTAAATTAAATTTTAGTTTCATTTCTCATGTTTTTTAATATAATTTTTTTTTAATTGTATAATGGGATAAATGTTTTATTTAAAAATAATTTTTGTGGTTTTCAATTCTTATGCTTTCTCATTAATATTATATGTACTATACATGGTTGATTAAATACCTAAGAAGAAATATTTAAATAATTAATTTTGTTTAAAATGATTATAGGTCATTAACATTTTATATATGTGGGTTTTTGGGTTTGAATTGTGATTTTTTGGTTCATATCTATTACGATGTTTTAGTGTTTTTTCATGGAGTTTCTTTTATGTCTGTATGAGTGACTTGAATTGTGTCCCTTTGTATATTACCATTGTATTCCTTATGGATATATATATATATATATATATTCATGTGAATATGTGTGTGTGTGTTTGTTTGTGAATGTTTTCATATATATGTGTCTATATGTGTGTGTGTGTGTAATAATTTTATAGGATTCATATATTAATGATTATATTCTCAAATTTTTTCTTTATTTCCCAAATAATTTCGAAAAGACACCTTAAATGTGTGTTCCAAAAATAATTATTTAGAGGATTTTTTAGAACATTGAAAAATTAGTTTGACACTTAATTTAGCTTTTTTAATGGTGTTAAAATAAGGAATATATCTCTTATAAAATTATTATTGATATAAATGTTAAATCCCAGTCGATACAATGAAATAGTTTTTCATAAAATGTGTGAACCCTCTAGGTAATACCCTTTCTTGTGACTGTATTGAGGTAATATTTATAATTTTAAAGGGTTGTTTCAAATGGATGGGTGTAGGGTGGTGGGTTGAGCATATTTTTTTGGATTATGTTGATTCTTAGTTGATATGTTGTGTGAATGGCTACCACACCACCGATTACTATCATCGTAGGGATCCTATTTATAGAGATGATGTATGGTTTCCATATAGTGATAATGATACTGACTAGATTACCCTTGATACAGAATGGGCTTAGTCCATTATGGGTTTCATTGATGAGGCTAGTTAAGGGTAAGACAATGGGTTATAGACATTGGAATACATCGATTGGCCGATGGATGGTTCCAACATGAGTACATCTAGGGTATCCTCATGGTATTTTTAAGAATTTCCCATGATTTCATATTCTATGTTCTTAACTTTTGATTTACATTATGGTACTTTAATATATCTGATATTTATTTATTACACCTCACTATAAAGTGATATATATATTATATTCTATATTTTATTTTTTTATGTATTTACCTTATTAGTCTCTTTCTATTATTTACTAAGAATTTTTATTAGGTTTATATTAAGAGGAGGATTTCTCAAAATGGGTATTTGTTAAATAATCATTTACATTGTTTTTTCAAGAGGGATTGAGTAAGAGATGTGTTTTGTTTTAAAAATTATACAAACAAAAATTTCTATAGTGTATTTTTAAAAAATTATGTATGAGTGGTTTTTTCAAAGGAAATACAAGGAATTTTTAGTTATTACATGTTGAGTTATTTAATACTCACATATAAATTGTGTCACATAGTGTTAGTATTCATAATAATATTTGTAGGTTCAGGTACAATTTTAATTTCTCTAGGGGTGGGATAGTTTTGGGTTAAACAGTGAAGTTGATCCCACATAGAAATCTTATCTTTTATTTTGATCCTTGTTTGGTATTGTTGATGTATCATCCATGTCATCCTCCTATATTCTAAATATTTCTTTATTATTAAATAGTAGTATATTCATTTTGAGTTTTCTATTGTTATGTATTTTGGTTATTAATTATTTGTTTCTTTATTCGGTATCTCTTTATTTTATGTCATCAATGGATCATTGACGCATGGAGTGGACATGAAAACCTTTCAGGTAGAATCCACATGTATATTATATTTATTGGGTGAATAAATTCTCATGAGATATTATTTGAGGTTTGGGTACTAATATATTGCCCATAGAAATCGGTAATGTGCATCAGGTATGTCACATGAAGGTTCGAGTACCTAGTTCAGGGGTGACCCATAGTTGGATCGTGACATATGAAAACTCATGTCTTTTATAAGCTCTATTTCAATATTATATTAAAAAATACACCTCATACAGTCCAAAAATATTTAGAGGCAAATTATCTTTTGGTAATAAGTTTCATAGAACAATTACATGAAATAGAGATAAAATTAAATTATTTTAAACTCTATAACATGCCCTTAAATTCCATTGATCGTCTAATACTTCACAGGATAACCTGAGGACATATATGAGAAAGGGGTGGGATATAAATCATGGGAATGGAATAATAAAATAATATCATGAAGTAAAGTAGAACATGTGAGACAAGGTATATAACATGGTGACATAAAACGGTGATAATTATAATTTTAAACAATGAGTTATGACCATAGATGATAACATCAACGCATCATATGAATGTGGAAACAACATAAAACATATCATCACAAACATATTTCAAGGATAAGCACTGAGATATAAAAAAAAGTTTGACTAGGCTGATCACCCCAAAAACATACATGATATATGATGAGATAGAAGCTTCACCCTATACATTTTATTGAAATACAATGTGGGACCCACCCACCATATTTATATCATGTACATTCATTTGTGTTTCACATAGATCATGCAATATAAGAAAGTATTTAATCACTTTTAATCCAATGATTAAGGAGTGAGGTATAGATATATATTATTTTCAATTAAATTAAGGAGATGTACAACTAGTTAAATTCCATTTCATATAAATGGCGATAGGTAATCTCAAAACAAATTTTTATCATGGAAATAATGAAATAATTTTGACAAGATAAGGGGTATATATAAAGTCTCATGGAAAGTATTAATGACAATTAAAAGTGGCTTATCATTACATAAAAGTCATAAGTATGGTAAATATAAGTTTAAAAATGCATTTCAATGTGAAAATTTGGAAACTAAATGGCTTAATATGAAGAAGGTACTTACATAAAGTTAGAAAGTAATAGAATCACTTACCCTGAGGGGTGCTTCTAAAAGCATGTGTGGATCATGTCATGTTATTGGGAAAACCTTTTGGGGGATTGAGAAATGGATAGGGAGACGAAATTCATTATCAATGGGTTTTGAGTGAAGAGTAATGTTAGGATGAGTGTGTATTTATAGAAAAAGGGAGGGAAATTATTAATTAATTTCTATATATTGGTTTTGGACTCTAAATGGTAAAATAATAAAAACCACAAATATTCCCATGGTTTTTACATGGTTTACACCAAAGAGGAGTCTGTGTCGGTATTTTAATATGTTATGAACAAAACTCATTAACATAATACCATTCATGATGTGAATGTGAGTCATATTCATAAATAATTTTTTTAAACCTTAAAATATAATCTGGATTCTTGAGGATTTATTATAAGTTTTTAAAATTAATCAAATAGCATGTAAAACACATTTTTTAAAGGGAAAATATATTTTTGGTCATGGTACTTAATTAAATTATATTTATATTTATATGTAAATAAATATTATTTAATACAACCTTTCCATTAATATAAAATTTATTTCCAAGCTCTTAGATTCATCAAAAAGAGTGTATTAATTAAAACAATAAATTTTCAAAAAATACAATTTTGGTCTATTAAAATAAAAAATAGTTTTTATAAAAATCATTATATAACCATGTATATATATATAATAATGGTAATGAAAATATATCAATATAATCATTATTTTATAAAAAATAATATATAAAAATTCATAATACTTTGGTCAAGTTACATAACCCTTTATTACACCAGCATACACCCTAAGAGATATTTGTGTGGTGGAAGTACTTTCTTTGGTTGTTTTGGTGAATATGGTTTGTGAAATTATTTTTATAAGCTTTAACTTCTCTAGTAAATTGTTCTTTTTTAGTGTCAATTGTTTAATCTTGGAATTGTCTTGGATCAACAGAAAATCACATTGATTCCATTTTCCATAGAAGCTCTAATAAATGGGCTTCATAGGGTATGTGATCTCCCCTGGGGTATCATTAATTCATTATAAGAATAAACACATTTATTAATTTATTCAAAATTATACAAGTGAAACTGACTGAAACTTATTTTTTATTAAGATAAACACTTTTGTGGAAAAAGTGTGAAATCGTAAAGTTCAACATACACCAAAAATAAAACAAAGCAGACAAACCAGAAAAGACTAACCAAGCAAAGATAACAACCGCCAACCCCAATGCAGCACCACTCGGCGATCCCATGCAAGCATGGTCCCTCCCGAGGGAAAATCCCTACCTCTAATACAACCAAGTCCCAAATGGCCTGCAAAGAAGAAAGGGGTGTACTCTAGCCCATCAGAACCGATCTGGCCCTCCGACATTCCCACCCACATCCACAGAAATGGCAGATTCATTGACAAACAGTTTAATTCTTCCAGAACACATATCCCTAAATAACTTCCAAGCTAAAATGGATACCTGGTAATGTAGATCCTCCATTAATATATCTTCAAGTGAGGAAGTCATCTTGTTCCATACCTGGATATACTCCTCCAGTTTGATCATCCCCTTGTTGAAGCCGCTAACCAGAATCATATCTTGTTTGTCAACCCATTTATATTGCTCGTCATTGAGATTCACGTCAAGGGTCCGCCCCATCAACCTGGCTGCATCCTCCTCCGAAGCATTGAGAAAAAGAACCTTCTCTTTCACCTCCTCATCCGAGGACAGTATCAAGTCCAAGGATGTGTCAGACATGCCAGATGGAATTGGTTGGAAGCCAACACCGCTGTCCAGCTCCCCAGCCACTGCCCTTTTTGCTGACGGAGTCCTCATAGGAGGTGGAAGAGAGGAGTAGTCTCTCTTACCCCTCCTCCTCCTGACACGCCTATTGTTATCCCTAATTTGTTCTCCTTCAGAGTATCCTTTACTGAGCTCCAAAGAATCTTCATAAGGCTCCTCTTCCTCCTCTATCTCAGCAAGGCTGGAAAATCTGTTGCTCAAGTTGACCGGGGTTCGAGTTGAAGAAGCTGCTCCCCCAACCTGTATGGCCTGACTCAAGTCCCCAAGTTCCCCAACAATGGAGAGAAATATTGAAAGTAGATTTTAATGTTTTGAAAGAATTAGAAAGAATGAAGTAGATTGTGTATTCAAAATCAATTGGAAAAATGAACGATGGGGTTTTATAAATTTGGGGTTTATATGCAACTAGATATATAAATTTTTTCAACTAATTCATGTTTGTAATTAGATTTAGAATGATGAGGATCCATTGGTAATCTTAACCCCTACTTAGTATAAAAAATAAACTATTTCCATTAGTTTGGTAATTTAGGGTTAAAATACACTACGTTTATCCTAAAACCATATTTTAATGAAATTACCCCATATTATTAAACGGTCATGAAATAGTTTGGGAAAATCATTTCTATAATTTAAAGATTCTCTTTTTTGATTAAAAAATTAATGGTCATTAATTTAAGAAAGATAATTATTTTGGAAATTATAATTAGAAATTACAACAAACCAATATGAATAATATAAAAGAAATTAAAATCCAAAAACATCTTCCCCCTATATCGAAATTACACAGAAAAAAGGAATTATTTACCCCCTCATTTTAGTAATAAGAGTTTAATATAGATGGAAGAATGAAAAATAATTCATAATGAAATGTGGGGAGAAAGAATTGTGAAAGGAAATATAGAAACGCATCAAATCACCCAAGGTTTTTGTAACTATATTCATTATTTGGAAGAAAAATCACATTCCTCTATTTATAGATCTCTTGGTTTCTTAGGTGGAATTTAATTCTCCATTTATATAGTCATAAATGGAAGTCTCAAGAGTTAAATGGTGTTCTCGAGTCATAAAAAGCGAGTCTCTCAAAAAAATCACCATTAAAGGGACAAATATAGGAAATTATGGATACTTTTATATCCTAAATAGTGGTTTTACGTCAAAATATTGTATTGGTCATCTTCCTGTTATTGAATTTTCTATGTAAAATAATGTATTGAAATTTTTTGGGTGTGTTCTGACGTGAGACATATGTCTTATTCTGGGACGCATATGCTTCTTCTCATGAGTGTTTTTTCTATTCATGACTTTGTCTTAAACCATGTTTCTCGACACTTTTAAGTCATAAATAATACATTTAGGATCTAAATAACACTTTTATAGCCCTATAACATCTTTTATGCCTTAAATATTCAGTTCTTACCTCCCAAAATCTCCAATAATCATCCTTTGTCCTGAAAATCCATATTTTGAAGGAATTCATTTCCATTTTGGCTCATTTTACTCATTTTCCATAAATTATTATTTCCTTCAAAATAAGAAAAATTATATTCAGTATCCAAGAAATAAATAATCATTTTATTGATAAAATTAATGCCTTTTCATAATAAAAAGTATACATGAAATATATGTATCAAATCCCCCACACTTGAATTTAGACTTGTCATCTATGATGAAATTTAAACCTACTACAAAGGATGCTCAACTTAACATAATTTCAATTCAATGGAAATAAAATTAATTAATCGAATGGGTAAATTAATTTTCAATAATCATATAAGAAAAATTAATCAATGCCACACTTTCTAATGAAACAAATCAACCATGTATTTTTCATTTATTATTTTTAAATAGCCATGCCATTTTATTCATCCATTTTTATTTTTTAATTCATTACTAATATGAATAACGTTTTTAGTTTACCACACTTTAATTTTTTACTCCCATCATCTCGATATAATTGAAAATAATTTTTTTCCCATACCTAAAAAATTACACTAACCACAGGATTGAAATTCATTTAGTATCTCCACCATGGAAATAAAGAAATCATATATAATAATTTGGGATTTATTAATAGGTTCAATAGAACTTTTAGGATTATGGAATCAGGATAATGGTTTGAAAACAAATAAATATCAAAAATAAGGTTTGACTCTAAATCATAATACATGATATAAAATGGTAATCTCAATGAAAATATACCTTTACAGATGTCATGTTTATTTTCCCCCAAAAAAACTCAAAGTGGGATCATGAGAAAAACTTATCAGAGTGAATTAATCAACCTATATTTCTATTTTCTTATCCTTTTTTCGAAATCTATGTTTAAGAAAAAATATCATCCACCATCTATTTGTGTACAATCAAAATATCATCTATCTAGAAATGGTGATTTTGGATCCTCCTAAGACACAACCCAATTTTTTTATATTATTATTTTATTTTTTTCAAAAAGAGATGTGAATAATAAAACATAGTGAATAATAGATGAACTCTCCACACATCATAATTAAAAATTTCCAAAAAATATCATCAATGTTGTATATCCCAATCCACCAAGTATAATCTCTCAACCACACTTATTAATTAAAATATATTGACATATAATATGATTTCAGAAAGAATGGATATAATACTTTTCTTACATGGATCATTTCTTAAAAAAATCATTCATCTATTTTAAGGGGAAAATAAGGATTAATTTAAGGTGGTTCCAAGGATAAATGGTTAAAATATGCTTCAATCATATTAAAATTGATTCTCTTCAGCCATCTATTTGATAAGTTTCTAATAAAGTTCTAGAAGTGAACATTCCTAAGTATCTCAAGAAAAATAGTACAAAAATGATGGTAAATACTAGCTCGAAGAATATCTCTGGAATGAGATGAATGGTTTTGAAACTCAATAATGGAAATTCCTAAAAATAGTTAAACCAATAATTTTAAATATAATAAATTTAAGTACCACTAATTATCAAAAATAATTCACCTAAAAATCAATTGGACTCCCTAAATTAGGATTTTCTAAATCCAAAACCACTTATTTTTCTCTATTCATGTTTTTCCTATTATTATCATTCAAATTAACTAACAAATAAATTTAAAAAAAATGGAATGTAAATTATACTTGGTAGTTTATGTCTCCTATTTTGTTTTATTAAAGAAAAAATTAAATTCAAGGAATTAAATTCTATTTAATAAAACATTTCCAAAAAATAAATATGGAGAGTTTTGTAAAATATTACTGAATTGAAATGATTACTCCCCTTTCATATGAATCTTTGTGATTGGGTAGGTTCAAAAGCCTACTACTTTATTTTCTCCCTTATACTTACCATTTTCTTTGATGGGCCTGAAAAAAGATTATTATAAGTTAAATTACAATACCATTTTAAAAAAATTAAATAAAAGGTTAATTGAAACCAAATTCTAATATAAAAAATATTTAAAAAATAAAAAAACTCAGGTTTCCTCCCAGAAGATTTTCTTTTTAATAGTAATTAAGAACCACTATACCTATATTAGATTGTATGAGTATTTTATAAGGATATCTATATATTGTTAATCTGATATATACTTTTTTTCATGAATAATTTCATATCAAGATCATCACTTCTTCTACTCTATGAACTCATAGTGAAATCTATGGAAGGTAACCAAAGTCTAGAATACATAAATATAAAAAATAAGAGTTCAATATCCTTCTAGGCTTGGTATAATTATTCATTTTAAATGTATGGTTTGGTTTTTAAAATTTATTAATTGATATCATCAATTTCTATAAATAGCTCCACTTCTTCCTCTTCTGATTTTTCATAGTCAGTGATGATGGTTTCTAGTTCTTATTCTTCTACTAGTAGTGCACTTATATAATTAAGAAATTTTTTATAAAATATATCAACCATATATTCATCTTCTTTTTCTTCTTACTTTATCTATAATACAAATTTTTCAAGGAATATTTATAAATAATCCATACCTGAGGTTTCTTCTTCCTATTTCTATTCTTCTTATTATCGCCATTCAAATTTTTCAGCAACCCACTCAATTACAACAGTAATATTCTCTTATTATTTATAATTTAAACCAATAAAATCAATTCCAACATGATTAGGAACAAAATTAGCATTTGAGTTGGGGCATAAATCTGATTCATTATCTATGCTTCTTTTCATGTGATAAACCACATCAAAAATATAGCTCCATTATATGGAGTGCAGTGACTTCCTTTTGTGGTTATAGTTGTTGGAATTCTTTTGATTAGTTGTTCATTATTTTAATCTCATAAAGTTTTTGTGTCATATTCTTAAAAATTATTGAAAATTATTCTTTATATTTAATAAATATTTTAAATTCCAAAAATACCCAACATAAAGTAGAAAATTAAATAAAATAATTAAAAATTAAAAACCTTTAAATGAAATTACAACTCTCTATGGAAACAGGGTCTGAAATTTGACAACACATAGGGAGTTTTTAATTTCCTAAGCGGCTAATAAAATTTTTTAATTTATTTAAATTAAAAAAATGAAACAAATTAATTTAATATAGCTAGTAGAAAATTTTAGGTCAAACCCATGAGATAATGAAATTATTTTTTGGTTTTTAAATAAAATGACATATTTTATTTGCTGAATAGAGAAATAAATTATGTTTTACTAATTCTAAATAAAGAGATTGAATAAAGTAGATTATGTATTGAAACTAAATTTAAAAAATGAATTTTGAGATTTTTTAGATTTAGGGTTTTGGTGAAAATGGATTTAGAAATTAATTTAATTAATTTATGGTAGGATTCATGATTGGAATGAAGAGTATGTGATGGTTAGTGTATTCCCTCCTTAGTAAAAAAAATACCAAATCTCCCTTGGTTCGGTCATTTATAGTTTTAATACACTAATTTTATCTTGATATCATATTTAAACCTAATTAAACCAGTCTACTCAATGGACATGAAATATTTTGGAGAATTAGTTTTTTAATACAATGATTCTCTATTTAGATTCAGAAATAAATAGACATAAATTTAAGAAAGAGAAAGAGTTTTTAAATTGGAAATAAAAATTATAAAACCCCAATATGAATAAGTTAAAATAAAATACAATCCATAATGACCTTCACCCTTTTTCTATATTACCATTTCACATGGTAGTAATTACCCCCTCATTATTGTAATGAGGTAGTAAGAGGAAATTAAGAATAGAAAATTCATAATGAAAGACAAAGAGAAATATTGGAGAAAGAAAATATAGCAGCATAGAAAATCGCCTCATGATTTGGTCTTTATATCCATTCGTGGGTAGAATCAACATGGTCTTATATTTATTGATCTCCTAGTTTCTCGTGTTTGATTTAATTCACCATCATTGTAGTCATAAATTATGATCTTGGTTGTTAAATGGTAGTATTGGGTAACAAAAATTGTGTCTCCTATTGAAATACCCATAAAATGGAAAAATATAGAAATTATAGAAACATTTACGTCATGAAAAGTGATTTAACACTATTAAATTTCTTTTCCTAGATCCTCATAAGTGAGTTTCTAGCATAAAATGAAGTTTTGAAATTTCCAAGGTGTATCACGATGTGACACATATGTTTCAAATTGTGACACATATGCTTCTTCTCTCATGTGATTTTTCTCTTCATGCCTTGATCATATTATTAGATATATTACCTATGTATTAATATTTTATTAGTTTTTTATAAACTATTATTTCATCACATTTAATTAAATTCAAATTTTTTAAAAATGAAATTATTTATTATTGTCATGTATTGATTCTTTTTATTAATGATATTTATTATAATTTAAATTATACTTTTTATTTCCTAATAATATCCTTAAATTATTAAGTACATATAATGTTTTTTACCGTTATTAAGATTTATAATTTGTGGCTTATAGTTAAAAATAAGGTTCAACCATTGACTAGCCCGATGGTCCAGCACTTCAACCACTTTGGAGGCCCGAGGGTCGACCCTATGGGAGATCGAGCTTGATGTGACCTACCATAGAGGCTGGTATAAGTGAATGGGCCTAGTATAGTCCCATAGGAAAGCATGGTCACTAGATCACATGGACTAGTGAAAGTGATCCATTATGTGTTAGCATGACCAGTGATGCCTAGGTGTGTGCATAGGTGTTTTTGGGCATTGTTCCACTGAATAGAGCTCAAACCAATAGTAGAAATAAAAATAATTTATGATAGTACCTCATCCAATGGAGAAACAGATGTGGGATAATAAAGAACAAGAGACATTGTTCCTCCATCTTTAAATATTATGAAAATTTTAGCCACCACTCAATCAAAGTGATCTGAACCATCATATCAAACCTGACCATTTTCTAATACCACAATAGACATATGTTCTTTTTCTAAGATATCTAGTATAGTGGACTTGATTCTGAAACATTATGATGATCAAACATAGATTTTCATTTCAATGAATATAATCTAGTGATATTGTTATGTGCATGAATCATTGTTTTTATGGAAGAGTATAAAAGAAAACATATTATTAGTAACAAAATATTGATACTACCTAGTATTTTATTTTTTATCTACCATTAGTTAAAATTTTATTCTAAAAATATAATTGGTTTTATTAATATATTTTGAGTAATTGAAATTAATATTTCAATTACTATTTTATTATTTTTTTCTAAAAATATAATTACATGTTGTGTAAAATTTATTTTTGGAAAATATTTTTGTATATATTACCCACACGTAGTATATTAAAATCATTCATTATAGTACACAATTGCACTATTCGATGCTTTATTTTATGAGTTTTTACTATTTTATTAAAAAACAAGTTTATTTATTTTATATTAGTTGTTTTATAAATTTGTATCATATATTTTTACTTTAATGATCTTTTTGGATGTTTTATATTGTTATTTAATGAATGAAAAAATTATTTGAAAAGTATTTGATATTCAACATGGATTTCCCCAATAAAGTTAATGGTAACATTCTATTTTTTTTTCTGAAGTGACTCGTGGCATGTAGTGACTGGGCATTTAGAAAATCAGAGAAGATATTTTATTTAATTAATTGAGATTATTCTATTGAAACAAGATCGAGTAATTAAATAAATGTCATATAGTTTATTCTACATAACATTACATCTTATATGTGTGACAAATTCTTTCTATACATAAAACCAATAACTTCTATGAATTTTATTTTCTTTCTAAGATCATGAAGTGACTTCAAATGTACAATCATTTGCGGCTGAAGTGATCAAGAATATCTAACTAAATCTTCTTCATCATATGATCTTTTTTATAGTCTTCATTGATTTTTTTTATTCATGTTATATTTTTATTTTCTATTTGTAAGCAGTTCATGTCAGTTTATATATTTCTTAATCAGAATATTCTTTTTATTATACTACCTAAAATATTTTTTTGGGTTGTGACTCTAAAAGAAATTTCAGGTTAATACTAGGTCAAATACTTCTGTAAAAAGTTCAGGTTGTGCCTCTGGGTATTTTTAAAAGGAGGAGTTTGTAACAGGTTATCAAAACTCTAAAAGTGAGTTCCTTAGTGGTTGATAATATTATCATTGAGTAGATTTAGTTGATCAGTGGACTAAGATCATGGTGATCTGGACCACTATAAAAACAATGTGTTCATTTCATTTAATTCTATTTCACTACACATCTTGAACATATCACATAAAGAATATTATTTAATTGATAAAATATAATTTATTTTTGTCTTTAATTTTTTATATTACTATTCTACCCCCTTTAGTATTTATTGACCATAATTATGATCTGACAATTGGTTTCAGAGAATTCTTATTCCATAAAGGATAATTATCTTCTCTTGTTATTTTAATATGATACCAAACATTTAATATTAGTGGTTAATATTTTATTAGTTAGTAGTCATTCTTTATATAATTTTATTTTTTTTATTTTCAACCCTAGGATAACCCTATCATCCTTGAACTAAAAGTCTATGGAATAAACTTTTAGATTTATATGACGGAAGGTATCGATTCCTATAATGGGTGGTTACTAAAAAACCCACATTCTTTGATGAACATTATTATGGATACTAGAAAGACTGAATATAATACTACTTATTATAGTTAAGTGTAGATCATTGGACTATCATGGAAAAGTCATATGAGCTACCCAACTATGATCCAAATACTCTTGTAGTTATTATCATGTTTAAATATGTTTTTAATTATAAATTGTAGAATATTTTATATTATGATATTAGTATAAGTTTCCATATACATGTTTTTTCTTGTAAGATAGAACATGGAATATAAAAAACACTTCATATTACTCACTGTATGATGTAAATGATAAAAATAACCAATCTAGGAAAGCTTTAGGATAAATACTAGACTTCTAGATGGGATATGAAGATTTAGTAATCAAAATGTTCCATATATTTACAAGTATTACCAATGGTATGAGTTCTCCTAGAGAAGTATTGGAGAAAAATTCCATGTTGAAAGATTATTGATATATCTAAAAATTATGACAAGTAAAGAATGGGACTATCTTTGAGGGTAATAATTTTAAAGATTATAAAATAGATAAAATAATATGCTCTTTGCTTCAGTATGAAAGAGAGTTGAAATAAAGTATTGATGAGGAGTCTAAAAAGAGAAAAGGTATATATTTTAAGTGAAATATTAATAAAATATCTAAAATTTATAAATATAATTTCCAGGAAAGAGAAAAATTGATGGCTAACTTTAGAAATATTTTTTTCATGTTCATGAAAATCAAAGGTGATAAGAGAAAGTTTAAAATAACATTTATAAAATATTATAAGAAATGTAATTCTATTAATAATGATGATGTTTTAGAATCAACATATTATGAGTGTAAGAAGAAATTTCACATAAGTACAACCCCAATAATAAATATCCAAAAAAGATAAAGATAATAGGATACATTAATATCATGATTTGTTTAGAGGTTGTGAATTCTGAGAAATTCCTAACTCAAGAAGTGGTTTTGTATGTGAAGAATAGATATCAAACCATGCTCTGATGGGAGTGTAGTGTGAATAAACTGATTCAATTTTCAGGCAATTAACTATTTTGGATAATGTAGGTCATAATGATATATTTGAATATGAAATGTAAACTGATTCTTATTCATGTTCTAATTCATATTCTGTTTATTCTAAATTTAATCAATTTCTTAAATAAAATGAATAATTAAGGAATGAAGGGGTTGGGATAATTGAAAAGTTCACTAATATAAATTAATAATTTGTTATAAAAAAATAGAAAATAAAATTGAATATACTAATTTGAATACTTTTGATTCCTAAAATGAAAAATCTAAAGAGAATTATGATTCTGAAATGGTAAAACTAAAATTAGAGAATTACAAACGTAAAACATTTCTTCATATGAATGATAAATATCATGAAATAAAATTCAATTATATTATATAATATTTAACTAATGTTGAGAATGATTGTAAGAAACTTAAGAATTAAAATACGTAACAAAAAAACATAGTTCATGGCTCTAATGTGGAAGTTTATACTGATTTAAAGAATATTCAAAAATAGAATATGAATTTGAAAAAGGAAGTCGACAATCCTAAATAAAATGTATCTACATTTTCTCAAAGTAATGAACAAAATGATTAAATGATATCATTTATTAAACTAAACACAAAAAACTATTTTTTTTTACAATATTTTATCACCAAGGATGAATAAAACTAATTTTGTTAAAATTTTAAAAGGAAGTATTTCCAGTGTAAGCTGTTTAAAAAATATAGTGAAAGGTAATTATGCCAACGAATGTTCACCAAGATTTATGAAATAATTTTAGAATAAAAACTCAATTATTAATATAGATTTATATTCTAAATATCCCACTAATAAATTATTTAAATCTCTTTGGGTTACAAAATTTTCTGCTACTAATCCATTTGGAACCAAGTTAGAATGTGTGCCAAAACATTCTACTTGAATGCTGAATTAAAGGAAATCTAACTTAGATACCTCAATAATTCATGGTATTTAGATAGTGGCTAATCCAGGAACATAGAAGGTGATATTTCAAAAAATCTATATTTCCATTCATGAGACAGTATCCAAGTTAAATTTAGAGATAACTTTAAATTTCAAATTAAATATATTGGAAAATATTGATTTTATAAAACTATTATTATTTAAAAAGTATTATTGCTATATTTTTTTAAAAAATATAATAGTTATATCGAAACTTTATGATGATGGATCAAATGTAACTTTTGAAAATGATAACTATATTCTTTTGAAAGATAAATCTATTTTATTTTCTATAAATAAAAAGTTGAATATTTTACTGTTGATTTTTCTGATCTAACCAAAAAAAGGGTGAACTATTATATTCTATAGAATCATATAAAATTGTGTGTCATATGAATATTGGGCATGAAAAAGTTAGACTAATTCACAAAATTTCAAAGAATAAACAGGTTTTGTAATTTCCAAATTTACATATAAGTACTTTATATGTGATTCTTTTTTAAAGTGTAGGTAGCATAAAGAAATGTTTCAATTCAATAATGATGGTTCTACTTCTATATGATAATAAATATTTCATCTTGAATTATTTGAAGCCATACAACCTATATGTTTTGAGGGTAATAAATATGTATATATAATAGTAGATGACTATAGTATATTTATAAGGATTTATTTTTTATCTCATAAAGGATAATTAAATTACTTCTTTTTGTAAACTTACTCAAAACTTCAAAAATATACCAATCATATATATCAAAAGTAATATAGGTGGTTGATTTTTTAAGTTATAATCTGAAAAAAATTATGCAGAAAATAGATATAAACATTATTTTTTATCCCCTAGCATTCCCCAACAAAATGGATTGTTTGAAAGGAAGAATTGATCTATAAAAAAGGATAGATAAATTCTTATAGAATTTAATGGGAAAGGATATTTTTTAGAAGAAGATATAAAAAAATTCCTGTTTAAATAGAGTATCCATTAGACCATTCTCGAATAATAAACCTTATAATCAATTTAATCGTTTTAAATGAAAATTTGATATTTTAGGGATTTTTTTTGGGATTTCTTAAAATTAAATAAAAAAAGATAATTTATTCAAATTCAATTATGAAAGTGAATAATGGGTATTTTTTGATATTCCAGTACTGTAAAAGAATATAGAGTTTTCAATAAGATAAATTTATTTCTTGAAGAGTTTTCACATTTTATATTTAATTAAAAATACAATAAATAGAAAAGTTCTTATTTAAACAAATATGATGATGAATTTAAGGAATTTAATTTTTTTATATAATGACCAATAAAATGAGAAGTCATTAGTTTAAGGGAGAATATAACTTTCTAAACTAATCTTAAAGAGAGGAAAACACTTCAATATCACCCAATTAAAAATTTTATTGGAACTATATAATTTGGTATACAAACCAAAAAATATATTTTACTTTATTGTGAAAATTATGCTTTTTATTTATTTTGTTCCTATAAATATTAATAATAATTTGAGTCATTAAAATTGGATAAATTCTATTCATGATTAATTGAATCAATTTTAAATAAATAAATTGTGAAATTTAGTTGATTTTCTAAAAGATAAACCAATAAAAGTAATTAAATAGATTTTTTGTAATAATGTTGATGAATCTAGAAACATGGTTAAAAATAAAGAAAGACTAGTGGTATAAGATTATTCACAAGAAGAGGGAATTTAATTTCAATATTCTTTTCACTTTTTTCTAGGATTGATGAAATTATAATTTTTTTACCTTTTTATTTTTTTCAAAATGTCAAATTATTTCAATTTTATGTAAAAAATAGAATTTTTAAATGGAATCATATCTAAGGAAGTTTAACTTAAACAACCCCTATATTTTTAAATGAAAAAAATTAAAAATAATCTTTTAAACTTAAAAAGGAATTATATATTATTAATCATGCTCCATGATCTTAGTATGGAAGACTAACTCGTTTTTTAAAAAAATATTTTTTAAAATGTAAGGTTGATCCAAAAAAAATTAATAAAGATTGTTTAAAATGATATACTAATTATACATACTTTTGTTGATGGTATAATATTTGGATCAAAAATTATTTAATGTTTAATGAATTTATAAACTAATGAAAAGTAAATTCGAAATGAGTATAATGGGAGAACTAAAAAAATTCTTGAATTACAAATTATTCAAAGAAAAGATGTTATTTTCTTAAATCAAGTTAAGTATGATAAAGAATTTTCTAAAAGGTTCATCCTTGAATATAATAAGACTACAAAAACTCCAATGAGTACCAATTCCAAATTATTCTTGGATGAATATGGTAATAGTGTTGATATTAAACAATATAGAGGCATGATATTTATTTTATTTTATCTCCCTAAATCTAGACCATACATAATGTAATTATTCTATTTATTTTATAGATTTCAATTTATCCCTTAGGAAATTCATCGTAAAGATGTTAAGAACATAATTAGACATATTATGGGAACTGTAGGCACAAAATTATCCTATTTAAATTATAATTGTTTTGTATTTATTTTCTTAAACTGATTTTGATTTTAAATGTTGTAGGAGTGATTGAAAAGTCATAATAGGTATGTTTCATTTTTTAGGTTAAAGTTTATTTTCATGGAGTTATAAGAAAAAACTATGAGTATCTCTATCTATAGATGAGTATTAGTATATTTCTACTAATAGTTATTGATCAAAAATTATATAGATTAAATAAATATTTTTTTATTTTAATATTTTTTTATAAAATTTCAATCTTTTGTGATAATTTTAGTTCATTTAAATTTTTCAAAAAACCTTTTTAAAATAATAGAAAAAACATATAGATGATAGATTTCATTTTTTTGAGGAATCATATAAATAATGATGATATTTGTTTAGAATTTATTCTCACTAAAAAAATTGGAAAACATATTCACTAAACCTTTATATTCTACCAAATTTAAGAAATTGATGTTTTAACTAATAATTTTATAAGTTTAATCTTTATATTCATCATAATTACTACATTGATAAAACTACCCTTTGCTCTGTTTATATATATACAAAGACTAAATATTGATTTTTTGAAATAATTATAATCTTTTAAATATAATAAGTTGATACTATTTGAAAGAGATAATGATTTAAATATTTAGTTTTATTATACATTTTAATAATTTCCAAAAGGCGGGATAATGTTTTTGAATGTTTTAAGTTTTAATAAATTTTTAGTTTTGTATTTTACCAAATAGATGAGATTTTTAGTGTTTAAACAAGTCTATAAATATTTTAATGTTTATTTAATGGTTGTGGTAAACTATAATATTCTCACATTTAGTTAAATTCAGGATGTTTAAAAATAAAGACATTTATTTTTTGCATGTATTAATTTTTGAATATAATTATGATACTTTATTGAAATTTTGATTTTACTTTTGATTTGTTAATAATATCTTTGGATTATTAATAAAGTATAATATATTTATATTTATATTTATTAAAATTTTTAATTAGTGGCTTATAGTAAAAAAATAAGTTACAAACCATGACTAGCCTGAAATGGCCATTCCTTCAACCACATAGGTGACCCGAGTCTCAAAACTATGGGAGAGCCAGTCTGAAGAGACAAGCCACGGAGGTAGGTATGAGTGTACAAGCCATGTCTTGGTAAAAAAATTAGTTCTATCAAAGGACCAAATGGTCATGGTAATGTGGTACGACATGGGTCGGTGTGGCCTGTGAGGCCTTGGTTTGTTTATAAGTGTGTGTTGGGGCTAATCCCCTACTACGAGCTTGAACTGGTAGTGGTGCATTTTATAATTTATGGAAGAGACTGGTCCACTGTAAACCAATGATAGAGGCCAAATAATGTGGGAAATTATTCATCTACCATTAAATGTTATGTACATCTCACCCACTGCTGATCGAAGTGATCTTAGTCATCCGATCAAACCCACACATTGTCTTCTACCACTAGTGACACATGCACCTCATCTGAGATCTTCAGTACACTAGAGTTGATAAAAAACATCACTATGATCAAAACTATCTTTTCATTTACATGAATATTATATAATGAGATCAATATATTCATGTAACATTATTGTATGAATGATTTAAAGAAGAACTCGACAATGTTGATTTCAAATGGATTTGTAGAAGGTTGTTCAAGCATCTAATATGCATGGATGAATTACAGTTTTAAATGATGAGGATATCAATTCAAAGACTTCATAAATCCTATGCTCAAAATATCCTCTCACCAATGGATCTCCTATCATTTGAAGGTAGAAATGACGATATCAACTCATGATTGTAGAAACATGTTTCTTGAAAGTACCATTCTCACATGAGCCTCAGCCCAGTTGGTGAGGTATCCTTAAGTGAATCCACAAGACCCATGTTCAAAACCAGTTAGAGGCATATTTTCAGATATTGTAGCAGTACAGTAATAGGTACTGTAGCAGGTATTATAGCAGTATTGTAGTTGTATTGTACATTGTGTGGGTACTGTAGCCGAACAGTACGATGTACAAGTACTGTAGTAGAACTGTACATTGTGTGGGTACTTTAGCATCCACTGCAGCTATTATTGTAGCAGGTAATGATCGGTATTGTAGCAGCATGAACTATTCACCTTGGGCCACCGGTTTGGGCTTGGAGTCCTTTAGGCTTTCGTTCCACCCAGTCCTTTGGGTCAGTAGGGATTTTGGGCCCCCATTAATGCCTTTGGGCCACCTCAAGGCCTTCAGGGCCCCATGCAGTTTCCCCAGACACACTAAAAAAAAGGAGCATTCCTAGAAGAGGATTCAGAAAGGTGCACTAACCAGAGTCAAGACAAATGTATTTTTCAGAATGAGAGGGTATGGCTATGCCATCAGGACCAGCTTGTGATTGCACGGGAATCCTAGCAAGACGACCAGGCGAAGGTGGAGAGATACTATCATGATGCAGATGCTGGGGAGGGGTAGTTCCTTGTAGATAGTCTGTTTGAATTCTCTAAGACCTTCAGGTTATGTAATTTCTTAAGCCTGTGGGCCATGTAATCTCTGAGCCTACGGGCCTTGTAAGGGTTTCCCCTCATCCCTTGAAAGGGGGTTATCAAAAAATAAATAAAAATGAAGGCCTTCGGGACATTAGGGCTTCAAAGTTCCATTTAATGATAGATCCTTTGAATGGTAGATCCCTCAATGAAAACTCTACTACTGAAAAATTGAATAACTTCCTGCATTATCAAAAATGGTTAGCCTCTACTTCTTCAATAATTTTCTTTCACCAATAATGTAATATATGCTCAACCACTACAGTAGATTTGGCTACTTTATGACATTATCCCCACTCACCTTCTTCATGATACAATTGTGATTCTACAAGCAGTACTTCTTATCGAATAAAGATTATAATGAAATGTTCAATCTCCTTCAATGATAGACTATGGTCTTCAATGGAGGATCATAGTACTGCATGACATTGATGGTAAGATAGTGTGATTGTAGATTGTCAGTGGTAGCAACATCTTGTTACCTCTAGGTATTTTATTTTTTATCTACTATCAGTTAAATTTTTCTTCTAAATATATAATTGGTTTTAATATTCTATTTGATGGAATTGATATAAATATTTTAATTATTTTTTTATTAATTTTAAAAAATATATATTCAGAAGTTGAAAAAAAATATTTTGATCATATATTATGTATATATTACACACACATACTATATTACAATCATGTAGTATATTTCACTCTTGTTTTTTATGATACATTGCTTTATGATTTTTAAATATTTTATTAAATGGTAATTTTATTAATTTTATGTTAATTATTTTATAAATGTGAATTATATATTCTTATTATAATGATAATATTGTACATTTTATGTAGTTATTTCATGAACCATAATTGTGCATGAAAAACATTAATATTCATCATAGTTTTTTCAAATAAAGGTAACTATAATATTATGAATTATCATGCACTAAATCATGGTGTGCGGTGATTGGACATTTAGATTCCCCAAAATTATATTTTATATAATTAAGTGAGATTAGTCCACTCACATGAGATCAATAGATTAAAGAAACTTCTTATAGTTTATTCGATATAACATTTCCAACATACATGTGTGACAAATTCTTGTTGTACATTCGACCAAGAACATATGCAACATAAGTTTCCTTATTGAGAACATAAAGCAACATTAACTTTACCACACTCTACTACTAAAGTGATCAATATCATTAAACTTTATCATCTTCTTCTTCTGATATTTCTGTTGGTTTTATTTATATATTTTTATTCCTTTTTTATTTTCATTATTTATTTTTAAACTATATTTGTAATTTTATGATTTTTGCAAGAAAAAGAAGGACTATCTATTTAAGTTATTCTTGCACCCAAAATGAATTTTATGGGTAATGAATCAAAAAGAAAATTTGAGTTCATAATAGGTTAAATTATCCTATAAAAAATTTTGGGTATGCCTATGGGTATTTATAAAAGGAAAGGTTTGTAAGAGGTTATCACACCTCTACAAGTAAATTTCATAGTGGGTATCAATATTTTAGTTGAGTACCAAGGGATGGTGATTGAATTAATGTCATACTGATTTGAACCACTATAAAAAACTATATTCACTTCTTTTATATCCATTTCACTATATATCATGAATACAGAACACAAAAAATATTCATTAGCAAATAAAACTCTAATTTATTTTTATCTTTAATTTTATAAATGACTATTCACCCCAGTATTTATTGACATAAATTAAAATATAACACTTCCACCTTGTTTCCCAACACATTTAAATAATTTATAGTATATTTATGACATAAATGATTCTTTTTATAGTCTTGTAGACTTTATTTCACCCTGGATCATTAGTTATGACCCCCAAGAAGCTTTTTTGATCATCCTTTATCGTGGAAAGTCATATTTCAATGGAAATAATTTTCATAGTGTATCCTTTCTCTAATTTTGTATAAATTATTATATCGTTACAAATATGAACAATTATACTAAATATCAGGTAAAGAAATGATCATTTAATTCAAAAAGTAATTTATTTTAATACTAAAAATTATGCATGAAGTGTACATATCAGTATGATCCTACTGGTTAAGGTCACCACATCTTCTTTCTATGCCAATTATACTTTATCAATACCCTTTATATATATTAATCTTAATGGTCACTATTTAATGGATATATTAACAATGGTTATGATTCTTCATGGTCTTCTAATCCAAAGAGACAAATAATGGCTATATTTTATAATGGTCTAAAATAAAAAATGAAATATAGAGAATGTGTTTTTTATAAAAAAAATTACCTAATAAGTCATTTATTTATTATAAAAATAATTTCATTTAGAAAATTCTATGTCGTCACATGACACTTTTAATATCTTATCAAATAATAAAAATCATTGATGTTCTTCAAAAAATCAATAATTGGACCACCCCTAAAATTTTACAATATATATATATATATATATATAAATGTACGTATATATGTATGTATATAATCTGTATGCATTTATATTATTTGTATATATAATCTGTATATATATATATATATACCATTAATATTCTAACTATCATAAAAAAAATTATTGTGGAGATGATTTGAAAAAATTATAAAAACTGAAACAACCATTACAAGATTGGTTAATAAATCCTTAAAATAAAATTTAGATTGACATACCTTAATTTTTTCATTCAAAAACTCCAAATTATTGCACAAATGGATCACAAGGGGTCAGGTTTCATGATGGGTTAAGGAACTAGGTCAAGTAGTGGAATGACTATGGTTCTTTTAAAAATAACTCTGAGATGTTTATCAGAACATACTAAAGAACACATAACGCATATCTTGATAAGTTCTAAATAGATAAGTACTGATAAAGGTACATTTTTTCAATGTTAATTTTAGTGTTGATAAATTTTGAGATTTATCATCGCTAATTTATATACTGATTCATCCATGGTTAAATCTCATTAAACCTTAAAAATTACAAATTTACAATTACCTCGACTTCAAAAAACTAGAGTTCATTTTACATGCATTAGAGTTATATTAGTGCTAATGTTAGGACTCATAAAGCCCAAAAAGAAAGAAAATATATAAATAAAATATGTATAAATTATTAACAATTTAAAACCCATTGCTAATGTTAGAACTCATAAAGCCCAAAAAGAAAAAATATATAAATAAAATATGTATAAATTATTAATTATTTAAAACCCAATACTAATTAATAATTTTATATAAATATGATTAACAATAATAAAATTTTATAATTAATTATATAAATCTCTAAACATTTTTCATAAAATATTATTAAATTTATTAATTAATATTTAAATATAAATAAATTTACATTCAAAATGATTTATAGTAAATTACTAATTATATATATATAATTATATATATAATATATTAAAAATTATTAATAATATTTTAATATTTTTAATAATATTTATAATATTTTATTAATTATTTAAAAATATATATATAATATTATAAAATTTTGTTATTCTATTTATTTATATTAACAAATACATTTCAATTTATAGAGTATTATTATCAATATATTACTAATTAATATTTAAATTAGTATCAACTAAATTTAAAATAATACTAAATTTTTTTATAAGAATATATATATATATATAATACACATTTAATAATATAAGCTTTTTTATAAACTACATGGAAATTTTAAATGTATAAATGATTTTTTGTTGTAATTTTTATTATAAAATATAAAATTAAAAGTTAAAGTTTTAATAATTATATTTAAATAGATGTGAGCTTGTTAATATGGAAATATATTATCACTATCAATTATATTGATGTATAAATTATGTTTGTTGTAAATTTAAAAAAAATATATAATTATTTATTACTTTTAAAAAAATATTTTTATTTATATCAATAAATAAATGTTTTTATAAATATGTCATCAATTATATTGTTGTATATCTATATTCAATCATAAATATATATATATATATACAATCACGCATAAAAAAGATAGATCTGAGAGATAAAAAATACAATAATATATATGTAAACAATATTAATTAGGTAAAAAATTAATATTTCATTATTATATTTCATTGTGACAATTTTTATTTAATATATATTATTAGACATATATATTTATAAATAAATATAATAATTTAAAAAATTTAATTTAAATAAAAAATATTTACAATAAACTACTAATTATATAGATATATATAACATTAATTATATATATATATACATAATTTTAATAATTTTTTTTTTATATTATTTAAATAATATTTAAAATATTTATTAATTATATAAAATTAATAAATATTTAATACTATAAAAATATATGCTTATATTTAAAGTTATTAATATCTATATTTCAATTTATAGAGAATTATTTTCAAAATATAACTAATTAATATATAATTTACAGTCATTTACATTTAAATTTATAAAAAATTGAAATTATTTTATTAATATATATATAAATATCATATTTGAATTAATATAATTGTTTTTAATCTAAAACATAATAAATATAAATGTATATATTTTGTCACAATATATTATTAATTATAAAACTGTAAAATGAAATGTAAAAAAGTTAATATTTATATGCAAATAAATCTAAAAATGTTAATATATATATGTTTGTTACTTCTAATTATATAGAAGTATATTTAATATTGATGGTTTATAAAAAATAATTAATTATTAATTACAATTATAAATTATTAATTACAATTAAAAATATTACGATATACATAAATGATTAAATATTTTTTAAAACTTATCATTAATTATAAATGTATAATTATATTAAAATATAATTATATATATATATTAAAATATACATTACTAATTACTTTAATGTAAATATTAAATAAAAAATTTAGTATTGATAATATATATAAAAAGTTATTGTAAAATTTAATGGCTCGGACCTCTCGAGTCCATTCCATTGTGAAAATATGGTGTTTAAGGTGTTCAGTCAGGTCAAAGAGATGTATTTCAACACTATTCAGAAGTTTCCAGTTGTTTGAATAATGTTTGCTGGACCAGTGAGTCATCCAATGTGTGGTTGAACAGTGTTTCTAGGACTGGTGATTCATCCAACGATGGGTTAAACTGTGTTTCCAGGACTGGTGATCCATCCAAAGGTAGGTTAAACAGTGTTTCCAGGACTAGTGGGTCATTGAATTGTAGGTTGAATAGTGTTTCTAGGAATGGTGAGCTATCCAATGGTGGGTTGAGTAGTATTTCTAGGATCGGTGAGTCATCCAATGGTCGGTTGAACAGTGTTTCCAAGACTAGTGAGTCATAACAGTGTTTCCAAGAATGGTGAGTCATACAACGGTAGGTTGAACAGTGTTTCCAAGACCAGTGTGTCGTCCAACGGTGTGTTGGGAACGGTGTTTCTAGCTTCTTATAGTTTCACCCCTCTAATGTTATCTTTGACATAAAAAGTAGTCAAACCCTTATTTAAAGGGATTTAAGGCCAATTTAAATCTCATAACTCTTATCTAAATTTTTTTAGGGCCTGAGTTCCTTACATGGTCAAAACACAAAATCTTTACCAGATATGCCTTTAATGAAAAATAGAAACTCTAGCTAAACTAATTCTCGAATTATATTTTCAAAAGGACAAGATAACTTCCACCCTTGTTCTTCATTATTTTTTTTCTTGGTACAGGATTCCCAGAGTTATTCCCCACGTAGGAGTCGTGTGATCGAACTATAATCCTTGGATCAGTTTCCCCTTTGATTTTTTCCTACTGCATGTGCACCCCCAATTTTAGTGCAACAATGAAGTGTTGATCTACCTTTGATATAAGGTGTGTTCTACCTCTATTCTTTAGGGTTCCTCAATCTATTTTTTCCCATTTCTCCTTTCCATGTGAAGGAATGGGATCTCCATGTTTCAAATGGATCTTTCTTGGTTTTTGGTAAGTGCGATGTTGTCGCGGCATCCTCAGGTGGATGTAGTCTTTGCGGGAGAGGTGATCATGATCTGTTGTGTGGTATATTCTCAAGAAAATAGCATTGAAGATATTTTGTGGTAGGTGATCCATTTAGTTTCTATGTATTTACATGAAATCATATAGATACCATTATTTAGTCCTTTGGATCACAATTAAATTGACCTAATTAAATACTTGAAATGGATTAAAGAATTAGTATTGATCGTGTAGTGATGTTGTTTCTTTGAAAGGTGATAATGTATTGCCTCTTTATTTTATAGATATTTTTATATCTATTACATTATTGAATTATCATATTGTTATTGATATAAATTGGTAAATAACATAAACCCAAAAAAAATAATTGATAATTAATTGTCTAATTGGTTAAAGAGGCATGAATAATAAATCTGGTTATTGTTGTTTTTGTAATTGATGCAGGTAATAATGTTTAATTAATTTTGTTAAATAACCTAAATCGTGTTGATTATTGGGGAGAAATGATTTTAAGGTATGTTAAATTAATTATTTAATTAATTTTTGATATCTTGTGATAGCTTGTTGCTTAGGATGCCCGTGGTTAGAACCTATGGATAATGAATTGGTTAATTCAAGATGGAATAAGAGCTTGTTGTGTGATAAAAGATAATTCTATCTAAGGGTCTAAGTTACCCTCTTTATTATAAGTTCCAAGTTCCTTATTCTTTGTATTATTGAGAGCATGTTGTGTATTAAGGCATAATGCCTTATTTTACGTCCAAGATCCCAAATTCTTTCTTGTTTCCTACTTTTTGGGATGTGACGTGATCCTGGGATGGATATTGTCATATGTGGGGTAGGTAGGCCTAGTTTTTGTGATTTTAGTTGATGCCTGGAGTGGAAATATGTTTCAATTTATATGTTTTGGTGTTGTGGAGGACACCAGAGATCGTGAAACAGGTTTAAGTTGGTATTACCCATTGATGTGAAATTTGTATACTTGTTGAATATATTATTTGTTTATCTATTTTAATTTTACCACTACTTAATTCACAGGGTATTTTTCACCCTCCTTCTAAAATAGGGGAAGGCACAAAGGGTATTCTACATGATTTTTTTGTTTATCTTCTCAAGGATGGATGGTTCTATGCTCCAACTGTAGGTGGAAAAGACACAACAGGTAGCTCATCTACTCACTGTGTTGAGCCCCTTGTATTTGGTAGCTTACCGAGAAATATGGAAATATGTAAAGTGTTATCATTGTTAAATAAATGAATAAATGTTTAACCTATGGGGTTGGTGCATATTGGGATTCAATGATGTGATTATATTTTTGGGAAACTGTGTAATCATTTTGGTTATGACTAGAAAGAATAAAACTTTCTTGTGATTCTAATCAACTGTAATTTGGAAATGATGATGGTTAATTAATGTTCAAAAAATTAATTAATGTAAATTGAAACTGATAAAAAGTTATAAAGTAACATAATTTAGCTATTTATATTGTAGTGTTCTTATAGGATATAAAGTCTTAGCATTGGCATCGAGGAGTCCAAGAGATGTTATTTATAGTTGAGACTAAGACAAGGTTATGCCCATAGTGTGGTTATGAGCTATGTTATATGATGTACTTTTTTCTATATGTTACTACACCCCATTTATATTAGGGAAACTAACACCCCAGGGATTCTAAGCCCCAAGTGTGTTTTACCCAACATCCCAGTGGGCGGATGAATGGCTGACTACCCCCTTTAGCCCCACTCTCTTCTCTTATTATTTTTTTGTACTACTATGTACAGATGTTAGTTTTCTACATATATGTGTGTAGAGGGATGAAATTTATTTTGGTTAATTAACAGACATATATTATGGATATAGTTTCCTATGGAAAACTATGGGTATGATGTGTATAGGTTGTCATAGCTTGATAATTCTTACATGATGTATGGGATTTAATGGATTGAGGTATAATAACCAACATTTGATACACGTTATGTGGGATCTGGTTGCTCCCAAAAACAACCGGGTCAGTTTTTTTATGTATATGTGGTGGTGTGTAGCATGATGTTCATTTTGTGGGGCTTCACTGAGGTGTCCTCTAGCTAGCCTTTTGGGAGAGAGATTCTCAGGATGTGCAACATTAGTGAAAAGTGGTAAACTAGTGGGGAAGTGGTGGTAGGGTATCCTTGACATTATTTATTATATTATATACTATTTTATGCAATACTTGATGAGAGTAGCCATAGTGAGGCTAGGAACCTAGTATACCTATTTAGACGATAAGTTAGTTTCATTTGGTGTTCACTGTTCTTTAACATGCTTTCTTTACTTTTTCACAAGGGGGTCCTGATAGGATCTTATTGAGTATATTTTTTTACTCACCCCGCATTATATAAACTATTTTTTAGGTCAGTTAGAGAAGTTTGGAGATCCAACTGGTTACTACTAGCTTGAGGGTTTTCAAGATATGAATGTTTTTTTTGCTCACAAATTTTTTACTTTCCTTTTGGTACTTGTTGTTTTTTCCTTTCAGTTATAGAACTTCTTGCACAAAATAATATATTTTCACTTCTATTTATATTATATTATAGTCTGAGTAGGTTTTCTTTGGAATCTATCTTATCTCACTCTTCTGCATGTGTTCTATTAGAGGTTAATTACTCCCATATCTGTGTTTTTCTACCCTTGATGAAAGATGACAAGTCGGTGCCTACTGGAGGCCAGACTCAGGCTTCATTATCTCTCTTCTCCTATTTTTGGCCCAATATGGGTACACTTTGAGGGGAGGGGATTGTGACAAGGTGGTATCATATTTTTGGATGAGGAATACTATAGAGTTTTGAGTTAAGCATAAGTGAGGTTTCATGGGTTGGTAGGGAAACAGTGTTAGCTATGTTTAGGAAGCACTGTAAACATGGGAAAATGGCTAATACATGGGTATTTAGGGACCCCCTTTGTTATAATGCCTAGAACTTCAAGCTTACAGTTGCTACTAAACTAGGTGATACTTGTTGTAGGGTAGATACCTAGGAAAGGACCATTCGTCATTATTATTTGTGCCTATGTTTGAATGGGTAAACCCTAGGATAGGTTAACCTAAAATGAACAAAAAAACAATTAATTATTCTTAAAGTATTCCATATTTCAGTTTTAGGAGATCTAATTGTTTATTATTTTCCAAGTATGGCTCCAGGTCAATGTCCTCATCTGTTTCATGAAGAATATGTACTTCAGGTTTTGTTATTAGATCATCATAGAGTAGAGGTTGAAGACAATGATACATTGAGGAGGACTCTCTGAGAATTTATGCTCCACAGTCTACAAAAATTATAGGGGATCCATTTCAGATGCATGCATATAATACTAGTTTTAAGTGGTTGAGATGGATTTCAGTTCGATCTTTGCTCTGAAAGAGAATTGGGTAATTTTGGTTGTGATGATGATGCATGGGGAAGCAAGGTAGTTGTTTTTCTAATTATTCAAGGATTGTGATGAGTCAGTAGAACCATGGGAGAAGTTCCAAAACGAGTTCAGGTCAAAGTTTCTTTATTTGACAATGAAGGCGTCTAGTCTCTAAGAGATACTTACCCTTACCCCGGGAAGCTCCAGTGTGTGAGAGTTCAGGATCTATTTTCAAAACCTTATTTTATATGATTCATAATTGTTTCTAGATGATTATTCGAGGGCAATGAATTTTGAGGAGGCTTTGTGTGCAGATATCCAGCACCAGGATGCCCTATTTATACTGACGACATATCTCAAGGTGCTCGCGAGGGTGGAGGTCATCGAGAGGATGTTTTCCAAAACTAGATCACCATGAGAGGGGATTCGTTAGGATTACTCATGAAGTAGAGTTGTGGTCCAAGGTTCCTAGTTTCAGGTCATAAGAGTTTCTGTTTGGTCTGGGGTAGGTCCCTACCCTCAATATCTTCTTTCTCTAGGGGCAGTGGCTCTAAGTCATATCCTAAGGGATCATGTTCTTGTTTTTCTTGTGGAGTTCAACGTAATTTGTGGTATGAGGGCCTAATATTTCTAATCAGTCAGTGTGTTCCTGGTGTTCCACTCCAGCTTCCACCATTGAGGTATTTTTAGTTGAGGTAGAAGCAGCATATTGCACCAACATTGGATCAACAGAGAGAAGATGGGGCAGGTATAGGATAACCCTGAGATACTCCCCATCCCTAAAGAGAATAGAATAGCCATGGATGTGGTTGTTAGTAGGGTCAGATAGGCCTTGGAGTAGGTAGTGGATAACATAATGTGTTAGCCTTTCCAGCTCCAGGTGAGCCATATATCATTCGACGTACCTTTTTCTTATTTTCTACTTGGGTGCATACCTTGTTTGATTCATGATTTATGAACTTATTCATATCACCTAACCTTGTATATGCCTTGGTACTTGTGATATAGAGGCTTCTAGTGCACTTGGTGTTGACTCTACAAGTTGGAAGTCGACATGACTTGTTTGAAGTATGTAGTGATTATGAGCTAGTGATGGGGAAGCACCGCTCTTGGGTAGATTTCATATGCTTACAAATAAAACTATATGATTTCATCATCAACATGTATTTTTTGTATTTATTGTAGGATATATTGTATTTATTCTGAAATAAGGTGGTGTTATTTGATGTTTATGGAGATCCAGTAGTGTTTTTTGGTGATTGAGACCCTCATATGGGTCAGAGGCATGCTTCTTCCTTATCATCATTGATGGAAAAGCTGATGTTGAGTTCATTGCAGGTTCAATAGTTTGTGTTTTCCTGGTTCATAGAAGAGTACCCTGATGAAATTCTAGAAGAGGTTGTAGAATTACCCCTTGATATGATATTGAGTTCAGGATCGACCTACAGCTAGGAGTGTCTCCGATCATGATGTATCTATATAAGATGACACCTTCTTAGTTGTGATAGACGCTTATATATCTCGATCATTTATTGTGGTGCGATTTTTTGCGGTTGACTGTGTCACCATGGGGTGCACTTTTTTGGTTCATGAATAATGATAATGGTATTTTGTGGTTTTGTGTTGATTATCATCACATGAATCGAGTGATACTAAAGAACCACTACCCTATTTCACAGATTTGTGATTTATTCGAAAAATTGATGGGTGAAAATTGGTTCTCGATGTTTGATTTGTGGACAGGATATCAACTAATGAATTTGAAAAATGAGTATATCCCAAAGACTACATTCCATTATCGTCCTGGAATATTCAATTTTGTTGTGATTTCATCTGGTGTGATGAATTCTCTATCTATGTTCATGGTGTTAATGAACACTATGTTTTTTGAGTTCTTGGATAAGTTCATGGTGGTTTTCATTGATGGTATCCTTGTGTACTTCACATCTGAGGAGGATCATGTCGGGAAATTACGTGTTGTTTTGGGAGTTCTTCACCCTGAGAAGCTATTTTGGAAGTTGTCAATGTGGGAGTTTTAGGATAAAGAATTCCTTTTATAGAGGAATGTTGTATCGGGATAAGTAGTAGCTATGGATCCATAAAAGATAGATGCAGTTCTATCTTGGGAAACCCCCAAGAGAGTAGAACAGGTGTGAAGATTCCTTGGTCTTGCAGGCTATTACAGGAGGTTCATATCCAATTTCTCCTAAGTTGAGAATCATAATACAATGATAAACTGAAAGTATCATAAATTCATGTGGACTAATTAGTGTCAGGTAGTTTCATGTATTATAATGAGAAGTTGGTTAGTTCTCGGTTCATTATCTACCATTATATGGAGTTTTGTTTGAGGTTTTATATGATTCTTCATGTCTAGGGATATTTTGGTTCATGATGTAGTAAATATTAGTCATTTCTAATGGGTCTCAACACTTATGTCTCCATGAATGTAATTATCACACACAACATCTCGAGTTGGCAGCTGTAGTGTTCTCCTTGAATATGTGGAGACATTACCTCATTATCGAGCATTGTGTGGTCTTCACTAATCATAAGAGCTTGAGTTGCATTTTATACCAATTTGAAATGAACATGCGACAATGTCAGTGTATGGAGTTATTATAGGATTACGACTTTGAAATTTGGTATACACCTGGAAAGTGGAATGTTGTAGCCAATGATCTGAGCAAGAATTTGAGTAATGATGCATTGCATGAATCAGGTGATTCCTGGAGTGTGATGGAAGAACATTCGATTTTTCCTCGGGATATGAGAGAAGTTTGGGGAAAATGGTTTCTTTTTCAGATGAAAGTGAATTCATCTCTAATGTAGTAGGTAGAAGAGTCCCAAATTGGGGATCTTTAGGTGGGGTTTGGAGAGACCGAGTTGTTTGTGGTGAGGCCCCTAATGGTTGGTCTGAGGATGAGAAAAACTTGTTTTTATTTTAGGAAAATCATTTCATTCCTTATTAATTCATGATATAGTTCCTATAGAGTTCCTTAGTTTTCCGTTAGTGGTACATCCTGGTGTGATTAAGATATACTGATCATTAAGAAGTTGGTTTTGGTGGTCTAGGTTGAATCAATCCGTTTTAGAGTTTTTGTCTCAATGTTTGGCTTGCCAGAAGGTGAAGGTTGAGCACCATGTTCCTGGTGGTTTTCTCCAGCTATTAGTTGATCCTTAGTGGAAGTGGGGGGACGCCTTCATGGAATTTTTCATTGGTTTACCTAGATCTCATGGATTTTATGACATTGTATGGGCGGTAGTGAATTGTTTGATGAAATCATCCCACTTCATATCAATCATGGAGTCGAACCCAGAAGAGGTTTTTTCAAGGAAATAAATAGTGGAGGTGGTGAGACTCCGTGAGTTCCCAATGATGATAATTTCTCATTGATACCTTGATATTATCTCCAGGGATTGGAGAGTACTCTATGATTATTTTTGTTCTTATTTATGCCTTTGCACTTCTTTTCATCTGCATAAAAATGGTCAGATAGAGCAGACCATCTAGACTCTAGAAGACATGTCGCATTCTTGTTTCGTAGAGTTTGGAGATTTGTGGATGAGTCTCATTCCCTTTGTATATTTCTCTTAAAATAACAGTATTCACTCCACCATCAGTATAGAACCATTTCAAGCTTTATCTAGTTGACCATTACATTATTTATTGTACGGGACTAGGGTTAGATAGTCAGAAATTCTCTGTCTGTAATTGGTATAGAATACGACATAGATGGTTTAGGTGATTCGCAAGAGGATGAAGGAAGAATAGGATCATAAGAAGTCTTATTCTGATCATAGGAGGAGACCACTAGAGTTTATGTTTGCGATCTCATGTTTTTTAAGGTTACTCTCCATCATGTGCAGCGAAGGTTTGGTCATGGGAGTAAGATTTCTCTCTGGTTTGTAGGGCCATTCAAAGTGTTAGCCCAAGTTCGATCCATGGAATATTAGGTAGCACTTCCCCCATAGATGATCTGAAGACATGATGTTTTCCATGTGTTACGGCTATTACATTATCTTCATGAGGACTCTCACATCATCAATTAGGGTGATATCTATAGGGAAGATGATTTGACCTTCGAGGAGCGGCCTGTAGAGATCAAGGACCACTAGTAGAAGGTGTTGCATGGGAAATTTATCCCCTCAGTTAGTGTCATGTGGTAGCGCGGTGATGTGGAGGAGAGTACTTGAGAACATGAGTCATGGATACGCACTCATTACCCCATGTTTCTTGATTTTATCCCTTCTCTTGTAATTTTGATCCCTTGGTGGTTATATACCCTTTCTGGTTATGATATGTCTAGATATTGTTGCTTATTTTGGGTTTCTCTCTTTTGAGAGGTATCTCCCCTGATAGAGTTTTTAAGTTTTGGTTCTGGTTATTGTGTGGTTTTTCCCTGTTACTTTTATGAAGCGGTTTATCTCCTTTGGTGGGGAGAGGCTTGAGAGATATCTTGTGGGGTGGATGTTTTTATGACCCATTTTTTGTTTCCTCTATATGATATTTTTGGATTCTCGAGGATGAGAATGTATTGATAGGTATCTGATTTCATTTCCCATAACACTTTGGTCCTTTCCTTTGTGAATAATTTTTGTTTGAGATGTTCTAGGTGGTAAAGGTGATTTATTTCCACACTTTATAAAATTTCTATTTTTTGAATAGTGTTTATAGGATCGGTGATTCGTTTAATGGTAGGTTAAACCATATTTCCAGGGCTGGTGAGTCAGAACAGTGTATCCAGGACCTTTGAGTCATCCAACAGTAGGTTGAAGAGTGTTTCTAGGACCGGTGAGTCAGAACAGTGTTCCTAGGAATGGTGATTCATCTATCAAAAGGTTGAACAACATTTACAAGACTTGTGAATCATCCTACGGTAGGTTGAACAGTGTTCCAAGACCATTGATTCATCCAATGGTGGGTTGAACAATGTTTTTAGGACCAATTACCCATCCAATGGTAGGTTGAACTATGTTTCTAGGATAGGTGAGTCTTCCAATGGTAGTTTGAACAGTGTTTCTAGGACTGGTGATTTGTAAAAGTGTATCAAGGATTAGTCATTCATCCAGTGGTGGGTTGTGAATAGTGTTTCAATCTTCCTATAATTTCACCCATTTGATATTATCATTGACATTAAATGCATTAAAAGCAATTATTTAAGGGATTTAAGTCCAATTCCAAGTCTATAACTCCTAAATAAATTTTCCTAAGGTTCTAGGTGCCTTACTCAATCCAAATACATAGTCTTGACTAGATCCTCCTTAATTATAAAATCGTAACCATATCTAAACTGCAACTCCGTTTAGATTTTCAAAGGGTTGAGATACCTTTCACCCTTGTTCTTCCTTCTTGTATTTACTTGGTAAGTATTTCTTTTAGTTATTCTTACTAAAGAAATATTTTGACCCAAATTTAAGCCTTATATCATATTCCACTTGGAGTTATTCCTACTTCATGTGCACCCCCTATTTGGGTGCAACCAAGAAGTGTAGATCTATCTTCGATATAAGGTATATTTAACCTCTGTTCTTCTAGTTCCCTCGACATGTTTCCTCTCATTTCTCCATTCCATGTGATGGCATGCTGTCTCCATGATTCAATTGGAGCTTTCTCAGTTTTTGGTTGGTGTGGTGGTGTCGCGATTTCCTTAGGTGGAAGCAGTCATTGCGGGAGAGGTGATTGTGATATATTTTGTGTTAAATTATTTTTTGAAGAATGTTGAAGGCCTTTTGAGGTAGGGGATTTGTTGCTTCACTATTTATTAACATGAAATCATAGAGATTTCATGATTTATCCCCTTGGATCACAATGAAATGGACATAATTAAATACTTGAACTGAATTAAATAATTAGTATCGAACATATAGCGATGTTGTTTCTTTATACTGTGATAATGGTTTTCCTCTTGATTAGATTGATTCAGTGATATCTATGCCTTTCTTGGATTATCATGTTGTTCATGATAGAAATTTTTAAAGAATGTAAATCCATAATTAATTGATAATTAATTGGATAAATGGTTGAAGAGGCGTGAATAATGAATCTCGTTGTTGTTTTAATTGATGTAAGTAAGCAAGTTTAATTGAATTTGTCAAAGAACTTGAAGTATGTTTATTCTTGTGGATAAAGGAATTAAATGAAATCAAAAATAATTGATTAATTAAGTTGTGATATCTTGTCATATATTGTTTTATAGGTTTTATGTGGTTGGAACATGGGGATAATGAATCGGTTAATTCAAGATAGAATAAGTACCAATTGTGTGATAAAAGATAATTCCTTGTTAGGGTCCAAGTTACCCACATTATTGTAAGAGACATGTGCCTTATGCTTTTGAGACATGAGATCTTATTTTTTGTGAAAGATAAATGCCTTATTTTAGGGCCAAGATCTAAGTTTCTTGTTTGTTTCCTACTACTTGTGATGTGACTTGAGTCTAGGATGGTTGAGCCTAAATGGATTTTGTGGTACGTGGGGTTGGGAGGCCCAGTTTTTGTGGTATCAATTGATTCCTAGAGTGGAAAGACGCATCATTTTATGCATGTGGGTAATGGGGGGGGCACCAAAGATGTTGAAACAATTTGAATCTAGGCTTACCCACTAATGTGAAAGTTGGATACATATGGAATATGTTGTTTGTTTATATAATTTAATTCCCCATTGCTTGAGGCTGATGTTCTTGCCTACCCTCCTTCCAAAAGAGGCTAAGAATCATGGGATATTCCATGTGTTTTCCGTGTTTAGCTTCTCAAGGATGGATGGGTCTATGCTCCTACTATAGGTGGACTATAATTGATGGGTAACTCATCTAATCGCTGTGTTGAGCCCCTTGTGTTTAGTAGCATAGAATTTTCTCCAAAAATAGACAGAAATATGGAAATATATAAAGTGTTAACAATTTTAAATACATTAATAAATGTTTAACTTAGGGGTTGGAGATTTGTGGGATGTAATGTTGAGGTTATATTTCTGAGAAACTGTGGACTCAGTTTGGTTATGCCTAGAGAGCATGGAACGTTTTTACAATGCTAATTAAATGTAATGTGAAAATAATGATGGTTAACTAATAGTCAAATAATTCATTAACATGAAGTGACACTGATAAAAAGGGTTTAAGTAACTTAATGAATCTTTTAAATTGTTGTTTCATTATAGTATATTTAGTCTCAGTATTGGTAGTTGGGTGTCCGAGAGACATTAGCAATAGTTGAGCCTAAGACTAGGTTATGCTCATTGGGTGGTTTCAAGCTATGTTATATCATGTATTTATTGTATTTCAATATGCTACTCCACCCTTTTGGTTCAGTCAATTGACACCCTGGGGATTCTGAGCCATGGAGGTGTTTTCCCCAACATCTCGGTGGGAGTATGAATGGATTACTACCCCCTTTATCCCCACTCTCTTCTCTTGGTAGTTACCTGTGCAAGTATACATAGCGGTTTTTTTCCCCATATATGTCGGTAGTTGGATGTAATGACTTGTGGTTATTTCACACACATATATTCTAGATATAGTTTCCTATTGAAACCGATGGGTATGGAATGTATAGGCTATGATGGCTTGAGGATCCTTACTCAATGTATGGACTTTGATGGATTGAGGTATAATACCCAATGTTTGATATATGTTATGTAGATTTTTGTGTCTCCTGGAAACTACCAGGTTACTTTTGGTTTTGTGGATGTGGTAGTGTGTTACATGAGGTGAATTTTGTGGTTCTTCACTCAAGTGTCTTCGGGATAGCCTTTTTTGCAAGAGATTATCAGGATATGCAATGTTGGGGAAAGGTGGAAAACTAGTGGGGAAGTTGTAGTGGGGTGCCCTTGACATTCATTATTATATTATATACTATTGTATCTTATTCATGGTGGGAGTATCCATGGTGAGGCTGGGAAAGTATTATACTAGTTTAGGTGAAGAATTAGTTTCACTTGTGGTTCACTGTTCATTAGCATCATTTATTTTCATTTGCAAGAGAGGCTCCTCAGAGGATCCTACTAAGTATACAGTTATACACACCCTACATTATATAAACTATTTTTTAGGTCAGTTAGAGTAGGTTGGAGATCAGGATGAATACTAAAAACTCAAGGTTTTATAGGTGCTATTTGGGCTTCGTGGTCACTATTATTTTACTTTCTTTTTGGTACTTGTAGTTTTTCCTTTCATTTTTAGTAGTTATTACATGACATTTGATATATGTAATGGTTTTATTTTATATTAAAGTATAGGATGGAGTTATTTGGTTTCGATCTTATATCCCTCTTCTATATGGGTTCTCATAGAAGTCAGTCGCTATCATCTATTTTTTTCTATACCCTTGGGGCTAGTTTCCACCCAGGGCCTACTAGAGGCGGGACTGGGGAGGTCAATATCTCCCTTCTCCCATTAACGGACTAGGAGGGGTGAAATTTTAAAGGAGGGGTTGGGACATAAATTTTACTAAATATATAACTTTGAGTTCATTTAATAAATATATTTAATGTTTTCAAGTATAATTTATTCCAATTATTAATTTATATAATAATATTTATTCACATATAAATATGATTTTTAATGAACGCACATTTGAAACCATAGGATATGTGTATGTATGTGTGTGAAAACCAATTCATAAATATGCGTATGTATATACAATGCATATAATGTTATGTTTATTTAAATTTAAATAATTTAAATAAAATTAATTTCTAATTATATATAAATGTGTTATAAATATAATAACACTAATTGCATATGATCACCCATTCGACGGGAACAGGTGTTTTCTGCTCTGCATTACGTCGGGGGATCGGACCCAACAGGTCAAATCCACCCCCCCCCCCTCGCAAAAAAAATTAGGGGTGGTATATATATGTTTATCAAGATGGTGATGGAGATGGTAAAAGATAATAGGCGAGGAGGCGCTGGTAGTGGATGAAGTGGTACAGGCCAATGACTAATGGGAGGTGGTGGCAGCAAGCAGTCGAGTGACCACATGTGGCTGGCCTGATCCATAAGTAGAAACAAGTGAGTATGTAACACCCGAAAAATTTAGTTTAAAATAATAACAAGGTATATAAATTTTTTAATATGTTACATCGGTCATTAATTGAATTGTGATATACTATAGAAATATTATTTTTTACATGCGATCGTTATAACCTAGTCATTGAATTAGTGATTATGAATATGTGTAACCATATTATGAAATATATGTATAATGTTCCTACTCAATACAAACATATTAGTTTATTTTTAGGAAATTAGTACTCAATTTTTAGTAAATTCATTATTTTATTTCAAAAATAACGTCTCATCAGAAGCACTATTTTTATTGAATTTTGTTTGTAAATAATATAATCAATTTCAATATATTCTATAATTTTTAATTTTTAATTTGAAATTAATTTTTTAAATCATCATATAAAAACTAATGTAGTGTGAAATTTTAGTATTTTTTAAAATGAATAATTTTCAATTGAATAATGAAATATAGAAATTTTTTAAATAATTTCATTTCTTTTCATTAAAAAAAGTGATTTAAAGGTGCCATTTTATTTTGGATTTGGTATTAAATCAAAATTTGATCCCTTTTTTATAATAATATAAATAATTACATTTGAATCGTTAATATTCATGATTTTGATATATGTTGATTTTTATGTTTAAAAATGCATTTTTTCTAAAAAAAATTGTCTCATTTTGAGAATTCATAATAAAACTAATTATGAAATTTCTATAAAAATAATTTTGGAAAATATACATCATATTTAGTATCATTTGATTAAAATTTGGAAAATAGATCCATTTTAGTTTTTTCATTATTAATAGTAACCATGGTAAATATTTTCAACCTCAATAAGGGTAAAACATATGAAACAAGATAAAAAAAATATGGGATAATACTTTAAAATAACCCTAAAATTTTACTTTAGTCTATTGGATGAGTGATTTTTGACCATAATCATCCAAGATTCAATGTTAAAGAAATTTTATGCCATTTTCCTTTCATAATTAATTATATATTATTTTATATAAAGTAAGATACAAAATGTCACTCTATTTTCTTTTAAAAACATTAATATTTTATCATGGGGATAAAAAGAGGTTGTTATTTGTTTTAAATGTCTATTTTGTATATTAATAAATTATTTTTATAAAATTAATTTATTATTAATTTTTAATGATGGTTTTATTGTAAGGGTTGGTGTCCTGAGAACCAACTGTTTTGTACTTTGATTACATGAATGTTCACTTATTATATATTATTCATTGTTCTACATAACTATAATATAATAATGTCCCATAATATTTGTTGCATTGATAAGGTCATGGAAGATCCCCACTATAATGAGAACCTTGAAATACTATAACAATATTCTTAAATAAATTTCTACGATTGGATGACATACAATGATAGGAAACATAGTATACAGACCGTCATGTGCGAGTACTCGTAAGAAGACGAGACTCTCTCTCATGGAGTTCGCACTTGGTAATATCCAAGATGGGTGATTATGTGAACAGACCCGCCAATAGAAATTCTGCATGTCTTGGTGTCATCGGACATTTCTATCTACGAACGTGTGTAATGGTCCTTAGACAGGAAGATTATCATTAACTCATGTCATGACTTGCGCACTTAGATTTATAGACGAAAACTGTTATGAAGATAGTTGGCGGGAAGTAGGGTACGTTGGGTGCGTCACGAGTGACATGTTGTTAATGGATAAGTCGAGGAAGGATTTATACCTTCCATTTATGGAAGTTAATATCTTGGTCCTTTGATTGAGATAGAATTTTCGCATTAAATTCCATGTCCATGGTGTGAACGATGAGTTTATTTCAAGTAGTCAAGGAACGATGGATCAAGAATATAGGTTTATGACACTACCATGAAACCTGCTTGATGAGATATTGAGACAAAGGGATTAAATTACACAGTAAGCGTTCGTATGAGGTGATACGTCAATGCGTCATCAACTTCTTTCTCTTGGGTGCCTTGACCCGTTGCTAGACAGTAATCTTGGACTTCAGGCAAGCTTACTTAATGCCAACGAGAAAGAGGCCTAGAGGGTCACACACTAAGTGTATTCAAGTATCTCAAGTAGAATAAAGATTATTCCCATACGTGGTTTAATAATTATTCAAGGAATCCTAAATCATTTTAATGATGGAGGAAGAAGGAAATGAATAAATGTAAACAAGATATACACGTCGTGTACATTTAATGTACACGCCGTGTAGTTTTCGATGAAAAAAAAGTACACGCCGTGTATTTATTAATACACGCTATGTAGTTTTTCCAGTCGGGATTTTGAGGATATAATATTGTTTTAAATGATATTTAATATAATCAGCATGGGCGCATATCAAGGAATTAATTATTCGACATGGGGGGTTTTAAATAAGATTCAATGAAATAAATAAAACGTGTAACGCATTTATTTATTGTCATAACTCTACAACCTCAAACCTGATTATAAATATCCTCACAACCCCAACTCTTTTCCTAGCCCTGTGTGAGACACAAAAATTCTGGAGAATTATTACAAGGCCGAAAGAACCTCTTCCTCCAATAATTCTCTCAAGACCGAGAGAGATCCTCTTCCATTGGATCAAGACGATCTAAGGCGGACAACGCAAGCAAAGGCTTCTCCACGCTAGCACCCAGAGAATCCTTTGGCGACGTCCAGAGATACGAGGTACACATGTGGATCACTACTGGAGGGAGTCTACACTTGGCTTCTGTGACGCAATGACGGATCACATCGACAACGTGATCAAGAACATCAACGAAGAAAGAAAACCCAAAAAGTTATTTATTTATAATTAATTAAATTAATTATAATCAACCTATAATGATCCTTGTTTGTGGTTCCGGGACAAACCTTATTCATTGTCTTTTTCTTTGATTCGATCTGTGGAGACCGGTGTATATTGTCGTATTGATCCCGAATTGATCATTGCTAATGAAAAAAGGCTAAGTGGGCACATCCACCCACGCGCTTCCGCTATGCCTGAAACCATCAAATGGTATCAGAGCGAGGTTACAACGTTGATTATAGTTATTTAATTTTCATTGATAATTTAAGCATTTATATTTGATTCAATTCGAAATAAATCGTTCTATAAATCTGAATAAATGAGATCTGTTCTTCCTCCTTCGTTTCTCGATTCATATCGCAGAAACGGCCTTTAAATTATAATTTTGATTAAAATAAAAACGAGGAACTCATCCGGAGAAGCTTCTCTTTCTGTCTGTACAACACGGGATTACACGGCATGTACTTAAAACTACACGCCGTGTACTTAGGTTCAACGAACCGGCACTGGTCCGCCAAACCACACCGTGTGAATTGATTATCCCTAAGTTTTAATAATTACTTTTTGACCATAATTGAACGGCGCGTGGAAACCGGAATACACGGCATGTTTGTTGGAGCAACATGTCGTGTATTCCGTTCCGGCACAGGTGAAATAGTGTACAAAGATAAGCCGCATACCGCGTACATGGGATTTCCAGGCCGGTTACAGCGTAACAAGGAAGTACACGCCGTGTATGATTTATCTACACGCCGTATACACCAAAATTTCCAATGTACAGAAAACACGCCAAAGCCCCGGCGTGTTCTTTGGATAAAGGGTGAAAAGAACAATACACACAGTGTAATCATAAACTACACGTCGTGTACTTTACAGAAATGGAATTTCACCAGGTTTCCTCCAATGTACAAATACTCAAACATGGAATATGGATGAGAAGAATCTCAAGGAAATTCAGAAAGGAATTTAAGATAAATAATTGATTAATTATAAGATCATAATTAATTGAATTCGAGTGCGTCTTATCTTAAATAAAAGAATGATTAAAATAATTTGAATTCTAAATATGTGTAAATGTCGTTGCATGCTATAGATGATCATGAGCTAGACCAAAGACCATTTTTATGTGTATGGTTTAATCAAAATTTATTTAATTTAAATTTTTTGGCCTGTGAGCCATCTTCCAATAAAATGTAGGGCCTGTGTTCCCATGGTTTCTATAATGTAAACCCATGTAATGTAGGATCTCCCAAGCCATAGGAGACGGTTCAAATCCCAAAGCCGAGGCAAAACCGATGCAAGAAGATGCAAAGGTGGACATGTGGGAGCTGCAAAACATGAACCAACAGGTTCAAGGTGTTTTCCCTAGGTCAGGGTTAGCTTATCAAAACCGCTAGATAAGCTGACCAATAGAAGCTCATGATCATGCCATCTTATTTAATTTATGTCTGATTGCATGGTTTATTTATTATGTATGTGTTGTCGCGATCACATAATTAATAAAATGAACAAGCATGAAAAGATGGAATAAAATAAAAACCGGACTATGCATAAACATTATCAGAACATGGTTAATCACTTAAGCAAGCATCACTTAATATTAACAAGCATGTGATAATGCAAAACTACACATAAAGACTAAAATCCCTCAATACCATATTAAGTCAGACCATGCCTTCTGTTACCTTATTAAGGGAAAGACTCAATAAAACTATGTTTTTGACCAACCCTTGTTGGGACACTTACTTTTATAAAGGAAGCCCTTATGAAAGGTTTCGGGTTGACTTAGCCATATTACATCAAGAGAAGTATCCCTTGCTATACTTTATGTAATATTGGAGGCAAGAGTTGAGGAAATCCAAGTCAGGATTTTAAGATTGGGGAGTCCACTCAATAGCTCAAGGAACTGTAAGCTCACAGTTGTCAAAGACCTGCCTACCTAAATACCTTCAAATAGCTTGACCAACCCTTGTTGGGGTTATGCGAAGGGAAATATGGATCCTTTCCACTAGAATTTCAAAGAAACTGGACATTTTGAGTTCAATGGTGAGGGCCATTGGGACTTGATAAAATAGTGGGAGAATTAATTAATTCATTCATTATTTCTCATAAATTATAATCAAGAAAGTACTAATAAATCTGCTCTTTTAAATTGTAGAATCAAGATGACAAACTCATCAACCACATTTTCTCTGTGATCAATACTGGATAAAGACAATATCCTCACTGGCAGTAACTTTCAGGAATGGTTTAGGAGCCTTCGGGTTATCCTATGCCATGAACGAAAGTTTTACGTGCTGGAGTCCTCACTTCCTGATTCTCCTGCCCGAGGGGTGAGTGATGAAGATTTCCTGGTCTATGATCAAAATTTTAATGATGCTATCGACATTTAACGTTTGATGTTATCATCAATGTCTAGTGAGCTCATGAAGTCTCATGAAGACATGGATGCCTATAGCATGCTCGAGCACCTCCATGGTCTATACCAGGAAAGAGCAAGACAAGAAATGTTGGAGATCTCCAAGGCTCTATTTCAGAGCAAGCTTGGAGAGGGTGCCCCAGCTGGGCCTCATGTAGTCATGCTCATTGGCTACATTGAACGCTTGGAGGTTCTAGGGTTCAAACTCCCCAAAGAACTGGGCACCGATCTCATTCTTGCATCACTCTCCGAGAGCTTCTCAAACTTTGTTGTTAATTTCAAAATGAACAACATTGAGAATTCTCTATCTGATCTTCTTATCCTTATTCTCCAAGTAGATAATGACATGAAGCGTGAAAAGCCTTCTGTCCTTATGGTGAATAAAAGGAAAGGGAAGGTTAAGAGATTTAAGCCCAAAGCTTCTTCAAGGCCTTCCAAGAAAAGGAAGATCAAAGGGGAGGCAAAGGAACAGGATGCTTTTTGTTTTGCATGTGGCAAGAAGGGCCACTGGAAGAAAAATTGCACCCAGCCAAGGAAGCAAGGGGAAGCTTCAGGTGCGTTTGTTATCGAATGCAATCTATCTATTTTTACTAATTGGGTATTAGATACTCCTTGTGGTTCTCACATCTGTATCCAAATATAGGAACCAAGTAGATTCAAAAAGATTTATCGAGGTGAGGTGTATCTACGAGCAGCCAACGGAGCCAGACTCGCTATTGTAGCTGTCGGAGACTACCACCTCACATTGCCTACTTGGATGGTCTTGGTTTTTAAAGGTTGTTATTATGTGATTTCTATTACTAAAACCATTATTTCATTATCCAGATTAGATACTGATGGATTCATATTCAAGTTTGGAAATCAATGTTGCTACTTTTATAAAGATAGCATTTGTTTTGGGAGGGAACATTTATATAACGGCCTTTATGTGTTAGACTACACAAACCAAGTAATGGCAATTGATAACAAAGTTAATTCACATGACTCATACCACACCCAACTTTGTCATCACTAGCTAGGTCATGTTAATGAGAAACGTTTGACAAAATTACATCAAGATGGGTATTTAGATTCTTTCGCACTAAAACCACTTGGTGTATGTCACGCGTGTCTACAAGGCAAAATGACCAAAGCCCCATTTAGTGGGAAAGGTGAATGAGATAAAGAACTTCTAGAATTAGTTCACACAGATGTGTGTGGACCATTTTCAGTTGATGAAAGGGGTGGGTTCTTTTACTTCATAACTTTTACTGATGATTTTAGTAGATATGGATATATCTACTTAATGAGGTATAATTCAGATTATTTTGATCAGTTCAAAGAATAAAAGAATGAAGTTTAGAACCATCTTGGTAAGAAGATTAAGAAACTCCGCTCAGACAGAGGAGGAGAATATCTTAATCAGGACTTCATTGATTTCTTACGGGAGTTTGGGATTCTATCTCAACTCACTCTTCCTTAAAAGCCACAATGGAATGGTGTAAGCGAAAGGACGAACAGCAACCTGTTGGACATGGTGAGATCAATGATGAGTCATTCGAGTCTTCCATTATCCTTTTGGGGATATGCATTACAAACAGCAGTGCACATACTAAACCAAGTACCAACTAAATCGATAAATGGTATTCCATACGATTTATGGAGTGGACGCAAAGTTATGTTATCGAATTTACATGTGGGGGGTAGCGAAGCATTTGTTAAGGCCTCTTCAGGTAACAAACTGGCACCCTTAGGCACAAAGTGTATCTTTATAGGATATCCCAAGGAAACAAAGGGATATTACCTATACAACCCCTCAGAAAAAAAGGTTACAGTGGTAAGACACGCCATATTCCTTGGGAGGGAGCACATCTCCAAAAGAGATAGTGGGAGAAAGATAGACTTTGATGAAGTCGAGGCTCAAGATACACATGACTTGGTACAAGAACAGATTCCACAAAGTCCTGTGGAAGAACAATCTATTCCAGAGACACAAGAACTACATAGGAGAATGAGAGAGGTGAGAGAACTAGAACGATATGGTTTTCTTGTCACCGAGGATGGTGACTCATTATTGGTTGACAATGATGATCCTCTTACCTATAAGGAAGAAGTTGAAGGCACAGACATTGCCAAGTGGCAAGAAGCCCTGAATTCTGAAATGGATTCCATGTACCAAAACCAAGTCTTGATTTTGGTAGATCATCTAGTTGATGTAAAGCCTATTGGTAATAAATGGGTATTCAAGAAGAAACTGGACATGGAGGGGCAAGTCAGCACCTACAAGGAACGACTGGTTGCAAAAGGTTTTACACAGCATCAAGGAATTGAGTATGATGAAACCTTTTCACCGGTTGCGATGATGAAATCCATCATAATCCTCTTGTCCATTGCTGCTTACCATGACTATGAAATTTGGCAAATGGATGTCAAAACAGCTTTCCATAACGGGAACCTCTAGGATGATGTCTACATGACACAACCTAAAGGGTTTGTGACTCTAAAATATGCCAACAAGGTATGAAAGTTATAGAAATCCATTTATGGATTAAAGAAAGCATCAAGATCATGGAACATTTGTTTGGATGAAACTGTAATGGAATTTGGCTTTGTAAAGAACAAATGTGAGCCTTGTGTCTACAAGAGGTTTAGTGAGAGTGCAGTCATTTTCCTAATAGTATATGTTGATGACATATTACTAATTGGAAACGAAGTACCTATCTTATAGTCAGTTAAGGCATGGTTTCATAAATGTTTCTCCATGAAAGACTTGGGCGAGGCAGCATATATTCTTGGGATAAATATCCATCGTGATAGATCCAAGAGAATGCTGGGCCTGAGTCAAAGTACATACATTGACAAGATACTGAAGAGATTCAGTATGGAACAATCCAAGAGGGGATTGTTGCCAGTGTCACATGGCATTCATCTTTCCAAGAAAATGTGTCCTCAGACACATGAGGAAATAAAGAGAATTTCAAGGATCCCTTATGCATCCACGATTGGGTCAGTCATGTATGATATGCTATGAACGAGGCTAGATGTTTCTTATGCATTAAGTGCGGTAGGCAGATATCAAGCTGATCAAGGAGACCGCCATTGGTGGTAGTCAAGACTATCCTTAAGTATCTGACGCATACTAAGGATATGTTCCAGATTTGTTGAGGAGATGAGGAACTAGTCATCAGAGGACATGTAGATGCTAGTTTCCAGACTGATCAAGATGACATGAAGTCACAGACTGGATACATCTCCAGTTTGAATGGAGGTGTAGTGAGTAGGAAGAGCTCAAAGCAAAGTGTGGTGGAAGATACTACACCAGAGTCCGAGTATATCGCAGCTTCTGAGGCAGCTAAAGAAGTGGTATGGATGCGAATCTTTGTCCAAGAGCTGGATGTAGTACCGAGTAGTAAATATCCTATCACACTCTATTGTGATAATACTGCACCGGTGGCACTTGCAAAAGAGCCAAGGTCACATCATTGGACAAAGCACATATTTCGGAAGTATCATCTCTTGAGGGATTTTTCTCAGAGAGGTGAAGTTGCAGTGAGCAGTATTTCCATGGAAGACAACATGGCGGACCCCTTTACTAAAGCTTTGACTCAGCAGAAACATGATCATCATGTGAGGTCTAGCGGACTAAAAGTCGTAGGCAGTTGGCTCTAGTCCAAGTGGTTTGTAAGGGTTGGTGTCTTGAGAACCATCTATTTTGTACTTTGATTACATGAATGTTCACTTATTATATATTTTTCATTGTTCTGCATAACTATAATATAATAATGTCTCAGAATTTTTGTTGCATTGATAAGGTCATGGCAGATCCCTGCTATGATGAGAACCTTGAAATGCTATAACAATATTCTTAAATAAAGTTTTACAGTTGGATGACATACTATGATAGGATACATAGTATACAGACCATCATGTGCGAGTACTCGTAAGAAGATGAGACTCTCTCTCATGGAGTTCACACTTGGTAATCTCCAAGATGGGAGATTATTAGAAAAGACCCTCCAGTAGCAATTATGCATGTCTTGGTGTCATCGGACATTGCTATCTATGAGTGTGTGTAATGGTCCTTAGACTGAAAGATTATCATTAACTCATGTCATGACTTGTGCACTTAGATTTACTGAAAAAAACTGTCACAAAGACAGTTGGCGGGAAGTAGGGTATGTCGGTTGCGTCACGAGTGACATGTTGTTAATGGATAAGTCGAGGAAGGATTTGTCCCTTCCATTTATGGAAGTTGATATCTCGGCCCTTTGATTGAAATAGAACTATCTCATTAAATTCCATGTCCATGGTGTGAATGACGAGTTTATTTCAGGTAGTCAAATAATGACAGATCAAGCATATAGGTTTATGACACAGCCATGAAACCTTCTTGATGAGATATCGAGACAAAGGGATTAAATTACACAGTAAGCGTTCGTATGAGGTGATACATCAATGCATCGTCAACTTCTTTCTCTAGTGTGCCTTGACTCATTGCTAGATAGTAATCTTGGAATTTAGGCAAGCTTGCCTAATGCCAATGAGAAAGAGGCCTAGAGGGTCACACACTAAGTGTATTCAAGTATCTCAAGTAGAATAAAGATTATTCCTGTACGTGGTTTAATAATTATTCAAGGAAGCCTAAATCGTTTTAATGATGGAGGAAGAAGGAAATGAATAAATGAAAACAAGATATACACGCTGTGTACATTGAATGTACACGCCGTGTAGTTTTCTATGAAAAACAAGTACATGCCGTGTATTTATTAATACATGCCATGTAGTTTTTCCAGTCGGGATTTTGAGGATATAATATTGTTTTAAATGATATTTATTATAATCAGTGTGGGCGCATGTCAAGGAATTAATTATTCGAAATGGGGGTTTTAAATAAGAGTCAATGAAATAAATAAAATGCGTAACGCATTTATTTATTGTCATAACTCTACAACCTCAAACCTGATTATAAATATCCTCACAACCCCAACTCTTTTCCTACCCCTGTGTGAGACACAACAATTCTGGAGAATTCTTTCAAGGCCGAAAGAACCTCTTCCTCCAAGAACGCTCTCATGACCGAGAGAGATCCTCTTCCATTGGATCAAGACGGTCTAAGGCAGACAACGCAAGCAAAGGCTTCTCCACGCTAGCACCCGGAGAATCCTTTGGTGACATCAAGAGATACGAGGTACACGTGTGGATCACCGCTAGAGGGAGTCTACACTTGGATTCTGTGACGCAACGACAGATCACATCGACAACGTGATCAAGACCATAAACTAAGAAAGAACACCAAAAAGGTATTTCTTTATAATTAATTAAATTAATTATAATCAACCTATAACGATCCTTGTTTGTGGTTCCAGGACAAACCTTCTTATTTGTCTTTTTCTATGATTCGATCCGTGGAGACTGGCGTTTATCGTCGTATTGATCCCGGATGGATCATTGCTAATGACAAAAAGCCAAGTGGGAACAACCACCCATGTGCTTCCGCTGCACCCGGAACATTCATTAATTCCCTTAAATTCTTATTCAACACAGACAAATTTCTTATGCAAGCATTAGAAAAAATTAATAAAAAATTTTAAAAAGCATAAAATAAATATTTTTGGATGAATTATAGTGTGCCACTAATTTTATAGGTAATTAGAATGTTCAAGTGATTGTGAAAGGGTAAATATTTGAAATAAATTTTGTTAATACTTACTTTAAATTCAAATTAAATTAATATTCTAAAAAATGAAATTAATTATATTTTATGTTATTTAATATTTTATTAAATGATTTGAACGTCATTAAATTTTTAAATAGTACAAGGTGGATGGTATATGGTGAAAATTTTCATTAATTTACCATTTTTGTATCAATTTTTACCTTATAAGTAAATTTATATCCTTTAACAATTGAAAAATGTGTTACAATAGTCGAGGAAAAAAGGGGTTAATGGGGGATTAAACTATAGAGATAAGGGTAAAAATAACCAAAAAACTTGAATAAATCCAACTGGATGAGTTTATTTAGATCCTATATCATATTTATTATTAAATTAATCCAATTTGTAACAACTTATCTATGAATTTATCTTTATAGTATTTTTATGTTTTAAAAAAATACTAGAGTGACCCATACCTCTCTTATAAAAAGACACCCCCTTCTCTTGTTTACACTGCCTTAAGCCTCCTATCTTGACAAAAACCTTCCCAATTGTATTCTAAAATTTTTTATACATTAATTATGGGTATTTTTATTCTTAAAATATCATTCTAAATGTATTAAACATGGAATATAAAAGAGGTCTATGGAATAAGAGGTAATCATCTTTCCCAACCACTTTCAATTTATTTCTTCTTTTACCTCCACTAAATCGATGGTATACATTCTAAAATAATTAATTCAGTGTCTAAAATATAAAAAATTATTATTATGATGTATCTACCATTTTACACATTCTTTTAATCAAATAAGAAATCAAAATTATCGCTCATGCATACATATGGACAACTTCCTCTACTTAGTTATATGATTCGTTCTCCATCACCACGATTCATCATTGGTTATTATTATGAATTTAATTTTTATATATTTTATTTATGATGTCATTATAATTCTATAATTGTAACATTTTATCTACCTTATTACATTTTTTTCCATTGAAATTTGATAATGTTTCTACTGGGCACATGTAGACTACAACCTCCATGAAGTGATTTGATTCATTTTTCATTTTCACTTTACGTGGACGATAATAAGTACATATTTAATGAATATATGGGATATATATGATATGATAATTATTATGTAAATGTTAATTTTTATATACCTTCATTTCGTTCCAACCATCACAAAGTGGAAGCATTACTCGTGCGTATATATGGACTACCCTCTCCATGAAGTGATGTTACTCATTTTTCATCAATGCTTTATATGGATAATTATAAATGTGTATATAATGAAAAAATTTAATATTTATTTAATTATTAATTTTATTTATAAAATTAATCCATAACTTGAGTTTATCTATTAAAACTATTGAATCGAAACTAACATGCAAAATAAAAGAGTTTTCACTTGAATATTCATTTTAATGATGAAATTATTAATAAAATAAAAATTATAAATTATAAATTAATTATAGAAAGTAAGTTATGTATTAATATGGCTATATAATATATTTATAATAAATATATATTTATTATACTTGATATTTTAATGCATGTGAAGAAATATGGAACTTTACGTAAGGGGATTTCTCAACTCACTTTTGTCTTCATTAGACATATGTGATATTTGCCACTTGTTTCTTTAAAGAGGTGTATATACTACCCATTTGATATGATATATCATGAATCCATTTATATTCATTGTATTTAAATTTTCATTTTCTTTTTTTCTTTTTTGGGGGTTATGATTCAAAAGTTACCAAAACGGTAAGGTATTTATGTTTCAATCTCATTTTAGTAGGGATAATTTATGCATGAATTTCTATTGAGTAAAATTATATTATCCTTATTTGAAAAATTCCTTCAATTTTATTATCCTTTGGTTATTCATGTAATTTTCATTTAATATTATCGTTTTCCTCCCATTGTTACTTAAAATGATCCTGAAAATGTTTTTAAGAAAAATATAATATTTTTTCCTTTAGTTTGGAATATTTTTAATTTATATCAATGTTTTCATTAAAATTATATAAATAATTTCATTACTATTATCCTATGAAAATTTAATGAAATTTTTACCCATGAATTAGTTCTAATAAAAATGTTTCAAAGTAATATTCTTTTCATTTTTTGAAGATGGAACATATGATTATTACCAAAAATGTGGACATAATCATTTTTTTAACATAAAAAACATGAACAATGCATTTTCCATGAAATACTTTCTCCTTCCTATCAAAAATTTACATCAGGATATATACCAACAAATAATATATCTTTAGGTCACTGTGATCCCATCTGATCATATGGTCTAGAACAGGTTGACCATTTTCAACTGAGATACGTGGAACACGTTTTTCACTTCCTCGAATCGTGGTGGTAATTACAAATGATATTCCACCTCTCCAACATGTTACAGTATATCAAAAGGGACTATGTATCGAAGATACACCTTTCCCTTTTTCGCAAAATTTTGATGTTCAAGCCTTATAGAGATCCTCAAGAACATGTGATCTCCCACTATGAACGATAATGTCCATCGATGATGATCCGCATATGATTTATGATGACTCTATGCCATCTCCATCCATTTCATGATTAATTAAATATTATACATTGTCTATTGAACAAGGATCATCCAAAATTGTGAAGTATTACCGATTTCTACAAAAAAAAAGTGGAGAATGACAAGGATCCCCATACAATTATTTAAAATGAGACATTTGTATCAAGGACTAATAGTTGTTGTTATATGAGAACTCCACTAATGGTATGTTCTCTTCCCATGAGACACCAAAATACAATACACAATCTGAAAAAATGTATTCAAATATAAGTATCATCATTTTGGATTTCCCATCCATCTAAGGATGAAACACCATAATCATAGTCTATGAAGTCCCAGGGGATTTCTGTAAGGATTTCTAGAAGTGAGACATGAATCTCATATCTCTGTCTAATGTGCTCGAAACTAGTATTCCTTGTCTATTTACCACTTATTGGATATATAATTAGGATAGATCCTCTATCATATGAGTTTCAAGAATATAAATGAAGTGGTCCGACTTGGTGAGTCGATCCACAATCACCCATATTTCATTGTGTTTCTGAACCATTATTGGGAGACCTGTTACAAAATCCATATCTATTTTCTCTCATTTCCACACTAGAATAGGTAATGGTTGCAACATACCTTTTGGTCACTGATGTTCTTCTTTTACTTACTGAAAAGTTAAGTATCTTGAAAAAAACTTATCAACCTTATTTTTCAGGCTGACCCACCAAAACTATGATTTCAATGCATTATACATATTCTATATTCATGGATGTACAACCTATCTCAAATGGTGGTGATCCTGAAGAATTTGTTCCTAACAAGCCATAGGTACACCCATCTAGTTTATAAAGCACAAAACTGAACTCTCGTCTAGCCTCCATCCCTCAATGGTCTCCCCACCATTGATTTTTGATCTCATCACCTTGCATATTGTATTAGATTTATGTACCTCCTTAACAATTTTTACCAAATTAGGAGAAAAAAACTAAGAAAAAAACCACAACATCACCTCGGTCTTCACATTACAAATTCTTGTCACCTATGACTGACATCAACTACCACTCATCTAAATATTATTTTTCCAACTGAGTATACAAATTTCTACTTAATATTTACAGCCACCAAATTTCCTTTACCCAGGGTATACATCACATCAAAGTCAAACATTTTGAGATACTCCATCCATCTTTTCTTCCTCATATTCAAATATCATTGTGAGAAGATATGTTTCGAGTTCTTATGATCTATGAACACAACAAATTTCTCATGAAAGAGATACTGAACATGTTTTTTTTAAATCATGGATGACTACAACTAAATTCAAATCCTGTATTGGGTAGTTCTTCTCATTCACCCTTAACAAACTTGAGCCATAAGAAAAAAAATGATCTCTTTTTTTGATAACACACCCCATCCTAGATCTTGAAGCATCACAATAGACCCTATACCCCTGTCTAGATTCTGAAAATATCTAGATTGGTGCTGATTTGAGGTGATCTTTCATCTCTTGAAAATAATTCTAACTTTCATTAGTCTATTGCAATAGAACATTATTATTTTTCAAAGTTGTCATAGGTGAAGCTAGTCGTGAGGAATAATGCACAAAGCATTGGTAATAACCAGATAGACCAAGGAAACTCTTTATCTCAAAAACATTATTCGATGGTTTCCAATATATAATATCCTCTATATTCTATTAATCCACTAAAATCTCTCTTTCAAAAATTACATGTCCAAGAAAGTGTACCTCTTATATCCAAAAATCACACTTTGATAATTTTTCATACAATCAATGTTCTCTCAAAATTTCTAACATTTTAAGTGTTGGTAATTCTTATCCTTTTTCCATGAATTCACTAATAAGTCATACAAAAACACTACACCAAAAGAATATAGATATCACTGAAACATTTGATTCACCAGCGCAATAAAGACTGCTGATACATTTGTGAAAGTCAATACAATATATTGGTAATGGACATATCTAATTATAAAAGTTGTCTTTGCTATAAGCTCCTTTCGAACAAGAAATTGGTGATATCCTGGTTGCAATTCAATCTTATATAATCACTAATATACCCTTAATTGATCGAATAGATCATCAATACATGGAATTGGATACCGATTATTTGTTGTAACTTGATTGAGCTTGAGATAATCCACACATAGCTTATTGTTACATCCTCCTTCTTGATGAACTAGATTGGTGCCTTCCATAGATACCTGCTTGATATAATGAACCCCTTCATTTCCACATCATTCAACAACACATTCAACTCCATTAATTCTCTTTTTCTCATTCGATAAGATAGAAGTGAAATAGGACTCATCCGTGGGAGGATATCAATCATAAAATCCACTTCTCTTATAATTAAAAACCCTATGAAATTTTTGGGAAACACATCAAAAAATGGATCCTCTACTACTGGAAAATGTTTATTCCAAATCTCTTCAATCAATGAAAAATTCTACATGGCCAATTGGAAAGGTATTGTTCCAACTACAGGTTCCAACAAGCTCATTTCACCCATCTTCACATTCCTTTCTCCTCTAAATAGATGCCCAATACCATCCTTGGTCATGAAAATAACTTTTATTTTATAACAATCAATGTCGGGCTTGAATATTTTCAACCAATCCATACACATGATTACATCATAGACATCTGTGTGCAGTGTAAGGAAATCTCATTTCAGTGTGGATCTATCAATGGTAATATAACATTCTCTGTATAGAAATGCTCTATATTCTCTTTTCCCAATAGGAGTTTAAATTTTTATCATAGAAGTAATTGTATCAAGTTTTCAACATATATAATTAACATCACAAGAATCAATAATCGAATGTGATGCAACAATATCAAATAGAACTTTCATTAGGGTGTAATTCAAAAGGATCATACCTCTCACCTTAGATGGTCCAGTCTAATCATCCATAATAACCTTCTCAGATCTATATAATTGCTTCATTAATGCACATTGTTATTTGTTTCTGTATAAATATTTACCTTGTTGAGGAGTATTTGTATTCCTAGATTCACCTTGGATAGCTATGTTCTACTGATGATACTGGTTCGACTACCCTCACCCCATTGAAACATAGGATTCATGTCACACCTAAGAAGTGTCTCTAGCACTTGACCTCAGAGCACTAAGACAATAGCACTAAATATTCCCCATCTTTTTGAAATTATGTAATTCTTTTGGTGGTTTCATAAACTCTTGCTTCAGGTGTTCTAAGGAACCAAATTGGAGACATCCCTCTTTTGTCGTGGGTCTCGGAGGAAGATTCGTCGATCTAGCCATTTGATTTTGATTCATGCTCCCACCTAGGAAGTAGGAATACCTCTTCTACTTGCCTCTATAATTAGATTTCCCACAAGTTCTCATGGGTATAAACATACTTCCCCCTCCCATAGATCATGAGATATCCCTTTCAGTCACTATTTTCTAATTGACCATCTTTGTATAGCTAGTGATATAGAGTACCAAAATCTTAGAGTGAATATCCAGTCTCAAACCTGATTCAAATTTGCATGCCTTTAAGTATTCACTTGCAATAAATTTTGGTGAAAAGTGCACTAAATTAATGAATTTGGCCGCATATATAGAGACGTAAATATTTTCCTGTTTCAGGCTGAAGAAGTCTATTGTTCATTGGATCTTGAAAGTGTGGGGATAGAATTGTTTGTTGAATAATTCCTAAAAATCCTCCCAACCCAGGCCTTGATCCACTTTATTGTGAACCACAATATCCCACCATAGGCATGCAATATCCTCCTGCATAAGTGTCACCATCTTGAATTTCAGTTCTACTGGTGTGCCAATGAAATTAAAGATATGATTCATCATATTCAACCACACATCTTCCCTTTCTAGTTTGAATAACCCCAAAATATTGGTGGATTCTACTTCTATAACAGGATGGAATGATCCATAATTCATGTCTCATCCCTTTGGTTCCCTATTTCCACAACTTTAAATACTTGGACGGTACTCTAAACTAGTGGTTAGTTCACATATGGCTTAGGTGCAACCACATTCTCAGTAGCTACTTTCGGTTGGTTTCTACAATGCCTATAGGGTGTCATTTTCTATATGAACAAAAAACATCACAATTCTCCATCTCTAGAAAATAAAGGCTTATAATTCAAATTCTACAACATCATACTATCACATCAATTCTTTCCAAAAAAACTTTTTATATGTTCTGTCATTTTCAATAAAATTCTATTTTCTTTTGAAAATAAAACTATTTTCAAAATACCATAATCATGCGATTTTTCAAAAACCTTCATTTGAAAACAACGTTCAACATATTTTCAAAAAAATACACTTTTTCAAAAAATCATAAATCATTACTCGAAATGATTTATACACTCCTTATGGGAATTTATTCATCTAATGCATGTCATGCTTGTCTCATTGGCTAAACCCAAGACAATGAGATTTCAAAATCCAATAAGTGTCTTCAAAACCATTATGTACCCTACTCATTAGTAACATGAGGTACAATATAAAAAGGTTATCTATGTATTTTAATTCTCTACATTTATAGTACAGACAATACTACTCCTTTCTATGATCCCAACTTAAGGAATAGCTCCAAGACTGACAAAACTGATGACTACTTATTCCACATGTAAAGGACCAAACTAATCCCACTTGCCTCAAATATACTTTTTGACCAAACAAAAAAGAAAATATTTTTAATATCCCACCCCTCCTCATTTGATTTAGTTGATGTGTTGGTGCAACTTTTACTTAAAAGACAACCACAAGACGCAAAAGGATAGAAAAAAATATTGAAGGGCTTCAACAAAAACGGGGGATGATTTTCTATTTTATATTTAAACAACATACCAAACTATCCATAACAAAACAAACCACTATATTATGCATAATAATAATGAAAGACCACTCAACATTTCATTTATCAAAGTCATACTAAATTCAAGTACAATAGAGGATGACTACAAACCCAATAAAACTTGAAGAAAAATACAACTCTAATGCACCACAAGTTCCATGGTCCAACTTCACAAAATAGACCAAGTATAATGAGGTGGTGCTAAAGAGGTGTAATAAATTTACCTTTACCAATGTCCCAGTAGATGATATCTAAAAAATCACTAGTTCTCCAAAGTAGGGGTTAGTACTAAAACTCTGTAGGTTTCCCCAATGACTTCCCAACTCACCCCACTAGGATAGAAAACATTTCAAAATTTATATAAAATAATTTCTAAAATTGTTTATAACTAAATATATGCAAATTTTATATCAATAATTTTTCCAACAAAATACAATTTTTAAATGAACAACCAAACATTTCATTAAAACCATTTCACAAATTCCATTTGGGATAACCATTCCATTCCACATATACAACCATGTAAGCTTCATTATGATAGTTTCATACTCATGATAGGACTCTCATCAATCTACTAAGTTGTCACAAGTTAATTATAATAAATTTTCCATTACACCTTAGGCACCAAGCACAAGGTCATATTTCAACCAAGCCTCATAAATGCACTATGAAGACACACACCATGTATGCCCAAAAAAACTTCCAATACAAACATGCCAAAACCCTTTCAATAAAACAACCTTATTAATGAAAACCATTTTCCAATAATCCATTTAAAAAATCCAAAAAATCCATTTTTTAAAAATCAACATTTTAAGATCAATAACCCAAACCACTTTGCACAAAAAATTACCACAATTCCACAAATTAACCAAACCCCATAAATTGTCACTAAGAAGTATTTATATTACAATTTTCAACAAAATTTCATAATATATTAAAATAAATTAAATAAATTTGATACTAATATAATAATTTCTTGAAAGGGGAGTCAAGTGGGAAGCCACCTACCCCGAGAGTTCTGGAGAAAATGATAAACAATGCAAAAAAAGTCATAAAACCTAGTTTAATCCCCACAAACCCACCTTAGATCACTTTCCCTAATATAAACCTGTAAAAATATAATAATATTTGACATATGAAAACTTTGATCTACCCATAGTGCACATAGAAATAAGAAACCCAGAGGGGGGAAGTATATCTATGAAAAATATCAATAATGATCAATAACGATCACATACCATAAGAATCGAGCTTCATACCACCAATGGAAGGAACCATATCACTTCAGATTCGATGAGGAGATATTTTACAACCTTTGAGAGACCAAAATCCTGATTTATGGATATTTTAGGTGAAAATAATATAGATAGAGGTTAAAACGAGTTAGATCTACAATTTAAGGACCTAACATTGACTCGCACATGGTTTAGTCATATAGTTCGGAAAACCATGCCCAAATCATTCTCCTTCCACTTCCTTAAGGATAGACCTCATATGGTCGTCTCACAAGTCTCCAAACTATGCTCCAACTATGCCGAAGCCACTTCCTCAAAATAACCAAATAAATTTTTCAATTTCCAGGATTTCTCCTTAGTGTACGTATGGTTTAGGAAAACTTGGTGCCACCCGTGTTCCATAAATTTTTTCCCTTGTATCAATGTGCACGGTTTCCTAAAAGTATTTCATGGTTTCCAAAAATTGTTCACCACTAGTGAAACTATATAAAAGCCCCAAAACTATTTCTAAAGTTCTCCATAATCTCCCAAACTTTACCCATATACTTTACATACATAAAATATATAACGATAGGGTTAATTACTTAAAACCTAGGGTACTAAAATTTTAATTATATTATGATCATTCTATAAATATAAAATAATACTTATCATATTTCCATAATGATCTTTAAATAATGAAAATGTTACTCTTGCGTACGTGCGGGTTACCATATCTATGATTATAACTTAGTTTACTTTTCATATCCATATTTAATGAAGGGATTTAAAATTATGATTGATTAATAATAAAAATATTATTTCATGAATATTATTCTGGATATGATGGACTAATGACTTATTTGACCATATTTGACTTAACAATTTCTTTTTGGACTCAAATATCAAATATTTTCAAAACATCTGACATGAATTTCATAATTAACTTATTATTATAACATGACATTAAGTGTTATAAAAGGAATAATAAACTTGAAAATGGTTCCAGATAAATTAAATAATTAAAATATGTTTATTATTCAAGACGGTAAATAGCATACATGATGAATCATACTCATGGTAAGGTATTTCATCTCAATCTCCTTTAATTAAGCCATAGTTTGATGTTATACACCCAAATTCTTTTATTAGGTGTATATACATCCCCACTAACTTATAATTAATTTATTTATTATAATATTATTTAATTTTTTGTAGAATTATTTTCTTTTATGGGGGTTAATATTTAAATATTCAACGTGTTATGGGACACCTTGAATGTTCAAAGATTTAATTGTCACATCTTTTTCTCCATGTAAATATTCTTTACATTATTTTACATTTTTCTTTATATGGATATAAATGTAATATAAAAAAAATTATATATTTTTAATTTCATAAAAAAAATCAATGGAAATATGTTCACATCTATTATATGGAAGGTTTTGAAAAATGACAGAAGGAATGTTCTTTTTATCGTATACTGTGAAAACAACCTTTATGTTTCCATAAACATTACTTGATATATGGATTCCTCTATAAGTATTCATGTTTCTAAAAGGAAAAGAAACCCCTTTATTCCCTTTTATGGATATTTTAATATCCAAAACGGGTTTTGAAAATATATTGGTTATTTCAATATATTGAAATTATTTCTTGTGATTACAAATTAAATTTTATGAGTGAAATGATTAAAATTGAAATCCTTTTTGTGTTAGGATTATATAGTGGTACTTATAAATTTTATGGGAAGTTATGTGATGAAATAAGGAAGGGTGGTTAATTGATAACCTCTATTCCATTGGGTATGGAAGTAGGCTGAATGGATATTCCATTTGTAATAGTGACATGTATAGAAGTCGACTAAATGGTTAGTCACTTTAACAATAATTATGCCCCAAGTTATATTTATCTATTTCCTATTATTTAAATTGGTTTTATGGTAATATTTTGATTAAAAAAAGGTATAAAATGAGATTATTTAAAAAATAAAGTATTTACTACTTATTAAGGGTGAAAAGTATTAATTTATGATAAATTTTTCAAGGGTTTTAATTTATATCAATGGACTAATGGTTTCCTTTATTTTATATCACTTATTGAGATTTTTATTCTCATTCCAAGTTTTTAATGTTGTTCATAGGACATATGGACGAGTAAGGATTTAGAGATGTCATGTTTAAATTTGTGAAGAGTTTTATAATAGTTGTCAAGCTTTATTTTAAATGTTTTAGATTATGGGAAAAAATGGATATTATTTTGAAGTGTACATGTTGTATTTTTATGGTTTTTTGTGTATGATTTGTGGCCTAATTCTCTAAAACTCTAAACCTAAAAAGATAATTGATGTGAAACAATGTAAAATTATTTACATAGCCCAACATTATGTAATGTTTTAAGGTCGAATCCTTATAGTTGGTATTAATTGATGGTTTAGATAACTTGGGATAATAGAATGTTTTCTTAAGATTTTGGGATAACATTATGAGTTTATAATTTTATGTTTGATCATAAGTTCAATGTCTTATAAACCCCATTTTAGGCTTCAAGTTATGAAAATTTAATGATTCTAATTGTATTTTTGGAGATAATCATTTTTTTAATTATGTGTTGTTAAATTTTGGGATGTAAAATGAAAGGAATGAGATAAATGTTGAGGTTAAAACATGTTACTATTATTTTTTATAATTTTATCATATTTTGGAAATTTTATAATAGTTTTATAGTTTAATAAAATGAAAACTCGTCAGATGGGTGACAACCCTTCACATCTGTCGAGGTCAGGAATTTTGAACCTACAATTGAATGGTGAAAAGGGTGAATTGCCTACCACTAGCCAACATGAAGTCCTGGTTATTATGACTTCATATTTTTAGTTAAATTATTTTATTGATTAAAAATGATTTGATTTTTAGAACATGTATTTTATCAAATAGACAACCATGGATTTCAATAATGATTTGCTGATTAATGGATTAAAGTTATTTTAGATGACTTTCATTATTTTGGGAATCCTATATGATCAATGTAACCAAAATAATATGGGATTTTTTTAGGAATAAGGGTTTAATGATATTTTAGAATTATATAGGATTTCATTGTACACTTTTGGTGATTCAGATTATTACTGAAATGGTTTTCATATCTTGAATATTATTAGGGAAGTGGCAATTTTGTATGATACTTTATTTAGAGATAATTCTTAAAATTTATCTTGGAGGATTATGGAGAAAATCAATTTGGGGATTAATAATTAGTCTAAAATGTCTTTTTTTAGCAATTTTAACCATATTTGTATGAGCTATGTTGAACTTTGAGAATTACTTTTAAATTTTAGAGATTAAAAGTAGTCTTTATTTTTTAAAGGTTTATTATATTTGGGAATTGTCATATATTTTCATAACAATTTGGGTTTTCATTAATGTTTAAAGAAATTAGGAATAAATATTTAATCTATAGTACCCCCAGTTTCTGGTATGTAACCCTTACTTGATTATTTTTATGGTTATAATGGGTAAGGGTGGTAGTTAGGATAGTTGGGAGAACTTTGGACTTGTCTTGGGGGCTAAAGGGAAGTCGCATGAGTGGCGCATAGTTCGCCTAACCATGTGGCCAAACCATGCATGGTGATCCTCTAGAGGTGGTAGATATACCAAGATTGGAGTACAGTTTGGGAGACCGTGCAAGGGGAAGTTGTGCGGGTAGTGTCTACCGCAAGATTAGTGCACGGTTTGCCTAACTGTGCGGTCAAACTGTGCATGGAGTCAGAATGAGATCCTTAAAAATAAGATCTCACTGATTTTTTTAAATAACTCACTTGTTTTTTACCCAAAATAGCCCTAAATTGGTATTTTACTTCTCCTAAGGACAAACAAGGTTCTCTCGTTGGTCCTAAGGCAATCCAAATGTTTCCCTTGGTGAATCGAAACCAGATTCTTGAGGTATATGATCATTCTTCTTCATTCTTAATTGTTTCTTAGATCTACTTAGATATACTTCTCCTCTTCTCTTTGTTTAATATATCTACACCCTTTATGGGTCAATCTAGGTGTGTGGATTCCAAGTATGATGTTATTTGGTCTTGATATTTCGTGGAAAAGAGATATAAGGTGGGTTCTTGCATAATCGACCCAGTTTTCTTATACATTCTTCGTTTGTTGGGGTTTTTGTCAAAACCTTCGAGGTAGAAAGATTATTTCTCAAATCCAATTAGTATAAATGATTGGAATGAATTAAAATTGAATGTGTGGGATAGAACTAATTTTGATTTGGTTGTTGAATACTTGTTGGAAACCCTTTTGAGTGATGGTTGTGAAATCTGGAAAATTAGGGATTTTGAATGAGTGATTTGGTTCTCGGCTATAAAATGTGGATTTTAAAAGAGGATTATCTAGGATGGTTAGAACATGAATGGGATTATATGTTTTAAATAAAATAGAATGTTTTATAGAAATTAAATGTTTCTTTTAAATTGGTTATGCTTTAGTTTTCAATAAAAGTTAAGTTTTATTGAAGTGGGTTATTTTGGTAATGTAAATATTTGGTATAAATGGTGTTGTTGTGATTCCATGCTTAACAGGACCTTAATAAGGGGAGAGTACCATTGGGGTACAAGGGGAGTGACCTTAGATTATGGGCATGTATCATTAGGACACAAGGTAATTGTAAGATAAACGGCTCATGAGAATGGAACTATCAAATGAAGCATGCATGTGTGGGTGTGTGGTGAACTATTGAATGCATATGCCAAATGTTAATAAGAATTAGTTTTATGATTTGATTAGTTATTTTTCTAGAAAAATTACTTGATGGAGATTGGTTTCATTTATTTTTTTCCACTTGGTTGTAAACGGTTTTTGGAACTTTTTTATATTTAGATATAAACTATTTTGGTAAATTGTTTGAAATAAGTTGTTTTATATAAATGTTTCTAACTTTTCTATCCATGTGGCATGAGTAGGGATGTCATTGGGGAAAACCTACTGAGTTTTATACTCACCCCTTATTTATAAATTTGGTGCTTTTTCAGATGCTATTTTCAAGGATGGGGGTAAAGGTAATGTTTCCAACATTTTTACCACTACCTAATGACACTTTGGTTGTTTAGTGATTGTGGATCTTAGAGCCTATGGATCAAAGAGTCTTGTGGTCTCATTAGAGTATTTATTTTGTTATCCACTTGTACTTTTATTCTTATTTTTCTTTCGGTGTGTCACACTTTAATGTGGTTTTGAGATACATGAGTTTGTTTAGTTTCCTTTGTTTTTCTCATGCATTATTTATTCAATGGTTTTGTGATGGTTTATTGGTTTACAAGTTTATTTATAAAGGGTAAATCATCCCCAACTTGTATTTTAAGCCCTTAGGAATTTATTCCTAGCCTTTGGTGTCTTGTGGATGTCTCTTAAGGACAAGTAATGACACGTTGTACTCTCAAGCCAATGAGAATTGGCGAGTCACTACAAATGGTATCATTTTTTGGATTATGTGGTTCTTTAGATGTTGATTCTAGTACTTAAGGCATGAAATGTTAATCTTATATACTCATCATTTGGAGAAAAATATGTGTTTCTAGTGGAAATTGATTAAAGGATTAAACTCTACTAGACAATTAATTATATTTTCTTATGTTCTTAGTCAAAGTAGAAAAACAATTCCTCAAATATATGAAATTTATTTTTAAATAAAAACATTATATATTTAATTTTCTTACAAAAAAATAATTGACCTTTAACCCCATCATAGATTTATGGTTCTGTGGTTATTAACTTTTTCAGGACCATGTTCTCTCTCAGTCTCTATCAGAACATGATGGTTAGTTTTCTCTTCCATGTCATGGTTTTACTACATGTAACCATGGTATGTTTTATTTCTTGCAACCTTGCTACTCCCCTTTCTTTATATTAAAGTGGAAGTTTTATTTATTTATTTGTTTTACGATGTGGTGTTTCAATAAAGGTATTTTGAAAAGTCCAACATCTAGTTTTCGATCCTGAGTTAAAATTATGAGGATCCATTTTATTAAAGGGATAGAATTTAACATCCTAAATTTTTTTAAAGGAAAGACTATGTCGATATCACACATGATATTCCACATCAAGTTTAAATGAATAATTAAATTTTATTATTCAAATTTTACTGTTATAACATAATCATTAGAATAAAGGAAATGAATAGTATTAATTTAATTATGAAAATAAAATTTACACATGTATATAAAATTAATTATTTTACCAATCAATTTTAAATGAATGTAAAACCCTTTGTAACATACAAGAAACATTTTTCTAAAAAACTATTTAAAAGTGAAAATGTAAGTTTTTATACCAATAAATAAACAAACAGCACTTATTGCGTTATATTAATGAAATATATATATTTATATATATAAATATATAATATTAAATCTAATTTTTAACATTTATTTTATTTTTTCTAGACATTATATATGAACAAATACAATTTTACACATAAAACAAGTATTTTTCAAAAAAGGTAGTTTCAGTCTTTTGATGGAGAACACATTTTAAATCCATATTTTATCACTTTCAAAAATTATTTTTTAATAAAATAAACTTATTCCTTATAATAGGAGTATGAAAATTTAGTTTGGTTTAATTTTCTGTATTTCTATGAGAACTTTCATATTTTGATGAATAGTTAATAATAAAAAATATTGGTTCAAAACTATTTTTCATCAAATTTATTTATATAGTTAAATTATGTTTTTACATAGTTTTAATGTATAATTAAATAATTTTTTATCATTTAATCCAATTTAGTTCACTATAATCAATTTCAAAATGAAATTCGTTATAAAAGCTTCATGAACTTTTGAATGTTTTTAATTTAAAATTTTGTTTCATAGATCAGTCAACAGTGTTAATTTTAAAAAAACTATAGACACTTATTTGTTTTGAATTTTGAAAAATGAAATACATGGTTTAATTTAGTGTGATATTTTAGATCTAATATGATCAGAAGAATTTCTGAAAAATTTGAATAGTAACTTTAGTAATTATTTTTATTACCATAGTTAAGGGTAAATCAAGTAATTAAGGGTAATAATAATATTATAAATTACCCTAAAATGTGTCCTAATTTAATTATTTGAGTTATTTTAGACCTAAAAGACCCATTGGGAAAAAATATAACCTTTATAATCCACTTGGATGAATTTAATAAATTTATGTTATTTTATTCAAAGAAAATACAATTTTGTCACACTATTGTTTTAAAAAGTAAAATATTTGTAATATGGAATAATATAAGATATATATTTGACTATAAATAGTATTTATAAATATAAAAAATTTACCTGCATCATGGTATTTTTTTATAATTTTTAGGAAATAAATAATTAAATTTAGTAGTGACACAATGATGATACAATAATTGTTACATTAGTGGAAGAATCAAACAAATCATATTTAAAATATTAATATAAATATAATTTTATATAATCTATGTCATAAACTAATATTATGGATGGATTTTACATATTAGGTATAATTTAATTTATTTTTTTCGAAGATATCAAGTTGTTATGATATTTTTAAAAAAATCAAGTAATGAATATTGTCAAAATTGACAAAAGTGATCCTAAAATAAATAATATTTTAATATATGATATAAAAATTATAAAAAAAATAAAATTCATCAAAATAATTGTGATAAGTCATAAAATTTTATATATGGATCATTTATTGGTCGTTTTTCATGTCATAGTAATTATATTAACCCTTAATGTGTAAATTATATGATAAGACGGTAAGAGTTAAAAGGGTAAAATACGGGTTAAAATCAAAAGATAAGGGCTATAAAAATAGTCAAAACATATATAATTTTTATTGTAGAAAATATATTTGAACCAAAATCATCATATATTCTAAATAAATAATTTTGGATCAATTTTGAATAGAAAATTAATTTATATTAATTAAATACATTATGGAATTCAAAGAGTTCCCCTCCACTCTCCTATAAAAGGGAAGCCATTATTCATTGTTTTTTCACACCTAAAACCCTATTTTTTCAGAAAATATCTTCCAAAACACATTAATATAATCCCTCCCCACATTCTAGAGGCCTTATTTTAAGTAGAAGACTCTCCAAAGAGGTGTTAAGGGGTTAATTAAAGGTTATTGTCTACAGAAGAGGTTTCGTTTTCAATTAAGTGTTTTTGTTTTATATCTTCATCGACTTCCTTAAAATATGTTCTCAACATGATTAGATAATAACTATAGTTTCCATAACAAACTGAAAAGTTATTATGTTAATATCATCACCTAAACCCATCTCTCATTCCATCAAATAAAAAATAAATTAATCATTTTTGTGTATGTGTGAACTATTGCCTCCATGAACTGATATAATTAGTTTTCCATTACCATATCTCAATACCTGTTATAATTCTATAATTAAGGTTTATATATGACATTAATGACATATTTATCATTATAAGAGAATAATATTTCAATTAAGTTCTTTCTTTCTATGCACATGGAAAATATAACATCGTTCCTGCATACGTGTAAACTATCACCTTCACAAAGTAATGTAATTCATTTTTCATCACCACATCACATGGATGATATATATAAGTATATTTAATGGATTAATATGATATTAATTATATTATTATCACTTTGGAAATATAAAATAATACTTACCTTCTTTCCATAATGACTGTTTAAATATGAAACAGTTACTCATGTGTGTGTATGACTTACCGCATCCATAATTAGTACATAGTACATTTTTTATATCCACATTTATTGAATAGATTAAAATTTATTATTCGTTTATAATGGTGATTATTATTAAATTAATATTATTCTGAAAAACATGTACTAATTATTTCTTTGGTCGTATTTGACTTACCAATTTTTTTGGGCTCAAATAACTAATATCGTCAAAATATATAACATGAACATTCATAATTAAGTAATTGTTATAAAATAATATTAAGTGATATAAAATTAATAATAAACCATGAAAAGTTTCTCAAGATAGTAAATAATTAACATAAGTTTATTATTTAGGAAGATAAATAACATACATTATGAATCAAACTCAAGTTAAGAGACTTCGTCTCAATCTTTTTTCATTGAGGCGTAGTTTGATGATATATACCCACCTCTTTTATTAGGTGTATATACATTCCATTTGAATTGTAATTAATTTATATTATTGTCATGTTATTTAATTTTTGGTTAAATTATTTAATTTTTTATGGATTATTATTTAAATTTTCAAAGTGGTATGGGACACCTTGAATGTTTAAAGATTTAATTATCACATCTTTTTCTCTATGTCGATATTCTTGATATTATTTTACATATTTATTTATATGGATATAAAATTAATATAAAGAAAATTTTATATCTATTTTAAATTTAATTCAAAAGTTCTAAAAATTAATTTTTTAACATGTTTTTTATAGAATGTGTTGAAAAAAGGCAAAAGGAGTGTTCTTTTTATTGAATACAATGACAACAAATTCTCCAATGCTATAAACATTATTTGATATATGAATTCTTATTTAAACATTAATTATTTTAAAAGTAAAATAAACTCCTTTATTCCATTTTTAGGGTATTTTATATTGAAAATGGTTTTTAAAATATATAGATTATTTCAACATCTTGAAATGATTTCGTGTGATCGAAAATGAAATTTTATAAGTGAAATACTAAAAAAAGCAATAATTTTTGTTATATGATTATATAGTGGTACGTAGAAATTTTATGGGTGGTTTCATGATAAACCAAGGATGGGTGGTAATGTAATAAACTAATGATGGGTGGTAATTTTATAACCTCCAATGCATTGGGTATGGAATTCAGTTTTTTGGTTATTCCATTTGAAAGAGTTACATGTATAGAATTAAATCGAATAGTTATTCCATTTAAGTATAATTATTTCCCAATTTACCTTTATATATTTCTTATTCTTTCTATGGGTTTTATATAAATATTTTGATTACATAAAAGGTTTGAAATGCACTTATTTTCAACAAAAATTATTTACTACTTATTAAGTGTGAAAATAATTACTTTATGATAAATGTTTTCATGAGTTTTAATGATTATCAATGGACTAATGGTTACCTTATTTTTATATTCCTTACTGAGATTTTTATGCTCATCCCAAGTTTTTAATGTTGTTCACTAGACTTTAGGATTAGTAAGGATTTTTATATGTCATGTTGAATGTTGTGAAGAGTTTTCATAAAAGTGATTATGGTTTATTTTAAATGTTTTGGAGTATGGTAAAATTAGATATTGTTTGGAAGTGTCCACTTTTTATTGTTATGGTTGTTTACGTATGAGTTATGGAATAATTATCTAAAACTCTAAACCTCAAAAGATCCTAAATGAGAAAGTAAGTAAAGTTATTTATATAGCTCAAGATTATGTAATGTTTTATTATATTGGCTAACAAATGGGACAACTAAAGTTTCACCTAAACTTATCTTCCTAACTATATCTAACTTAACCAAGGATTTTTTTTCAACTACCCCCACAAAGGGTAGAAGGCACATGAAAATCAACATCGACCTAATATTTGGCTTAAATACCATCTCAAACCTTTAAGTCTTCAGTTACTCATTAGTAACTATCTCCAATGCTAGATGCATCAACTCAGAAATGTGGTTGTAATACTTTAGAATGGTATAATCTCATTTCTCCAATTTCAAAAACTCCTAGGTCTTCACCACATGTGAAATATTAGAGAAAAACTATGGGTTGATTATCTTTTTAAAAGAAACCCTAGTAATGTCCTTAGGAACTTAGTTCTAATAATACATTCCCACCATATCCTTCTCAGTTATTCATGAATATATATAGAAAATCCTACCTTAGATTTCTTATGAGTCTTAAGAAATTTAAATATCCTTTCAGTCTATTCCATCCAATCCTCATATTCCTAGGATCCTTTTTCACCATAGAAGATGGTTGGATGCTTCTTAGTGAATTAAAATCCATGATAAACTAAATATCATAGGTTTCTAACACTCACTTGACCTAGAGTCTAGATATTGAGAATAATTGCTTCAACCAAACAAGTGTCTACTAGATGATTCTCCTATGGAACCTACCTCATAGATTCCTCTCTCATATTTGAAAAAATCAATTTTCAAACCATGCTAATAATTTATAAAAAAAATCAAATCCAATTCAGTCCACTTCATTTTTTGAAACCCCATTTCAAATATATTGGTAAGGTGAAAACTACATATTGTACTTCGAAATATAAGGCATGATGAAAGACTACAAATGATTAATAGAAAACATCAATAAGTCATAAATATGAACCACAACACATCCAAAATAGAAACTATAACCAAAGTAAATGAAGAAACATAAGGATTACTACTTGGATAGAAGAACTACAACCACAACATTAATATGATCCCTCTATTTCCAAACATAACATTACATAACTTTTATGGAATACTTAAACATTATACAAACAAATTCACAAAGACATTAGTTGGTATAGTGCCTTTAGAAACATGGAAACATAACACTGGTACATATGTGAGCTACATCATCTCCCACTAGGTTATTCATGACTAGAACGTTTCTTATAAACATCAAAAATAGTACATAAGATCATAACCTTGGGTAAAGGAAAAAATAAAAAGGGGTGATCTCAAATGATTAGTAAGGGTAAACAAAGGTCAATTATACGCATAAACATGATCAAAACATTAAATGATCATACCCTACATATAAAATATCATAATCATGAATCATGGCATAGAACTTCTCAATTCATAAGCCATGAATACTGAAGAAATAAAGGACATAATCCATGAAAGAATAACATAGGAATAAAACATTGAATTATGGAAGACACGTAAGCATATGATATGATTTCCATATTAGCCAAGGCATCACTGCCAAGATCATCTTAGAGGAAAAATCCTTTACAAAACCAGGTTAACCCTTATTCTAGCCTTGTATTACTGAACAGACTAAACCCTTGTTCCATCATTGTATTATCGGACCATGTAAACCCTCATTTCGGCCCTATATTATAAAATATAGTAAAACCTTGTTCCATCCAATTATTACTGAACAAAGTAAACCCTCATTATTTCCATGGTTATCTCGTGAGATATAAATCTTTACCTAATGCATTGGAGGGATATATAGGTCTCACTCATCACATAATGAAATCATACATAAATGTTCTACAAGATCATAAATAAACATTTAATAACCCATGAAATGAAATGGGTATCATAAATATGTGAACATATGATAACCATTGGAAATATATAGTCTCCATAGTCATTTAATTAAAAGAATAACAAGTAAAATTGAAACAGACTCCATAATCATATAACCCTTCAAGGATAAATGGGTTTCATGAAGACAATGAAATTAAGCACAACCCATTCATAGAAATAATATGAATGTAACCTTTAGATAATTTCCAAGAAAGGAATTAGTAACATCAATAGATGTCATATTATATGGAAAATACACATTAAAAATGATTCTTGAGGACAATACACTTTATTTTTTGAAAAATTATTTTTAATATGTAAAACCATTTGAAATAATTTTCTTAGAAAATCCTGTGAAAACTTATAAAGAAGAAATTGTTTCTTTTTGAAATCCTTTTCCATTTAAAACTTATAAAATAAGCTTAAAAACAATTTAAAACCCATTTTTTTAAAACACATTAACATATTTTATAGAAATATTAAAAAAATTGAAAACCATTTCTTTGAAAATACATTGAAAACTTATAAAGAAATGTTGAAAATATTTTAAAAACTAATTACTTGAAAATAATTTTAAAACATATAACCAAAAATTAAAGATGTTTTCAAACCCAGTTATTTGAAAATACATTTAAAAATTTTAATGAAAACTTCAAAATGTTTTGAAAACCATTTCTTTGAAAATACTTTGAAAACTTATAAATAAATTTTGAAAATGTAGTGAAAACCATTAATTTTAAAATAATTTTAAATCATATAACGAAATATTTAAAACTTTTTAGAACCCATTTCATTTTAAATAATTTGAAAACTTCTAAATAGATATTGAAAATGTTTTAAAAACCATTTTTAAACATAAAATATTTTTGAAAAATATTTTTTTAAAATTTATTTGAAAACATCTAAATGATGTTTTGAAAACTATAAAAATATTTGGAATCCTTTTTACTTGAAAATGATCTTATATGATCATTTGAAAACACATTTTTTGAATACTTTTTTGAAAAAAAAATTTGAAAACATCTTTTTTGAAATAAAATATATTTCTAGGATAAGAGAAAGATATAGTCATAATTTTCATAAAAATATTTTATTAATTATATTAGGTACCAAAGAGTGAAAATGGTATTAATAAATGAGGAAATTAGAGGATAAGTAAACTCGTAATTTTTCTTTTAATATGGAAGATAACATTTCATCCAAGAAAACATATTCATAAACAATATCGAAAAGCAATGACATTGTCTCAATAAACACTTATAACTTGGTATCTTGGGATCATGCTCTCCATATAAGGAAATTAAATTAAATTAAACATATAATATCATTTAAGTATTGAGATTAATGATATGTAATGTAAAATTTAAGTATATTCCCCTTGAAAAAAGGTTTAGTTTCATAACAAAACATCAGTCTCAAAGAAGGAAAATTGAGAAAAATCATTTTACCAATTTGGTATCTTTTGAAACATAAACTTTATTAAAGAATGATCATAAAATTGAAATGTGAATACCAATAAATTTAATTATAAGATACATATAATAAAATCATGGGTAGTATATAAACCCCACAGATGTAAATAGTGGTTAACATATCACATATCTCATGCAAATTAAAAGTTAGATGAAATCACCTTACCTAGTGTCTTGACTCTCTCCATACTCGTACAAGATTCCTGTATAATAGACATATTTTTTAAAAAATATTTTACTGAAAAATATTATTATATATATAGCCATTTATGGTTTGATTATGAACTTGTATAACCCTCTTTTTAAAGTTCCTAGGTTAAAGTTTTACTTTTGGTAATAATTGCTTTATTCTTTTCATGTGTCTTAATTTGTTATATCGTTGGTCCTTATGAATATATCATGATTAAATAATGTAGAAAATGATATATATATATATAATTTATATTATAATAATTTATATCATAATTAATTATTAAATGGAATACACCATTCAGGGATACGGTAAGTTCTTCATACACATGAACGATGTTTCTATTTCTACTATCATATTAAAAGAAAGTATGTAAATGAAATATGTATGAATATGTATGTATATATATATATAATTATTAAAGTAGAATTATTATATTATATATATCATATAAGTTCATTAAAATAATCCTTAATACAATCCATGTGGTGTGTGATTGAATCACATCGCTTTGAGGGGGCGGTAGTCCACACTTCCTCAAACGTGATTATCATATTAACACGAAATGCACGGTAAAAAGATGTGTGCTATAAAAGGAAGAAATAATCATAAATACATAAAAAACTATATTATATTATATATATAAATATATTTTCCATCATAATGGCAACCATGAATGGTGGTAAAATAGAAATGAACAATCATTATTTTATGAGGCGGTAGTTCTCCATACACATAAACAGTATGTTCAACATCTATTAGATATGCGTGTGTGTAAGTGTAGGTATAAATATTTTCATAAAAACATCCTTGTATATTTATTATACTTATTTTTTCACACAATAATTTAATAAAGAGAGTGAAGGGGATGAATATGGAAAATAAAGGAAATCAGCATGAAAGAAAACGTTACCTCTAAATCGGGTAACTCCTTTTGGTTTGTGACAAAAGGTTTACTTGAGAGGGTTTCTTTCAAAATGGGGGGCTTCAAGGTATAAGGTTGGATTTTTGGGAGTCTAATTGGGCAGATATTGGGAAAACTTCATTGTTTTTAGAGGTGTGGGGAATGGGTAGAGGTGGTGGCCTTTATAGGGAAGGAAAAGTATTTACTTGAAATTTTCAAAAAATAGTTAGGTGTACACATGTTATTACCAAAAACAAGTATTAAAAAACAAAAATAAATAATTTAAGGTTTATGGGTGAAATATTTACATGTAATAGGTATTTGAAAAGTATCTAGGTCTTTTGGGCCCTTAATTTTAAGGTTTAGTTTCTAATTAAGCTTAATTCGGCCTTAACTGTTGTGACTACTTTTAATCACTTTTACTAATCACTTTTCTAAAAAAATTACATGGTCCAATTAGACTCTAAATATTATCTTGAATACAATGGTTGATGTTTTATTTTAAAAATTAATTTCAAAAAAGTGGAAAATTTTAGATTAGTGTTAATCTTGTAAACGAGACGAAATAACAAGTTTTTAAAAGAAAAATGTTCAAAAGTTTGATAAAATTTTATATTAAATTTAAAATTGGAATTTATTATAATGAATTATATTGTATTAATATATTTAATATTAATCTTATTTTACCTTAAAAATTTATAATATCATTTAAAATTAATAATTAATTGAAAAAAAAGTAATTTTTAAACTAAATAGCAGAATTTCTCACTATTCATCAAAAAAAGAAGTTTCTCAGAAAAAAACATAAAAATCCACCTTAGAATAATTTATATGTTATGAATTAAAAAATTTTGTTTATTTTTTCAAATTTAATTTATAAAATTTTCTAAAATTAATTTTATTATTAAAGGTGGTTCATTCAAGAAAACATTATTTTTAACATAATAGGACTTTACCAAAAATATTATCTTTCATTATCAATATGTTTTATTTATATAAATATATTATAAAAATTATTTGAAAATTGTTTATTACTATTAATATTACTAAGTTTAATGGATAGGTTATAATTATATTATTTAAATAATTTCAAAAAAAAGAGATGTTTCATAGAAAATCAGTGTTGCGTGTATAGTACACCAACTCATAGTTGTGTGCAGTGCAAGCCAAGTTGGTATTGTGTGTAGTGCAAGAAAAGTTGGTATTGTGTTTAGAACAAGACAAGTTGGTATTCCATGTGAAGGGAATGTCTAGATAAGTGTTTTAATATATATATATATATAAAGAACTATTTCCATCATCACATGAAAGGAAAAATATCTAAAAGATAAATTAATTCAGAGAAATAAAAAAATTTCAAGGTGTTACATTGTAAACCCCCTACATTAAAATTAATTTATACCTCCAAATTCATCGGGGTTATCAATGATTTAATACTTTATTGTTTCGTTTATAGGAACCCACATCGTAAAAATGATTACAAAAACATACCAAAAAATGGAAAGTTAGAACCATAATGATTTCCCAAAGTAACATATAACTTGGTTTCCACATAGGATAATATAGGTTTGGAGTGAATATTGTCCAAGGAGACAAAAGAGTAAATATTTATAGGGATTTATTGAGGATATCATCACAAAAAAGTGAATTATCAAAGGAAATATGATGGCCTCAAATTCATAAATTTGTGATGATTTCAGAAGACATTGGCTCAAAAAATTTAAGGTATTATGACAAAAAAAATTATAATACTTAATAGAATGTTGATTAATTATTGACAAAATCCCACAAACAAAATTTCATTCTTGGGTTATACTCTGAACTATTTCTTAATACATTCATTACCTCATGGAATCAATGTTCGAAAATTAACTGTGAAGAATAGAGCACTAAAATACGATTTTAATTGATCTTAATGCCCATATAATAATGAAATGTATAAATATTAACATGAGTTGTAACACTACTGGTTCATCATAAATATTTATTCATTAAAAATAAAACACATTAACCAAGACATCACGTAGGATAGTGGTTGGTGTGAAACCCTTATCGTCCTTCGTACATGGGTTCACGACTCGGCCCTGTCGGTCTTGATTGGTTGTCACCCGACAACCATGAATCCATTTTATAAAACCATACTAATATAATTTCCTAAATATATATTATGCATATCCTTGATATAATTTTAATCGTAAAATAACCTTTTTACCAACGATTACAATACAAAATCAGTGCACAAATACTTCCTCTGAAGTTTAACTTAAAATTGTAATGGTCATTTAAACTTATAACCCTTCTCAAAGATGAAAATCACAAAAAACATATGAAGGAATTCATTAAATAATATTAACATTGATTCCCTTGTATATGAAAAAGTATCTTCAGGTTTTTGACATTCAAAACAAGTGAATACCCTTATCATATATTCTTTTAAAACATGTTAATAACCTAAATTAACATAAATATTTTAGGAAAAAATGCATTCTTAGTTACTCCAAAGTATATTGGATGTAATCCTTAAATCCAAAAAAAAACATCATTGATAGTATAAACCACCTATCAAAAAGTCCTTTCTTAGTTCCAAGGAAATCATCACCATTAAATTTACTTGTCCATGTCCCACAAATATTTATCTATAAAACAGTATCTTAACATAAATAACATATTAAAAGTTTACTTCCCTTAGTTAAAATGTAACCTTTCTAGTCCATCTGGACCATTATACATATTCTTATAAATCCTCAGCCAAAACATAAACTGAACAATCCATAAATAATTCACCATTATTAATTCTATAATCCAAATACATAAATACTTTGATTAATTCATCTTTAATCCATTAAAAATGTTTCTTCATCATATTTTGTAATACCTATTTACTTTCATAGTTCATCTGTAGTCTCATCCTCATCAGCAATGTCACCATTACTCACACCACCTTGCTGACTCAATTCAATAACATTCATCTTGGGACATTGAGTTTCATAATGACCATTTTCTCCACACTTAAAACACTTAAACTATGATGATGACTTAGGGAGGCCATAATTCTCATCCAATTCATTTATAGATATATTAATCTTCCCTTGTAGTCACTTGTTTTTTTTTCAATCTTTTTCACAGTCAAAAAACCTTTTTGTTCCTCTAATACATCCACTTGGGTGATTCTTTCCACATTCTTGACATAAAGGAAACTTAATATTATTTCCTTCATGGTCTTAATTACCTAAAATCTCAATGAACTCTTACTTTATCTTTCTTGGTGAGTTTTAGAGTTGATTAAGGTAAAAAAAATCATGTTCCTTGAAAACTGATTAGGCGTGATCCTGACATCTTTCACTCCTGTGGTCATCCCTCTTGACTTCTCATAAAACAATATTTCATCACCTTCAACATTAATCCAATTCCTTATGGTTTCTACTACTCCCTAATACAAGAATCATAGTGTGGGAATTAAATATCATAACAGAAAACCACATAGTTATAAAAATATTCATTTATATGGCATATAAATCATGTCACATTCCTAAAACTAGTACACCTTAGGTTTATCCTAGGATATTATTTTTAACTTAGGTTTATATCCTTCGTAATGGTTAAGGTAGAGTTCATGAATTCCCAAAGAATATCCCCAGAGAGTGTTAAACTAGGTGTATAGCAAGGCATGTTTTCATGTACCAGATTACTCTGAGTCAATCCTATAATATCTTGTCAGATTTATTCCCCTAGGTACATCTGTTCTAGATCCACATTCACTTGTATTATCCATACATTTATGAATTTCTAGGAAACCATTAACATAATCCTTTTCCAAAATTTCTAGACATTTTCCTAAATGTTAACTCATCCTTATACTTATCTATAGAGTCACCCCAAGACATATCCTTATAAATATACCTAGGGAGCTTACTAAGATTTTCTCATCATAGTTTCCAAAGGTTTACTACAAATTTTCTCAAATTCAAACTATAAATACCCTCACTTTTCAAACATTAACATTACATAACTTTTGTGTCATACTCAAACATTATAAAAACAGACACCCAAGGACCCTAGATGGTATAATGACTTTGGAAACATGGGAAAATAAAAATAGTACATATTTGAGCTACATCATCTCCTGCTAGGTTCTTATTAACTAGAACCCTTCTTAGACATATCAAAAATAGTACATAACATCATAAACTAGGGGAAAGGAAACAAAAAAATGGGTGATCTAAAATACTGAGTAAGCGTAAACAAGGGAGACATGTAAGCATAAACATGATTAAAACATTAAATGATCATACCTTATATATAAAATATTATAAACTAGAATCATGGAATAAAACATTATAGTTCCTAATATATGAATCATTAATAAATAAAGGACATGATTCATGAAATAAAAACATAATAATAAACCATGGAATTATGGCAGACACATAAGCATATGATATTATTTCCATAGTTTCCAAGGAATCACTTACAATACCATATTAGTGTAAAATGTACTTTTCTGAACTGGGTGAACCCTTGTTCCAAACCTGTATTACTGAATTGAGTAAACCATCATTCCAACCCTATATTACTGAACCAAGTAAACCCTTGTTCTAACCCCGTATTATTAAACCGAGTGATCCCTCATTCCAGCCATGTATTACTGAACTAAGTAAACCCTCATTCCAACGCTATTTATCTCATAAGATATAAATCTTTACACAATTCATTGGAGGGATATATAGGTCACACCCTTCAAATAATGAAATCATACATACATGTTCCATAAGATCAAAATAAATATATAATAACCCATAAATTGAATAGGTATCACAAACATGTGAACATATGATAACTTTTGTAAATAGAAAGGCTTCATAATCATTTCATTAAAAGCATAACCTGTGAAAGTGAAATGGATTCCATAATCATATAACCCATCAAGGAGAAATTGGTTTCATGAAGATAATTACATTATGCATGACCCATTCATAGAAAGGATATGAATGGAACCTTTAGATAATTTTCTATAAAGGCATGAGTAACACCATTAGATGTCATCTTAGATAAAAAATATATCTTAAAAATAATTCTTCAAGAAAATATCCTTTCTAATTTGAAAAAGGATTTTTAATACATAAAACCAATTGAAAATCATTTTCATTGAAAAAACATAAAAACTTATAAACAAGACATTAAGACTTTTTGAAAACCATTTTCCATAAAAACATATAAAATAAGAATCAAAACATTTTAAAAACCTTTTTATTTGAAAACATAATGAAATATTTTTAACAATGTTCTAAAAATTTTTGAAATTAATTTCATTGAAAATACATTAAATAATTGTAATGAAATCTTAAAAATGTTTTGAAAACCATTTATTTGAAAATAGTTTTAAAACTTATAAAAAAATTTGAAAGTGTTTTTGAAACCATTTATCTGAAAATACTTTGAAACTTATAAAGAAATAATGAAAATGTTTTCAAAAATATTTAATTGAAAATAATTTGAAATCATATAAATAATTATTGGAAATTTTTTTAAGACAATTTCATAGAAAGTAATTTTAAAACTCAGAAATAATGATTAAAAACATTTTTAAAACCATTTTTAAACATAAAACATTTTTGAAAACATTTTTCTTTTAAAATAGCTTTGAAAACATATAAAGGAATTTTTGAAAACTATAAAAAAAATCAAGTCTTTTTTTCTTGAATATTATATTAGATTATCATTTGAAATCATTTTTGAATACTTTTTTGAATACATTTTTTAAAAAACATGGTTTTTGAAATAAAAAATATTTCTGAGAGAAGATAAAGATACAGTCAAAATTTTATTAAAAATATTTTATTAATTATATTAATTAAAAAAGAGTGGAAAATTATTCTAATATAGGAGGAAACAGATTATAAGTAAACTCATTAATGTTATTGGGAGATGGACAATAACATTTACTCAAAAAAAGTGTAAACATAAAAAATCTCAAAAAGCTGTGAGATTGTCTCAATGAACTCTTATAACTTGGTATCTTGGTATCATGATCTCCTTGTAAGGAAAGGAAATTACATGAAGAATATAATATAATTAATGTATTCAGATTCATTAAATGTCATGTAAAATGGAATTATATTCACCTTTAAAATGAGTTTAGGTTCATAACAAAACTTGAGTCTCAAAGAAGGCAAATTAAGACAAAACATTTACCGATTTTGTAACTTTTGAAACATAAATCCCATGAAAGGACAATAAAATGGAAATTTGAATACACATAACTTTAATTATAATATACATAGAATAAAATCATTGGAATTATATACACCACATAAAATTAAATAATGGTGAACATAACAAGTATCTCACAAAAATTAAAAGTGAGATGAAATCCCCTTACCATGTGTCTTCACTTTCTCCGTACTCGTACAAGATTTTTTTATAATAAATATAAGTTTATTATAATTCATTTACAAAATAATATTATCATATATTTTACCATATATCATTTTATTATGACCTTATATTACCCACTTTTTAATAATCCTATGTAAAAGTTTTACTTTGGGTAATATTCGGTTTGTTCTTCGCATGTGTCTTAATTTGTTATATCATCGGTCCTTATACTTATATCATGATTCCAGAATGTATAAAATGATATAAATATCAGTTATGTTATAATAATTTATTTTATAATTAAGTAATAAATGTAATACACTGTTTATGGAGATGTTAATTCATTCGTACACATGAACGTTGTTTCTGTTTTTATTATAGTATTAAAAGAAAGCAGGTAAATGACATATGTATATATATGTATGTATATATATATATATCATAATTGTTGTATCATTATTATATTATATTATATATATTAAATAAGTTCATTAAACCCATCCTTAATACATTCCTTGTGGTGTGTGAACGAATCACATTGCTTTGAGGGGGAGGTAGTCTACACTTCCTCAAATGAGATTATCATATTAACACCAAATGGAAGGTAAAAATATGTGTGTTTTAAAAGAAATAAATAGTCTTAAATACATAATAAATATATTATATAACATATATAGATATATTTTATATCATAATTTCCACCATGATTTATTGTAAAAGGTAAATGTGAAATCATCATTTCGTGAGGCAGTTGTTCATTTACATAGAAACAATATGTTCAACATCCAATAGATGGAGGTGTTTGTAAGTTTAAGTTTAAATATTTTCATAAAAACATACTATTTTATGTAGGATAATGGTTTTTTACACAATAATGGAATAAATATAGTGGAGTGTGTGAATAATGAAAATAAAGAAAAGTAACTTGAAAGAAGATGTTACCTCTAAATCGGGTAACTTCATTTGGTTTGTCCCAAATGGTTTCCTTGAGAGGGTTTTTCCCAAATGGATACTTCATGTTAGGATGGAGTATTTTTTTTAAAGTAAAATTGGGAAGATCTTTTACTAACTTAAGAAGTTTTAGAGGTGTGAGGAATGGGTAGAGGTGGTGGCCTTTAATAAGGAAGAAAAAAAGATTCACTTGGAATTTTTAGAAACAAATTAGGTGTACACATGTTCTTACCAAAACAAAAGTCTTAAAAACCAATAAAACTAAATAATATAAGTTTTATGATCTAAATATTGATATAAAATGGGTTTTTGACAAGTTTCTAGGTCTTTTGGGCCCTTAATTTTAGGGTTTAGTCCCTAATTATGCTTAATTTTCCCTTAACTGATGTGATTAATTTTTATCACTTTTACAAATCAATTTAATAAAAATATAAATTGGACTTAATAGAATATACATATAATCCTGAATAAAATGGTTTATTTCAGATTTTTTAAATTCATTTCACAAAACCTACAAAATTAATATCAGTGTTAATCCCACAGACGGGACAAAATAACAGGTTTTTATAGTTGATAAATGTTCACAAGATTGGTAAGATTTTATATTCAATTTAAAAGTGGAATTGATTCTAATGAATTAAATTATATTAATAGATGTAATAATTATCTACTGTTACCGTAAAACAAATTTATAATATCATTTAACATTGATAATTAATTGATAAAAAATGTAGTTTTAAACTAAAAAACAGTATTTTTCACTATTCGTCAAAAAATAATGTTGCTCAGAAAAATACTGAAAATTCACCATAGGATAATTTCGATGTTATGAATTAAAAAATAATTTTTATTTTAACAAATTTAATTTCTAAATGTTTTTAAAATTGATTTTATTTCTAAATATGTTTTATTCAATGAAAAAATATTTTTAACATAAAAGGACTTTATCAAAAATATTATCTTTCATTATCAATATGATTTATTTACATAAATCAATTATAAAAAATATTCTAAAATTAATTACTACAATTAATTTAACTAAATTTTATGTATAGGATATAATTATATTTTTTAAATAACTTAAAAAATAAAAGAGATGTTTCATAGAAACTCAGTTTTGCGTGTATCATCCACCAACTCAAAGTTGCGTGTATGGAAAGCTAAGTTCATATTGCCTATAGCACATTCCAAGTTGTTATTTCATGTGAAAGTAATGTTTTATATAGTTATTTAATATATATATATATATATATTTCCAATTCTGGGTGAAATTAAAAATTTCTAAACGATAAATTGATTCAAAAAAATTCAAAAAATCTCGGGTTGTAGAAACATTGACCAATTGTTGAATGAATGATCTGCAAGGATTATACATCCCAAAAATCATCCAAAATCTGATATGAGTTTTATATGAAGGGTTTTGGAATGAATGAATCACAAAGCAAGCATACATCACACTTAAAACCACTATGCTTGGGGATTACATATCATGTATCTTTTACACAACATGTAATCCCATGAATTAAAAATACACCGTAAAATACATCACCTTAGATTAAAATCCCGAATTTAGCTATTACACAAAGTGAAATAAATTAAAATCCTGTAATAATTTCACACCTTGCTTGATACTTAAGACATATGATTAGTAACTAATACATAGTGTGTAACTATTAAGCAACACAAAATTGACTAGAAGACAGTGCATCACCCAGTTTTTATACTCGAAGCCAAGGATGATAAAAAAATGATCAAGGGAGTACTTAAAAATAATAATAGTGTGTTTGAAAATGGTACCAATAAAATTTATTCATTATAAATTTGATATTTTTGGGGAAAACATGATTAAGTTAAGATAACCCTTAATATGTTCTCTATGTTGGGATGATGATGATAATGATATTTTTATGGGATTTCATTAGTGACCATGAAATTAGTTATAGATTTTATGGTTATGTTGTCTTGATTGGATTTTATTGCATGCTTGGATCTATGGAATATATTTGACAACATGAGAATTTATTTTTGGAAGCATGCATGTTTTCATTAAGGTTTCATGTTGCTTAAGTTATTCATATATTTGGAATGTGACATTAAGAACCACTTTATATTATTTTGGGAATATAATGTTGGTTTAGTGACCTTCCATCAAAAAATTTGGACTTTGGATTTGGATTAATATATTTTGGATGATTATTATCATTAATTATATATGTAATGGATTAATTTTAACATTGGATATTATTAAACAACTTGTGATAACCATTTTGGTTTTGGAAAATATCTAGAGACGAGAGGAATAACTTTCCATTCTAATGATCTATTAAGTGTGCTTCTGGTATAAAAAATCATTTTTGATATTAATTTATTAGAGTAATAACTAAAGTGGTAATTGATAGTATGTATGAAAAAAACACCAATATTAGTATAAAATATAAAACCCTATGAATTTATGATATATTAATTTTTAATAAATTCAATTTCTTAAATATCTTGTGATTCACACAACATTGGGTTTAAACAAAATATAACACTCTATTAAAATATTATTCTTTAAGAATGGCCATTATAAACTATCTATTAAGTTAGAGAGTGTGAATTGGGATAAAAAAAATTATATAAATTATATTCTTTAAACATGTATAAAATAAATTAAATTTTTATCTATTGATTATAATTAAAATAAAAATAATTTTTAAGAGAAAGAAATATTTTATGAAAAACTGTGTTTTTTAAACGACGGATTGGAAGTGCTTTTTATAGATAATTTAAAAATAATTTTATCAATTCTAGAAATTTTATATTTAAAAATAAATACTATTTTTGAAATCTTCATATCAAAATTATATTTGGTTGAATTTTTGATAATTTTCTAAAAAAATAAATTTTTACTTAATAGTGAAAATACAGAATTTTAATTGAAAACTTCCTTTTTGTTTAAATTATTTATAAGGTTATATTATATTTTAAATTGTTTTTAATTTAAAATAAGATAATTTATATTAAAATTTAACTAATTTAGGTCATTTTAATCAATTTAATTTTCAATTTTGATATTAAAACATTCTATACTTATATGAATTTTCTTTTTGGAAACCCGCTTTTCATCACATCTACATGAATAATTTTTAATTATATTATGAACCTTATATTAATTTAATTTTGAAAAATGTGTTACATATTTTTAATTATAAGAATTTATATTATATAATAATATTAACTTAATTATTTACCATTATCAATTTTAAAAATTGTAAAAATAAATTACCGCGATTAAGGTAGATATGTGTTTATAAGGGTGTTAAACTAAAAAAATATGGTTAAAATGACCTAAAAATATCTAAGAACACATTTAATGGGAATATCTCAACCATATAACATCTATTATTCAATATTGACCCATTATGGAGTCTTTTTGAATGATAAAAACGTCGGTGTACTTGATTCTTTTCAAAAATTCCAAGTGTGTTCTCTCCACCACTTAAAAAGGATAACCATTATCCTCCACTATTCACACTCCCCAGAAACTTTGGTTTAGCCAAAACCTACCCAAATTTATCCCTAAAATTCATCCACACATCATATATTCCTTGGTTAGATCATAAATCTAATCTAGTATGTTTTTACGTTAAACCTAAAGAGGTTTCTCGAAGAAGTGGTAATGTTTTTAACAATTCATTTTCATTTTATTTCTTATTATAACTCCTTATGTTATTTTAAAACTATTATAAAATATTAAAACCACTATATACTATATAATTATATGATATTATGTTAATTTAATAAATTATATCTATCTACACTTCCATCAAATGGGAAACAAAACCATCAACCTTGTGTACGACAGACTACCGCCTCGTGAATCAAAGTTGTTTGTTTTCCATTAAATGATACATTAACTCAACCCAGTATTGTTTCCCAAACTAAATCACTCTTCCACAACACCCATCATGGTAAAAATCTAAAAACACAAATTAATTAAGAAAAAACACAGACCAAAATTATATTATTTTAAAAATAAACACATTCTCAAAAGGATTGAAAACAATACTACAAAAAATACATGTTATTATAAAATCACTCAACCATTGGAGAACACCCCCATTCATTTAAAATCAAAATTCCATAAGTGAATCTGAAAAAAAATTAACCCATCTTTAAAAATGATTAATTCATTTGTAAAAAAATAACCCCACTTGATATTATCAAAGATCATTACTTAAAAAAATTTAAAATACTTCACTCTAATTAAATGAAAATATAATCCTTTAAAACCCCCAAGGGATTCAAAACTTCAATAAAATTAAACAAACAAAAGGTTTTAAAAACAAAATGTATGCAAAAAAATTTAAAATCAATCAATTTTTAATGCCAAAATTTTCCCAAAACCTTTATAGATAATAAATTACACATTATAAATAGCCCTAATTGATTAATTTTAGTACCAAATCATTTTCATGAAATATAAACCAATTTTAAAAATAATCTTTATTTCTTCAGTACAAAACACAAATCATTTACCCAAAAATCCTACTTTTATAATAATCTCTAAAGTTACAATAAAAATATTGAAAACATTTTTCTCATGAAATAACCATTTTTAAACAATCTCACAACAATCAAAAAATGGGAAAAATTATAAAAAACCAATAATATCTAATCCACATGTTAATATATCATCAAGACTCCCTTGATTCATTTCCCCATAAATAGGTATCATTCAATGGAAGTCTACATATCATGATAAAATGAGATGAGAAATCATAATTGACTCAACAACATGGTTATATATTCTACATCCAGTCTTCCAATAACTCTGGAAATTATTCTAATATTAGGAATTTGGTCACTATCCACTTTATCAAGCTATGAAAACCAACCTCATGCCAATAATCAAGTTTACATTTTCACTCCAATATCCAATTGAACCACCAATAAAGCCTATTTGATTCCAATGTGGATTAAAAACACCATCTCAAATATCAATCCAACTATAATAATCAAACATAATCCAAAACCTAAATTTCCATGTTGAATCATGGGTCATCATAAATTGTGGTGATCAAGCGCCCACTCATGACCAACATTCTAAGTCTAGATGACAATCCTAAATCATCCTTACTATGAGACTCCAAATAATAAAAGTGTGGTTTCAAGAACCTAGGGCCCTATAGAGAAACCTAGGCTATGATACTATTTTTATTGAATATTCCCAATATGACCTGGAATGTCACCCAACCCAATCTACTATGAGGCCCTAAAAGAATTCCCAGTCCCCATAGGTTTAAAAATAGTGCATGAGTATCTGGAATTAGAAATGGTAATTGTTTCACGATTGATAAAAATATAAAATAAATAAGTAGAGGAAATAAAATATAAATAAATAAACATGGTATAATAGAAAAATATCTATCCAAAATGAAAATATTAATTAAATACACAACATAAACATATACAAATAAACATCATAGACTGAATAAATGGTGAAAATTCCTTAAATAAATAAGAAACGAGACTTGATCAGCTCCAACATCACCACTAGTGACTCCTGACCACTCATCACATCCCACTCATTTATCCATGGACCAATATGAACCTCTAAAACAAAAAAAGAATTAGGCACGTGAAAAAGAAGCATGAGAGTTGTATATGCACCCAGGAACAATTGCATATACAGGGTGTGAGTTAAAAATGCCTAGTAAGATCTCACAAAGGATCCCTTATGAATCAAATTAAAATGCAATTTTAAACATTATAGTTTTTACATATGGTATAAAATATTTTGTTCATGTGATTTATAAATAAATTCAAATAAAATTTCATGGTCACAATTCTAAAACTACCATCCTTTATAATATAAAATAATGAGTTCTATAAATTTTAATTAATTGTTTTCAAATAGAGGAAAGAGTTCCTAAAATATTTATATTAAATAAACCCAAACCACCACTTATCAATCTTCCCAAAACAAGTAATGACAATACTATTTTCAAAAATAAATTCATTAAAACACTTTTTCTTAAAACTCATTTAAAAAAACTAATAATTTACCTTTTAAAACACAATAAATATGATATAATATCATAATATATTGGTATCAATGAGAAATAACTAAATATATTAGTGGAAAAATAGTTCCATGTAATTAAATAGACTAGGGTAAAAAGGGTTCCAAGATACAGACTCACCTCAAACTTTCCTGAAAATGAATTAATTGTCATGGGAAACATCCTAAGACTCAAGTGTCTTAATCCAAAACTATATATGAGGAACCTATTCTAGCACAAAATAACGTATCCATTCCCCCATTGGTCACTCTAAAACATTTGTGGATATAACCTTCAAGGACCACACCACAGCCATGGGCCATAAACTATCTTGTTAGCCCACTTAGTCTAACTATAACATTACCCTATTTAGTGATAAATATAAAATATGTATTATACTGAATTTTATCCCTACTCAGTCACCTATAACTCCCTTGAAATATCAAACAATGGATGTGATAAAAAATATAATTGTATACCATTATATAAAAATAATTCCAATAATTTGAAATTAAACCTCAACTCATCTCCTGCACCCATAGAAAAACAAACCCATTAGCATTCAAGAATAATCATTGAATAATGATAAATTAATTTAAATAATACCATAAGGAGTCATAAGACACTGCAGTCACAAAAACAAATTACACGGGGATCAATTGAGGGTCATCCATATTTTTAGAAATAAACACTTTAAATGTTTTAACATATATTTCAAAATAATCTCAGGATTCCAAGCCATATACACTTTTTGAAATCCCATTTCCTAACATTTATTGAAAATTATTTATCAAAAAACACTTGAAAACTCATTTAGAAACCCAAAAAATTATTATAACTCCCTTTTTAAATAATAAACCCCTTTCTTTAAAAACAAATCATTTCCAATAAACATTTAACAAACCCTCAATTTTCTTTTCAAACAATTTTAAGATAACATAGAGACTCCATGGTATCAAACATTTAAAAAAAGTAACCCAATAATTTTATTAAAACATCCCTTTAAATAATCCCATGTCCACTATTTAAAATGGAATTGAATCAAAGAAACTTTCAAAACATTTTAATTCCTTCATGAAAACCACTCAGACATTTTCAAAAACACTTGGCAAGTAACATAAGTCCATGAAAAGTATTTAAACCATTTTAAATACATTTAAAACAATTCAAGGGTATGAAATAGGCTTATAAATTTATAATAAATAATTTGAAACACTTAGTCATTTTTTTACATGTATTAAAAGGGAATTCTTAATAAATAATTGCCTCATTTCAAGTGGAACCTATCTGAAACATGTAACCTTTAGTAGAGAACACATATCCAAGAAAAGATACAACCTAATTTACCCTAATAAAACCTAAGGCCCCGTCATTAGAAGTATCTGAAATAATAATATCAATTTGAAAAATGGTTAGGATTCACATATGATAGGAAAACTGAGAGAGAGAGAGATAGAAAGGGAAAGGGAATAAGAGGGGAGATTAAAAGTGGAAGAAACAAAGGATTACCCACTAAAAATATAAATAATAAATACCTGTAAATAAGAGGATAAAGAATACAGGAATATCCCATGTGTATCACTATTTAAACTAAGAAATAGGATAATAATTGGAGGTTAAAATAGTAAAAACATGTGGTGGTGTAATGATAATTTCACTTTTTTTAAAAAAATCCTAGTAAGTTGCTTGGTTTGGCCACATCGTTTTCCGAACCATCCACCAACCTTATAGATGTAAATACCTAAGTAAAAATATACTCACATTGATTGATTGAATGGTTTTGAAGTCATGCACCAAGAATTCAAAAATATCTATAAATATTGTAGGCTTTTCATAAGGTTTCCTCTACTCAAGTACAATTTATGTTCTAGTACCCCCACTTATAAAATATCTTTCATTATTTCTCATGAAAATTGAATGGTTTGGAATAAACTATGTGATACCCATATATACTAACAATGAACTGAAAAAAAAATATAATAACTCCCTATGAAGGGAATCCATACTGTTTCAACTAAACCATGTGTGAAAACCATACATAGAAGGAAAAGTTATAAAAACAGAAAATATTTAAATCAGAATTCTAAAAAACATAAACTTGACCAAGAATATGGTAGAATGATATAAAATATATAGTAAATTTGACATATAGGTTTCTTGTATCTCTTCCTCCTTTAATAGATCTCATATTTACTCTCACTTTCTTATCTCCTCGATACAATTAATTATCAAATTATTCTTCTTTGGTTAGTTATATAGTTTTAAATACTATCATAGTATCAACTGATTTGAAAACCAACTCTATAGTAATATTCTCTTATATGATATATATATTCTAAAAATAATATCAGAAGTATTATTTGAATATTATTTACATATTCGATGTATATAAATCTCCATGGCATGAGAAATTATCCTATCTTTTTTTAATCATTTTAAATGTCCTCAATCAAGTCCTTTTAAATCTCTATATTACTTGGGTAGTTTTATTTCCTGTGAGATATTAAAATAAAATGATTTCAATATCCACATATCCCACTTCTTTTTAAACACTTAATATCTCCATTTTTTCATGAATGAATATTTTAAAGCATGGGACTACGGTATGGAAATTACCTACTACAGTGTGTGTCTCTCCTTAATATTCTCATCCATTTTATTCACATTCTTTTTAACGCAACCTGAATCATAGATATTTTAAGTCTAATGATATTTTTTCTTTAATATAACATCCTATAATCATTATGTTACATATCATAAGTCATTAAAAATCTTAAAAACTAAATTCATATGATATAAAGTCATATTCTCAAATACATCCGGTGAAAAGTTATACAATGTGCATCTGGGCCTTATAAACTTAATTACATACACTAAATGAACTTTTCCTTCACCATTATTCTTTTTAATCGCATTATTTACCCTCAAACTCATCCATTATTTAACCAAGGAAATCCATCAAAATCATTATGTAATTTTAATCTTATAATCTTGTTGTAGAATATTTTCAATTAATACCTCATTAGAAATTAATTCTAAAAACTCAATAATACCTTTACAGAGCTTGTTGTAACCTTTAAACAGCTCAAAATACCATTAACCAACTTTAAAATTAGACTATAATAGCCTTTATAACTTATTTATTTCCATTATGTGAGTCTTATATTTGAAATTCAACTTTACATAGTGTTCCTCTGAAATATACATATCTCAATGAAATTTTGAATCACCTTTATGTAAAATGCTATATTCTTGGATTTACATTACATAGATTTACGTTACATTGAAAAAGGTAATGAAACCTTCTGATGAAATTTAAATAACCAATAGAATCCTAAATTACATTTATGTGGGTCTTGGATCACCTCCATATGGATTGTGAACTTCTGGAGATACCTTTACACAGGTAATGAAATTCTCAATTAATTTTATGTAGCGAGTGTTATTCTATGATTACACTTATGTATCCAGTGTTATTCTAGTACACCCTTATGTAATGATAGGTTTCTTCTATTACCTATATACAAGCACTAATGTATCTTTACTGAGTGTCTTATAATTCAATAATTCACTTATATCACACTATACCTTTCTCAAACAAACTCCAAGACTTATTTAACACATTAAGACTTCATCCAAGTTTATTTAAACAGTAAATACAACAAATTCCACCAACAATAATACTTGTATGGTTCTATTTTACTTTCAAAATAGCCTCCCCCATTTGAACTCAATTATTTTGATCTCATCATTCATCCATCACTTCAATCACCTTCAAAACATGTTATAGATAGCACTCTCAACATGAGAAGTTTTCTTAATATCTTTCAAGATCAATCCAATGATAAATAAAAACAAATTATGGGGTGTAAATCCATAATAATACTCCAAGAATAACCATAAAAAACACTTCACAAAATTCATATTAACATATCAAAAAAATGTAATCAAAAAATTTAGGCACTACAATATGAATTTTCAAGGGCCCTTAAAATTGTTAGGTTTGTATTGAATGGTGGTTGAACAACTTTAGGGAATAAATTCTAAATTCATAATATAAAAACTAATCACTTTTACTTCTTTAATATAGATGTTTTTTTACTCTTATATAATAATATTTAGTAGTTTAAAAAAATTATTTATCATAACTGTTAATGAGTATCATATAAGATTCAAAAGACATGTTGATTTCTCATCGAGATCATTAGTAAGACCCATTATCCAAGAAATTTATATTCTAATATCTTGTTTAGCATTTCAAACATAAACATCATCAATGAGAATAGGTATCTCTAATCCAATATCATGATATACCTTAATTTCTACTCTAATATATCATACCATTAATGGCATATGATTAATGGTTTCATCATGAATATTTTTCGTGAATCCTCTAGTAATAGTTTTGTGTGTGTGTATCGTTAGATATAGGTCAAAAATAGTTTCATCCTAAAACGTTTGTAAACAATTAAGTAACCAATACTAGTTCAACTAAAAAATGATATAAAACTTGTTAAAAAAATTACTTCTTGTTTGTTTCACTTATATATAGAATAAATACACTTTAAACTAGGTGTTTTGGGGGTAGGTTGTGGTGATAGTGGTGGTTAGTTCACTAATTGACTCTCTTATATAAATTTCATAAGAACATTTTTTGTTCAAATAGTGTTTAGGTTAGTTTCAAAGACTTTATTTGTAACTCATTATATTAATCTTAAGTAAAATTTTCTTTTATGTTATCTCTTACTGAGACTCCAAAACCTGCCCCTCTAAACAAGCTGCGTTACTATGGGAAATCCAAAACTACTTAAAGTAGTTCTTTTCATCTTTGAAAAATGAAAAAATTATTTCTATACCAGATGTAGAAAAAATCAATATATGTTATTATACTATAAAAAATTAAGTTATAATAACCTTTAGTTTTCTTATACTTACATATTCATCATATACGTTTTGAGTAATTTCGTCTACCAGTTGTTCATTTTTATAAACATGAGCCTCTTTCCACACCACACGACGTGGGATTTAGGTAATAAGGGGATATGATTTATCAATATTTATTTTAACATAGATATGATATTAATTATTTATAATAATAGTTTTATGTTAATTTTTTAGAATGTACCAGATGTTTTTCTAGTGAAACATAACCTATACTTGATTTATGGTATAGGAATCACAATTTTTCTACACATATTTTATTCTTTATACTTATTTTTTATTTTTATATAGTAACATGTATGTAAATTATTTAATCATACATTTCATTATAGATACATTTAAATAACTTATAATTTACATTAAAACTATTATCCTCGTATTTAGAAATGAAATAATTCCACGATAGTTGGGAGATGAATCTAGTTTATAAAGCAAGTGGGTGGGGATTTAATTATTTATCAATATCTCTCAACTATATAGATAGAATGACCTATTTAGTGCCCCCATTTTTTGTTATGTAACCATTTATTTATTTTTTTCATGTTTATAAAGTATAAGGGTGATATTTGGGAGGGTAGGGAGATCTTTTCGAATGTTTTCAGGGCTAAAGTGGAAGCGCATAGGATGTGCACGGTTTGTCTAAACCATGCGGAATCCTAGAAGAAATTGTGTAGAGTTGCAATTGTTGGATAGTATCTTTGGAATGGTGGGTGCATGGGTAAAGAGTTCATGTGAGGAGGTCGTACAAGGGTTTTCCCAGGAATTATTTAACATACGATTAACACATTTTTTGTCTAACAGTGCGATTATACCATGCGCAAGGTGAAAGTGGGATCCTTAAAAAGTGGATCTCACACTTTTTTTTGTTATATCTCCCTTGTTTTTTCTCCTATGAATTCCTAACTCATGCTTCTTACCCATTGAGTTTTTTATAACCTCTCCCAAGAAAATTGGAATCAATCTAGATCCTTTCTTCGGCGTTTAGATGTTGATTTCTTGAGGTATATCATCATTCTTCTTCATCCTTGTCACATATTCTTATATATACTTAGATATACTTCTTCTCTCATCTCATATTCTCATATTTATGGCCATTATTAGATTTTTTAAGATTTTTAATTCATAATTTTTTGGTTTTTGGTCTCTTTGTTGATATGAGAAGATATATAGGGTGGTTTCGTGGATTTTTTTCCTATTTTCATGTGTGTTTTTGTCCGTTTTAAGTTTTTGTCAAAACCTTTGAGGTTGGTGGATTCACTCTCGACTCATCTTAGTAGAACTAATTTTAATTCTTTAAAATCAAATATATTGTGTTGATTTTATTATGAATTGGATATTTATAAATTTATGGAAACCCTCTTTAGTTACGGTTTGGAATATTTTTGAAAATATAGAAAACTGGTGTCCTTGAATAAAGGTCTTTGATTCTTGATTTTAAAAAGAAGATTTCAAAGGGGGTATTTTTCTGGAATTTTTGTAATTGGATTTCATTAAAGTGTTTTCAATTAAAGGAATTGTTTTATTGAAATTAAATGGTTGATTGGAATTGGTCTGTTTAATGATTCTCAATAAGATAACGGTTTAATTGAAATGGTTTGAATTGCATTATTTGAATGGTTTTGGCATACATGGGTTGTGTGTGTTTATTTTTGAAATGTCCCTGAATAAGATACAAGTACCAATGGGGTACAATGTGCGGTACCTTGGATTGGGGAGTGTGTTAATGGGACATAAGGTAATTGGACGAGACACCTCTCATGAGTTTGGAACTATCAAACAAGAATTCATGTGTGAGTGTGTGGTGAACAATGGAATGGTTATGCCGAAATGATATTGAGAAATGGTTTTGAGACTTTATTTGGTTTCTTTTCTAGAAATTTCACTTGCTGGAAAATTGGTTAAAATATCACTTGTGTACTTTTGGTTATAAATAGATTTTGGAACTTGTTTATATTTATTTGTAAACTATTTTGGGAAATTGTTTTTTATAAACTATTTTTTAAACATATTAATAAGATTTATATCGTAGTGGAAGGAGTAAATAATTCATTAGGGGAAAACCTACTGAGTTTTAAACTAACCACTTCTTTGGAACATTGTTGATTTGGTAGATGCTATCTTCTAGGACATGGGAAATGGTAAATTATCGCATGTCTTTAGCACCACCTCGTGATACTTGGGCTATTTGGTGATTAGAGCATGTATTCTTGTTATTATATAGATTTTATCAATTTTCTTTCCACTATTTAATTTGATAGTTTCTTTTCCTTCCTCTTCAGTACACTTTGGTGTGGTTTTGATATAAATTAATTGGTTGCATTGTCTTTTATTTATTGAAAAATCATATAGTGAGTTGTTTGTTTATGGTTTTTTGGGTTAATGGTTTTAGTTCTTAAAGGTTAAACCATCCCCCACTTTCATTTGAAACCCTTCGTAAATTACAGCTAGCCTTTGGTGTCTTTGGGATATCTCTTAAGGCCAAGTATCATCTCACCGCCCCTTCAATCCAATGACATGGGGTGGGATGTTACAAATGGTATTAGCTTGTTTGTTCCTTTCTTAAAAAGTGGTATTTAGTTTCTTGGTATTATAGATAAATTCATCCTCATCTATTCTTTGGGTTGGATTCTTAGAAAGGAGTAGGGTTATAGGGACTTGAAATATAGAGCGTAAAAAGTTTTAGCTAATCTTTTTATTCTAAACTTCAAGTTTCCATGGATTTTGGTTCATACGTGTTTTGGAGACACTTATAGGATTTTTAAAATCTCGTTGTCATGGTTTTAGCTAATGGGATGAGAAATACATGAATTGTTAAGGAATGACTTCCCACTAGGATTGAATATTTTATTTAGAAACAAGATTTATGATTATGTTCATTATGTTGATTTTAAAAAATTATAGAAACTGTTTTTAAATGAAAGACTTTGAAAATAGCATGAATAATGTATTTTGAAAATAGTTTGATTTTCAAAAGTAACAATAGAATTTTTCAAAATTGATTGAATGGGGAAAAACTTATTTTTGAAAAAAAAAATTGATAGTTGATGTGATAGAATTTGAAATGATAATCCATCAGTTTCTAGTGAGTGAGGCATACAGAGTTTGTTGTTGGTTTAGAAAATGGGGCATGGTGGGTGTCATAGAAACCAACCAGATGAATATTTTAAGAATGTCCACCTGATCCATAGGTGAACCAAGAGCTAGTTCATAGTATCATTAAATCATTCCAATCTATGGACATGGGTAACCAGAGGGATGAACCAAGGCATGTGGATCATTCCATCCAGTTTAGAAAGTAGAATCCACCCATATTTTTACGTGATTATAAACCCAAAAAGGCATAGGTTTGGCTGAACATGATGAATTGTATCATTGAATTCATCAGCACACCAGTGGAGCTCAAGTTCATGCTAGCGACATATATACTCTAGGATCTTGCACACTAGAGGTGCAGGCTAAACTGGATCATGGCCTTAGTTGGGAGTACTTTGAGTAATTATTTAATAAACAAGTCCATCCTCACATATTCGAGATCCAAGAAATGATGGATTTCTTCTGCCTAAAGAAAGAAAATATCTATGTCACAGAGTATGCAACTAAATTCCTGAATTTAGTGCACTTTTCACCAGATTTTGTGGCGAGTGTGGCCTTGAAGGAAAATATCATTGAATCGAGACTAAGATTGGATATTCGCTCGAAGATTGTGGTAATCTGCATTATGGATTATATAGAGATAGTGAATAGAGTGAAATTTGATGAATGATATATATTAGGATCTATGGGATGAGGAAGTTTGATGATACCTTCAAAAAATGGTGGGAACTCAAATGATTGGAGAAAGTGGGAGATGGACTACTATTTCCAAGGTGGGAGTGGAACTCAAAATCAGATGGCTTGATCAATAAACCATCCTCTATGACCTCAGAGAAAAGTATGAAGTTTTCAATGTGGTTCACTTGACTACATAAAGTGAGAGTGTACGGAACAACCTATATCATTCCATAACTGCAATAATATTGGGCATCTTTAGCTCTATTATCATAGTTCTCCAAGGTCAGGTGCTCGAGATAATTCTTACGTGTCGAAAGCAACATATGATTCGATAGGGTGAGGAAAGACGAATCAGACTCATTAGCAGAGTAGGGTTGTCCATGGTGATTCTAGGAACACCAGGACTCCTTAGTAATGTAAATATTAGGAAGGAAATAAGGAGAATAGTGTAGTGACGAAGCAATTGAATGCATCTAAGTAGGTGATTGTAGATGATCAGGTCAGTCCATCTATGGTTAGAGGTACAATTAATTTGAATCCTACCCTTATGAAAGTGTTCTTTGATACTGGGGAATCTTATTCCTTCATTTATTCTTTTTTTTATTTTCTATGTTTAAAACTTGATATAATTCCATCAATGTTAAAACTTTAAAACCCTCTCAATGAAAGAGAATGTCGAGCCTTTGTTTGTAGAGAATGCTCTATAACCATTGATGGAGATGAGATGAAATGGGACTTCTCAATGTTAGAGATTAATTTATTTGATGTAATCTTGGGTGTGGATTGGTTGACAACTTTCAAGGGTCACATCTAATGTTATAGCAGAACAGTCAGTTTCACAATTGAGGACAATGTTGATCATCTCTTCATAGGACACAGGGATGTAAAGACATGTTCAAAAGAATTATTGGTGCCAGCAGTGGTCATGATCTCTTACCAATTAGAATCATTGACTTTGGAATTGAGAAAAGAGGTCTAGAATAATAGTTTACCAGTAGTTGTGGATCAATTTATTAATGTGTTTCCCAAAAAATTCTCAAGGTTACCACCTATAAGGGAAGCGGTTTTTATGATTAATCTCTTTTCGGGTTCCAATCCTATTTCCCTTCCTTCTTAGAGGATGTAACCAATAGAATTAAGGGGATTAAAAGTGATGTTAGAAGTGATATAAAGTAAATGTTTCATTCATCCAAGTACGTCTCTATCAGCAACACTAGTCATGTTCACAAATAAAGTAGATAGAAATCTAAGTTTGTGTGTTATTATCATAAAATTAACCAAGTTATGCTAAAAAATAACTATCCACTTCCACACAATGATGATATTTTAGATAAATTGAGGGGATCCTAATGGTTCACCAAAATTGAATTGTGATTTGGATATCACCAATTGGGAGTTTGGAAGGAGGATATTCTGAAGAGATCTTTCAGGAGCAGATATGGCCATTATAAATATGTATTCATGCCCTTCATTCTTACGAATACACCAGCAGTCATTATGGAATTGATTATTTGGATATTTCATCTATATATGGATTATTTTATTGTGTTGTTTGTGGATGATATCTTTGGGTATTCAAGGAAAAGGTTGGATCATGAGGAACATATTGAGATAGTGTTATAAATCTTGAGAGACCATAATATGTATCAAAATGTGATTTTTGGATAGAAGAGGTATGATTTATTGGAAAGGTAATTTCTAAAAAAGGTGTTTCGGTGGATCCTAAAAAAATAAAATCTATTTTCTCTTGGAAAACCCCAAAGAATGACTTTGAGATATGAAGTTTTCTTATTCTAGCTGGTTATTATCGAAGATTTGTGCGTGAATTCTCATTACTAGCTTCTTCTAAGATATATTTGATAAATAATAACATACTATTTTGATGGACTATGGAATTACATATGTCTTTTCAAGAGATGATGTTTGTCTTACATCAGCACCTATCTTAATTTTTATAGATTTAGGACATGGGTATGTGGTTTATTATGACACTTTGGGATCTGTTTAGGGATGTGTTCTCATGAAAGGAGACCATGTGGTTGATTATAGTTCAAGGAAGTTGAGAGTTAATGATAAGGATTACCAAACACATGAATTAGAGTTAATTGTAGTTTTTGATTCCTTGAATACTTGGTGTCACTATCTCTTTAGTGAGAAATTTACTGTGATTACGAATCAAAATAAATTGAAACACATTTTTTCTCAGTGGTATTTAAATCTAAGACAAAGAAGATGGATGGAGTATCTTTAGATATTTGACTTTGACATGATGTATACACTAGGAAAAGGTAATTCAGTGGGTGATGGATTAAGGAGAAATTCATATGTGTAGCTGGAAATGGAAGCTTCGGATGAATGGTAGTTAATGTTGGTATCAGCCGATATGCTTGTAGAATTTGAAGACCAAGTTGATGTTTCACTTTTCTTTGTAGATTCTGTCATTCCAGATTTGTTAAATTTAGTCAAAGAATCACAAACATTTGATGCATATTGTTTGTTTATGAGTTCAAAACTCAATGGTGGGGAGACTATTGAGGGTTGGAAACTTGATGGGTGTTCAGTTTTTTATTTCAAACATCAGATGGTCTTACCAGGGAAATTTCAGGAAAAAATTCTTCATTCTTACCACCATTCTAAGTGGGTTGTACATCCAAGAACAAATAATATGTATAAGGCATTGAAGGTGCAGTTTTAGTGGAGCTGAATGAAAAGTAAAGTGGAAGTGATCATTTTTTGGTGCTTAAATTGTCATCAAGTTAAGGTATAACATCTACGACCAGTAGGTATGTTGTAGTATTTACCTATCCCATTGTGGAAATGGGAGTAGATAGTAATGTATTTTTTTAGAGGCCTCCCAAGAATGGTTTCGAAACACGATTCCATATGGGTGATAGTGGATCATCTTACAAAGTTGGCTCATTTCATCCCTATTCTTGTAAGTTATACAGTAGAGGATCTATTCAAAATCTCTATCACATAAGTGGTAAAGAGACATGTAATGACAATTTTGATCATCTTAGATGGATATCTGATGTTCACTTATCATTTATATAAATCCTTATAGGAATCCATTGGGACTCAGTTGACTATGAGTATGGTGTATCACCTTTAAAGGGATGGCCAATATGAAATAATGATACAGATGTTGGAAGACATGTTTTGGGCTTGCGTAATAGATTTTGGTGGCTCATGGAAAGATCATATACCCTTAAACGGGTTCTCATTTAATAACATCTATCAGTCCTTGATATATATGGCTCATTTTAAAGCATTTTATAGTCATCCTTATCATTCTCCACTTTTTTGGGTGGAGACAGGTGAGACTTCACTAGTAGGACTAAGCATTGTCCAAGAAAAAATTGATAAGATTCATTTGATTATAAAATGGATGTAGATGGATCATAGTCATCATAAATCATCTGAATATCATTGTCAAATACTATTTTCATTCAGGGTGAGTGGTCATGTGTTCTTAAGGATCTCTATAAGGTTTGGAAATTACTATTTTGGGAAGAAATGAAAGTTATATCCTTTATACATAGTCCATTTTGAGGTACTAGAATGGTTTGCAGATGTGGAATATCAGTTGTAATTGCAACTATGGTTGGCTTCAGTCTATAATGTGTTCCACATATCTTAGTTGAAAATTTATCAGCCTAATCCTGTACATGTGATCAGATGGGTTCAGGTTGACATAGATATGGATTCTTCGTCGATACATATCTTGGTGTTGATTTTGGAAAGGCAGGATAATGTCTTACATGGAAAAAACATCATCCTAGTTTGGGATTTATGGAATCATAGATAGATTCAGGAAGAGACTTGGGAACTCGAGAAGGAAATTAAAGAGCAATGTCCAGAACTATTTCAGGGAACGAATTTTTTTCTACTTTATGAAGATGGAAAGACCAATGGTGGGGAGAATTTAGTACCCTATGTTTCTGGTACATAACCCTTTATTTATGTTTTTCATGTTTATAAAGTATAAGGGTGATCAGTTGGGAGGGTTGGGAGATCCTGTGGAAAGTTTTTGGGGATAAAGGGAAAGTGTGCGGGATGTGCAAGGTTTGTCTAAACCGTGTGGAATAATAGGATAAATGGTTCAAAGTTGAAGATGTTAGATAGTAGCTTCATCATGGTGGTCGAATGGTTAAGGAGGTTGTGTGAGGAGGTTGTGTGATGGTTTTACCAAGCAATAGCTAATGCACGGTAAGTTCACGACTTGTCTAATAGTGCGACTAAACTATGAATAGGGATAAAGTGAAATTCTTAAAAAGTGGATCTCACTCCTTTTTTATTCAAACTCCCACATTTTTTCTCCTTTTCAGACCTAAATCTGGATTCTTCTCCATGGAAGGTTGGAGAACCTCTACCAAGCAAATTGGAATCGATCTGATGCCTTTTCTTAGTTCGTAGAAGCTCATTTCTTGAGGTATGTCATCATTATTCTTTGTTATTATCACGTTTTCTTTTATCTACTTAGATATCAATATCCTATCTTCTTGGATTCTCATATATATGCCCATTATGGGTAGATCTAAGATTTTTTATTCCAAATATGTTTATTTCTTGTCTCGTTGTTGATAAGAGAAGAGATCCAAGGCGGTTTTGTGGATTTCATTCCCAGTTTCTTGAGTGTTCTTCGTCAGTTTTTAGTTTTCATCAAAACCTTTGAGGTAGGTGGCTTCAATATCAACACCTATTAGTAGAACCAATTATCATAATTTTAAATTTAATATCTTTTGTTTATTTGATTATGAATTGGCTATTAAGAAATTTTTGGAAACCCTATTTAGTGATGTTTGGTAAATTATGGAAATCTAGAAATTTGTGTCCTTGAATAAGGTTCTTTGATTCTTGATTTTAAAATGAAAATTTAAAAAGTGGTTTTTTTACAAATTTTTTTAATTGGATTTTATTAAAGTTTTTTCAAAAAAATTAATGGTGTCATTGAAATTAAATGGTTGATTGGAATTTGTTTTTTTAATGTTTTTCACCAAAATAATTTTTTTATTGAAATGGTTTGAATTGGTTTATTTGAATGGTTTTGGAATACATGGTTTGTGTGAGTTTATGTTCGATGTTCCCTTGAATAAGGGATGTGTATAATTGGGGTATAAGTTTTGTGACCTTGGATTAGGGGTGTGTGTCAGTGGGACACATGATAATTGGATGAGAGATTTCTCATGAGTATGGAACTGTCAAACAAGAATGCATATATGGGTGTGTACTAAATAATAGAATGGTTTGTCCAAAAAGATATTGAGAAATTGTTTTGAGACTTTTTTTGGTTTCTTTTCTGGAAATGTGATGTGTTATAAAATTGGTTAAAATAGAACTTGTGTAATTTTTTTATAAATAGTTTCTGAAAATTGTTTATATTTAGTTGCTAACTGTTTTGGAAAATTGTTTAATATAAACTATTTTATGTAAATGTTTCTAACTTTTTTATCCTAGTGGAATTAGTAGGGAATTCATAGAGAAAATACATCTGAGTTTTATACTCACCCATACTTTGGCACTTTGGTGCTTTTTTAGATGATATGTTCTAAGACATGGGAAAAGGTAAAGTACCACACCTCTTTAGCACAACCTCATAATACTTGGGTTGTTTTCTGATTGGATCTTGGAGATTATAGAGCATGGAATCGTCTTGTCATATAAAGTTTATTAGTTTTCTTTCCTTTGTTTACTTTGATAGTTTCTTTTCCTTCCACTATAGTACACATTGGTGTGGTTTTGATATAAATGAAGTGGTTGAGTTTTCTTTCATTTATTCATGCATCATATAGTGAGTTTTTTGGTAATGGTTTCATGGGTTAATGGTTTTAGTTCTTAAAGGGTAAATCATCCCCCATTTTCATTTGAAACCCTTCGACATTTATTTACAATCATTGGTGTCTTAAGGATGTCGCTTAAGGCCAAGTATCATCTCATCGCCCTCTCAAGACAATGAGATTGGATGGGATGTTACAACCTACACTCACCAGGAACCCCTCTTAGGCCTACATGAATATGAGATTGGCCCTCATTACCCACCTCTAATATGTCATCGGTTGGAAACTAGCATTGAGGGTATAAATTAAACAAATGGAAGGGATTACCCTCATATATCCCTTAAATATATAAGCAAACCAAATATCAATTCCATAGTTAATATAAACTAAAATTTACAATAATCCCACATTGTATGAATATATTAGACAAATACAAAACCTAAAATTAAAAAACCAAGTAAAACTTATAGGTAGTGAATCTATAAAAAATCCAAACTCCAAACTAGTATTATCTAGCTCAATCACCAAACTCACCCTAGAAACGTGAAAAACAATTTTATGTATATAGGGGTGAGAAAAACATATATGCTTGATGTGACCATTAAAACACATGTTTGGCCACATCTTTTTAACTATTTTTTATTAATTTTAATTAATAATTTGTTCATTCTTCACTATATATTAATATTTCTATATTTTTATTATTATATTTGACAATTTATCAATTTTTATAATTACTCGTGTATTTTAATCTTTAAAATAATTAATTTATTTCTTACTTTAATTTTATAGTATAATTAATTTTTATTTTGTTTGGTATCTTTGACTTAATATTTATTGATTTAACATCTATTATTCAATTAATTAGTTTTCTTTCGTACATAAATTATTTACTCTTAATTTAACATTACAAGCATTAAAAATTAAATAATATAACCTAATTAATAGATGTTTTTTTAATAATTCATTAATTAAAATAAAATATTATAGACCTACTACAATTATTAATTCTTTTATTTTAAATTTCATTAATTAACATAATGGTTTAATAATATAATAATTATCTTTTTACTTTAACTAATTTAATTTGTTATAGTAACTATTTAAAACGATTTAACAATGTTTTATACATGTATAAATTTTAAGTTGACTTTTAATAAGTTAGTTTCTTTCTAATTATAGTTTTTTCTTTGTAGAAATTTATGTTTAATAAAGTGAAGTTAATAATATTTTAACTTAAGTTTAACTTGTTTTATAAGTTTATTTAAATTTATGTGTACCTTTATTTTAATTTATTTGAATTAATAATTAGTTTTAATTTATTATTATTTTCAGTTTTTATTTAAGTTTCAATTTGTTTTACTTTGTATATTTTGTAGGTTCACGGTTTCACCTCTGTCACGGTGTCACAGCAACTGTTTCATTTTACGGTTCCACCACACACCATATCCACTTGGTCTCACTGTAAACTCTTCAACCATATCCCAATTTACTGTCTCATCATTTTATGATATAGTGGCACCATAAATTTTGGCATTGTTCCCCTCCTTATTCTCTGTTTCCTCATTGTTTTACGGTTTCACTGTATTTTCTCGTAGCCACCATAACCTATTCTACCCAACAGTGCCACAATAATTCTTTCCCACCGTATTCCTTCATGGTTTCATAGTAAACTCTACCACTACCCTTTGAACCACATCTAGAACCAGATTTCAATCAGAGATCTACAATTTACTTCAAAATCATATCAAATCAAGAGAGTGTTACGCATTGCTGGATTAAACCTTGTCCCTCATCCACATATTATCCATCACCTACCTGAGACCATGATGCCACCTTGAGGAGCTTCTTGGAGGGTGGTCCACTAGAGTTGGGTGATTACATCCTTGGAGCTGCTAGTTTCACCACACCAAACCGGAGAAAGGAGGATGTCTGACCAGCTGCTGCGGAGTTTAGGAGTGTTGTGTCGCGGTGCTGGTGTTCGCTACGTGAGGAGTCCTGCAGGGTAGTCGGTCGTTGACACCATCGTTTGAGGTAGGGTCACACCACCTCTTCTCATCTAAGCTAGAGAGAAGAGTCTTACACTAAGAAGAAGAAGCTAAAACCCACATAGTCACACGTCCGAGGAGGGATCTGTCATCGGTTTGTGGAGTCACCCGTAGAATCTGCGAAAGTTGGTTGACGTCGATGGATGCCAAGCACTGCTTTAGAAGTCTGAAACTCATACTCCTTCCATTTCTCTAGATCCAAAGATGAACCTAGAGCTGGGAGTAAGAACGTCGCCTCATCGCTAGAGGAGGAGCAGGGAGTTGTGTCGCTGCTTCCAGAAGATGAACCAGAGCTGAAACCTCATTTCCCCTGTAGGGCCAAAATTGGGGAGAGAAGATAAATCTTTAAAAAATATATAAATAAATTAAAAGTAAACATTAATTAAATCATAATTTAAAATAATATTAGTAATAATAATAACTTAACTTAAATAATAAATAATTCTAGTTATAAATAAATAATAAATGTAAAATAATTAATTTTAAAAAAACAGAATTAATAATAAAACCTACATTAAACTAAATTAATAATTACTTCTAAATTAAAATAAAATAAACAAACTACCATTTTGATGTTACACATTTTTAAAATTATTTAATACTAATTTTATCAATAAAATTATTATTAATAAAAATTTATAAATTAAATTAGAAAAAACTTTTATAATTAGCTAAAAATAGTAAATAAATTTTAGAAATAATTATAAACTTTACCATTAATAAATCTAATTAATAAAAATCAATAAATTTATTAATACTTCTTTTAAGACTTTTAATAAACTAATGACTTTAAATTTTTATTTATTTCCTTCTTGTTTTTAATTATTCTATGTGTTTTTCTTATGCAGGTTCATTCAATAGACGCGTATACATCCAGATTCACACAACTAACTCACCCGGAGTTAGATACAAGAGAAAAACTAGCACGACGTGCCAGTCACGAAAAAAAGCACGCATGCGGTGCTTAAGTGAAGTACTTTTTGGAGTCGGTTGAAGAAAGCAGTGACATGCAGTAGATAACGAATGAAATTAAAAGTAGAGTAGTAGCGGGAATTATGGGGGACTCTCTAATTTCATTCTACAATCACATCCATTCGAGAGAAGATCGAGGCACATTCATTCCACGAACATTCCATTTTGAGAGCAAAGACTTTCAGGAGAGGGCAGAGTAGTACCAATGACTTGAAGTGGTAGGATCAAAGAAACAATTCATGGTTCTCATTCACAGATAAAGGATTATTCTACCTTTGTTCTATTATTTTTACAATTTATTTTTTGCTTCTGAATTGAAAATGATTTCCACTTAATTTCTTGTTTGGGAAATTCGAATGACTAATGGTTCATACCTTCTTCTCTTCATTATTACTCTTTTTATTAAGAAACAGATTCTTTTGGTGAGATTGATTTGGGTTCTCAACTTAAATTCAATTTTCACTTGAATGAATCTAATTTAAACATCAATATTCTTTCGGTGGAATTGAATATTGATAATTTCTTTTAAAATTGGAAATTAAAACTTCAGAAACTATCTGTGAGATAGCTTTCTATTGACATCTTAAGATCAAATAGCTGTATGTGGTTTTTGATGTGGACAACTTTGAGAACTGTTATACATAGTGTTATTTCTTCTGTCAAGGAAGAATTAACAACTAATTTTCAAGGTGTGAATTGAATCTAATGAAGAATCATTTTTATAACTAGAAGTTTTCAATTCACCTAAGATTACCATTTGATCAACTATCAGCACTTCTGTTTAATTTTTTAGTCAAATTTAGTTATCACTTTTACTTTTTTCTATTTCATTCTCCAAATTAGTAAATAGAAAATTCTCAGTATTGTTTCATTTCTTCTTAATAAAAAAATATAAAAAAATTGTAAAATAAAAACAACTAAAAAATTCACACTCGCTTCATTGATAACAATATTGGAGTTTATTAAAAATAACACCTTAGAATTTACTCACCTGCCTTCTCTGTGGATCGACCTTGCACCACTGCGCTAGTGTAGGTTTATAAATAACATTTTGAGGGTCGTGACAATATCTGGTCATGTCAATGCTCAATATGATTATACTCAATCCCTATTATGTAAAAATGGAAGGAGTATATTGATTTACATATAAAAAATAGAAGAATTAGCAAGTACCTATTAGGTCAACTACCTCCCGACATCACCAAGGCTCACTCACCAACTGTTTCATCCAAGTGTAGTAACATAATATCATTGTAATGTATCAAAAATGGTACCCCACACCACTACACAACTGTTTTTTCAATATCACACACTAACATGAAACATTTTGGGATCTAAATACATTTCATAGTCATTCTATAACACACTATATCTCATAACAAGGTAATATCATCCTCATCATCCCAAATCCATTACAAACAACATTTTTTCATCCAAAAATCTCATATCCAATATAGTTGGGTATCATGAACATGAAGTAAACCAACCAAATTCCCTACTCCTACCATGCATATCCTCCACATTATGTCCTCCTATAAACATCACAACACCACATCCCATTAATAACCCATTGGTTCTATTGATGAACCTATATCATATCCTCATCTCAACACCCCATGTGGTCTTCTAAGGCACATGTTCCTCCTCATCCAAACCTCATAGGGTCTAAAAATACACCACATAATATGATATAATGATAATTCCAATGTCAATCCATCATATCCTATCCTACACCTAAAAGGGAGAGTAGGGAAGAGGAAGTAGTTAGCTCTCCATTTCCTCACAATCTTGGATATTACGTATAAACATCTAGTACCCAAAGTAGCTTGGGTGTCGGTAAGGGTCTCTGACTCAGGTGGGGTGCATATATAAATCAAAAGGTAAATACATCATAAATATATATATACTGATGGGTTTTATATGATCATTATATGATCCTTCATATCGTAAATAAACCCAAAAGTGGGTAGATCTATCTTTAAGAAATCGAGGTGTTAAATGTATCATAAAACAAATAATATATAGACTTATAGTGAAGAAACCATCATTTTCCTTTTGTTATAGAGAATGTTTAGGTAATATTATATGGGACAATTTATGTAAGTATACTACCTATGAGGAGGGAACACCAGTCACTAGATCTCAATCTCTATTGGATAACTCATGTACTCTTGAAGGGGGTCTATCACCTTTACAAATGGTAGTGAGTTAGGAATAAGAGGAATAATTATTTTAAAAGATTTTCATGAATATATTTATCTCTAACATCATCAAATTAACGCATTCAATCCACACAAAAAATGAGGAGAACCACTTCTCCTTTTATAGCTGATATTCTATGTGTCTTCATAAATTAATAATTCATCTATAATACTCGGGTATTATCAAATAATACCCATGATATGTGCCTCATTATTGTGTATTTAAATATTCAATGATAATCACGAAAATCCATCAATCCAGATAAAATTGAAAAATGAGAAATGTGATACATAGTTTTCATCATATTGTTTTTTATGTATATATTCTGGGTGTACATGCATTTTATGCATGTATAGTTTATACATGTATTACATGAATCATATGCATGTAATCTTCATACATCATATGTATGATTTATATTTCCTCTTTATATATGTAGTTTTACATAAAGTATCTTAATATATTATGTGAATTTTGTGATTTTTTTAAATAGATGCACTATATAAATGTACATCTTACTGTACATCCATCAATCTCCCACATTCACTAAATTCTCATAGTGAAAAACTTCATAAATATTTATAAATATGTTCAAACTATTTTGAATGTGGTTTTATTAATCTCTCTTTATTTTGAAAAAAAATTGTCCAAAAATTTATCCTTATACAAAGGCTTAATAATTTGACCCTACGGTCCTTAAAAATGTTGACAGAAAACATAAAATCTAGATTCATATATATAATAAAAGAGTTACCTCAAACAAAACATCGGTTCTAATCAAGCTATTTAGGGGTCTAGTGTGATATCCATAAAACATACTCATATTTACAGATGAACATATAAGCCACTAGATGTATCATATGCCTTTTATTTATATCTATATAGTCCTTTTCCATGATATAGAGAGACCACTAGATAGAGATAATGTCAATCTAGTATATTCCATGTCATCTTTCCTTGATTCACTAACAAAGACTGACTATGTTGATGAATACATCACATGTCATTAAACTAATCAATTATTACACCACATTTATCTCATCCCAATAGTTGTATACATCATATTTTACTTAATTAATAATGGTCAAGATTTTTATCATCTAATTAAATAAAGATATAGATGTCTTAACTATTTATACAAGTGGAAAATATTCATCTTGGTTGTACTCCAAATGATGAAATGATCAGTAACATACCAACCACCCCACTATTATCTACGTTTATATTTTTACATTCATAAGTAGGGTATCAATGTGTAAAATTTTTCATTATAGGTATATCATAAACCTCATGTAAGAAGGATTCATAATAACAACACACCACTAATAACATCGATGACCAAGTAAAATTCCCTGAGATATATTATATTGAGTCAATTGAAGTAATAAGTCTCTACTTATACCTCATGAATATATTCTTCACATATCATTTACCACCCTATGAAAAAATAATAGGAATGCATTCAAGATAACCTTAACATTTCATCACAACCCATAATACTTTTTGATGATCATCGATTATGTATAACTTAAATTTTTATACTCTGAGAGGATAGGATCATTCATTTTAAATTCATTATAGAACACATGAATTAATGATAAATGGATATTTCTTTTATTGTAAAACCTTGATAAATTATATGGATATTACATTAATATCATAAGTATTGAATACCTAGAGACCAACCATAGCCATCATTTTGTGACTGTACTAACTTCTTTTTCAACAGATCTATTACATTATCCTCTATATCTACCAAACTAATTTGTGTATCACCGCTCTCAATGATGTCCTATATGTGATGGTACTTTTGAAGAATTTTTTCGGCCATTTGGTAAGACTTTGGTTCTTTATCCTAAGAAACAACTCCAATGTTTTCATAGTAAATCTCGGCTTCTCCCTATATACTAGGAACAAATCCAAGATAAAAAAATGAAATTTTTTATCCAAAATATTCTTTTATAGTATCTCATACAGTGATGTATTTATATTCTATTATCAATTCTGTTGTGGTGGATAACTTATAAATACTCCAAGTGATAATTCCACCATTTTATAAAAACACAAAACAAGATTTATATTTCATAACTATTGGTGAAAAGTAAATCCTATGGTAGTTTCTATAAGGAATGATGGATAACATATAATTTTGGATGGGATACTCCTCCCATCACCAATTGGTTTTAGTATGGTACCCCATAAGGTCTTATGTATTAGTATTATAAGGACTATAATGGAGGAATTGGATCCTAACAAGTTATTTAAGAGCAATGGCCCAGGTGAGATGTGGGTGGAATATCCCCAAACCAATTTAAAAATGGTAATAGTGTCTCAATTGAGGAACATATATCCATGGTTTTTTGTGTTTAAATTTTTCATGATAGTAGTGGTTAGGTGGTGAGTTCAAGGAATGAGAAAATAATGGTGAAATATTTTTATATCAAGTTTATCTTTAAAGGGGAGACCTAGTTATGTGGTATTTGGTTAGAGGGGAGGATTTTTTTGCTAAAACTCAATATCTCATGGGTTTTTTCAAGGAATTGTGGATGTAATATAACATTGGATTGGATACTACTCCGATCGCCAACTGGTTTTAATATTGAACCCCAAAAGGGATTTTTTATTGGGTTTAGAAGGACTATTCTAGAGGAAAATGATCCTAAAATCTCATATATTTTTGATTGAAAACATAAATATATGTAACCTTTTTTATAGAGTTCAACCTCTCCTCCAAATACCAATACCATATACTTAGTCCAACTATGTAATTTAGGGTGTTCTTCACATCAATTTAGTTAATTTAACTAGGATTTGATTGGTATGTACTTGTAATTCTAATAGAACATGTGGCATAAATTTTAGTACATAACATGTCATGAATGATAGATCTTATAATGGATGAATAAGAAATTATATCTATCCTATCTAACTCTTTATAGGGATTATGAAACTTCCTAATATTTATGTCATATAGTATTGGTAAATACCCCTTCTTGGAGTTCTCCCTCCTAAAATCCTTTAGATCTTTACCAATATAAGTTTCATGAATTAATCCAATAATCCTATTAGATCTATATTTATAGATTATCCTACCTAGTATCTAGGAATCTTCACCCATTTCATTCTTTTAGAAGAACTTACTAGACTACATTTTCATAGAGTGAAGAGTTAGTTTATCATTTTAGATAAAAATTATGTCATGCACATAAAAAAATTAAAACACTATATTACTCCCACTAATATTTTTATATAAATAAGAATCATATGTGTTTTCTATGAAATCACACTCTTTAATTGCATCAAAAAACTAGATATTCCAACTCTAAAAAGCCTACTTCAATCCATAAATGGATCATTGAAGCTTACATAATTTTGATGAATCATTTGGAAAATTAAAACCTTTAGGTTATATCATATACACATCCTTAGATAAACTATTATTAAGGAAAATTGTTTTTATATCGATCTGATATATATGATTTTCAAAATGAGATACTATAACTAGAAAAATAAAATTATTCTTTATCATTTCTATAGGTGAAAAGGTTTCTTTATAGTCAATACCATGAATTGTTTTCTAACATTTAGCCACAGGGGGGCTTTAGAGGTATACACTCTACCATCCATGTTAGTTTTCTGATGTAAAACACACTTTAACTATATGGGTATTACCCCTTTAGGTGAATTCACCAATTTCCATACTCGTTTAGTGTATATGGAACCTATTTAAAATACCTTGGCTTTTAACCATTTATTAGAATTGTAACTCTTGATGGATTCATAGTATGAAGTTAGTTATTCACCTATGAACATTACATCATCCCCATTTTTTACATGAAATCCATATGTAATTTCCTGACCCAGGTGCCACATATCGGTGCCCTGAGGATGTCAGTTATGTAACCTCGGGCGTGCCTCCCCGTATACCATAGGCTAATGAATAGTAGTAAGGGTCTAATATATATAACAGTGGGAGACAATAAACACTTTACCAAAGCATAACAATAGTGTAAATAACTAAGAAGTAAGAAAATGTAAATAACCAATAATTAGTATAATTCCATAACCAAAATAGACATATAATACATGATGAATTGGAACAAAAGACAATATCCAAAAATAAGACATTAGAAATTTCATGCCAAATATATGTCCACTGTCAAATAAAAAACCCAAAATAAAGACACTGATAACTCCCAAGTGGGTCCTAACACCATGTATGGTTCCCTCATTCTTGCTCCATCCCAACTCAGACATCTAACATATGGATCTTTCCCTTATCCCCCCATTTAGACATTAAGCCTATTCAAGTACCGATCGGGAAGCCCGAGTAGGGTGTGAGTAAAGCTCAGTAGGCCACCACCAATAGCTTCTAAATAAATATATAATCAATAAAAATGTTTACAGTTGTATAAATAATAAAGTACAACCAATGAGGTAAAAATTGTAAATATTAAATTATTCTTCATTGAACCATATAATTTCTTGGGATCATGATTACACTTATGTCGTCAATACCTACTTCAGCCCGCTCCAGAGTATAAACCATATCAAATATGGAAAAAAAAATATAACACATGGTCCTTAATTATCCATTTAATTCCATTTCATAACACCACCATTTGGAACCTCTTTCCAATGTCAATATCATGGTTGTATAAAATCATTTTTAGAACCCCATGGGTATTTGGAGCGTCATTCCCTATCCCACACCCCATGGGTATTTTGAGAATCCATCTCTATCACATAAAATAATATTCACATGCATGAATTTGGGTCAAGAATGTCATTTTCATCACCCTTTGGGTATTTAGAGCATTATTCTATGTCCCAGAACCAATTTCTCAATCATTCATATTTATCATGCTTATTATATTTAACCAGGTAAATCAACATTAACCCTCTAATAAACATTTCACATCATGATATACCATTTCAATTATCAAATAAATCATAAGTATTCACATTAATCACATGGAATAATATGAAAAATTCACTATTATACCATATATAAATATTTAATCAAAACCCATTAACTCTTCAATGTTTTTCCAAAGATCCCTCAATTCACATTACCAAACAATTCAATATTCCCTCAATTAGATAATTATACAATAACATTAACCCATCAATTTCGTGATCACAATTCAACCAATTTCAGTTACCCCAAGTTGAACCCAATACATTGTCACAAGGAAATTAAATTAAATCAATTAAATATCTTATGTAATTACCCAATCATGGAAATTGAAATATCACAATTATGTACACGTAATTAAATCAAGACTATGGTATTTTCAATTTACACCACCTACCTCAAGATCTTTGATAGATGAGTGCCAATTTAAAATCCCCAAATTTAATAAAAACATTCAATTTCATAATAAAGAATGAGATATAGATCCAAAACCTAGATCCAAGATCAAACACATTAGATATAAGAAGACCTAGATCTAAAATCATCCCAAAAAATGTAAAAATACCATTAAAACATTAGTGAAATATGGGATAGAGGGAAGAAACCAATAAGTATGAGAATCTCTTACTATGAGAGGTGAATATTCTAAAATATGGTTTTATATTTTTCAAGAAGAATGTTCTGAAGGCCTTGGAATCCATACATGAGGCTCCAAAATTGAAGGAAAATGTTGGGGTTAGGTGGGCCCGAATCAGGGTTAAAACAATGGGGTTCATTATTTTTAAAATAATTTTGCAGGTGATTAATTTCCAAGTACATGGTGTCCTGGGTTGGGGAGCATGGTTTACCAAACCTTGTCTCCTAATTGTGCAACGCACTTGGGGTTCACATAGTTAATACTAAGAGGGTGCACATTTAATTCCATTTCATAAAATAGTACCAGAAAATGAGCTTGGTACATCTCTTGAAAAGTTCATGATCTTAAACCATATCTGTTGAGTTTTTTATGATTCTTACCTGACCTTTGAGGTTATTTTTCAACTTGAGTTGGTTCTTCTTAAATAACTATTTTTTAAACTGGATCAACCTCCTCTAAGGTATGCTTTCTATTTTTTGGTCTTGAACTTATCCAAGCTCTACACATATCCCTTTGATTTATTTCCTAAAAAATTCATTTTTTAGGAATATAGAAAATTAATCCACAAACACTTTGGGTAGAGTGGGGTTATAGAAATATTATCCCATAGTTTCCTTAGGATACCCAACAATTTATCAATTTTCAAACATGAGGTTAAGTTTATCATAATCAAAATTCCATAAATATTCTTCACAACTAAAAATCCCCAAAAAATATGTAACATGACATCTCCCACTCTAAATCTCATACAGTGTATTTATCACAGAATTACATGGAAGGAATTTTAGTATGGATACAATAGTCTCCATAGTATAATTATAGTGCTAAATAAAAAGGTCACCTAGACCCATTATTTATCAAACCATATCTAATAGGGCATGTTTCCTCCTTTTAGATACAAAATTCCATTATGGTATACCAAGAGGAGTGAGTTGTGAAATAATTCTACAATCTCCTAGATGATCTGGGAATTACTTGATTAAGTATTCACTACCCTAATCAGATCAGATAATCTTAATACTCTTTCATGGTTTATTTTTTTACTTCATTCTAAAATTATTCGAAATTTTCAAAGGTTCATATTTCTATTTCATTAGAAACACATAAGCATATAGACTAAAATCATCAAAAAAGGAAACTAAGTACCAAAGACTACCACTTTATTGAGTACTCATTGGTCCATATACATCACTATGTATGAGATACAATATTCCATTATTCATTTTATATTTTCTCCCAAATGATGTATTTTTAATTTTTCCCAACAAAAAATATTTTCATGTATCAAATTATTCATAATAAAATGTTTCCAAAAATCCATATCTATAGAGTCTTTGAATGTGTTTCTCATCAATATATACAAGGTATTAATTCTAAATGTAGGTGGGATTATAATCAAATCTAAACTTCTAATTTTGAATTTTCTATATAGTATTATCCATATCTATAATGTATAAATCATTCATCATATTCCCAATTCCATAAAACATTTCATTTATATATATAATAACTCTTATTGTTAGTACTGATTGAAAACCTCATATTGTATAAAAAAGGTACAAAAATAAAATTTCTATTTATAGAGGGAACATAATAATAGTTTTCTAAATCTAAATTGATCAACTTTGTTGACTTAGATCATAAGTTTAAACTTTTAATGCATCAACTATTTCTCTATTACAAACAAAAATATCTACTTTACCCTTTATAAATTCCTTTCTGTATATGATTCTATGTTTTTTAATAAAAATCTGTGATGTACACCTAGTTTCTAATACCCAAGAGTCAAAGTTGGTGAAATTTACTTCTATAAAATTCACATTCAGGGGTCATGAATGCTTCACATTGAGAAAATTATCAACCCTAGATACAAATTTATTATTTTTTTATAAGTCATTCCTATTAATGATCTTGATATTATTTACATAAATAATTCCATAATATACAACAAGTATATATCTATGGTTGAGTATCATGTTATATATCTCTTCATCAAGTACTTTTAATAATAGTTAGCCTACTAAAATTTATGACCTTATAAATCATATAAATTTAGTGATAAAAGATTTATATTTCACTACAAAATGAGTCTTCCTTGGTGTTCCTCACATAATGTAGTTATTTAGGAAAGTAATCATACCAGTAATTACATCAATGATTCTTGGATAGTTGAGTGGAGAACTATTTACCCATATCTATAATATGGATGTACTTAACTTTATTCCTCTTGATTCCATCCTAAGGGTTTCCTAGATAAGTGTCACCCAAAGAAAATGCTATGAATAAGATTACAGAGGAAAATCTAGGGGCACCATGCTTTCTTAGAACCTACCAAAGTATTATCAAGTGTTTCTCACTACTTTATTTCCTTACACAAGATAATATTGAGGCACCATAATTTGGAAAAACCGACCCAGTTGGATGACCAAGGTCTTGAAAACTACCACTTTGGAAGGAATCTCACACTTGGCAATTGAGATATTATTTGTAAAGTATCACTAACTTAATGTACATCATATGCATATTTATTTTATAAATATTACATCCTATGAAATATTTTATTTTCTCATGTTTTATTAATTTTTTTTATACATGCTTCTAATGATTTAGTTTTTGGAACCCATATTCTATCCACTAAATTAATGTGATCATAACACATTAATATGTAACCATTTAAACAACCAATAGTTTTTTTACTCACCCAAAAATAGAATCCAATAATATCCATACATATATGAATGAATAAAATACATAAGGTATATTAACTCTATATGTAAAATTTTATAACTATAAGAAATTCATATTATCATCCTGAGTAATCTAAGAGTGACAGACAACCAACCCCTCACCTTTCTAGAATAATTCATAATGCTCCAAGTCAGTGGGTATTCTAACCCAAAATCCCTCACCCTAGGGATACTTTACCCAAGATATAATCCAAATCTTGATAATTAAAAATCCTAATATGCACAAACTATGACAAATAATTAAAATCATTCTGATAAATTCAATTTAAAACTGAGGTCAAGGTAGTTGAAAAATAAATTTTATGGAGCCCTAACTAGTATGAAATGTCAGAATCTATCCTCCTGAACCAATTTTACACATAAATAAATCATACACAATATTAATAATATTAACCATTTTATATGTATGCATCAGAATTCTTAGGTTGATCCATGGATATCTCAAGAGGTGGAGGTTTGGTGTTTGGGTGGTGGTTGTTTGATGGGAGGCAGATGTCTAGTTTTTCAATCATTGGGCGGTGGACTGGTTTTCCTTAGGCATTAGTTTCGAGTGGTCTAGTGGGGTCATTTTAATTCTAGAAATATTTTTAGATCGGGATTGGTGTATCATAGTGATCTCGATGGTTATTCCAGGGGGTTCATGTGGACCGAGTGTAGGATAGTGTTTTCGATGACTCTTGTTCAGCGGCATGGTTCAACGGTGGCATTCTGAGGCTATTCGCATCACCGATTTCAAAATCATTTTAGGTTAACCTATTTTATATTTTTTGTGTGGATCTATTTTTTGGTTGGTTTTTGATGCATTTTAAAGAATTTTATGTTAACCTCACTATATTTGGCAGGCATTTCTTCACCTTAAAGTGGATGTCGGGTGGGCTGCCTCGAAGGAGGGATGAGTTTGATGACACCCATCATCATCCATCAGTCCATTTGGATGGATAGATATATTTATTGATCATTTTAACAATGGTTTTTGTCAAGTATTACTTCTCATTAGATAAATAGTGTGGTGACTCTTAATATGCATTGTCGATTGGGAAACTTGAAAGAAAGATAGGTGTGTTGGTACTTATCATCCAGTCCTCCTTCCACATGTCAGTGTGGGTTTTAGGGTTCTCTTCCACATTATTTTGGTCCAACATGACACCACTTCTTGGACGATGTGGAGAGGCATATTAATTAAAAGATCTCGCTTTTCATGGTCTACTGAGGGGAAATGAGGCATTTTTTATGCTTGTATTAACATCTACTTCCCTTTTGACATTCAGGACCTTATTAAGGCCTTTGAGTCTTGTTTTTAAAATAATTTTTTCCCTTTTATTATAAGGGGTTCCCTCTTATCCTAGTCCACAAAAGGGGTTTTAATTTCTTTGTATGTTCAATAAAGAGCATTTTACCCTTTTCCTTTTCAAAAAAAATTGTGTAAAGGTGGTTATATGTGATCTTTACGTAGTGAATTATATGTAAAGGTATTCTAAAATTACCTTTATGTATACATTTTTAGGGAGTATATATATGGGTAATTAAATTATGTATTTTACATAGCCCCATCTATATAAGGTTACTTTAAGACGACCCATATGTAGGATACTCTATTTAAAGGTAACACATCTTTACCTTTATGTAAAGTATATAAAGGTAACTATAATTTCACAACATTTTATGGTTTATGATTTTATCTAAAACCACATATTTAAACACAATGATTCCTTGAAGAAACCGACTTTTATATCATTTATGTATTTTTTGTGATCATTGTATGATCCTTGAAAGTGAGACAACCCTAAAATTGTTTGATCTATCTTTAATAAATAAAAATATTAAATGTATCATAAAATAGAGCACACATGGAATTTTAGTGCAGTAGCCTCCAACTTCCTTGGTTTTGGTAGAATGATTAAGGAAGATCATGAGTGGTATTTGATCTAATCCAACTACCTCGGAGGTAAGAGTAAAGATTATTGGATCCCAATTTCCATCAGAGGACTCTCATATGCTTGATGTGGTGCTAGCATCGTCACCAATGGTGATGAAAAAGCTATGGGAAGAAGAAAGAATTTACAACCTTTGCATGAAATTGATTATATCAAATAATACCAAATAAAAGCATGCCAAACACACATATAAACAAGGATAACAACTTATCCTTTTATAGTCCATTTCAAATGATTCTTCATAATTGAAGAAAAAATCTATAATACTCATATATCATCAAATAATTCCAATGATATGTGACTTGTTAATGTGTATTAAAACTTTTTATGATCATTATAAAAATCCTTCAAACTGGATGAAATCACATAGGGATAAATCCAATTCATATTTTATAACACACTATGTTATATATATATATATATTGGGTGTGCATGCATCATGTGAATGTATATTGTATACATGTAATACATGCATCTTAGTCATGTAATATTCATGAATCATATGCCGGATTTATATGTGTTATCAATATATACAGTATCTTATATTGTATATACATATATTAAATGAATCATATGTATGTTTTTAAAGTACATGCATCATATTCATGTAAATTGTAATACACATACATCATATACCACACACAATCCTATACTAATGGAGTTCACCCAAACTGCACCACCAAATCCCATAAACATCACCACACTACCATGACAATGCTCTACCATCAATTCCATCTGTAACAACAAAACCATCCCCACATACCATAAAAATAACCACATCAAACATGTAAAATTTACCCTTGATCCACCTCATTTTTATCATTTTAAGAGTCACTTTTACCAAAATATTATATTTTTTGCATTTCTTAATAGTCATATTTAATTAGAAACCATAAAAACCATCTCCCACTTTATTTCAATCCATTAACCATTAATTTAAAGCATTAATGTTTCATTTTTATCCGTGAGGTAATTAAATTTCAACCAACCTCATTATAGGTTCATCATTACCAATTGTATTTCAACCCATTGAGAAACTATCAAAGGTTCCCACATCAACCAACCAAATCACTCGCACAAAAAAACCACTCATGTCATCATCGCATGAAAACCTGTACATTTCCTATTACCAACCATTGTATGGAAACAGTATCCACACTTCTCAACTCCACATCTCAACTATATCCCATTATGCCACTTATGAATCTGTTATATCATAGGTTTCCTAACACTAAACAATGTCACCTCGTTTCCCATCACAAGCCAACTGATATATCCCTACTACCCAACACTAGTCATTGAAACCACCCCATGATATCCCACATATTAACCACATAAATATAGCTACAAAAAATCCCAATAAGGTCACACAATCACAACAAGCACATAACAACCAATTCTAATAATAATCAATACTACACCCCCTTTTCCTTTGCAAGAAACATCCTTTCGTTATAAAATTTATACAGAAAGAGTTAATTTACCATCTTTAAGTGATTAATATTTTATAATAGTTGATTCCAACAAACAAATCATAGCATCAACATAAAAGTCTTTACACCAAAATTGATTTTCAGAAATATCATAAAAATAGCACCAAGTGAAAGAGAACTATCATGAATTTTAGTAAACATATGTGAATCATCCCATTACAATCAATTTCATTAGGCTTGGTTTAATATTTTTATTAATTCAATTTATACTATCTATTCCAGGAAATGAAATCATGTGACCCCAGAAAATTACATATAAAATAATAGAGTTCTCAAATCCAATACCTCAATTGAATATTTCTAAATCATTGTGAAAGGATTAGGTAAGTAATAAATGACCCCAAGACTAAGATCACAACAATTGGAACTTCAGTGTCCCAGAGAATAACCATAACTATCAACTAATCACCACAAAATAACCTAAAATTTCTTGACCCAAACACCTCAGGTTATAAACCTAATCATATATCCCGATGGTTCTCCACTAATAACATATTTACGTTCCCAAAAGAACACATACTATTACCCATCTATTTCACTTATTCGATTAATTATTTTCTCCATAGTTTAACACATGTTATTTTAGTGTTCCTTGTTCTCACTCATGAACACCCTAGGAAACTTCCCAATAGTTTACCTATCCTGACACTACTTCATGATAAACACACATAACTATAGAGTTATAATAGCATAAAATTAGCACCATGTTATGAAGAAATATAATGAGAGTTTTTAAACACATGAAAACCATTGCATTACCATCAATTCCATTAGTCTGGGTTCATCATTTTATCTAATTAAATTTTTACTATCCACCCAAGAAACAAAAGCATGCAACCCATGTAATTTTCATATAAAAAAAGAGAGTACTAAAATATCATACCTCAATTGAAGCTTTCTAAATCATTGTGCAAGGAATGGGTAAGGAAGATGTTATCCCAAGATAATGATAACACTAAGTGGATCTTTAGTAGACTATATCATGACCATAACTATCATATACTCACCACAAAATCACTCAAAATTTCATAACACAGCCTCTTTGGGATATAAACCTGATCATATAACCCCATTTATCTCTTCTAATACCTTGGTTACCTTTTTATAACAATATAAACTATTACCCACCAGTGTTATATATTAGACTAATGATTGTCCCCGTAGGCCAATACATGTTATTTTGATTTGATTTTCTCTCACTCATGCACACCCTATTAAACTTCCTAGGTGTTTACCCATCCTAAAACTACTAAAAGAAAAACATGCTTAACTATGCAGTACTAATTAGGTAGGATCCTAAAAATAAAGGTTCTACTTGTTTACAAATGTATTAACATTTAGTATTTTAAGTTTAAATTTTCCATCTGTGTTACACTACCCCACCCCCCTTTAAATCACAACACCCTCATTATGGAACCCTCCTGAAAAGGTGAATATCACCCTCATTATGGAACCCTCCTGAAAAGGTGAATATCACCCTCATAGTGTACCTTTTTTTAAGTGTAGTAACATTTAGTATTTTAATTCTAACTTATCTAGGGGTGTTACACTCCCCTACCATTTAAAGTAAAACACCCTCATGGTGGACCACATATATTAAACCCATGTTGTCCCACTACACTTTAGGTTGGATAATAGTTATGATCCTATTTGTCATGACCCAACCTCCTCGGGACATGGACCTAGTAATATAACCCCATGGGTCTCTGGTAATACCCTGGTTACCTTCCTATCACACCACATGTTATTTTCCTTGAGGGTCACTTATCATACTAATGACTATCCCCGTAGGTTAGAACGTATTATTCTAGTGTTCTTTGTCCTCACTCACACATATACTGAGAAACTTCACAGGAGGTCACCCATCCTAACACTACTCCAATACAATCATGTTTAACTATGGAGTTTTATTCAAGTAGGTTCCTAAAATGAAATTTTTTCCTTATTGACATGAGTGGTAAATTTTAGTATTTTATGTATAACTTTTCCAAGGATGTAACAAAAACAAACTACCCCCACAACCACAATATTATTCAGATCAAAATAGAGTATAAATACATATGGAAAGGGAAATAACTCACCTCAATGAAATAATTATTTATCTTATAAATCCAAAGGTAAAAGGTTTTTAAAGGTTGATTAAGAGACTCCAAAAAAAACATCTAATCATCGATGACTTAAGAAAATTCGAAGGAAAATTGGGAAAAACTAAGGGGACTACAAATTTATATATGGCTAGAAAAACACAGGGTCATGATGTGATGTGCATATCAACATAATAAACATATGAAAAATATTGAATCATGGTGTGTGAAATAATAATCATGTTATGATGAGTCCCAGTGTACTAAATCATTGAAATTTACACTTTAATATCCCTAAATCATGCTCAATCAAAGCATTTGAACTAATTAAAATCAAGGAAACTTTCATTGAGGATCGTACCACAATGTTTTGAAATAATATGAGAAACAAGAACCCAAAGACAACATTTATTTCTTTACAACATGATAGGTAGAGTCAAGATGAAAAATCATACAATCATAAATTCCCCAAAACCTTCCTCCAAAGCACCACATTGTAGATCCTATGTTCTTACCATGATGATAATATTTGGAAAACTCAACTTATATCCAAAACACATTATTACATGAAAGGAATGTCTTGATACATGTCCAAGAACTATATAACTACACATCTACTATCACAAAGCATTGGCACCATGACCTGAATAGCCATGTCAAGACATATTGTTCCTATCTTAAATTTCAACTTAAATAGATCTATGTTTCCTCCAAACTCCTAGAAACACCTCCCAAAATTGAAACATTAAAATTTATATTTAGGTAAGTTCAAGAAATTTAAACTAGTTCTCAATATAGTTGAAACATTTATATAGGCATTTTTAGAAAATTTCAAAAAAAATACATTCCAATATATTATAATATAAATTCACTCTTAAAAAAACAATAATCAGCATTTCAAGACCTGATCTCATGGTAATATAATGAAAATTCTAACAGTATGCAACTATAATGTCCTACCAAACAATGGCCTTCATTGAAGGCATGACACTATGTTATCCATCTTTATTAATTGGAACATTCAATATAGTACAAACACCAATATAAAATATTAATATTTATAGATTAGGATCAATGAGTTGGCCATGGTCATTCCATCTAACCATGAATTTTTTACCTTTTTTGGTTTTAACTACTTTTGTTAAAACCATCAGTTAATGTTGCCCTTTTTTGTAGTTTCTTTTCAGGAATAATTTATTCCTCATCCAAAAAAACACTAAAATTTCCCTCATTAGGGTTGGTAGAATATTGAGAAAAATAATATGTTGTTTACATCATAATTTAAACAATTAAAATAGAATACACAAGATTTATATGATTATCAAAGTTACATCTTTATGGTCTCCTCTAACATACAATACCTGGATGGCCCAAAGGCCTTCTTTTTTTATTGATTTTTGAAAACCCCCCTTTCAAGGGATGAGGGGGAACCCTTACATGGACCGTAGGCTTATAGATTACATTGATCGTAGGCTTGGATACATTACAGGACCCGTAGGTCTTAAGGAAATCATACAGACTATGAATACTTGAAACCGCCCCTCCCCAGCATCTTCATCTTGATCCGCTCTCCACCTTTTCATGGATGTTTGGCTAGTTGTCTTATGTAGTGACGTACAAGCCTGGTACCGATGGAAATTCCATACCCTCCCATTCTTCTAAATCTGTTTAGCCCTACTCTGGTGAAGGTGCCATGCTCTTGAATCCCCCTCTGAAGCTAGTTTCTTGTAGAATCTGTCTGGTCATCTGCATATCAAGTGGCCCAAAGGCCTTGAGGTAGCCCGATGGCATTGAGGTGGCCCAAAAGCCTTACTGAACCTAAGGCCTGGGTGGACTAAAGGCCTTAAGGACTCCAAGCCCAAACTAGTGGCCCAAGGTGAATAGCTCTGACTACTACAGTGCCAAATAATACCTACTACAGTAACCGCTATTGTATCTTCTACAGTAACTGCTAAAGTTTCTGCTACAGTGTCTGCTACAGTGTTTGCTACATTACCCCAGAATTATTCCTCCACCTAGTTTTGAATGTGTGGGTCTCTTGGATGCACTTAGAGAGTCCTCACCAACTGGGTTGAGGCTCATGTGCACCTCTAACATACAGTACATTATCATTAAAATGCTGAGAACAAAATTTTTGTAAAGTCCCAAGGATTGTCCTCTAATGAATTTAAACTCGACTTCATATTTCATTTCCCCTCCAAAAGCATAAGGAACAAATCTCTATGGAATATTATTTATCATTAACGAAATATATGAAAGGTTGTATCTTTCTTTTCATCAACGACAAATAATATTCCAAAGTGACTAGTTCACACAAAAATGAAATCAAGTTACTTTGTACAGTGGTGGTATTTGACATAAATAAATTAACGCAGACACATATTAGAAACACAATATACAATTATATATACATCTATATAACATATACAGAAATATTATATAATTCATTGAAAATGCAAACATGAGTGTGTGTGTGTGTGTGTGTATAAATTTATATATATGTATATAGTGTGTGTGTCTGTGTAAGGCATATATATTCATATACACTACAAAACACATATATATAAGTATAATTATTTAAGTATTATCAATAATCATATATTATAAACACAATATAAAATTATATATATAACATAAATGAAAATACAATATAGATAATATTACACATAACATTACAAACATATAAAAATATATGGTATAACCAAAATACATATTAGATAAATAAATATATTAAATACAAAAAATTATATATATAAATATGTAGAAATCCAAATATATATATCATACTGATAATTAGATTTAAATATATATATATATATATATCTGTGTGTGTGTAATTATAAATGTATATATAAATATATATACTCACCCATATATATATATGATATTGATATATATATATATATATATCCATATATATATAGCATATAAATATATAGATATATATATAATTATAAAAAAACCTAACCTATACAGCATATAAATATATTCATATGTACATATAATATAAATTTCTGTGTTTCTGTGTTTATGTATATATATAATTATATAAATCATAACATAAGTAAAAAATAATTATATGTATACATATATGTCTATATATATATAAAAAAATATAACCCAAATCTGAAAATATATATATTTACATATGTGTGTGTATGAATATAATATCTGGAGGTATATATATACATAAAATCCAATGAGAATGAAATCAATGCCCATGATAGACAAAGAATTATTCAAACCCAAAAACATTAATGATTTTCAAAAGAAATGTATCAATATCATTAGAACTGAAATGAAAACACTACAAAAAACCCCACCTGATTCAATTCTTCCCTTAATCAGTGCTAAAAAACATTGATAAAGGGTATCTCTTTAAAAAACTAACAAAAAAAGTTGATAAATGAAAAATTTATCTGTGCTAATAAAGGGTGACCTTTTATCAGTGTTTCTTTTAGCACTAACAGAGGTTCCATTTCTCAAAGATTTAATTAGCACTCATAAAGTGTACTATAAATAATTTAATTTATTTATACATATTTATATATTTTTAAATATGATTTATATATTAGTAATTATATATATATAATATAAATATGAATTATATAATTATATTATAATAAAAAAAATTAAAATATTATTTTTTGAATTTTATATATATATAATTATCAAATTTATATAAATCGATAAAAATGTTTAAATATGTATTTATATACATTAATTTAAAAATGTGTATATAAATATAATATATTAATATTTTATTTAAAAAATTATATAAGTATATAAATGAATATATATTTATTTACATATAATTATTTGAATTTATATATTAATATTCATACTAAATAATTTAAAATATACACATATATTTGTATGTATGTGTATACATGTGTTTGAATGTGTATGTATATGGATATATATGTATGCCAATATGTGTGGGTATGTGTGTGTATGTATATGTGTATGTGTATGTATGTGTTTGTATGTGTTGTATGTGTATACATGTGTTGTGTGTGTGTGTGTGTTTATTTGTATGTATATAAAGGTATGTGTTGTATATGTGTATGTTTATGTGTATATGTATGTTTGTATGTGCGTGTATGTATGAGAATGTATGTGTATGTATGTATGTATAAAAGTGTATGTATATGGATGTGTGGTACGCGCATCACAGCATGTCCAATTTGAAATTTTTTATAGCCAACTGGCTACTGTGAAAGTGGCGAGCAGGGTCAAACCACAGAGGGAAAGAAATCTAGTTCACTAAAAATATTTCTTTGGACAATGTTTAGTCCGACAAATGTAGAGGGAATTTCTATTCTGTGTTTTTTTTTATTTTCATTAAACTAAAAGATGAGAAGGGGAAAGAAATAAAGTAAATTGTGACTACAAATGATGATAAACTCTGAATCAACAAAATGTGTTGGGGATGCAGATGTCGCAATTGAATTACTACACAGCCATGAAAAGTATTCTTTTATATGATTAAATATTTATTCTACTTAATTATCGCCAGTTTCGAAAATATAAGCATTTTTTTAGATGCTCAATTTAAATCTTCTAATTTTTTTAAGGTCTCGTTCTTTGGTGTTATAAATATATTAGAATACTCGTTAAAGTAATGAACTACATGGAGAAATGATACAACCTGTTTCTCAAAAAGTTGTGTCACCAATTTGCACTTACAATCAGTCAACACGGTTTACCTTCTCGGACAGCCGCATCAACTTATTATTAAAGTGGACAATTTAAATTTTTAATAGTTAATTCAGAGAAAAAATAATTTAAACAAATAAACATTAAATTAAAATAAATTTAATTGACAATTAATCACTAAATAAGAACATTACATGGAATGCGTAATAACTTTAATTACTCAACCAACATCCCAACACTAAGAAATTACCCTGACATCATGCCTAAAAGAATAAATGCGGTAATAAATTGATAAGTCATGTGAAATAACACTGCATTATCGAACAAATAATCATGTCAGTCTTTATTTTCGTCGTGCGCATCAATCGGTGTCCTTTGAACTCTGACTACACCCTCGGCATGTGATGACATCATGCAACAAATGCGCGCCCACCGGAATGGATGATGTTGGCGATGTAACGGAGGCTGGTCAGCTTCTAGGGTGGCATGATGAGGAGGCAGCATGAGTAAGGGAGGTGCGCCCTAGGATGGTGATGGGGATCTGCAGCGTCTGCTCGGACGATGGTGGTCGGTGTGCTGAAAGTGAGAGAAAGGAGGGGGAGCTGGGCGTGTAGGGGGAGAGGAAGAAAAGGGTAGTGGATATGGGGTCGGAGCGGAGGGAATAGGCTGCTGGTAGTTGGGGAAAAGAGAGGTCAGCTGGGGTTGGGGGTTTTTTTGGGTAGGATGAGGGGTGAGCGGGGGCAATGGGGGGTGTGGTAGCGGGGGACTGGCGATTTAGGGGGCGGCATGGGCGGGTGATGGTAGGAGGGGGAGCGAGGTAGGTGGTATGGGGCGGGGTGATCAGGGCGACTGGGTGGCGGTAGGGGGCGGGGTAGTGGGGGTCCGGCAGGTGAGGGGGGTGGCCTGGGCGATTGAAGGGAGGTAGGGCGAGCGGGGTATCGGGGGTCCATCAGGTGAGGGGGCGGCCAGGGCAAGTGAAGGGAGGAGGGGGAGCGGGGTTGGCGAAAGGGGGCGGGGTAGCGGGGGTCTGGTGGGTGAGGGGGTGGCATGGGCGAGCGAATGGAGGTGGGGAGAGCGGGTTTGATAAGGGGAGCGGAGGGAGAAGAGGGGAGCAGGATAGGTGCTAAGGTGACCAAGTGAGTAGGGAGATATGCAGAGCATGATATGGGGGGCGGCTAATTGGAGAGAGAAAAGGGGGTGGGAGGTTAGCGGGTGAGACAAAAAAAGGGATGGGGTGGGGGGGAAGATCTTGTTCATAGGGGAGATAGGGGGAAATGAAAAAAACAAAAATAAAACAAAAATAAAAATAAAAATAAAAAATTTAAAACACAAATTCAAAATTTAAAAATTCAAAATTTAGTTATCTAAAAGTGAAATAAAATAATAATAGTAATAATAATAATTAGTAAAAAATAAATAATAAGAAGAGTTGTATAAATATTATATTGAAAAGTTAAATTAACATAATTAATTAACAAACTAATAATAACAATAATAATTAATATTAATTAAACTAAAAATTAAATCTAAAAATAAAAATAAAAGTAACTAACTTATATTAATATAAAATTAACTAAAAACTATAAAAAACAACTAAAATATTAAAATACTATAAAAAGAACCTAAAAACACAAGAAGCGGTTAGAAAATTAATTAAAATTAAAGTAAAAAATTATAAAAAATGTTTGTAAATCCATGTACATAAAATCCCCCACACTTAAATTGTTGCACTCCTGGGAAAAACAATAAAAAAGAAAGCACAAGTGGACCCATAGATAAATCCAAACATCAAAATTACAAGTTTATAAATTTTTCAATCTCTTTTACTCATAAAATATCATGCTTCATTTAAAATTTCAATTTCCAAAAACCATTTTTCTGCCACTCACATTATTTCCAAAACAAGTACGTGCACTCATGTATCATGTGACCTACCTCGCCATCAATCTTATCTATCAAAAAAATTGATAAAAGTTTTTCTCAATTCTCATACACATGTATGCTAACCATAGTATTTCCATGAATTTCACATCTCTAGTAGTGGAAATAAAAAGAATTCACCAATATCAAGGACTTTACATTAGGTTCGAATTTCTCTCAGGCCGTGGTATAGTAGATTATATAAAAAAATTGACAGCTTTTTAGTAAAAAGGAGGGTTGAATCATAAAATAAATGCATGATAAATTTCAATCCAAATTCCTCCCTCAAACTCTTTCTCCCCCATACTTATAACATTGTTTCTCCCCAAGCATATGATAATTCAATGTTTTGACTTTTTTAACTTTAATCACTCGAATAATGTGGACAGGACAACTAGTGAGTATCAATTCCAAGACCCCATGAAATAAGTGTCAGAAAATAATCCCAATGAATGGTACATAAGAAGCGCATACGTTGTAAAATCTCAGTGAAAGTAGGTCATATAGAAATTTCTCTGGCTCCTAGATTAATGAATCATCACTTTTATAAGTATCCCCAAAGGCAAGGGTTACCGCGTAATGACCACCATTGTACTCATTGTTGGAACCAAAAGGATTCTATATTCCTATATCAAAATACATTTAAGGAATGTGGATATTGTGATATATAACACATATGAGAAGGATGAGAGAATATCAATCCATGTGCATCAAATTACTCACTTCTCCTCAAAGAACCCTCGCAATGAGTAAATCTATCCCCTACACTTAGGTTGAAATTTAGCATGCAAAAATTCAAGAAATGGGTAGGGAAGGGTATCGACTAAGGGCTCATTCCTAAAAGGCTTCTTCATGGATTCTAAGGGCTACACGATGGAGAAAATGTATTGGTGGATCAGTGGGTCAACAGGGATAAAATATCAAATATATGCCTAGGTCATTTTAATGCAACTTTCAAAATTCCTATCACTTTGATAGAAAAACATGGCAAGTTCAAGAAGACATAAAATAGTCATGATTTTATCAAGAAAATAGAAACATAAGATGATGTAAAAAGGGATCATATTCCTCACACATATGGAAATAAAATGTTGTACCACCCTGATAAGAATGAGTGAAAATAAGTGTCTCAAAAATAAATAATTTTTTGAAAATCATTTTTGAAGCATGGAATAATATCAGCAATCCTCTAAGTTGTGAGACAAAGGATCAAAGTATTCTAAACAAGAATCGAGTGCTCAAGATTCCTAGGGAAACAAGTGGTATTCCCCCGATGATGTTATGACAAAAATGCAGTGGCTTCCATGTGGGTTTATCAAAAACCGGAATGTTAGTTTTTTTTATGGTGTGTTTGAAAGCATAAAATATGAAAAAAAAAATAAAACACTTCCCTAAGTAAGAGCCGATAGACACGAGGAGGCTGTCTATATCTGATGAAGCTCAAAAAATGATGTACCTATAAAATCTACATATAGACAACACATACTCGCATCATATCATAGAGATAATACCAAAGATCATATAAATGGAAGCAGATATGCGGGAGAATGAAAAGTGCACAAAAATATCAGGAGTGGCTAAAAATTTTCCACACCTTTCATGTTTTATTTCCTCAAAAAAAACTAGGACAAATAAAGAAAAAAATGAAACTATACCATTGGTTTCCTCCCAGGAAGTTCTAATTTTTACGTCTTCATCCAGACGGATGGACAATGTTCAATCATCTTGGTCCATCGGGTCAGAACTACTCTACCTCTTGCAAGAACTAGTGGTTGTTTCATCGAGCTCATGGGGATGCTTAGTGGGATTAACCACCTCTGAAGTGTTGTAATCGTGAATCTGGTGAGGAAGGAATGGAATCTGTGCTTGTCAGGGTGGTGACAACTTCTGAGCACAGATCTCTAATGATAGCTCCCAAAGATGGCACTTGACATCAGCCAGATGTTGTTTCATCCATCGTACGAAGTCATATGGAGACTGAATATGCACATCTATGACCATGGAAGAGTCAGAAAAGCTAGAAATTTTTGTTTTAGATGCATCTACAAGAGAAAGAGAGATAGAGAGAAAGTAATAAAACAGAGACCAAGTAATTAAGAAGCAGTCGGGTTACCTCCCAATCAGCACTAAGTTTAACGTCTTCATCCAGATGGATAAATTCACATTATAATTGGAATTCATCGATGATGCCTACAGTATCTAAAGTGTGGTAATGTTTAAGGTGTTGACCATTAACTTTGAATGGAGGCGTCTTCCCATTAGAAATTTTGACAGCACCATATGGATAAACAATTGTGACAATGTAAGGACCTGACCACTTTGACTTGAGTTTTCTGCCATGATCTAAAGTCATGAGTTGAAGAGGAGGAATTTTTCACCTATTGAAAATTTTCTTTTTTGGATTTGATTTTCATGCTAGGCTCGAGTTTTCTCTTTGTAGATCAAAGCAATGTCATACACTTCTCTCCTAATCTCGTCTAGTTCATTCATCTGTAGAAAATTCTTCTCTTGGGCAGTTTTTGAAATAAAAATTCACATTCTTCATAGTTCAATAAGCATTATAAACTAGCTATATAGGTAAGTGGTAGGTTTTTCCAAAGACCAGGTGATACGGAGAAATTCCAATAGGTGTCTTGTATGCAGTTCATGTAGGCCCAAAGTGCATCATCAAGTTTGTAAATCCAATCCTTAATATATATATATTAACCGTTTTCTCCAAAATACCCTTAATTTCTTAGTTTGAAACCTCAGCTTGGCCATTGGTCTTTGGATGGTATGGGGTTCTCATGTAGTGGTGGCATCCATGGCAGGTCGTTAGCTTCTAAAATGCTGCATTATTGAAGTGGGTACCATGATCACTGATGAAGAGACCTGGGACTCCAAAATGGGTAAAAATGTGTTACTTTAAAATTTTGATGATGACTCGAGCAGTATTTTCTGAAAATGATTCAACTTCCACCCATTTTGACACATAGTACAAAAATACAAGGATGTATGATTTCCCAAAATATTTAGAAAATGGAACCATGAAGTCAATTCCTCATATGTCAAAAATTTCAATTCCCATGATTGAATATTGTGGCATTTTTCACTTCCAACTTATACCCCCAGTTCTTTGGCATTTATCACAATTAATGACAAATTCACGAATATCATGATTCATCGTAGGCCAGTGCAAACCACATTTTAACACTTTTCTTATTGTTCGATGAATTCCATGGTATACTCCAGCTTATCTAGTCTGGAAAATGTTCAAAACATTATCAACTTCTTCTTCAAGGATGCATCTTCTTATCATTCCATCTACACAGTCTTTCAAAAGTAAAGGATCATCCCAGTAGTAATGGAATGCTTCATTCAAAAATATTTTCCTCTACTCCTTTGAGAAATCTGGGTGTATCATGCTCGAAGCTATGTAGTTCACAAAATCAGTATACCGGAGTGTGATGGTCTCAATGGCATAGATTTGTTCATTTGGAAATGTTTCATTGATTTCACTTGTGTCATGGTCGAGGTGTGATAAATGACCAGCAACAACATTCATTGTGCCCTTTTTTCCTTGACTTCAATGTCAAATTCCTTAAGTAACAATATCCATCAAATGAGTCTAGGTTTCTCATCTTTCTTGGTCATCAGATACCAAAGGGTAGAGTGATCCATATAGATAGTGACTTTTGAGAACAACAGATTGGATCAAAATTTATCAAAAAAAATACAACAGCTAGTAGCTCTTTTTGAGTTATTGTGTAATTATGCTGAGTCTCATTCAATGTGCGTCTAGAATAGTAGATTGGACTAAATATCCTTTCTTTTATTTATCCTAAGGTATCACCAACTACCCAGTCACTGTAATCACACATTAACTCAAATGGCTACCCCCAATATGGTGAAAAAATTATCGGGACTTCAAAAAAATGTTTCCCTAATAATTTAAATGCTTCCTAACATTCAGGGCCAAAGTTGAATGTGACATCTTATCCCAATAGGTTCATAAGGGGTTGGGAAATAATAGATAAATCCTTAATGAAGTGTTTTTAGAATCCAGCATGCCCCAGAAAACCTCGAATTGAATGAACTGAAGTAGGCATGGGTAACTCAGAGATTGTACTAATCTTGGAAGCATCAACTTCAATGCCTTCATTTGAAATGTGATGACCAAAAACTATTCCACTTTGTACCATGAAGTGTGACTTTTCCATGTTAAGCACCAGATTCTTTTCTTCACATCTTTCCAAAACATTATACAAATGTTCCAGACTGTCTTCAAAATAATACCCATACATAGAGAAGTCATCCATTAATATGTCCAAGAACTCATAAATCATGTCATGGAACATTTCCATTATGCATATTTGAAATGTGGATGGTGCATTACACATTCCAAAAGGCATTCTCTGGTAAGAAAATGTATCATATGGACAACTGATTGTGATTTTCTCTTGATCCTCTGGTGTCACTACTATTTGATTATAGCCTGAGTATCCATCCAAAAAACAATAATAATCTCTTCTTGCACATCGTTCAAGGATTTTATCAATAAAGTGTAATGGTAAGTGATCCTTTCTAGTGGAAAAATTCATTTTTTGATAGTCAACACACACTCTCCATCAAGTCACTCTTCTTGTGGTTATCAATTATCCTTTATCGTTCTCAACTACTATGGTTCAACCCTTTTTAGATACCACTTTCAATGGGATAACCCACTGACTATAAGAGATTAGAAAAATCAAACCAGCATCAAGAATTTTAATGAATTCATTCTTGACTACTTCTTTCATGGGAGGTGTTAATCATCTTTGTGGTTTCCTGCAAGATTTTTAATTATCTTCCATATGTATTCTATGAGTTCAAATGGAAGGACTGATACCTTTTATATCAGCAATCGTCTAACCTATTCCTGGTTTCCTTTGTGACAGGACATTGAGCAATTTACATTCTCATCCACTCAAAAGATTTGAATTTATGATGACTGGTAAGGTGTTTAAATCTCCCAAGTAACTATATCTCAGGTTGGATGGACGGGGTTTAATCTCAAGTGTGGGAGTCTTTTCAAGTGATAGAGTAAGTGAAGTGAATTCATGTCTATATAAAGTCTTGACTATGTTTCTGATAAACTCCACTACTTCGATTGATTCAGTAAACTCTTCATTTTCTTTGTGTAAATCCTCAAGATCCAGTGAATCGCGTGATAACTCATCACATTCTTCAATCATATCAAAGAAATGACTGTTTTCTATAGTAGATTTTTCCATATCCTTTAGGACATAAAATGGTTTGTTCTCATCCCCAATTCTAAAAATTAATTTTCCCTCTTGGACATCAACCAGTGCTCTTCATGTTTCTAATAAATCTCTCCCAAGAATGAGTGGGACATCCTTATCTTCTTCCATATCAAGGAAAATAAAATCAACAGGGAAGTAATATTTATCAACCTTGATGAGTAAATCCTCTAGAATCCCTTTAGGATTCTTCACTGATTGGTCAGCCATTTGTAAGGTGACCCTTGTTGGATTTAATTTTTTAATGCCCAGTCTTTCAAGGACTCTATATGGAGTGAGATTTACACTCACTCTGAGGTCACACAAAGCTCTTCCAAATTGATATCCTCCAATATTGTAAGGAATTTTGAATATAACAGGGTCTCTTAGTTTTGGAGGTATGGATCTGGGTATGACTGCTGAACATTTCTCGTGCATTATGATTTTTCCCACATCATCTATTTTTCTTCTTTTTTAAAGAAACTCCTTGAGAAATTTATCATAGTGGGTAATTTGTGTGATGGCTTCCGAAAAATGAATATTTATTTGAAGATTTTTGAACATATCCATGAATTTTGAAAATTGAACATCATAATTCTTTGCTTCAGTCTTTGTGGAAATGGGGGAGTTGGTATGTGGGCTTTCACTCTTCCATTGAGTGTCTCATTTTTAATTTTTTGAAAGTTTTTTTTTCTTCCTCCTCTTTAGCTTTAATTTGGATTTATTTGTTTATTGAGTCTCCATTTTCAGTGGCAGGTGTAGGAATCTCATATTTTGGTTGAACATTAGGCCTTTGGTGCTCTGGTAATTGCGCACCACTTCGCAATGTGATGGCTTTTGCTTCTTCTCTTGTTTTGACTCTTGTGTTACTTGGTAGAGTTCCTTGCTGTCGGTTTTTATTTTGTGCAGCTAACTAACCGACTTGATTTTCAATGTTGTGCATGAAAGCCTATAAGTTTTGGGTTTCCATATCTTATGATTCAAACCGTGATTGATTAGACATCATCAACTTTTCTATAGTTTCTCCCCAATATTTTGGACCTTGCGTTGTAGCTAGGGCACTGTTCGTTGTTTACTTTTGCTCTATGTACTGTTGTTTCTGATAGAATGGTGGTTGGTATTTCTATTGAGACCCTGATCTTATGATTTCATGGTGGGTATGAAAGTAGTTTGTGCAGGGAACACAGGTGGACCCATGTTTTGGTTCATTGGCTGAGTAGCCATTGGTTCCTTCCAACCTTGATTTTGGGTATTGATTTTCCAGTTTGTATTATAATTATTTCCATAATATCCTATGTTGTAACTGGTGAAGTTAGCTTCAGAAATCTTGGTCTCAGAAGAATTATATGGACACATGGGATAATCATGAGGACCACCACAGTGTGGATAGTGTTCATCTTTAATAACATGGACTGGATTAGGTAGCTTTACTGACAAGTTGTCAATCCTCTTGTTGAGAGATTCAAATTATGTAGCCATGAATGTTTGAGAATCAACTTGATTCACTCATTCCTTTCTTCTTGAAAAATCTTCTAGACATTGGAAAATATGTTCTTCCATGTTTTGAATAAATATGTACATATCCTTGAGATCCATTTCCCTGAGTTCATTTCCAGTAGCAATGTTGATTGCAGACTTTCTCTTGGGTTGAAGTCCATAGTAGAAATCTTTAAACTAGTTTTCCAACTTCATACCATGATGAGGAAAATGTCTTAACATGGACTTGAATCTCTCACAATATTCTCCTAATTATTCTAATTCACTTTGACAAAAGGAGTTGTGGTCTCTCTTTTTTTTCAAAGACTGATCTGTTGTGTAATATCAATCAAGAAATTTTCTTCTTAGCACTTCCCTAGTGAAAATTGTTTCTGAATCAAGACTTTCCAACCATTCCTTTTCTTTCCCTTACAATGAGAATGGAAATAGTCACAGGATCAATGCATCATAGACCAATCCATTATATTTAAATGTGTCACAGACTTCAGGAAATCTATTCAAATTCATATAAGGGTCTTTACAACTCAATCCTTGAAATTGTGCATGTTGTTGGAGCAGGTTGATCATGGATGGCTTCAATTCAAAGTGAATCGCTTGAATTATGGGTCTTGTTGTGCCTAAGCTAACTCTGAATGTGTTACATCACAACCCCTCTCTCATAGTAGTATGAGGCCTTTTATTATCAAGGCGGTTTTGGAATAGTGGGAGGACTTGTCCACTAGGAAGAAATGGAATGTGAGTCTCAACACTTTCTTCTAGTGGATGCATTGGATTTGCGGTTGAGGTACCAATTTGTTATTTTCCTTTTCCTTGATGTTCAAGTCATGGATCAGGGGGTGGGTCGTTCTTCGATGGAGATGAATTATGAGTGTTCAACATTTAAGAAAACAGTGCCTAAATCAAGTCCTACTTGGAATTTTCTTAATGCTAGAATTGGTGTGCTCCCTATAAATGATGCTATAAATTTGGTATGTGCATCGTAGCACATCCAATTTGTAAATTTTTATAACCAACTAGCTACTGTAAAGGTGGTAGGTATGGTCGAACCAAAGAGAGCACGGAATCTAGTTCACTAAAAATATTTTGTTGGACAATGTTAAGTCAGACAAAAGATGATGGAATTCCTATTTTGTGTTTTTTAATTATTTTAATTAAACTAAAATATGAGAAGGATAAAGAAATAAAGTAAATTGTGACTAAAAATGATGATAAACTCTAAATCAAAAAAATGTTTCAGGGATACTGATGTCACATTTAAATTACTACGCAGCCATGCAAAGTATTCTTTTAGGTAATTAAATATTTATTCTACTTAATTATTTCCAGTTCTGAAAAAATAATCATTTTTTTATGCTCAATTTAAATATATTAATTTATTAAAGGTCTTGTTCTTTGGTGTTATAAATAAATTAGAAGACTCGTTCAAGTATCTAACTGCAAGGTGAAATGACTCAACCTGTTTCTCACAAAGTTGTGTCACTGATTTGCACTTACAATCGGTCAACAAGGTTTTCCTTCTCAGACTGCCGCAACAACTTATTATTAAAATGGCCAGTTTCAATTTCATCAGTTAATTCAGTGAAAAAATAATTTAAACACATAAACATTAAATTAAAATAAATTTAATTGAAAATTAATCACTAAATAAGATTGTTACATGGAAAGCACAATAACATTAATTACTCAACCAACATTCCGACACTAATAAAATTACCCCGAAATCATGGTTGAAAGAATAAACGTGGTAATAAAATGATAATTCATGTGAAATAACACCGTTTTATCGAACAAATAATTATATCCGTCTTTATTTTCATCGCATGCAACAATTATTTTCCTTTAACCTCTAACTACACCCTCGGCATGTGATAACGTCGCCACCAACTGCACGCCCACTGGAATGGATGATGTTGGAGATTTAGCGAAGGAAATTAGGATCCTGGTGTGGCATTAGGAAGAGGTAGGTTCAGCGTGGGTGGCACTCCTTAGAATGGTGATCAGGATCTGTGGTGGCTGCTCAGACAGTAGTGGATGGTACGCAGCAAGTGAGAAGAATGAGGGTAAGTTGGGTTTGTAGGGGGAGAGGTGGAAAATGGTAGTGAAGATGGGGTCAGAGTGGAGGGAATAGGTTGTTGGCTGCTGGGGAGAATAAAGGCCAGCTGGGTTTGGGGGTTTGTTCGGGTAGTAGGAGGGGTGAGCGGGGGGTATGGGGGTGGGGTTGCAGGGATCAGGCGGGTGAGGGGGGCGGCCTGGGCAAGTTAAGGGTGAAGGGGTATCAGGGTAGTCGTTAGGGTTCAGGGGGCGGGGTGAGCAAGGCGACAGGGTGGTGGTAGGGGGCAGGGTAGCGGGGGTCCCGCAGGTGAGGGGGTGGCTTGGGAGAGTGAAGGGAGGTGGGGAGAGCGGGGTAGTAGGGGTCCGGTGGGTGATGGGCGGCCTGGGAGAGTGAAGGGGGGAGGGGGAGCGGGGTAGGTGACAACGGGCGGGGTGGGCAGGGCGACGGGGGTGGCGGTACGGGTCGGGGTAGCGGGGGTTTGACAAGTGATGGGGGTGGCCTAGATGAGTGAAGGGAGGTGGCGCGAGCGGCTTTGAGCAGGGGAGTGGAGGGGAGCGGGGTAGACGCTAGGGAAATCGGGTGAGCAGGGCGATATGGGGAGTGGAATATATGGGGTGGGGTGGCTGATTAGATAGAGAAAAGTGGATGGGAAGTTAGCGGGTGAGAGAAAAAAATGATTGGGTGGGGGGAAGATTCGGTCAAGAGCGAAGATAGGGAAAATTGAAAATAAAAACAAAACGAAAACAAAAAATAAAATTAGAATTCAAAATTTAAAACTCAAATTAAAAATTTAAAAATTTAAATTCTAGTTATCTAAAAGTTAAATAAAATAATATTAATAATTATTATTATTAAAAAAGAAATAATAAGAAAAGTTATATAAATATTATATTGAAAAGTTCAATTAATATAATTAATTAATAAACTAATAATTACAATAATAACTAATACTAATTAAACTAAAAATAAAATCTAAAAAAATAAAAATAAATAACTAATATTAAAATAAAATTAATAAAAAACTATAAAAAACAACTAAAATATTAAAATACTACAAAAAGAACCTAAAAACACAAGAAGTTGTTAGAAAATTAGATAAAACTATATTACAAAATTACAAAAAATGTTAGTAAAATCCATGTACATAAATGTGCATGTATATAAGCATATGTGTATGTGTGAATATGTGGGTGTGTGTTTATGTAGTATGTGCATGTTTATATAGTATGTGTATGTTTATATAGTATGTATATGTATGCATATATATGTGTATGTATGTGCATGTATGTGCATGTATGTGTATGTGTGTGTGTGTACGTGTATGTAATGGTATATAAATGTGTATGTGTGTATGTGTGTAGGTGTGTGTATGTGTGTGTATGTGTATGTGTATGTGTATGTTTATGTGTATGTGTATGTGTATGTGTATGTGTGTGTGTATGTGTATGTGTGGTTGCGCCCAAATTTACCCTACGGGTAAAAGCGATCGATGTAGTACATGTAGGGGTCGAGTCCACAGGGACCGAAGAAGTAACATTGAGACGCTATGATTTGGTGAAGGATGGGCTATGAAGTAGCCAACTTTGGTTTTGATTTTGGATGGTTTAAATAACACTAAGACACCTACGTGAATTCAATTTAATGAAAATGGGTTGATCTAGGATTATGCTCGGGGGGGATTGAATGAATTTTACTTCTTTAAACAATTTTGGTTTTATTAATTTTTGATGAATCCATTCTTCAAAAATAACACTACCTTCATCATTTTCTGGTTTGGTGCTTACTAAACACAATTACTAATCCCCTATACTCTTATAGAACCAAATTCATGATATCTCCGAGGTATATGGTCCTTTAGTAATTGAATTTATTTTGCTCAAACACAGTAAAGATGAAGAGTAGAAATAACTGAAGAATGGATGTCTTAAATTAATTATCCATTTAACAACAATTCGTTCATAAAATAACATTCAATCCAGCCTTTGCATCCTCCTAAGATCAACCCATTAATGGTTTAGCCCTCCATTGATGGTATACTCTCAATGGTGGGCGGAAGATGGCTAATAAGAATTGGATTGAAGAAATTAAAACCGCGGAAATAACAAGCACTCCTCCGTGTGTGTGAATGAAATTCACACCTATGTGTGAACTAATTCACAACAACATAGAGATATCACTGTGCTTTGTGATTATAAAGTTTTAATAAATGAAGTGGAAAATATATAAGAGAAGAAGTTGATTAAGAACATAAAGATACAAAAAAACGTACATGGAAATGGAAAACATTACAAAGGAAATTTGGAAGCAAAACATTACAATGAAACAAAGCATCCAAGATGATAAGAAAATTTTCCACAAGCAAATTATTGAGTGAGCCCAAATTGACATTTTAAGCATGAATTGCACAATGATGGGAAATGAAGTTCAATTTCTGAATTGGACTAAAATTGATGTTTATGAACTTTTAAACACATTAATATTAAGAACTTAACAATGAATATTAGCCACTTTCAGTGACTAATCACACCCCCCATCTTGAGTTTTGCTAGTCCCGAGCAAAATAAATTACAAATATGAAATCCAAATCCCCTTTTCCAAAAACATTTAAATACACATTGCTCACTCAAAAGATCTCATACCAAAAAAATTATGGAACCCATCAAAATCATTTAAAACAAGCTAGGTCCATAAGCATATCCCAAGCCCAAGCTCATTCCTTTGTTCAAATTCATTGCCACAATTCATCCAATTCCAATTAAGCATGATAAAGTGTTGTGCATCATAAAAGATATGGGGCCCATTTTATTGTTCAAGGGGAAAAATGGAAGCGCTAGGTGGGAATCACATTAAACCTTAAGATGAGTATCCCTTTTTTTTATTTTTTTTAACCACAATAGATATGAAAAGACTAACTCTGGGCAAGACAACTATGGAGTCACGATCCCCAAGTGTCGGACGCCACACATATTGTCAATTTCATGCTCTACAATAGAGATATAAAGCCTAACTCTGGGCAAGACAACTATGGAGTCACGATCCCCAAGTGCCGGACGCCACGCATTTGGACAAAACATTGCTCTATGTGGTCTTTTTTTTGGATACTCAAATTAAACTAAAAGTGACCCCAAAACCCTATGCTATAATGAAAGGGACCCAAGAACTCAAATTTACACCAACAATCCAAAAGACGTGCATTGTGGAATTTTTATTAAGAGGATGAAAATGTAAACTTTGAAAAATCACATCGGACAACCGCACTTTCCAAAAACTATGCTCATGAACTTAAACTTGCATTAAAATCAGAATCAAGGCATGCAAAATTTATTTGATATCCAATTTTAGAGTTTGCAATGTGTCTTTATCATGTTTATGGTTAATGGAATTTTTTTTTCATGCATGTTCTTATTAAAAATAAAAATCATTTTTTATCCCCCCCCCCAACTTAGAATAACACTGTCCCCAGTGTTTAAAGAAAAAAAAAGTTAGAAGGGGGTAGGAGAGGAGTTCAAAGATAAAATTGAGAATGAAAAACATCGAACAAATTCACCTGGTTTTTAAAGTTGAGGATCATGATGCTCCAAATTACTCCTTTGATCTCTTTGGGGATGTAGGCACCTCCTTGATTGAACATGTATCACCCAAAATAGTTCCTGAACCATAAAAAGAAGGACAAAGCAGACAAAACAAACAACACAATGATTTATTTAATTCCAAGTACCATCATTTTCATGTTTTTTTTTAAATCAAACTAATGATACATTGTCTTCTTTTAAATTTATGGGTAAGGTATTACTCAGGGATCACACCGCGTGACACGGATGAATAGGGTGCTCCCCTTTCATACCCATCAATTCTCATAAAAGAAGAACAGGTCAAGAGTCTAATAATTTTTTTTTTTAACCTACAAAAACATAAATAAAATAAACTGATGATACATTGTCTTCTTTAAATTTCTGGGTAAGGTATTACTCAGGGATCACACCGCGTGACACGGATGAATACGGTGCTCCCTTTTCATACCCATCCTTACTCATAAAAGAAGAACAGGTCAACAGTCTATATATATATAAAAAAAAGTAACAAAATTAAGCAGAAGGAAACAAAAGATGATTCCCAGTGATTGGAAACATGAAAACCACGGGTTGCCTCCCGTGCAGCGCTTTTGTTTAACGTCGTTAGCCCGACTTGTACCCTAAATCTATCAATTTTTATCTGGATCATATGTTGGCTCAGTTAACTCCTCCTTCTTTTCTTGTTTATTGAATGATTCAATGAATGGTTTTAACCTATGAACATTGACTTTGAAGACATGACGACTTGTGGGATCCTGAATCTCTATTGCCCCATGAGGGTACACATGATGCACTAGGTATGGACCAGACCATCTGGACTTTAGCTTTCCTGGGTGTAGATGAAGTTTTGAACTATACAAGAGAAAAAAATTTCCCAGTTCAAAGTGTTTGACTTTGAGATTCCTAGATTGGTAGTCTTGAACTTTAGATTTATTGATCCTTGAATTTTCATAAGCCTCCATCCTAAGTTCCTCGAGTTCATTAAGATCTAATTTCCTTTTTGTTTCAGCCAAAGAAATGTCAAAGTTCATTTTTTTATTGCCCAAAAGGCCTTATGCTCAATTTCAACAGTTAAATGACATGCTTTTCCATAAACCAATCTATACGGTGACATGCCTAGGATAGTTTTGAAAGCAGTTCGATATGCCCAAAGTGCATCTAAGAGTTTCTCGGTCCAATCATTCCTAGAGGGATTGACAGTTTTTTCAAGAATTTGTTTAATTTCTCTATTTTCCAACTCATCTTGACCGTTGGTTTGAGGATGGTATGCAGTGGAAACTTTATGAGTAATACCATACTTAGACATGAGTGAAGAGAATGGGAGGTTGCAGAAATGGGTTCCACGATCACTGATTATAGCCCTAGGAATTCCAAATCGAGAAAATATATGCTCTTTTAGAAATCGGATCACAACATGGTGGTCATTGGACTTGGTGGGAATGGCTTCAACCCATTTTGAGACATAATCAATAGCTAAGAGGATGTAGAGGTATCCCTTAGAGTTTGGAAAAGGCCCCATGAAATCAATTCCCCAACAATCAAGGATTTCAATGACTAGAATGGGAGTGAGAGGCATTTGATTCCTTTTGGTAACGGATCCTAATTTCTGACACTGAGGACAACTTTTACAGAATTGGAAGGAATCCTTAGTAAGGTTCAGCCAGTAGAAACCACTTTGTAGGACCTTTGCAGTGGTTTTATTTGTTGAAAAGTGGCCTCCACATGCCTCTCCATGACAAAATTTTAGAATGGACTCTTGCTCAGACTCGGGAATACATCTCCTGATGATTTGATCTGGACAGAACTTGAAGAGGTAAGGATCATCAAAAACATAGTGTTTTACATCAGAAAGGAATTTCCTATTAGCTTGGGTCCCCATGAATTTTGGAATGTCACCCGTCACCAAATGGTTTTCTATGTTAGCATACCAAGGGCAATCACTCACTGAATAGAGGTGCTCGTCGGGAAATGAATCAGACACAGAGAGGTGGTGTGAGTTGTCTTTGAATTACATCCTAGAGAGGTGATCAGCTACAATATTTTCAACACCCTTTTTATCCTTAATGGTTAAATCTAACTCTTGAAGAAGAAGGACCCACCTAATCAATCTAGCCTTGGCATCTTGTTTTTGAAAAAGGTATTTTAGGGATGAATGATCAGTGAAGACAATGATGGGTGATCCTAAGAGATAAGACCTAAATTTCTCTAAGGCAAAGACAACAGAAAGCAACTCTTTCTCAGGGGTGGTGTAGTTTATTTGTGCATCATTTAAAGATTTTATTTCATAAGAAATGACATGTGGAGTTTTCTCACACCATTGTCCTAAGACTGCTCCTACAGCGAAATCACTTGCATCACACATGAGCTCAAAAGGAAGTTTCCAATTTGGATATTTCATGATAGGTGGAGATATAAGAGTTGACTTGAGTGTAGAGAATGATTCCTCACAGCTTTCTGTCCATAAAAATGGAGCATCTTTTACCAATAGAGCACAAAGTGGTCGAGAAATAGAGCTGAAATTCCTAATGAACCTTCTATAAAAACCACCATGTCCTAAGAAGGACCTCACTTCCTTAATAGTTTTAGGAGAGGGAAGGTGACGAATGATGTCAACCTTAGCTTTATCAACTTCAATCCCTCTACCAGATACCAGATGACCTAGAACAAGTCCTTCCCCTACCATGAAATGGAATTTTTCCCAATTTAGTATGATATTCTTATCCTCGCACCTTGACAAAACCTTTTCAACATTTATAAGGCATCCCTCAAAAGTATCCCCAAAGATGGAGAAGTCATCCATGAAGACCTCTAAAAAATACCCCACCATATCTGAGAATATTCCCATCATGCACCGCTGGAAGGTACCAGGGGCATTACATAACCCAAAGGGCATGCGTTTGAAGGCAAAAGTTCCAAATGGAAAAGTGAAGGTTGTTTTTCCTTGATCCTCTAAGGAGACTTCGATTTGATTATACCCTGAGAAAACATCTAGGAAGCAATAGAATTGATGACCCGCCACTCGCTCGAGGACTTGATCAATAAAGGGTAAGGGGAAATGGTCTTTCTTGGTACAAGAGTTGAGCTTCCTATAGTCAATACAAACTCTCCATCCACTACTGACTCTTGTTGGAAGCATCTCTCCATCCTTGTTGGTTATTACTGTGATTCCAGCCTTCTTTGGAACCACATGGATTGGGCTAACCCACTCACTCTCAGCTATAGGATAGATGATATCAGCTTTTAACAATTTCAAAAGTTCTTTTCTCACTACTTCCATGAGATTAGGGTTGAGTCGCCTCTGAGGTTGACGACATGGCTTTGACTCAGATTCAAGAATAATTCTATGAGTCCCAATAAGTGGGCTAATCCCAGGGATATCAGATAGGGTCCATCCAATGGATTTCTTGTGTCTCCTAAGAACATATAGAAGCATCCTATCATGATCGGATTCAAGGGAGGAAGAAATGACAACAGGAAAGGATTGATTGTCCCCTAAGAAAGAATACTTTAGTGATGAAGGTAAGACTTTAAATTCAAGATCAGATTGGTCATGAATTTCCAAGAATGGATGAGACTTTGTATTGAACTTAGTTTCTTTGTTCAGATTTCTTGAAAAAATTGGTTCCTTGTGAACAGAATTTTCATCCACTAAATTTTCCAGAGTAGTGTCATGAATGGCTATGGACTCAATGTAATTGATTTCAACCATGGTATCATTGATTGGTGATTCTAGAAAATCATCAATAGAGCTGTCTGAAATAGATTCAATCCAAGGAGGCAAATTTCCCTCATGTGAATAAAGAAAATCAATCTCTTCTTGACTTAACCGTCCTTCGGTAACTCCTTGATGTTCATTGAGTTCATTATCAACACTACCAATCCAATTAACCTCATGGATCTCTTCATCATCCCCAATTTGAGATTTTGCATTGTAGATGTTCAAGTCTAAGCTCATGTTCCCAAAGCTGATGGTCATGTTCCCATTTCGGACTCGGATTACAGAGTTGATTGTTGCAAGGAAGGGACGACCAAGTATGATTGGGGTTTGCTCCCTAGGACCTAAGCTTGGGTGATTGTCCAAAACAATGAAGTCATCTGGGTAAATGAAATTTTCAACTTTCACCAAAACATCTTTTAAGATCTCCTTTGGAACTCGAACACTACGATCAGCAAGTTGAAGAGTGACAGATGTGGGTTGGAGTTCTTCGAGCCCTAACTGACAGTACATGGCATATGGAATGAGGTTCACACTAGCACCTAGATCACACAAGGCTTTGACAACTTTGTTCTCTCCTAGTTCAACATTTATGTAAGTGCATCCTGGGTCTTTCATCTTAGGAGGAATGGTCCCTTGAATGGTGGTACTCACATTAGCAGCCAAAAGGACTTGGTTTTTATGTGAAAATTTTCTTTTAAAAGTGCACAAGTCCTTAAGGTATTTTTAGTAGGAAGGTATGGTTTGGATGGCATCGAGAAGGGGAATGTTCAACTTGACTTGTGAGAATATTTCCCTCAATGTTTCACTCAATTCAGGCTTAGTTTTCCCCCTCATGCATTGAGGAAATGGTGTAGATTGTGGAGTTGTTTGTTGAAGTGTTGTTTCATTCACATTATTATCAGTTTCTTCAGTTTGATCTTGTAGTTCATTTGAATTTTCATTAGAGTTTGAAGCTTCACATGGTTTCTGACTTATCTGTTCAGGTTTTTCAATTGATTTCCCACTTCTTAAAACTGTCACAGCCTTTAGTTGTTCGTGAGTTGTTTGAGTGAAACTTGTCTCTCCCCTTGATGTTTGTTGTGGAATGGCCTGTGTGAGCATGGGTGCCTTTCCAGTTTTTATGGTTTGAAGTTCTTGTTTAATGGATGAGAATTATGAGTTCATTTTGTCCATTTGTTTGCACAGTTGTTCTAGTAGGCTTTGTGGAACATTTTGGGTTGGTGCTTGAGCTTGTGGGTTTATTCCAGGAGGATACTTTGGTTGTTGGATAGGTTGTTGAATGGGTTGTTGGATATGTTGTTGATATTGGACATGAGGATGTTGGAATTGGACCAGTTGTGGTTGGAACTGATTATGAGGTTGAAAGTTTTGTTGAGGGTATGGGTTGATACATTGTTGTTGTGTTGGTTGTTGATTGTCCTTCCAACAAAAGCCCGGATGGTCGTTATACCTTGGATTGAAGGTGTTCGTGAATTGTGGCTTTTGAAAGTTCATTGCATTAACTTCTTCTGGTGGTCCTCCTAAAAGAACATCCTTTATGGAAGGAATGGTTGGGCAATTATCAGTCTTATGGTCATTCTTGTCACAAATTGTACAAACAAGCTCAACATTTTGGGTTTTCTGGACCTTCCTAAGATCAATCTCCTCAACTTTCCTCGTGAGTGCAGAAAGTTTTTCTCTAAGGTTTTCTTCTTCTCCAAGATTGTACATTCCACCAGATTTGGGTGGCTTCTCATAGTATGGTGATGTTCCCCATGTTTGGTTTTGTTCAGCAAGATTTTCTAGATACTCGTAAGCATCATTTGGGGCTTTGTTTTTGAAGGTTCCATTACACATCATATCAATGAATTGTTTGTTTCCGGGACCCAACCCTTCATAGAAAATTCTCACTTGTTCTGGGATTAAGAAACCATGGTGCGGTACCATGTTTAATGTGTCATTGAACCTTTCCCATGTTTCATAGAATGTTTTTCCCTCTCTTTCAAAAAAGTTTTGTATGCTCTTTTTAAGTGCAATTGTTTTGTGATGGGGGGAGTATTTTTTATAAAATTCTCGTTGAAGTTGGTCCCAAGAGTGAATGGATGCTGGTCTCAAATTTTTTAACCAATTCTTTGCTCGGTCCTTAAGGGAAAAAGGGAAAAGTCTCATTTTAGAAGATTCAATTTGATTTGGTGGGCACATGGTTTCGACAATGTCATTAAATTCTTTAACATGAAGGTAAGGCATCTCAGACTCCATCCCATGAAAGGTTGGAAGGTGGTTCAGGACATGGGGTTTGAAAACATATTGGGAATATCCTATGTTATCATTCCTAATGCATGAGGGTGCATTGGTCTAGGTTGGTGTGAGGTAGTCATTCATGGTCGGGTCTGCAATAATTCCCAAGTTAGGGTCATGTCCGTTATTTTGGTTCCCTCCCTGGTTTATGATTTGGTTTTGTGGGATATTCTCCATTGTATCGAACTCAACGTCTAAAATTGGAGTATTAGGAAGATTTGGATCTAAAGGAAATAAACCTCTTTTAGTGCTTGACTCCCCAGCCCTAGGAGTATCCACCCTAACTAATCTGTTTGAGTTATCACGGGTGTAGGCGGACATGCGCCAAAAGAAAAAAAAAGCAATAAAGGGAAAAGATAAGAGAATTGGGATGAGAATAGAAGAATTGGGGTAATAAAAGAGGGTTTTTGGTCTAAGGAACTTACTTGGTCCCCGGCAACGGCGCCAAAATTTGGTTGCGCCCAAATTTACCCTACGGGTAAAAGCGATCGATGTAGTACATGTAGGGGTCGAGTCCACAGGGACCGAAGAAGTAACCCTGAGACGCTATGATTTGGTGAAGGATGGGCTATGAAGTAGCCAACTTTGGTTTTGATTTTGGATGGTTTAAATAACACTAAGACACCTACGTGAATTCAATTTAATGAAAATGGGTTGATCTAGGATTATGATCGGGGTGGATTGAATGAATTTTACTTCTTTAAACAATTTTGGTTTTATTAATTCTTGATGAATCCATTCTTCAAAAATAACACTACCTTCATCATTTTCTGGTTTGGTGCTTAATAAACACAATTACTAATCCCCTATACACTTATAGAACCAAATTCATGATCTCTCCGAGGTATATTGTCATTTAGTAATTGAATTTATTTTGCTCAAACACAGTAAAGATGAAGAGTAGAAATAACTAAAGAATGGATGTCTTAAATTAATTATCCATTTAACAACAATTCGTTCATAAAATAACATTCAATCCAGCCTTTGCATCCTCCTAAGATCAACCCATTAAGTGTTTAGCCCTCCATTGATGGTATACTCTCAATGGTGGGCGGAAGATGGCTAACAATAATTGGATTGAAGAAATTAAAACCGCGGAAATAACGAGCACTCCTCCGTGTGTGTGAATGAAATTCACACCTATGTGTGAACTAATTCATAACAACATAGAGATATCACTGTGCTTTGTGATTATAAAGTTTTAATAAATGAAATGGAAAATATATAAGAGAACAACTTGATTAAGAACATAAAGATACAAAAAAAACTTACATGGAAATGGAAAACATTATAAAGGAAATTTGGAAGCAAAACATTACAATGAAACAAAGCATCCAAGATGATAAGAAAATTTTCCACAAGCAAATTATTGAGTGAGCCCAAATTGACATTTTAAGCATGAATTGCACAATGATGGGAAATGAAGTTCAATTTCTGAATTGGACTAAAATTGATGTTTATGAACTTTTAAACACATTAATATTAAGAACTTAACAATGAATATTAGCCACTTTCAGTGACTAATCAATGTGTATGTGTATGTGTATGTGTATGTGTATGTGTATGTGTATGTGTATGTGTATGTGTATGTGTATGTGTATGTGTATGTGTATGTGTATGTGAATATGTATGTGTATGTGTATGTGTATGTGTATGTGTATGTGTATGTGTATGTGTATGTGTATGTGTATGTGTATGTGTATGTGTATGTGTATGTGTATGTGTATGTGTATGTGTATGTGTATGTGTATGTGTATGTGTATGTGTATGTGTATGTGTATGTGTATGTGTATGTGTATGTGGATGTGTATGTGTATGTGTATGTCTATGTGTATGTGTATGTGTATGTGTATGTGCATGTGTATGTGTATGTGTATGTTTATGTGAATGTGTATATGTCTGTTACTAATGCTTTGAGTACGAAAACATGGACTCAGGTAGTCCCTGATTCAAGTTCTAAGTGTTAAATAATGGCCTTTTTTCTCTAAGATGCTTGTAGGTATTTAGGAGGAGCAGGAATAGATGAACCTTGTGTCTGGATCAGTTGAGCCATATCTTCTGATTTTGATCAAGGAAGTGCAGTATGAGGATTTAGAATGCCTGGAAATGATGAATAGTTTTGATAGTGGGGAGATACCTTCTGAATGGACCATCAAGGATGATGAGATCAACCATTTTCATAGTTGTCTTATTGTTCCAACTTGTATGCATGATGAGATGATATGTGAGTTTCATTCCTCAAAGTGGAAGGTTCACCCTAATTTGACCAAAATTTAATATGACATGCATAGATAGTAATGGTTTTTGGGAATGAATAAAGTGGTCACATGTTTTATGATGCGATGCTGTAATAATTAGTAAGTGAAGGATGAGAATCATTGACTTCGTAGTCAATTACAGCAATTGGTACATCCATAATGTAAGTGGGATGATGTTATGATATATTTTTTGGTGGGATTACTAATTAATCCTTGGAAGAATTATGAAATATGGGTAATTATGGATCGGTAGAAAAAATTAGCACATCTCCTTCCAATAAAGGAATCTTTCACAATTAACCAGTTCGGTGACTTGTATGTTTGGGAGATAGTGCATTTGCATTGGGTGTGTCAGAGTATTATTTCAAATGGAGACCATTGTTTTACTTCATGCTTCTAGAAATGCTTGTAGAAGGCATTGTGTACCAATGTGTTTTTATGTACATCTTTCCAAAAAAAATGGGTAGTAAATCATAGTGTACTATCCTGGCATTAAAAGATATTGTGAGAGAATATGTCCTATATTTTAGTGGATCTTTGGATAATCACCTAGTGCTTTTTTATTTTTCCTATTACAGTAGTTATCATGTGACTATTTAGATGACACCATATGAGAAACTCTATGGTAGGCCATTTATATCATCGTTGTGTTGGATGGAAGTTGGATAATCATGGTTTTTGGGACCTAGTCTCATACGGGAGACGTCAGAGCAAGTTCAGTTGATTTGAAAGCATACGTTTATGACTCAAACAAGAAATAATTCATACATCGATTAACTCCATAAACCCCTTGACTTTATAGTGGGTTAACGTGCATTTCCTTGAGTCTCACCAATATTAGGTCTCTGTTAGATTTGAAAATATGGAATGTTGTAACCTAGTTTTGTGGGGCCTTTTGAAATTATGGAGAGGATCAAACTGGTAGCATATCGGTTGGATCTTCCATAGTGATACAGTTTTATGAATGAGGTTTTTTATGTGCACATATTTGATAATATCATCCTAACCCTTCTCGATTTATTTATATTGATTACATTGAGCTCGACGTTAATGCATCCTTTAGGGAGAATTTGATTCATATTGTGGACCATAGTAAGAAAATTCATCAGGGTAAAACCATGTCATTTGTCTGGGTGTTATGGCATCATGGTCGCGTTCATGAGGAAACTTGTGAGAATGAAACTGATATGAGGTCCTAGTGGACCAAACTTTTAACATTGTAATTTTATTGATGTTGGGGAGTGAAGCTCGAGGATGAGCTGTTATAAGGTGGAGAGTTTATAATATCACTATTTTTTATGAGGGAGGATTTCCTTTTAATTTTAGTTTAATCCATTTTAAAATGGTTAATTAAATTATTCTCTGGAGTATGGAAGGTATCAAGAGTATCCTAGGGGTTAGGGACATGAAGATATGTAAAATTGGGACATCCAATTCATAGAGAATGGTCAGTACTAATTGTGTGCTATACTGTGTGACCTATAGAAGTGGGGATGAGCAGTTTATAAACTATGAAATAAGATCTTGGGAACCATGTGGCCTTCTATAAAACCAACTGCATGGATTCCACATGGTTTTATAAATTGTACGGTCTCCATAGAAAACCATGAAACACATTCCTCTCTTGGATAGAGGAGGCCACACATTTGGTACATAGTTTTCCAAAACCACGTACATCATTAAAAGAGGTAAAATGACCATTTTTACCTACCAAACTTAAATTTTTCTTCCCAAATTTTTTCACCGAATTTATTTCATAGTAGAAAGGGTTTCTAACTAATTGATACCTCCCTCTCTTAGGATCATCCTCCTTCATTTATTAAGAGTTTTAAATGTCTTTTTTTGTGAGAATAAAATCCCCAAGTGATTCTATGATTAATCTTTATTATATTTTCTAGGAGAATCATTGTGGGTTATATAAGTCATTTGTGACATGTAGGAATCAACTAAAACTCAATCTGATGAATGGTGCAACTGGTATGACTCAAAGTGTCTCCTTTTTTTTAAATTGACATTAATTTTAGTAAAAAAACACAACTGGCATACTGAAAACCAAGAAAACTCCTTCAGATTATTTTGATAATTTAAGAAAATGATCCATGAGTCATTTTTGAGGTTTAGGAAAATAAAACGAACCTCAAAAAAATGCACGATGTGACTGGTATAAATCCAAATGTGTCTTTTTATTTAAAATTGACATTAATTTAAGTAAAAAAGAACAATTGACATACTAAAAACTAATACAATGCATTCATATTGATTTTATAATTTAGGATAATGGTACATAAGTCAATTATGACATGTAGGAATCGACCACACCTCAATCTGATGCATGGTGTGACTAGTATGACTAAATGTGTTTGTTATCAGTTTAAAATTTACATTTTATCTCAAAATGTTTCACTCACTAAAAACAAAAAAAAATGCTTTCTGATTAACTTCATAATTTAGGATAGTGATTCTTAAGTCCCTTGTGATGTGTATGAAGTAGTCTCACATCAAATTGATGCACGATATTACTGGTATGACTCAAAAAATGTGTCTCCGATTTGAAATGATATTTTATTAAAAATCATAACTAACATACTGAAAACCAAGAAAATACATTTGGATTGTTTTGTTACCTTAGAAAAATAATAAATGAGTCATTTTTTATGTGTAGAAATCATCCACACCTCAATCCAACAAACCATGTGATCAGTATAAATTCAAATGTGTTTTTATTTTAAATTAACATAAATTTAAGTAAAAAAACAAGTGACATATTGAAAAATGAGAAAACATATTCATATTGTTTTGATACATTAATATTTGATTCGTGGTTCATTTTTGATGTATAGGAATCAACCACACCTCAATCTGACACACGATGTGAGAAATATGACTAAAAGTGTCCATTATCAGTTTGAAATTGACATTTTAGCTCACAAAGTTTCACCCACTAAAAACCAAGAAAACACCATCTAATTTTATTAATAATTTAGGAGAGAGATTTGTAAGTCCTTTGTGATGTGTATGAAGCAGTCTCACATTAGTCCAATGATCGATGCGGTCGAAATGACTCAAAATGGGTGTCTCTAGTTTGAAATGATATTTTAGTAAAAAAACACAACTGTCAAACTGAAAACTGAACAAACCCATTTGGATTTTTTTGATACTTTACAACAACGATCTATGAGTCATTTGTGACTTTTAGGAATCAACCAAACCTTAATATGATGAATGATGTTACCGGTATAAATCCCAATATGTTATTTAAGTTAGATATTATGTTTTGTAAAAAAATATGGGATGTACTGAAAACCATGCAAACCCATTTAGGATTTTTTGATATTTTAGGAAAAAGATCCATAACTAATTTGTGACATGTAATATTCAACCCCACCTCAATATGATTCACAATGGGACCTCTATAACTCCAAATGTTTCTTTTTTATTTAAAATTGACATATTATTAATTCATTCTACCATATTAATGTTTAATTTATTTCTTTATAGTATTACTAACATAATATTTATTTTCATGAATAGGTGGAACCTTTTTCTTAAGTTGGGATTATTTATTTGGTAACTAATACAATGGGCTAACATTTTTTAAATGGGATCACAGATGTCAAAGGATGAAACATTAACGTTTCTAACTATTTGTTGGATAAATGTAAATGTAATTATATAGAACAATGTTTGAAATGTATATAGAATTGTTTTCCAAACCCTTGTATGCACTACTTTGTTCTTGTGTTTGTTGCTTTGTTCTTGTGTGCACTATGCAGGTGGTGTGTGTGATTGTTGTGCGGGTGTTTGAGAGTGTGTTGTCATATAAACAGAACATCACAGGTAGCTAGGCCATTATCAATGCTATTTCGAGCACTAATAAAGGCCCCTTTATCAGTGTGATTTAGAGTAGTGATAAAGGCCCGCTCTATCTGTGTTGATAAAGGCCCCCTTTATCAGTGTTGATAAAGGTCCGCTTTATGAGTTCTCATTAAAGTGATGATAAAGTGGTCTTTTATCAGCACTCAAAAATAACACTGATAAAAAGTGCCCTTAATCCACGCTAAAATAGCATGGAAAAAAGGGGCCTTTATTAGGTATTTTTAGTGTGGATAAAGGACACCCTTTATCATCACTTTTTTAGTGCAATTAAAGGGGACCCCCTTTATATTTTCTGAGATTAAAATCATTTTTCTTGAGATATTAAAATAATTTTCTAGCACTTTTAAAATCACTCTCAGTAGTGGTGATATGTGGGTGTGTAATTGTGTGTGTATGTATATGTGCATAAAAATGTATGTGTGTGTGTGTTGATGTATATACGTGTGTATGCATGTGTGTGTGTGTGTGTCTGTGCATGTGTATGTCTGTATATGACATGTGTATATGTGTATGTATATGTAAGTATGTTTATGTGTCATGTGTACATCTATATATTATGTGTTTTATTCATATATATGCATGTACCTATTTGTACATATATATGTATATCTATGCATGTGTTTATGTTTATGTTTACGTGTATGTGTATATGTATGTGTATGTGTGTGTGTGTGTTTGTGTATTTTTTGTGTGTATCTATGTGCACATGCATGCATATATATGTGTTAGTACGCTCATGTATGTGTATATGTGCATTTCAATTCATATTTATGTGTTTATGTGTATGTGAATGTGTATGTGAATGTTTATGTGAATGTGTAAATGTATGTGTATGTGTATGTGTCTGTATGTGTATCTGTATATATGTTTAGGTGCATGAATGTGGATGTGTACGTGTATGGGTATGTATGTGTACATGTATATCTATGTTTATGTATATGGGTTTGTGTTTGTTTATATGTATGTGTATGTGTATTTGTATGTGTAACTTTATGTGTATGTGTATGTGTATGTCTACATGTATGTGTATGTGTATCTGTATCTGTATGTGTATGTTTATGTGTATGTATATGTGTATGTGTATGTGTATGTGTATGTGTATGTGTATGTGTATGTGTATGTAAATGCATATGCGTGTGTATTTATTTGTCTTTGTGCATGTGTATATGTGTATGTGTATGTGTATTTATATATGTGTATTTGTATGTGCATGTATTTGTACATAAATAAGTCTATGTGTATGTATGTGTGTATGAGTATGTGTATATCTATGTGTGTTTATATGTGTATGTATATATTGGCATGTGTATGTGTATGTGTATGTGTATGTGTATATATGTGTACATGTATGTCTATGTGTATATACAAGTGTATGTGTATGTCTGTTTATGTAGTTTGTATATGTATGCATGTGTATGTTTCTGTATGTGCATAAACGTGTATGTAATTTTATGTATGTGAATGTGTATATATACATGAATGTGTATGTATATGCATATACATGTGTTTGTGTATGTGTTTTTATATGTGTATGTGTATGTGTTTTTGTATGTGTATGTGTATGTGTATGTGTATGTGTATGTGTATGTGTATGTGTATGTGTATGTGTATGTGTATGTGTATGTGTATGTGTATGTGTATGTGTATGTGTATGTGTATGTGTATGTGTATGTGTATGTGTATGTGTATGTGTATGTGTATGTGTATGTGTATGTGTATGTGTATGTGTATGTGTATGTGTATGTGTATGTGTATGTGTATGTGTATGTGTATGTGTATGTGTATGTGTATGTGTATGTGTATGTGTATGTGTATGTGTATGTGTAGGTGTAGGTGTATGTGTATGTGTATGTGTATGTGTATGTGTATGTCTATGTGTATGTGTATGTGTATGTGTATGTGTATGTGTATGTGTATGTGTATGTGTATGTGTATGTGTATGTGTATGTGTATGTGTATGTGTATGTGTATGTGTATGTGTATGTGTATGTGTATGTGTATGTGTATGTGTATGTGTGTGTGTGTGTGTGTGTGTGTGTGTATGTGTATGTGTTTGTGTCTGTGTATGTGTGTGTGTATGTGTATGTCTATGTCTATGTCTATGTGTATGTGTCTGCGTCTGTGTATGTGTATGTGTATGTGTCTGTGTATGTGTATGTGTCTGTGTATGGGTATGTGTTTGTGTATTTCTGTGTGTATGTGTTTGTGTATGTGTATGTGTATAAGGCCCCAGCCTTAAACCTTACTTAATCTTGAGTTATTACAAGATTACACATTGAGGATCTTTTCGGGTTTAGAGTTTTAGAGAATTAGATCATAAAACTTGCATTACATTCCACATATAAACAAAGTGGTCACATAAAGATAGTATTCTTCATTCCCATCAAAGGAAACATATTTAAAATAAACATGGATTCTTTCTTGACACTTCCTTGACACTATCATCATATCATGTACCTTTCCCTTGACCTGTGAAAAACATTTCAAAAAAACTTGGGATGAGCATAAAAAGCTCAGTAAGGGATATAAAAATATAGAAAGGAAACATGGGTACATATATACATAAGGATGAGATCATACTTTACCCATAAAACATAAGCACTTTAACATACCTCATCAAAACAAGAATAAATCATAGAAATCATAAGACATAAAGGTAACTTGAGGCATTCATAACATTCTTACGTAGAGAGTAACCCTCTTTGTTACGTTTGGAATACCCATCACAGTATATTCCCTAAATCTCTTCGGAGAAACCTTAACGTTTCACTCCTTCGCGTTACCCAATGCATTGGAGAGCTATATCGGGCTCACCCGCCCTTAGTTTATCTCGGAACCACCCGTTTTCATAATAATGCCCAAGAACCTCAACATAATCATATCACATAAAACATGCATAAAGGAAACATAACATTCCCACCTTTCAATCACAAGATATCAATACAACACATTGATATAAAATCATTATGAAAACCATTTTCGATACCAAAATAAAAGAAAAGTAAAACATCGTATTTATTTTTCTTTTAAAAAGAAGGTATGGCGTGTAGAGGAAGCCGAAACTCAAATAACGGTCACGACGGTGGAGAAGTCGTTGTCGCCGCATACGTACGACAAAAACATTCCCTTTTTTCATTTAGTAAACGCTTCATATAAAAAAGACTCCTTTTGAATAAACGTAAAAGTCAAAGGGGTTTATACACCGTATAAAAGAAGGTTGTGTATAAAACAAAATATGCCTCAATGAAAGGAGATTGAGACGAAGACCCATAACTCGTATCCGACTTCACCCGACCGTTCTTTAATCTCTTGAATAATAAACTTGAGTTAATCTCTACTTGCTTAAGAACCTTTTTCAAGTTCATTATTCCTTTTATACCATGTTATGAACATCATGTAATCATTTAAGTTAATAATGTTCATTTTGTCGGTATTTGGTTCTTAAGTCAAAAATAGACTTCTTACACTTACATGTTGTTAATTTGGTCAAAGTTTCATTATATCCAGAATGATATTAATGATTTGGATAACATATATATCATATATATTCATCATATACATGTATTTATAATATTACATCACATTTAGAGGTAAGAAATGAAATGCACCGTTCATGGAGACGGTAAGCCGTACGTACGCATGAACGCTACTTCCATTTTTATTTCGTATTTTCTGGAATGTAATCATAATGATATAAGATTATATTATAATTCCAGTATAATAACATATATAATATCATTAACTTTACCCTTTACACATCCCACATATGGTGTTAACGAATCAAATCACTTTCAGGGGGCGGTAGTCCGCACTTCCTAAAATGAAGATATCGTGTTTACCCATAATGGAAACAATAATGGTATGCCATAAATGAAAAATACAGAAGCTTAAGGAAATAATAAACATATTATATATCGTATATAAAAATATTGACATCATAATGGCCACCTTTGAAGGTGTTAAATGAGTATTGAACAATCATCGTTTCGGGAGGCAGAATTTCTCCATCCACGGAAACCGTATGTTCTTTAACCATTTGATGTAGTTGTTTGAGAGTGTAGCTCGAATAAATCTTATAACAACATCCTAGTATATTGAAGATATTGTTGTTATTACAAAAGAAGTAAATAAAAAGAGTTTAGGGGGTTGGAGAAGCAAAATAAAACAAATGAACATGAGAGAATGAATCACCTTTAAAAGTGTAACTCCTTTTGATTTGATCCTAAAGGCTTCCTTTGAAAGTATTCTGCCCAAAGGTAATCCTATAGGATGAGGAGAGGGATGTGTAGAGAGTAAATGGGCAGGGGATGGCCGAGCCAAAGGCTTGAGTAGTGTGTGAAATGAGGTAGAGGTGGGGGCCTTTTATAAGAGGAGAGGAGGGGCACTCTTGGAAAATAAAGATAAGTTACTTTATTTTAAAATGAGTTTCAGATTCAAAAGGCCTCACATTGATATAATTCGAGGATAAGGTGATAAGGGTTTTAAATCCACTCATCCAATTGGTTTTGGCCATGTGTAGGTTTTAGATTTTACATTATCTTTCCATTTTATTTAAATCGTTAAATAATGAGGTCATCGCTGCATCATCATGATGTCATAAATAATATAATTTATTTAAAGTCTAAAAATTTTAAAAAAATTCCTATGATGTAGGAAATCTTTTTGTCTTTCCAATTACTATTTATAATCAAAAATCTGATCTTTATAACCCCATGTAAAAATTGTTTTTGTAAAACATATCATGTTTGTGTCATTTTTACTTTATCATTAAATAAAAAGTTATTTATGTCATTTCCCAACCAAAGTGGCTCCATGGGGTCCCCAAATTGGCCCATGGATTTTCTTGGTCGTCCATGACACAACCAATGAGGGTAGGACATGTGTCAAGCTCATCTCATTTTATTAAAGCATTATTTTTACCTTAAACTACACTAATTACCACTAATCGTGATTAAGAACTTAATAAGTTACTATTCGCCAAAAAAATATTTTAATCCCATTGAACCATATTTTACTTCTTAATGAAAACCATGTATTTCGGATTTTTGAAATTCAAAACACAATGAGGGCAAAATTTCATTTAAACGAAAAATCAGTTTTTATAAGTACCACTTAGTGGTTTCACTATTCATCAAAAATTGAAGTTTTTCAGAAAAATACCAAAAATTCACCCTAAGCTATATTTGATATTCCGAATTCAAAAATGAAGTCTATTTTACAAAATTCAAAACATATAAGTCACATTAATTAATTTAATAATTAATTCCCGCTGTCATGACAAATAGCGTGTTTTTATGAAACAATAAGTATCAAAAGATTGACATCAGTTTAAGTCCAATTTCAAAGTGAAATTGATTCCAATGACCACCATTGGATAAAATAGTAAAAATATATTCTAATTTCACTTCAAAACCAATTCAAAAGATAATCTAATCATATAAATAAATTAGATTAAAAAGAGGTTTTGAATTAAAATACAACATTTTTCACTATTCATTAAAAAATGAACTTTATCGGAAAAATACCAAAAATTCACACAAAGTAAATTTTGATGTCCCAATCATAAATAATAATTTTATTTTGACAAACATAGCTTATAAAATTGTCAAAATATAGATTTAAAAATGGTTTGCCATCAAAAGGTAGTAAAACAATCTTTTAAAAATATTAGTGTATTCCATGCTTAAGATTGGATTTATTTTCATTTTAAGCCTCTAAAACACTATCTTGTTCATTAATAGACATAGATAAAATTATCTATTATTCATTACTTACTTGGGATGTTACATCCTTCCTCCCTTTAGAAAATTGCGTCCCCGCAATTTATTTACTTATCGAATAAATGGGGGTACTTATCCCTCATTGCATTTTCAGATTCCCATGTTGCCTCTTCCATCATGTGGTTTTTCCAAAAAAAATTTACCTGCTTAATCATCTTATTCCGTAACACTTTCTCCCTGTGGTCAAGAATCTGGACCAGTTTTTCCTCATAAGATAGTTTCTCTTCCAGCTGAACTACCTCTGGACTCAAAACATGAGATGGATCTGGCATATACTTTCTCAACATCGAAACGTGAAAAACATTGTGTACCTGAGATAAACTCGGAGGTAAAGCCACTCTGTATGCAACTGATCCAACTCTCTCCAGAATTTCATATGGTCCAATGAACCTTGGACTCATCTTTCCTTTCTTACCAAATCGCATCACACTTTTCCATGGTGATACATTGAGAAAAACATGATCACCTACCTCAAAAGAGAGATCCTTCCTCCTGTTGTCTGCATAACTCTTCTGCCTGCTCTGAGCTGTTCTCATGTGTTTCTGTATCAGCTGAACTTTTTCTGCCAACTCTTCCACCAATTCTGGTCCCATCAACTTCCTTTCACCCACTTCATCCCAGAAAGCTGGAGTTCGACAATGCTTCCCATATAATGCCCGAAATGGTTCCATCTGTATACTGGAATGAAAACTATTATTATATGAAAATTAAACCAAAGAAAGATGTTGGTCCCAACTTCCCTGATAATCCATAGAGCAAGAACGTAGCATATCCTCCAATGTCTGAATTGTTCGTTCTGACTGCCCATCTGATTGAGGATGAAAAGCTGTACTAAAATTTAATTCAGTACCCAACGACTTCTGAAGGCCTTTCCAAAAGTTAGAAGTGAACCTGGTATCGTATTCAGATACAATGGAGAGGGGAACTCCATATAACCTGACTATCTCTTTAAGATACAAACGGGAAAGTTGATCTAGGGAAAAAGTATCTCATATAGCAAGGAAATGAGCAGATTTAGTCAAGCGATCAACAATAACCCAGATTTCATTATTACCTCGAGATGTCTTCGGTAATCCCACAACAAAGTCCATGGATATATTATCTCATTTCCACTCTGGCACTGGTAAAGGCTGAAGCATCCCTTTCGGTAACTGCCGCTCTGCTTTAACCTGCTGACAAGTCAAACACTTCACAGTAAAATCAGCAATATCTCTTTTCATTCCATCCCACCAGTAATACTCCCGCAGATCTCTATATATCTTAGTACTGCCAGGATGAACTGAAAACGGAGAACTATGAGCTTCACATAACAAGTCTCTCTTCAACTGTGAATCACAAGGCACACACAATCTCTTCCCAAAACTCAAAACACAATCACTATCAATGTTGAATTCAGGAAACTTACCTTTCTGAACCAGCTCTACCTTTTTCTGCAACTCACTGTCTTGCTTCTGTGCTTGCTAGATTCTATCTAATAGATATGATCTCACCGATACCTGAAACAAAACAGAAGAACTTCCTGCACCAACAACTTCTATGCCAAAGTTCATCAAATCCTTAACCAAAGGATCATGTTCCAAACGCAACATTGCTAATGAAGCATTACTTTTTCGACTCAAAGCATCAGCCACTTTATTTGCTTTTCCCGGATGGTAATGAATTGTAAAATCATAATCCTTGATTAATTCTAGCCATCTCCTTTGTCACATGTTCAATTATTTCTGAGTGAATATATACTTTAAACTTTTGTGATTGGTATATATTTCACACTTTACTCCATACAAATGATGCCTCCAAATTTTTAAAGCAAAAACATCAACAGCTAATTCCAAATCATGTGTAGGGTAATTTACCTCATGAGTTTTCAACTGTCGTGAAGCATAAGCAATTACCTGATCATTCTGCATTAGGACGCAACCAAGTCCTTTCAATGAAGCATCACTGTAGATAACAAACTCACCATTCCTGGAAGGTAGTGCCAAAACTGGAGCATTCACCAATCTTCTTTTTAATTCCTGAAAACAATCATCACATTCTTTTGTCCAGATAAACTTAACACCCTTCCGAGTTAGCTTAGTCATTGGACTAGATAACCGTGAAAATTTTCTAACAAACCTTCGGTAATATCCTGCCAAACCAAGGAAGCTACGAATCTCCGTTACATTTGTGGGTCTTGGCCAGTCTTCCACAACTTTTGTTTTTGCAGGATCAACAATTATCCCGTCTTTAGAAAAAATGTGACCAACGAAGGAAATTTGTTGCAACCAAAACTCACACTTGCTGAATTTCCCATACAATTTCTTTTCTTTTAAGGTTTTCAAGATAACCCTTAAATGTCTTTCATGCTCCTCTTTACTTTTTGAAAACACCAAAATATCATCAATGAAGACCACCACAAACTTATCCAAGAACTCATGGAAAATTCTATTCATTAAGTCCATGAATACAACAGGTGCATTGGTTAGCCCAAAAGGCATTACTACAAATTCATAATGGCCATATCTCGTACGAAACGCGGTCTTCGGAATATCTGCCTCATTTACCTTCAGCTAATGGTACCCCGGTCTCAAGTCAATCTTTGAAAAAAACTGAGCTCCCTGGAGCTGATCAAACAAATCATCGATATGAGGCAAAGGATATTTGTTCTTAACAGTGATATTATTCAAGTACCTATAATCAATGCAAAGTATCATAGAACCATCTTTATTTTTAACAAATAAAACAGGAGCACCCCATGGTGATGTGCTAGGTTGAATGAAACCTTTCTCTAATAAATCATGCAATTGCTCCTTCAACTCTAAAAGTTCCATTTGAGCCATTCGCTAAGGGGGTTTTGAAATTGGCTTAGCATCAGGAACTAAGTCAACAGTAAACTCAACTTCCCGATCTGGTATTATTCCAGGCAACTCATCAGGAAAAACATCAGGATACTCATTTACCACTGGCACATCATTAATATGAACAGTTCCTTTATTTTCAACGATGTGTGCAAGGTAACATTCATTTCCATATTTTACAAGTTTCTCGGCCTCTTGATAAGTTATCAACAGTAAGGGTTCATTCCTGTACACAAACTGAAAGTCTTTCTGAAAAGAAACTTCTTTAGCTCTACAGTCAATCTTAGCATGGTAAATAGAGAGCCAATTCATACCCAGGATAACATCAAACTCTACTAGAGGTAGAGCAATAAGGTTTTCAAGTAGGTTCTTTCCACAGATAAGGATAGGAAGATTCTTATAAATTATTTTTGCCTCAACATTCCCCCCAGGTGTTTTTACCAAAAGTTCAGGAGTCATTTCTTGAGATGGTATTCCCATTTTACTAGAAAAGGTTTCAGAGATGAAAGAATTTGTAGACCCCGAATCAAACAACACACTGGCATAATCTGAAAAAACAAACAAAGTACCTGATACAACTTCATTTGATGGATCGACATCTGCTGAAGTAGTTGCAAAGGATTTCACCACCCCTTTCTGCATGTAGTCTAACTGCATCCCATCACTCAAGCTCTTTGTCGGACACTCGTTTGCATAGTGACCCATCTCATTGCACTTATAACATTTTACTAATTGTAAATCAAATTTGGTCTTACCTTCACCTTGATCCTTTTCAGTGCAATCACGAGCCTTATGTCCCATCTTACCACATCGGTAGCACTTTCCAGAATTCAGAAGACATTCCCCAGCATGCCTTTTGCCACATTTATCACAAACTGGAAACTTAGTTTTCTTACCATCAAAATTTTTTGAAGAATTCCTACCTTTCTCCTGCCACCTCGGTATCTTCTTCTGTTGGTTGTTATAGAACACTTGATCGTCGGAAAACTCCATTTCCACCTTCTCAGCACATCGAACAAGCTTTTCATAACTTTTATACTCACGAGAAGCTAATGCCCTTCGATATTTTGGCTTTAATCCTGAGTAAAAACGATTGATTTTACTATCAAGGTCTCGGATAAAATTTGGAGCATACCTTTCCAATCGAGTGAACCTTTCTTCATAGGCAGCCACTGAGTCTTCCTCTTGCCTCAATTCCAGGAATTGTTTTTCCATCCTAAGTCGAATAGAGTTAGGAAAATACTTCTCAAGAAACATACCTTTGAATTCATCCCAGTCGAGAGCATCAATCTCATCAGCATCCCTGATATTTTTAACCATCGACCACCACTGATCTGCCTCACCCTCCAAACGGTAAATAGCAAGACTAACCTTTTGATTGTCTTAACACCCCATGACATCGAAAATATTCTCCAGTGCTTTAATCCACCCTTCAGCTAACACAGGGTCAGATGATCCTCTGAATGATGGGGGATGTTTCCTCATGATATGTTCCACCACTGACATGTTCCTCTGCGGTTGATCTGGCTGATCTCGTGCATGGATACCACCACCATTTATAGCCTGATTCAACTGCGCCATTACTGCAACAAACTGTTCAGTTCCAATTTCGACTATCTCAGGATGCTGATTCGGAAGGTTATTTCCTTCTGTATGTCTTCCTAGCACTGCTTCCCTGTTTCCTCTGCAGAAAACCATTCTGAACAAACATGTCTTAGATGAAGCAACATGGTAATCTTTAAATGCTATATCATTTCAAAAAAAAATATTTTTGGATAATCATTTAATAGAATTATAACTCCTAAAGTTATCTAAACCGACCTCTGATACCAACTATAAGGCCCCAGCCTTAAACCTTACTTAATATTGAGTTATTACAAGATTACACATTGAGGATCTTTTCGGGTTTATAGTTTTAGAGAATTATATCATAAAACTTGCATTACATTCCACATATAAACAAAGTGGTTACATAAAGATAGTATTCTTCATTCCAATCAAAGGAAACATATTTAAAATAAACATGGATTCTTTCTTGACACTTCCTTGACACTATCATCATATCATGTACCTTTCCCTTGACCTGTGAAAAACATTTCAAAAAAACTTGGGATGAGCATAAAAAGCTAAGTAAGGTATATAAAAATATGGAAAGGAAACATGGGTACATATATACATAAGGACGAGATCATACATTACCCATAAAACATAAGCACTTTAACATACCTCCTCAAATCATGAATAAATCATAGAAATCATAAGACATAAAGGTAACTTGAGGCATTCATAACATTCTTACGTAGGGAGTAACCCTCTTGGTTACGTTTGGAATACCCATCACAGTATATTCCCTAAATCTCTTCGGAGAAACCTTAAAGTTTCACTCTTTCGCGTCACCCAATGCATTAGAGAGCTATATCGAGCTCACCCGCCCTTATTTTATCTCGGAACCACCCGTTTTCATAATAATTCCCAAGAACCTCAACATAATCATGTCACATAAAACATGCATAAAGGAAACATAACATTCCCACCTTTCAATCACAAGATATCAATACAAAACATTGATATAAAATCATTATGAAAACCATTTTCGATACCAAAATAAAAGAAAAGTAAAACATGGTATTTATTTTTCATTTAAAAAGAAGGTATGGCTTGTAGAGGAAGCCGAAACTCAAATAACGGTCACGACGGCGGAGAAGTCGTTGTCGCCGCATACGTACGACAAAAACATTCCCTTTTGTCATTTAGTAAACGCTTCGTATAAAAAAGACTCCTTTTGAATAAACGTAAAAGTCAAATGGGTTTATACACCGTATAAAAGAAGGTTGTGTATAAAACAAAATATGCCTCAATGAAAGGAGATTGAGACGAAGTCCCATACCTCATATCCGACTTGACCCGACCGTTCTTTAATCTCCTGAATAATAAACTTGAGTTAATCTATTATTGATTAAGAACCTTTTTCAAGTTCATTATTCATTTTATACCATGTTATGAACATCATGTAATCACTTAAGTTAATAATGTTCATTTTGTCGGTATTTGGTTCTTAAGTCAAAAATAGACTTCTTACACTTACATGTTGTTAATTTGGTCAAAGGTTCATTATATACAGAATGATATTAATGATTTGGATAACATATATATCATATATATTCATCATATACATGTATTTATAATATTACATCACATTTAGAGGTAAGAAATGAAATGCACCATTCATGGAGACGGTAAGCCGTACGTACGCATGAACGCTACTTCCATTTCTATTTCGTATTCTCTGGAATGGAATCATAATGATATAAGAGTATATTATAATTAAAGTATAATAACATATATAATATCATTAACTTTATCCTTTACACATCCCACATATGGTATTAACGAATCAAATCACTTTCAGGGGGTGGTAGTCTGCACTTCCTAAAATGAAGATATCGTGTTTACCCATAATGGAAACAATAATGGTATGCCATAAATGAAAAATACAGAAGCTTAAGGAAAGAATAAACATATTATATATCATATATAAAAATATTTACATCATAATGGCCACCTTTGAAAGTGTTAAATGAGTATTGAACAATCATCATTTTGGGAGGCAGAATTTCGCCATCCACGGAAACCGAATGTTCTTTAACCATTTTATGTATTTGTCTGAGAGTGTAGATCGAATAAATCTTATAACAACATCCTAGTATATTTAAGATACTGGTTTTTTTACAAAATAAGTAAATAAAAAGAGTTTAGTGGGTTGGAGAAGCAAAATAAAACAAATGAACATGAGAGAATGAATCACCTTTAAAAGTGTAACTCCTTTTGATTTGAGCCTAAAGGCTTCCTTTGAAAGGATTCTTCCCAAAGGGAATCCTCTAGGATGAGGAGAGGGATGTGGAGAGAGTAAATGGTCAGGGATGGCCGAGCCAAAGGCTTGAGGAGTGTGTGAAATGAGGTAGAGGTGGGGGACTTTTATAAGAGGAGAGGAGAGGCACTCTTGGAAAATAAAGATAAGTTACTTTATTTTAAAATGAGTTTCGGATTCAAAAGGTCCCACATTGATATAATTCGAGGATAAGGTGATAAGGGTTCGAAATACACTCATCAAATTGGTTTTTTCCATGTATAGGTTTTATATTTTACATTATCTTTCCATTTTATTTAAATCGTTAAATAATGAGGTCATCGCTGCATCATCATGATGTCATAAATAATTTAATTTATTTAAAGTCTAAAAATTTTAAAAAAATTCCTATGATGTATGAAATCGTTTTTTCTTTCCAATTACTATTTATAATCCGAAATCTTATCTTTATAACCCCATGTAAAAATTGTTTTTGTAAAACATATCATGTTTGTGTCATTTTTACTTTATCATTAAATAAAAAGTTATTTATGTCATTTCCCAACCAAAGTGGCTTTATGGGGTCCCCAAGTTGACCCATGGCTTGTCTTGGTCGGCCATGACACAACCAATGAGGGTAGGACATGTGTCAAGCTCATCTCATTTTATTAAAGCATTATTTTTACCTTAAACTACACTAATTACCACTAATCGCGATTAAGAACTTAATAAGTTACTATTCACCAAAAAAATATTTTAATCCCATTGAACCATATTTTACTTCTTAATGATAACCATGTATGTCGTATTTTTGAAATTAAAAACACAATGATGGAAAAATTTCATTTAAACGAAAAATCAGTTTTTATAAGTACCACTTAGTGGTTTCACTATTCATCAAAAATTGAAGTTTTCCAGAAAAATACCAAAAATTCAACCTAAGATATATTTGATATTCCGAATTAAAAAATGAAGTATATTTTACAAAATTCAAAACATATAAGTCACATTAATTAATTTAATAATTAATTCCCGCTGTCATTACAAATAGTGTGCTTTTATGAAACAATAAGTATCAAAAGATTGACACCAGTTTAAGTCCAATTTCAAAGTGAAATTGATTCCAATGACCACCATTGGATAAAATGGTAAAAATATATTCTAATTTCACTTCAAAACCAATTCAAAAGATAATCTAATCATATTAATAAATTAGATTAAAAAGAGGTTTTGAATTAAAATACAACATTTTTCACTATTCATTAAAAAATGAACTTTATCGGAAAAATACCAAAAATTCAAACAAAGTAAATTTTGATGTCCCAATCATAAATAATAATTTTATTTTGACAAACATAGCTTATAAAATTGTCAAAAGATAGATTTAAAAATGGTTTGCCATCAAAAGGCAGTAAAACAATCTTTTAAAAATATTAGTGTATTCCATGCTTAAGATTGGATTTATTTTCATTTTAAGCCTCTAAAACACTATCTAGTTTATTAATAGACATAGATAAAAATATCTATTATTCATTACTTACTTGGGATGTGACAATGTGTATGGGTATGGGTATGTGTATGGGTATGTGTATGTGTATGTGTATGTGTATGTGTGTTTGTGTCTATGTATGTGGATGTGTATGTATTTGTGGATGTGCGTGTGCAGGTGGATGTGGATGTGTATGTGTATGTGTATGTGTATGTGTATGTGTATGTGTATGTGTATGTGTATGTGTATGTGTATGTGTATGTTTATGTGTATGTGTATACATGTGTGTGTATGTGTATATATGTGTGTTTATGTGTATGTGTATTTCTATGTGTTTGTATGTGTGTATATGTATATTTATAATGTGTATGTAAGTATATATATATATATATATATATGCTTTTGAACCAACGCCTCAGAGCGGCTTATTCACCCCATCCTCGTGGCGGCTAGGGTTTCTCAGCCCTCGTTTCCCTTCCCCCCCCCCCCCCGGTCGGGCTCGTTCCTACGGCGACTTCCTCTGGGTTTGCTTCGGCGTAGGAGTGTGTTGGCGATGGTGCGGCGTGGTGGTGTTCTGGCGCTGTCATCGGCTATTCTCGGTGACGTCGTGTCCCTTAGATGTCGGAAACTCACCGCGATGCTTGGATCGGCGCGTCTTCATTTGGAGCGGCTTGATATGGAATCGGAGGCTCCTTGAATCGGTCTGGCGCGGTCCGACGACTTCTATGGCAGGAATCCAGTTTGGGTCTGCAACGAATCTGGAGCGGATCGGAGGGGGGTGGTCCTGGTTCCTGGGGTTTTCTTCTTCTTGTTTTGAGGTTTTGAAGGTCCGTTGGTTGGTTTGTGTGGCGTTGACGTCGCCGGTGTCTCCTTGCTCCTCCCAAGTTGGACTCTGCCTCTTCCTGCGAATGGGTGGGGTTGTCTGCGGATGGCAGCAGGTCTACTCTCAGGTGGTGTTTTGGCGACCGATGAAGCTTCCATGGCACAAGGTCTCGGTTCGGGATCTGCAAGTGTTGAAGGAAGATGGTTTTTTGGTGGAGGTCATTTGCATTTGTTGCAGTTTCTTGTGGAATAGTTTGATGCTGAAGGTGGGGAGTCGGTGCTGCCAGATTTGAATACATGGAACAGGTATCAGAGGAGGACTCTGAGCTTTCCTTTCTTCTTTGCAGCACTCTATGGATTTGGTGGTTGAGAGGGTATGACGTTTGTCATCGGATAGGGCATGTGCTTCGACACAGGACACTTGCTTGTCGTATTGCTTTGCAATGATGAAAAGCTTCATCATGTTATATGCTGGGGAGGGGCAGCTCCATGTTTGCAGTCTGGTTTTACTGTTCTTTTCTTCAGGTGTGTTTTGTCTTAAGTCCATGAAGTTTGTTGGGTTTCCCCCTTCCTCCCTTAAAAGGGGCCTTCATAATAAAAAAAAATTAAGGCCTTCAGGCCGTTGGATGCTAAAAAGAAAAAACATTTGTTTTTTCAATATGACAAATCTCATTATGGTATATGTGTTTATATATATATATACATACATGCAATCACAAGAAAACTCATTTGGTTTTTCAAATTCATTTAATGCAATTTTATATAGAAATATATATATATATATATACACATATTTAATATTTTTATAATTTCTTCGATTTTTATTATTTATTTATAAATTTCCAATTGTTAATAATTAATATTTATAATATGTTTGTAATTGATATATTTTATTTCCTTTAATATTTTTTATTTAAATATTTATAAAATTATTATTTATTTATTTTTAATTTGTAATTTATTATGAATCGCTTGAATTTAAATGTACTTTTTAATATTTAAACATTTTTAATATTTTTTTATTGATATAATTAATACTATTTATAATTTTTTTCAAAATATATTTTTTAATTTATTTAATTTTAATTATTTAATTTTATTCTTTTTTAAAATTTATTTATTTCATGTTATTTTTTATTTTTAAATATTCCTTTGTTTTTAATATTTTTTATAATTTATACATTATTAATATTTATTCATTTTTAATATTTATTCAATTAATATTTTTTTAACATATTCTATTTTGATAGTTATTTATACATTTTTAAATATGTATATTCAATACTTTTAATATGTATTTAATTTATATAATTAATATTAATTCATTTTTATTTTTAATATATATGTATTTAAATTTTGCATAATTATTATTTATTCATTCATAATCAGTATATCCTTAAAAATCCCTTGTTTTTAAAGTTTATTTTTCATATTTTTTATTTTTATTCAAATATTTTTTTCATTTTTAATATTTCATTACTTTGTATAATTAAAATTATAAATTCATTTTTTTAATAGTTTTTCTATTTATTCATTTTTAGTTACTAAATTTTATTTTGTTTTTATATTTACTTATTTATTATTATCTATTTGTTTTTAGTACTTATTCACTTTTAATATTTTCGTAATTTATTTATTTTAAATATTTATTTTTTTAATATTTCTATAATTTATTCATTTTTAATATTTATCCATACATTTTTATTTATTAATATTTAATATTTTTAATATTTTTTCAATTAACATAATTAATATTTCTTCATTTTTTTAAGATATTGTTATTTAAATCTTTGTACAGTCTTCATCTATTCATTCTTTTGTTTGGAATTTATTTTAAATCTATTTAAATTAAAAGAAATTTTTAGTATTTATTCAATTTTATTTTAATATTAATTTTTTAATATTATTTTCATAAAAATATATATTTTATTCATTTTTAATATTTTGATGACTTTAAAAATTAATATTATTTATTCATTTATCATAAGATTAATAAATTTATCATAGCATAATACCATTTATTAATACATTCAATATAAGTAATCTTTTTTATTAATTTTTTATATATTTATATTTATTTATTTTTAGTATTTATTATTTTCATTATAAAGTAATTTTTTATATTCATTTTTTTATATTTAGTAATTAATTATAATTTTTAAATTTGATTTTTATTTTTCATTTTCCAGTAGTATTTATCAGCTCTCTATTAAACTCTGATAAAAGTGACATTTAACAATGCAATATTAAGTGTTGATAAAAGATTCATTTATTATCCCTTATTAGTTGAAGCTAATAAAGGTGTGATTTATCAACACCTTTTTAGTGCTAATAAATAAGGGGCTTTATGGATACTTTTCACAAATAGTGGAAAAACTACTTCTCCAATTTAAAATAAAACCAACTGAGATCGCCTCTAATCGTGTCGTTCAATATCTTACGGAATTCGAATTCAGTTGTCACCTCAATAGAATCTTTCAAATGAATTGAACCTTCAATCAATGTTATGTTAGTCTTTGCTAATTTTTAATCAATTTTTTAACCTTTTTAGTCAATTTTTTGTACTTCTCATTGGGTTCTTCTTGTTTGATTCATGTTTTGGCACAACTTTCATGATTTTTGGTTCTTCTCCTTGGTTCTTAGCTTATGATTGATGTTTGGCACATTGGAGGTTTTTTTGTTACTCTTCTTATCGTTAGAATTTTTACTATTTCTAATGGTTTTTCCTTTTATTTGTAAAAATTTTGGGTGGAATTATGATTTATTTTGTTCATTGTTATTTGAATTTGATCTATAATTTTATTTGAATAATGAAAAATAATCTCAAATATCTCCATATCAATTTCATTTTTTTGGGAAATAAATAAAAATAATTATTTTATTGATATTTCAATTAATAATTTTGGAAAAAATCATACAAACATTTGTTTCCCTAGTATAATTAATATGACACACCCAATATTGTTAAACTTTATTTTTAAAGTTTATGTTTTTTTCAATTATATTTTAATCAAAATTTAGAAATTCCCAATTTTTTTAGAATTAAAAAATTTTAAAACATTAAATCTTCTAATTTTAATTACAATGTTGTTTATTTTATTATTCCCATTACTCATTAAAATTATTTTTTTGATTAAATAAATCATCTTCATGATTTTGAAAATTGAAAATTTGGGTTATTTTGATTAAAGTATTAATTTTTCCCATTCTTCCCACAGTCTTAATTATTTTCAAAATTTTGTGGCATATTAAAATTATTATTTTGATTATTAAAAAATTAATAACTCAAATATGATGTTATTCAAAAATTTAAAAATGTAATAACCATAATCAATGTGATTACTTTGTTTTTAACACTGTGGAAACATTTTGAAAAATAAGTAATTTGTTTTGAGATATTATTTTGATGTTGAAATATTTTTATATGTAGCCTAATACTTATCCAGTCGAAGTAATATATAGGTTTCTTGTGAACATTGATAGTGATAGGGAGTGAATTATATCCCTTTATGAATCCATTTCAAAAAATATAATTATTTATGATATGGGACTTCTTGAAATAAAAAAGTGTTAAAATACTTTGGATTCATATAATTCTCTATCTTCATATGGTATAAAAATTTGTAGATGCAATGAAAATTTATATAAAATATAATGGTTATATGTGTGTGTTTATAAAGAATATCCTTATATGATTCTATGCTCATACCTTCTGTGCATTTTTTATTAAATATTAATATTACTAAATCAAAGAAGATGAATATAATTAAAAATGGATGTATGTCAATCTTATGACAAAAGAGTGTGAGGATAAGGTTAAAGATTTCATCACGTATGAAAAATATCATGCCTATGAACCTTCTCAAAAAAAATTTATGTGTTTATATTGTTATTATTAAAGAATAATTTGTCTAGGGAAGTTGGAAGAACACTTGATCTTTTATGGAATATATCGAAGTTATAAATGATGGAATAAACATGAGGAAGAACTTATTGTAGCTATTGACTAAGATAAAACTACATTTTATGAATCATCTGATATGATTACAAGTGTGGACGATGATAAAGATCATATTAAGGATATGATCAAGGTGTTAATTATGATGAAGATCATATTGAGGATATGAAAATGATTTTTTAAGATAAACTTTGTGACTCTCCAAAGTTTTTTTTAGAAGTTAAAGAGTTGTGAAAAGATTCCATTTTATGCTAGTTGTACTAAATATACAATATTTTCAGCTATACTGATAAAATATAACATAAATTCTGGAAAGGGATAGAGAGACACATATTTTACTAATTGAATTACTCTCTTGAATGATATGATACTATATGGTAATGAGCTTCTTTATCAAACATATTTTGTTAAATGAAAGTTATGTTTAATGGATATGACCTCTAAAAGAATACATGTATGTTCAAATGACTATATATTTTTTCATAAGAACTATGAATCACTCTAAAATGCCAAAAGTGTTGTTTGTATTGATACAATAAAGATATATAAAGTCCTTCAAAATTAGTATGGTAATTTTCAATCCTTATAAGGTGTAGGTGCCTATATGTAAGTGAGGAGACTGCAAGGAAGTTGACTTAGAATGTATATACAAGAAATCAATATGGGAATCTTAGTCACAAAAAAGACTCTCCTCTGTAGAAGAAAATTAATCTCAGGTATTCTAAATTTTAATAGGATTTTATAAACCTTCATCTTATTCTATATATAGATGGAGTGAATTCATTTTGTTTAGAAATTAGTACTCATAATACATGTCTAGTTATGTTGGTATATTACAACTTTCCAATGTGGTTATTCATGAAGTGAAAATACATTATATTTTCTCTGCTTATATAAGGACCAAAACAATCAAGTAATGATATTGATGTTTATTTGGATCCATTGATTGAATATCTAAAATTAATGTGGGATTCAGGTGTTATGTTCTATGATGCTTATAAAATTGAATATTTCACAATGAGGTCCATGTTGTATGGGATGATAAATGACTTTCCTACTAATGTAAATTTTTCAAGATATAGAATGAAAGGAATTCTAGGGTGTCTCATTTATAAATAAGTTACACACTCAGTTTGACTTAAACATTCCACAAAGAGTAAGTTTCTATTACATTGTATATTTTTATCCCGATGACATAAAATCCGATCTTGGATGACATCATTATATGGGAATTTAGAAAAAAGTACAACACCATATCCATTAATAAGTAATAAATAGTTTTTGAAAGTAAAGTATATTGTCATTGATTTTGCTAAACCTTTTTAAAAAATCCTTATTTAAGCCTATTGGGACAATAGATCATGATTTTTTTGAATATCTTACTGAAATTAATTATACATCTGACATTTTTTTGATATCATCCACTCAGAAAAAAATTTATGGGATAGTGTCATTAAAATATTTTAAATGTTCCAAAAAAAATAATGGATTCATTAATTCTATGTTGGACATGATAGACATTTGTATAAGGGAAGAGTTGGTGTCGGTGAAGTGTGAAATATGGAATTTTCTTCCACTGGTAGCTTACACTCTTTCTAAGAAAGAGCGATATCAGTTTTTCAACTTTCTGAATGATGTAAAGGTTAAAAATGGGCATTCCTAAAATATCAAAAATATCATTTTAATGATTTTTTTAAAGTTAAAGTGCCTGAATCACATGACTATCATGTTTTTATGAATGATTTAATGTATCTATATTTATATTTCATTCTTCCTAAAAAATTATGTCACACATTAACCAAGTTATGTTTCGTTTTCAAAGTGATATGTAATAAATTTATAAACCCAATGAAGTTTCCCATTATAGAAAATGAATTTTTTTTCATATTAAGTGAATTGGATAAGTTCTTCTTACCATCATTCTTTGGTTTGACGGTTCACTTTATGGTTCTCTTGGTTAGAGAGTTCTGGCAATGTGTTTGTGTGCATTATAGATAAATGTACCCATTAAAAATTATATGAATATTTTTAAAGGGTATGACAAGAATTGAATTCAACCAAATGTTTTTATGGAAAGGGGGATATATTATTGAGGAATTCATTGAATTCTATATCAACTACATATCCGATGCATAGAGAATTGGTCTCCCAAAACCTCATCACAATGGGTGGATTGTGTGTGAAGAATTTTTTGGAATAAATGTTGTTGTAATTACCATTATAGAGCATGAGAAAGCTCACCTTAATTTTTTACATAATATGTTTGATGTTGTACCACATAATTAAAAATTAAAATAATTCTTAGGAATTTTAATATTTTAATGGATGAAATTTGGATATTAAATACACATAATAAAAAGTTTATAGGATGTTTTCGATACAATATTTTTAAGAACTCAACTGCAAATATAAATTCAATTTCAGAATGACTTCAATGGATAACTAGGGTACCAAGTGTTCATATAATGTCTTATAATGGTAGTGTAATCAATGGTTATATCTTATTTACCAAATAACATGATTAACATAGTACCATGATAAATAGTAAAGTTACTCTTGTAGTGGAATCAATGAATGTATTTTGTACCAAGGATAGAAATATAATTTATGTGAATCTATAAAAATTTTGCATCATCAAAAAAAATAGAAGTTGGATTATACAACATTTCAAGTTCTAAATTTTCAATGAAAAAGGGTTGATAAACAGAGTGTAGTTTAAATCAATGGTTTGGGATTCATGAAAGTGGATTTTGGTAAGTAAGGGTACAAGGAAGAACCATTTATAATGGAATCATAGGTAGTAAAATTATTTTATGTATCAAATCCAGTAAATTATTTTATGTCTCAAATCCTATAAACAAAAGGAGTTAAATTGTGCTATTTTCAATCAAAACCAATACAGTGTTAGGTGTGAATTCAATTAAGGATTTCCCTTTTATAGGATGTCATGATCATTTTGTGGTAGTCCCAATATAGATGATGTATTGTATGTGAGAGGGTACCACAAGGAGGGGATTTGGATACGGCATAGAGGGGTCAAATATCATTAAATTTTAATTAATAAAAAGAGAGAGTTTAATAATTAGGATAATGTTTTTTAATATACATTGTGTTACCTCATAATATTATGTGATCACTATTGAATTTACATAATCTAAATTAAATATTCAACTACTTATGTAGACAACGGATTCTTCACATGTATATTCTTCCATTCCTAAGGGAAAAAAAGTTTCTATACATGTTGATGCTACCAATTATGAGGAACAACATATTGATGATGTTGAAACTAGGAAAATAGTAGAAGGTGAACCACCTATATCGAAGAAAAAATACAAGGATCATAGTGAGATATTATTAACAGAAATTATTAAGTTAAGAACCAAAGGAATAAAATTAAAGTTTTTATGCAATGCACAAAACATTATTATTGACCCCAACAAGTCCATTTTCATCTGTCACATTGGGTTCACTACTTGAATTCATGTGATTATTGATGTAGATACATATCACAATGTTGTGATCTTGTTGAAGGCACTAATATGGGAATATATTAGGGTAATATTGTGATTTAATTTATATTTTTTTCAAATAAAATAATGAAACTTCTATTTACTCTTAATTATACCATGTAGAGCATACTTAAACTACACAACTTCGTAATGAAATTCATTTTAATGGTCACTAGAAAGGCTCATATAGCCTTTCAGAAAATTATTATGAAGCATCATCTCCGGGATGCTGAAGGGAAAGTAAACCCCCACCCACAACATATATATTCCCAAATAATAAACCAAGATAAATTGTATACATTTATTAGCTTTTGTGAGGAGTCATCATTTTAGGTGTGTTGTGATTATTGATGTTTTACTTGTAAATATTTGTATTAATCAAATTGATTAAAAAAACTAATTTATTAAATAGCTATTGAGTATTGAAAATAAGTAGTGTGCATCGAACCCAATGTACCTATAATATATAGAAAGAATGGGGCACACTTCACTTGAAAAAATGGTATATATTCTAAATATATAGTAATAATTTTATATGGCATGAAACAACAACATAATTATGTTCCTTTTTTATATAAAGATTCATGAATAAAATTCCAAATCCCCTTCCATCTCATGTCATATGATGTGGAAGGAGACTCATGAAAATAAATATGGAATGATAGTATATTAAAATACACAAATTTTATGGGAATCATGTGTAATTATGACATAATAAAAAATTATTCTACTTTGAATAATTATTACATAACAGTGACTACTTATTTTGCAATATTTTTTATCTGGTTCATATATACGAATCATTATTGATTGTACCTGATGAATTACAACATTCAATTCCCTTGAAGAGGCCAAAATAATATGTCTATATAGTTCCCCTATCCTTTTAAACATATCATTACATCATTTTAAACATAATTAACTATCAAATTACAATCCAAGGATCATAAATCTAGTGACTTCAAAGACTGGGAACATAAAACTTAAAATATGGGACTAAAAAATTATTTATTTATCATACATTAAGATATACTAACTTACTATGAGCCCTTACATCTTCATGGGATAACCTAGGTATAACATTAACAAAGGGATGATATAAAATCCCAGTGAGGGAATAAACTTAATAATTAACCGTAGCACAAGGGTTAGAAGGCATAACCTAATGACATAAAAAGGAATATAACATGATTAAACATAAGGAGTAATAACATATAGAAAATGGAATCATATAATCAGCGAATCAAATTAATATGGCAGAAACATGAAACATTACTTTATCATGAATCAAGGCTCGTTGCACATAGAGGTGTATGAGTTAAGGCTCGTTGCACATAGAGGAGCACAAGTCAAGGATAACCACCAAGACCATTGCACATAACATCTCATGAGACTAAACATAAAAAGTGAATTGAAGTGATATTTGGGTGCACCCATCATAACATTTTCATGAATATGTGTGCCACATGAATAATCATACATAAGGAATCAACAGTAAACATAAGGGTTACCCATGGAAAGAATTGCGTATCATAATTATGTCAAAAGATGTATAAAAAGGGAATATCATAGTGGTTCCCAAGAAATTATGGATTTAAATCATATATGGAAATTAATAAGGTAATATATTCATATATCATGATAAATTATGTCAAACTTAAGTGAAAATATTGTTTAAGAAACATTATAAATAAAACATTTTAGTACAGTTTAAGAGAAAACTTTAAAGATTATTTAAAATGGAAAAAGAATAATTGTTTGTTTAAAACCATAATTTAACCAAGGTAATATTTAATTATAAAATGAGTTATTTTAGAAAAATAATTTTTTATAAAAATAGATTATGGAGCACACTTGAAAATGGGTAAGAATTGGGGAAGTTCTCTTAAATTGGGCTTGCTTATCGAGAAGAATTGGGTCTCGAACCTTTTTAAAACATGTATATCCCCAAAAAAATAAGGATGAATGGATCTTGATACTTGATTTTAGAAAATTTAAACAAAAATTTTAATATTTACATAAAAATAAAAGATAATTTTATTTGGGTAAAAAGAGATAAAGAGTAACCTGAAGGAATGAAGGAGGTTCAACTAGAATCTCGTACCTTCAGTCTAAAGGTGTTCTTCACATGATCTTTATTCCTTGGGTAATAAAATTGTATTAATTAATAATTAATTAAATAACACTTTCAACATGTATTTTATTTATTATAACTTTATTAGGTTCATTTATGTATTTTTGATGGTTTAAGAGGTTCAATGTCATTGTTCAGGAGCGTTAGTTTCCTTGGTTTTCGGGAATTTTTTCTTGTATATCTGTATGGAAAATCAGGTAGAATGAGGATAGTTATACAAAACTGAATTTATATGTTATTGATGAATTTATATAATATTAAAATACCATTTTTTTCAAAATTTATGATGATTCATTAGACAAATCATTAATGATAATCATTTAGATCAATTTATTGTTTTTTATCATAACAAACTCATTTTGTTTTATAAATTAACATCATGTGTAAAAAATGATTCGAAAACATTAAATAAGATATAATATATATATTATAATATATTTAAACCATAAAAATGGTTTCATGACCATCCTTGAATACTTAATTGAAAATTTAAAGCATGTCATCCATGATGGTGGTAAATCAGCACCTGACGGACAATGTATTCATTCTTAAAGTAAAAAAGAGAGGAGAAGAGATTTGATGAATAATTATTAAAAAATATGATAAAATTACAGTATATACAGGATAATAGAGTTTTCATTCCATTTGGATGAGGTTAGGAGAGTTGAGAAAAATAAAATAAAGGAACATAAAAAGAAATTGAATGAAAATTGAAGAGGGATTTACCTCTTGATTTCTTCTTCTTGAGAACCCCCTTAAGGGATTAGTTTTGGTATTCTATTAAGACCAAAAGCTCCTAGATTATATAAATAAGTTTTGAAAGAGTACTGGGTAGAATTTATAAAAGGCTAAAGGTTTGAGAGGTGTGATGAGAAGAGGTGGTGAGGGGTGGTATATATAATGGAGGAGAGGGGTATTTTCTCTTTACTTTACCCAATATTTTTTTTTTGCTCAATACATGAAATAATGTTGATTATTGAGACTAAATAGAGTAATTAGATCATTTTAGTTCTAACTAAATGTTCTTAAATAATTCTTGACTCATATAATAGTGTATTTAACTTATAATGTATATATACATTAAATTACCAAATTTTACTATTCATAAAAAATTCACGTATTTTAAAAAAATCCCAAAAATCCACCATAACAATTTTTTGACTTGTATAATTCAAAAATAACTCTATTTTATGAAAATAATTTTCTAAATATGATAAATATAATTTTTAATTAAAATCATCAATTACTTGAAAAATACAAATTTTAAAATTAAAACTGCTTTTCTAACACTTTGAAAAATTTATTAATGTCTCATAAAATTATCACATAATATTAAGATATGAAAATATTAATTTATGAATACGTTTTATGAAAATTAATTTTCTTTTAATTTATTAAATTAATCAACAATTTAATTAACTATTTATGACTTATAAAAATACCAACACTTAATTAATAATTTGAAAAATATTTATTTAATTATACTATTATATAATTATATAATATTATCACTTATAAGATGGATAAATTTTATTTATACTATCTTTGGTGATGTTACTGTTCAACTGTCTTGTTTACTATTTATAAGGGTCATGTTACTATTCCAAATTTAAAATTACTATTCCTTTGGTATATGATCCTTAACTTCTAAAAATACCTTTTATTTCATTAATTTATCATTTATAATGATTTTATTATGTTCTCTTATGTGTTTATACCATATAAAATAATAACAAGACGGGAATTTCCATTGATAAAACCTTGGGTCTTTACATTCTCCACCCTTATGAAATTTTTCCCTCAGAATTTTGTTTTATATACTAAGGTGTAAATAGGTGTGGGTACTTTTCCTTCATAACTTCCCCTAGTGATCATGTTACCTCTTCATACTTATGGATTGGCCAATGTACTTTGACCAGGTGAGTAGTTTTGTTGCATACAACTTTATCTCTATGATATTAGATCTTCACTAGATGCTCCTCGTATGAAAGATCATTATAAAACTGTACCACCTATAAAGTAAGTACATGTGAAAGATCTGGTACGTACTTACTTAATAGGGATATGTGTAATATATCATGTACTTTAGACATGGTAGTTGGAAGTTTAGTCGACAGGCCACTGCCCCAACATGATCAAGAATCTAAAAGGGGCCAATGTGCCTAGGACTTAGCTTACCTTTCTTATAAAATCTCTTGATCCTCTTTCATGGAGATATGTAGAGGAATACCATGTCTCCAACCTTAAACTACAGGTCAAGTTGACAATTCTATTCATAACTCTTCTGTCGAATTTAGTATTCCTTGATGTGTTGCGGAATGGTTTTCACCTTTTTCACCATTTATTTGGCCATTTTTTAGTCCTAACAGCTTTCTGTCATTGACTTCATCACAACATGTCAATGTTCTACACCTTTTTCCCATAAAGGTCTTCATATGGAGCTAATAGGATGTTGGATTAGAAACAATTATTGTAAGAGAACTCGACCAAAGGAAATTATTAGTCCCATCCTCATTTAAAGTCTATAGAACACACTCTTAACATATCCTCTAGCGTCTGAATAGTCCTATCGGATTGGCCATCAATTTTGAGGATGATAGGTTGTACTGAAGTTTATCTTAGTGCTTATAGCATGTTGGATACTCTTCCAATACTTGAAGGTGAATCTTAGTTCTTTATCGAATACAATAGATAGTGGTACTCCATGCATATTTACCACTTCTTTGATATATATTCATGCAAGTTGATCCAGTGAGAAGTCCTCTTGAATTGTGATAACGTTAGATGTCTTTGTAAGATGATCCACAATAACCCATATAACATTATTTCCAATGGATTTCTTTGGATTTCTAGTAAAAAATTATAGGGTGATGTTTTCCCACTTCTTTATTTGTATGGATAATGGTTTCATTATCCCTTTACACTTTTTTATTTAGGCCTTCACTTGCTGACAAACCATGAAATTTGATGTATTTTCATCAATCTCCTTTTTTATATTTCCCCGCCAAAAGTTCTCCCAGAGATCTCGATACATCTTTTTTCTCCCTAGGTGAATAGAGAAGGTTGGGCTATGTGCATCATTCAGAATCTCTTTCATTATCTCTAGATTTGATGGTACACTTAGAAATGACTCAAATCATATGAATCCATTCTCATCAATCTTGAACTCACAGGATATTTCATTCTTGATAGAATCCACCTTTTTTTGAATTTCCACATCATTCCATTGAGAATCTATTATTTTCTCCATAAGGGATGGTTGAGAAATAATCTGAGAAAGGATTGATGATGTTCCTTCCTTAATGATTCCCTTGTAAATCCTTTTAAAATCTATAAAGATTGGATCCTTCTCAATTCTCATCATTGATAAAGATTCAGGATCCTTTCTACTTAGAGCATCCACCTCCTTATTTTCCTTACTAGGATGGTAGTGTATTGATCATTTGTAATCCTTTATGGGATCTAACCATATTTGATGGTGTATATTAATCTCCCTCTATGTGAATATATATTTGAGGCTCTTGTGATCTGAATATATCTCACACTTCTCCCCATAGAGATAATACCACTAGATTCTTACTACAAATATCACATCCACAAACTCCAGATCAAGTATAGGATAGTTTTTATGATTAATTTTAAACTTCATTAAGTCATAGGCTATCACTTTAACATTTTACATCAGTACACAAGATAATCCTTCCTTTGAAGCATTGTTGTATACCAAAAAGAGTTCTCCACTAGTCAAGAGTCTGAGTACTAGCATAGTGATAAGCCGCTTTTTTAGCCCTTTAAAGCATTCCCACATTCTTGGGTCCATAAAAACTTCACTCCCTTATGGTTTATCTTAGTTTTTGGGTTTTACAATCATGATAAGTTCTTCCCAAATATTTTGTAATACCTGACTAGATCAATAAAGCTACATATCTCAGTTATAGATATTTTCTTGGCCCACTCTTTGATTACCTTTGTCTTGGAAGGGCCCGCAAATATTAATTTTCTCGTGATAAAATTCCCCAAGAATGATAATTACTCTATCCATAACTCACATTTATGGTAAGTTTCTTATATTTTCTCCCTTCACAAATTCTTTAACACAATATTCAAATGCTCCTCTTATTAATCCTTTCTCTTAGAGTATATTAGAGTATAATCAATAAAGACTACCAAAAAAATTTCAAGGTAATCTCTAAAGATTATATTCATTATGTCCATGAATATTAATGGAGCATTAGTGAGTCTAAAGGGAATCACTGTGAACTCATAGTGTCCATACCTCGTTCAAAAGGAAGTCTTTGGAATATCTTCCTTCCTCACCTTTAATTGGTGATATCCCAACTGAAGGTCCACCTTATAGAAATAATTCCCCCCCTTATATAATAAAACAATTCATCTATCCATTGTAAGGGATACTTGTTCTTTATCGTGATTTTATTGAGCTCACAATAATTGATAAAGAGGTGCATTGATCCGTCCTTTTTCTTAATGAAGAGGACTAGCGCACCCCATGGTGAAGTAAAAAGTCATATAAAACCCTTGTCCAGATTCTCTTGTAACAACTTATTCAGTTATTCTAGCTCAATGGTGGCCATTATATATTGTGTCTTTGATATATGAAGATATATTTAAATAAGTTCAATTGAGAACAAAAATTCTCAGTCAGGAGAAAGAACTGGAAATTCATTAAGGAATACATCAGTGTAATCCCTCATGATGGGCATGTCTTTGAGAATGATCACCTCCTTTGTCTCAATCATTTGAGAAAGATATGATTTCTCATAAGGTATTTATATCCATATTTTATATGATGGTTTTAAAGGAGATTCATCTTCCTCCTTCTACTTTTAAATAATTGTAGGATGCTTTGGGATGTAAAAAGTGATATACCTTTATGGATATTTGATGTTGTATTTTTATAAAGATATCCAATCCATGTAAAAAATATCATCAAAATCTACTAAAGGAAGTATGGTATGATTTTTTGGGAGTTTCAGTCCAAAAATATTCACCAGGGGGGATTTATGTACTTTGGATGAAATAATTTCCCCGTTAGTTGTTCTCACATATAACTCAACCTCTAAATTTTGAGGTGGTGTTTCAATAGTTGTACTAAACTTGAAAGATATTAAATAATATGTAGAACCATAATTAAATAGTATGTTCTCTATTATTGAATGAATAACCAGAGTACCTATCACCACATTGTTGTTCGAATCCACATCATTAGTAGTGATAACATAATCCCTTCTTTATTTCCTTGGAGGTTGTTGTCAATTTCCTCTGACAGCCCTCATCTTAGGGAATTGGTTTAAAAAATTCCCATGTTTCTTTCAGATAAAACGCTGCACTACCAGATGAGTGTTGATATAAACCTTCCGTTCTTCTTACACACTAGTGGAATTCTTCATATCCCTTTAGATGTTCTTAAACAGATGCCTCAATATTCCACATTTGAAGAATTTCCTAGTACCCTTTAGATAGTTCCCAGGATTCTTTTTCCCACAATATTTACATGTGCGGTACTCGTTCTTCTTACCATCATCAGATTTATTTTTAGATCCAAACATATTAGACTTCATTTTACACTTTTTTCACCAGGCCCACGATACCATTGAGTGTATTTGATCTCTATTTCAACCTTAAGGGAATAATGGACAATCTTCTCATTACTATAGAAGTCTCTAATCACTGATTCTTTTGATAGACTCAACTTTAGACCTCTAAATAAGTGATCCACCTTACTTTTGGTGTTCATGATGTAGTCTAAGGCATATCTTTCAAGACTTGTAAGGTCTACTTCATATTCCTAGATAGACGCATCTTCCTTCTTCATAAGTCTGGGGAACTCTATTTCCATTTTGAGATAGAGTTTTTTGGGGAAAATATTTATTGAAAAACATTTTCTTGAATTCATCCCAATCCATGGAATCAATTTCTTCCTTGGACTTCATTTTTTTTGATCAGTTTCCCCCACTGATCATCTTCCTCATCGGAATAATAGACTTTCATCACAACTTTCTCTTCTTATGAGCACTAGAGGATATATAATATCTTTTCAATGGAGTTAATCCATTTTTCTATGAGGAGGGGAACAGAAATATCCAATAAATATCATATGCCTCTTCAACAAGAAGGATTCGGTGAAACTTTCTCTTTTCATGGTGAAAGAGGGAATTCTACAGGATTCAAGTTATTATTCATAACTTCATCTAGATAAACAAGTATTGTAATAATTTTTTGATCACCTGTTCCCATAATATTTTTCATTTCATTATGGAAATCATTGCATTCCCAATAACATTGATTATTGGTACATGTTCTTTTATTTGCCTCCATTATATAAGAAAAATAAATGGAAATTAGGGTTTTTGAATACTTAACTAAGGAGTATAATAAAAGGGAAATTTGAACATCAAGGGGAAATTTTGTAAAGGAAAAGTATATCCTATTTTGTGATTCCCTAGAATTCAATCTAGGTTATCCATGATCTGTTTCCTAACATGTTTTCTTATGGTAACTTATGTTCCCTTAATAATGGTTCGTAATGAGATTATGAATTTACCAAAGCATATTCCTCATGAGTGTCAAACCCAATGCATAGTAAGTCACATCGTCATGTATCATGTTACCCCAAGTTTGGCCCAGAACACCTTTTTTCGAGTTTTCACTCAGAGGTACATATGTTACAAAACCACATCCACTTGTAGTATCCAGACATGGATTTATTTTTTTTATAAACCACTTACTCTATACTTAACAAAATTAAGGGAAGTTTTCCTAGAAATAGTCTTATCCATAAGGTCATTATTCCTAATATAAAAAAATACCTAAACTTTTCTTATGATACCAACTATATCTACACATTACTTTTACACATATCATTACATGACTTTAAACATAATTAAATATCAAATTACAGGCCTATGATCATAATATCTAGGGTCTTTGAAGACTAGGTATAAAAAACAAAAAACATGGTACTAAAAAACATTTATTTATTTATCATACATTAAGAGATCATAACTTCCTTTGATCCCATACATATGTATGGGATAAAATTTGGATAACATGAAAAAGGGAATATCTAAAATCCCAGTAAAGGAATAAACATAAGAATTAAGCTTAGTACATGGGTTGGAAGTCATAATATTATGCCATAAAAAGGCATAGACCATGATTAAACATAAGGAATCATAACATATAGAACACAGAATCATATAATCATGCAATAATAATAATGTTGAAGAAACCTGAGACATTAATTTAGCACAAGTCAAGGCTCATTGCACATAGAGGAGCACGAGTCAAGGCTCGTTGCACATAGAGGAGCACGAGTCAAGGCTTGTTTCATATAGAGAAGAACGAGTCAAAGATAACCACGAAGACCATTGTACATAAAGTTTCATGAGAATAAACATTACCCAATGCATTGGAATGATATTTTGTTTCACCCATCATAAAATTTTCATGAATGTGTGGGCCATATGAATAATCATACATAAGTAATCAAACGTAAACATAAGGGTTTCCCTTGGAAAGAATTGGGTATCAAAATGATGTCAAAAAACATATCAAAAGGGAATATAATAGTAATGTACATGAAATGATGGATTTAAATCATACATGTACATTAATAATGGAATACATTCATATATCATGATAATTGATGTCAAACTGAAGTGAATAGAGTGTTTAAGAAACTTTATAAATAAAAAAAATTAGTACGGTTTAAGGGAAATCATTCAGGATTCTTTAAAATAAAAAAGGCATATTGGTTGGTATAAAACAGGAACTGAAAAAAGGTAGTATTTCATGATAAAATGAGTGATTTTAGAAAAATAATTGTGGATTAAAACATATTATGGATCACACGTGAAAATGTATAAGAATTTGGGAAGTTCCCTTAAATCGAGCTTGCATATCGGAATGAATTGGGTATGGAACCTTTTAAAAACATGTATATACCCAAGAAATAAGGATTAATGAATCTTTATACATTATTTTGGAACATATAAACGGAATTTATTATATTTAAATAATAATAAAATTGAATTTAATTTGGGTAAAAAAAGAGAAAGAGTAACCCGAAGGAATAAAGGAGGTTCGGGTAGAATCTCTTAACGTAAGTCTGAAGGTGTTCTTCACTTGATCTTAATGTACTAGGTAATAAAAATAGATTGAATAATAAATAAATAAATAACCATGTATAAATTTAATTTATTTATTATAACTTTATTAAGTTCATTTATGGCCTTTTTGATGGGTTAATAGGTTCAACTTCATTGTCTGGGAGCGTTAGTTTCTTTGCTTTTTATGATTGGTTAACTTGTATATATGTATGGAAAATCATATAAAATGAGGATAGTTTCCCATAAATGAACTTATATGTTATTAATTAACTTATAGAATATTAAAATACCATTTTTTATATATGTGAGGATGATTCATTAGATAAATCATTAATGATAATCATTTAGATTAATCTAGCGTTTTTTATCACAACGAAGTCATTTTGTTTCATAAATTAATATCATGCATGAAAAATGATTCCAAAAAATTAAATAATATATAATACATATATTTAAATCCATTTCAACCATAAAAATGGTTTCATTTCCAACCTTGAAGATGGAATTTAAATACGAAATCATGTTGTCCTCAAATGTGCTAAATCGGCCCCACATCGACAATGTTTTCATTCTTAAAGTAAAAGAGAGGAGAGAAAATATTTGATGAAGAATTATTACATAAACACAATAAAATTTATGTATATTTAAGATAATATAGTTTTAGTTCCATTTGGATGAGGGTAGGTAAGTAGAGAAAAGTAAAAGAAATAAAATTGAAAGGAAATTGAAAGAAAACATAAGAGGGTTTTACTTCTTGATTCCTTCTTATTGAGAACCTCCTTATGGGATTGGTTTTGGTCTTTTGTTAAGACCAAAAGCTCTGGTATGTGGGGGAGAGGTTAGGGAAGAGTATTGGGGAGAATTTGGACAATACTCAAGGATTGAGATGTGTGAGGAGAAGAGGTGGTGAGGGGTGGTATTTATAGTGGAGGAGAGGGGTGTTTTCTCATTATTTCACTCAATATTTCATTATTCTACTCAAGACAATAAATAGTGTTGATTATTGAGAGTAAATTTATTAATTAGATCAATTTAGTTTGAACCAATTGTTCTTACATCATCCGTGACTAAAATAATAGTGTATTTAAATTATAATGTATATATAATGTAAATTACCGTATTTTATTATTCATAAAAAATTCAAGTATTTCAAAAAAAAATCCCAAAAATTCACCCTAACCATTTTTAGATGTGAATAATTCAAAAATGAACTCCATTTTATAAAAATAATTTTTGAATATGAGAAATTTAATTTTTAATTAAAATCATCTTTTACTAGGAAAATACAACATTTCAATTTAAAACTACTTTTTTAAAACTTTTGAAATTTAATAAAGGTCTCATAAAATTATATCATAATCTTAAGATATCAAAATATTAGTTTATAAATAAATTTTATGAAAATAAATTATATTTTAATTAATTAAATTAATCGAAAATGTAAATAAATATTTATGACCTACAAAAATATCAACACTTAATTAATAATTTTTAAAATATTTATTTTCTTATAATATTATATAATTATACCATATTTACACTTATAAGATAGATAAATTTTATTTATACTATCATTGGTAAGGTTATTATTCAATTGTCTCTTTTACTATTCATAAGCATCACATTATTATTCCAAAGTTCAAGTTACTATTTATTTTGTATATGATCCTTAACTTTTATAAATTCCTTTTATGTCATCAATTCATCATTTATAAAGTTATATTGTGTTCTCTTATTTTTTATTACTATATGACGTAATTATAAGAAGGTAATGTCCATTGATAAAACTTTGGTTCATTACAGGCTACATCAGATGTGCGGGTTTAGTGTTTCAACAAACATATTTTGGGAAAAAATATATTTGGAGATAAAGATAAGGAAATAGATGAGATATAGTCCTAAATAAATTTTCTATAAGAAAAAATTAATTGGAATTTGGAGTTATTATAGGTTGTTATCCGAAGGAATCAAAGAGAATAAAAACACAAAAAACACTACAAGAATATCCATCCCCCCTATGTTTATGGGTAGTAATTCCCCCCATAGGCCTTCCTTACTAGAGGTAATAATTTTTTTCATAATTGTTTCTACAAAATATAAATTAGGAAGATACAAATACCTTTCATGTTCCAATATTATACATAGTGATATTGATTGTGATTTATATCTATCAGCACCCAAGAATCACCTTGTTTTGAGGGGTACAATCTACAATATTCAATAATATGTTATAAAAAACAAAAAACATCCCAAATATCATATTATAGTAGGGATTAATGGATCTCAAAATTTTATCATTGACCTATATGTTCCCCTTTATGACTAGGTGTTCACAATAATGAACTTTTGATAGGAACTTTCATAGCATGGTCGTTTGATCTTTTAAAAATATATATCGGTAAAGAGGTATTCCCTTTCAAATTTATTATTTATTAAAAAACATTTAAAAGTTAATGAAAAATTTCATAAAATTATGAATTTTATTACATATGGATAAATGGAATGGGAAATAGAATATCGAATCAAAACAATCGAAAGGATTAACAAATAAATTAAAAATACATTTCATGAGAAGCTTTACCCCACTTATTCAACAACCACAATTACTAATATTATGAGTTCATGTGGATAAAACTTTCCAAGTTAACAATATGAACTTGGTTTATTTTGATGACAAAATTTATGGATATAACATTACAAAAAATATTGGTATTGATAATATAGATAAAATCATCAAGCATGAATGGATGGAATATCAGTTATAAATGTATACATGAGGTGATTTTTCATATTATGTTTGCCTAATAGTAGATATACTATATTAATTACAGTTAAATACTAATATTTTTTATAAGTATATATATAAAAACTATATGAAGGTTCAACCCTACAAAAAAATTAGACTCATTAGTCCTCACATCAATTCTACACAAAAAGGGTCATTGTAAGAAAACAATATTCAAAAATAGTGGATAAATTGGACACAATGTTTGAAAAGAAACTTATAGATAAAAAACTATTCTTAATATCCATAATGTAGGGGTTAAACTCTGTAATCTAATTATATCAATTATATTTTCATTTCTTTTATTTCTTATTCCTTTTTAAGGGATAATTAGTTTCTCATTGCAATCAATTCAGATACTCCAAGATTTATTTTTTGGATTCAAATCCTAGATTTCCAAAAAATAAACCATGCATGAAGACCCTTAACAATTTATAATACACTAAATTCAACATCATACAAATAAACTTCAAGTTATAGATTTTGTATTATGTTTTAATTAAAATTTCGTTATGATAGGATTATGCTTAAATATCATCAAAATCATGGTATGATGATATTCCATGAGCACAAGAAGGCTATTTATTTCTACAAGTAGATAAGTATTAGGGTATATAAAATAATATTTCACAATCAAAACATATATAAAAACAAATTAATTACATTTATTAATGTTTCTATAGTTTCTTAAAAAAAATACTATCATTTTGATTATTTCATTTTCAAATTTATGAAAGATATCATATTCTAAAAAAAACTAGCATCCCAAAAGTGGTATTTTCAATGATAATTACAATTTAATTTAAATTATTTATTAATCATTTTTTATTTATATTATTTTAGGGATACTAGAAATATCCAAATTATATGTATTCAGAAGATAAAATAGGTTTGTTTATAAATAACTGGGTAAAATACATGGTATTAGAATATTTTCAAGCATCATGAAGATGTGATTTCCTATCACATTTGTAATTTTTATAATTTCATAGATCATGAATAGTTAGTTTATCTACTACTTATTTAATTAATTTTATTATCATTTTATTTACTATTTATTTATTTATCTTACTTATCATTTTTATCTACAACTTATTTATTTGTTTTTCTTCATGTTCATGAATAGGTGACTTAGAATTTATTTTCCTCTAAGAATTGTGTGCCTATAAAAAGAAAAAATGAGTCTATATAGAGTTCATATTCCTTCTTGAAGGTTAAAATGTGATTTTCTCTTTACAGAAGGACCATGAACTTGTATAGAGTCTATTTCTTCACTATATAGACACAAAATACTTGAAGAAAAATAAATTCTAAATGAAATATTTGGAAACAATGATTCAGTATAACAACCCTCATCGTTATTGGATGTGAATTCCTATGGAAATTTGATCTTTTCCATTAAGTGGATAATCTATTTTAAGAATTGAAGTTTGGATTATAATTCTAAAGGTTTATATTTCCTAAAATTATGTTTTTATATGTGTTTTTAAGCTATAGGGATATATTTAGTGTTTAAAAAGAATCCATAGAAGGGTTGAGATAGATAAATGGATATAGTAGCCACCATTTAGATAGTGGGATGGGTAGTAGCCTGGGTGCCTAAATGGGAACATCAGGTAGATTGTGAGCCTCTATTTTCTAACTTGAGGGATGAGAAGTATCTTAGGTTCCTATTTGGTATCACTGTCTAGTTTTTTATCCCAAGGTGGCTAGCCAGATTATGACATCCCAGATTTTATAAAAGATACGGACTATTAATTTTTTTCTAATTCCTTGAAATGAACCTAATAATGATTCATAATTTAATCAATGAAGTATTGAGTGAATCAAGGGTAAATTTAGAGCATGGATACCGAAAATGGTAATAAAATATCAGGCCACACGGTTTGGAGAAACTGTGCCTCCAAGCCTGCATGGTTTCCTAAAAACGTGCGGTTGTATAAAATAGGGATTTGGGGGTCACACTATTTTTCTGCAACCATGTGACCTAAGTTTCATGTCCATCTAACCCATTTTTAGTTTTTTGACAATTGTTTTTTAAGATTTGTGCATGTTTACATAAATTGTGCACCTAATCATTTGAGGTACCCCCTTATTATAGTGTCTTGGTGCACTGTTGGTGCACAGTTTAGAAAACTATGCAGCCAAACTGTATGTAGCTATATTTGAGGTTGAAATTACCATTTTTCCCTCATTAATTATTTAAACCCTTTCTTTTTCTCATTTTATTTTTCTCCAATGGTTTTCCATCCTCTTCCATTTCATGAAGCTTCTCCTCTCCATCAAGATATATATCAATATCTCTCCTCTGTCTGATCTACAAAATGCTCTCCATCTGAAGCAATGGGAAGCTAGAGGTGATATCTTCGATACTCTCTAGTCAAATTCAAGTTATTCTTTTAACATCTAGTAAAATTTGGGTATGGGATCATTTTTTCATTTTTAGTGGATTTTACGGTTTCTCCCAGTTCTTCCACCGTAGCTCAAATAAAAGGTTGAGGATGGAAGAGGGAAGATCTAAGAGGCTAAAGAAGGTGGTCTTGGTTATTTCCATTCATTTTTTTGATTTAAATAAAATTAATTTTTGTGTTTTGATCCATACCTTTCTAGCATCACCTCTAATTTATTTGAATTAAATTAAAATGAAAGGTTAACCGTGCCTTTGGCTACCCGATCTATTGGCGGATGAATCCCTTAGGTTAACCGTTTTGACCTATTCTAACCAAGTGGGAGTTACCTACTTTAGAGGCCAATTGTACGTTGTTCTAAAATTTTAAAATTCACTTGAGGGATATTTCCATTTATAAATGCCTTTCTTGATAAATTCTTTTTATTAACATGATGATCCATGAATTAAGCCCTTTCACTATTATGCCTTAAATGAATTGGCTAGTTTAACTGAACTGGGAATAAGATTAGGCATTTCCCCTTGTACAATAAATGGTTTCATAATTTCATGCTTCACTAATATGTTACTTATGACATAAATTTCTGAATTAAAAGAAGTTCCCCCTTTGTTTGACACATTATATATGTTCTTGATATTTTGATTCTTTCAAATTAGTATCAAGGGTGAAAAAAGTGTTTCCAACTTAAGGACCCAGTGGATGGACTCTCGTTCCATCCTGTTAGAATTGTTAATGTTTAGTAAACACGTCAAGGGAAACACTATCTATGCATGGGATGGGATCCCCTGGAATTATCTATTTTTACCTTCAAATGAGTGACTCTGATTCCAAAGGGGAGACCCCATGTATGGTCTTGAAGGCATAATGGCCATATCATGCCTTGAGACATACTAAGGCCCCTACATTTGATACATGGTATAGAATAAAAGGCTAGTACTTGACATTTTCACACTATAATGGGAGTAACATGTGGGACTTCACCCTTGGGTTAACATGGACGGACTCCATGGAATTGGTCTTATAATGATCCCCTTAAGTGATACTTGGAAATTCTTTTTGGATTTACATCGATGGGATCAGGGTGTCTTGATATATTTTATTAAGGAATTTGAAAATGAATTCAAAGGTAAATAAATGTTTTCAAATGATATTTGATCCCTTGGTATCAAAAATGTAGGGGTGTGTCCTCCTAGACAGATCACAAGCTTGGGGACATTCCTCCTACTTATAAATTATCTCACCCATTTTACCATTGTTGGATCCTTTGATTCAGACTCACCATCTTATGCTGAAGCATGTAAATTGGTGAGGTGTCCAATTGGAACCCGGTCCAATGTAGTTATTTATTCATTTCATTTTTCATTTAATTCTTATGGAACACTATTTATTTTTTATCATGCATGTTTTATTATTACAGTCTCGTTGTTGTCTATTGACTTTTACTGCTTCTTATTGTTTCTCTTTGCTTACTAGGTTTGTGATATTGTGTTCACTCTGATCAATGAGGGAATAGTCTCCCCATATATTCTCCAAAGGCCCTCATAAATAGACGGTAGCCTCTAGTGTTCAGGGAGATGTGCTTGAGCTCTCATGGAAACTGTCTCTGGGACCAATTAGTGGAATCTGAGGTGGGACACTATGAAGTGGTATCAAAGGTTTTATTTTTCCATTTATCTTAATATTTAGATTAGAAATGAGACTATGATATATGAATGTAGTTATGAGTTTGTTCCTTGGTGTAGATACCCCATATACGGGGGATACCCAAATTACCTAAGATAGGTAAATGTTATTATTTCTTGCACTCTTATAGTTCATGGGATCCCATCATTGGGTTCACACTTGTTTTATGCTGTTATTGAAAATTATTTTCTTTGAATGGGTTGTTTAGACCTGTCCTGATGATATTAGGGATTATAGAAGCATTCATCATACTAGGCATAATAGTAATTAAGTTCCCAAGAATTATGCTATTCCATATCTATTTCTACAAGAATTCCCTATTTTTCATGTGATTGTTGTATGTTCATTGTTAGTCATGCTTTACAGTGTGATAATATTCTCAATGATGGTATAATTTTTTTAATTGACCAATAATTCCGCATTAGTAGGTTTGATTGGAGAGTGCCTATGGAATATCATTTGATCAAACCAAAACCATGGCTTGTTACACCTGTTTTCTAGTTTAAAGGTTAGGATATAGTTAGTGACACACCAATTTCAATTTATATGGTGTATGGAACCTTATGAATTGGAATTTTTAACACAATTAACTGGATCATGATGCTAATAACTAATTAAATATGAATGAATCTAAATAAGTTAAAATGAGTATAACCTTTAAATTGAAATAGTTACCTTATAGGGAAACATGAGACCTTAGCTTGACCCAAACTTGGTAGTGGGATGTAGGTTGTGTCTCCTTTGATCCTTTTTCCCATTATTCTTACCCAGACTAACTCCAAGAGTAGGAAAAGGGGTGTGTTTGTTTAGTAGGATACCCTTATACTTGTCCTTTCTTGTTGCTTTATCTATCTGTTATAAATCATGTCTGGGGAATGAGCTTGGAAATTGTAGAGTTATGCCACCATGATGACCTCATGTTGTACGCCATAAAAGTGGAAATGATCATACTCCTAACTTGGTGGTCCCTGATACACCCATGATACCGCCTGTAGTGCCACCTAAGGCACCTCCTATGGGTCTTCCACTGGATGTCGATGCCCTGTTTCATAATAGGTTCCTCTGGTTCATGAAATCAGTTCAGGGGGCACCTCAATGTGACCCTTCTATGGAAGATCTGACCCATTAGTTCCAACAACAGTATCCTCCCACCTTCATGGGAGATAGAGGGCCTCGAGATTCTGATTCATGGTTAGAGGACATGGTGTACATCTACAATAATATCAAGACGCCTCCATATTGATGGGTTAAGCTCACGACCTACATGTTGTGTGACTCTTCCAAGATTTTGTGGTACATTATGAATTAGGCTGGTTGACATCAGGGAATGGTCTGGGAAGACTTCCAGATATCCTTCTTTGACTACTTCTTTCTGTAGACATTGAGAACAGATCATGTTCGATAGATTATACACCTTGAGAAAGGTGACAGGTTGGTGATGGAATATTCAATTCACTTCACTAAATTGTAGTGCTTTGCATCAACCTTGACCGGTTAGGAGCTGATTACTTTGAGGTGGTTTGAGGATGGGATTTTTTATGCCATATTCTAATTGGTTAACACCTTTTATCTAGCCACTATTTTATAGATTTTAATCCATTTCCTTATTACTAAGTAGAACCCGAGGGATTTAAGCACACGAAACAAGAAATTTTAGCTTCAAGGAAGATCTATGGTTTATCTAGTAGTAGGAAGCGACTCTTCAAGGTTACACATGGGGTAGTACTAGCTAGGTGGTATACACTAAAAACCTCTTGGTGTGTCACCAGTGTGGTTGGTCAGGCCATAAAAATCCCCAGTGTATGAGGAACCCATCCGAATGTAGGGATTACGTCTAGATGGATCAATTCTGGAATTTCTATAATTCCATTACTCCTATGATAAGAGAGAGAGGATTTGTGATAGCACTACTCTCAGGTGTGGGTTCTGTGACTCCCCATCAAGTAGTAATCTGGTCTTCTATAGGCCATTTTCGCCGAACAAGTCATCACATCCAAAGTAGTCAAGTTTTAGAGTTTCTTCGATAGCATAGTGGAACTTCTCAGGCTAGTAAGGTAGCATCTTGGGGCCATGGTTCATCCCATATTTATGTAGTTAATACTATGAATGAGGAGCATATTCCATGGCCATATATAGTTAGACATACTATTTTGGTAACCTCTACTTTAGTATCTTCCATGTTTGACATAGGTTCTTTTCACTTTTTTCTATCTGCTACAACCATGGGAAGTCGGGGCCTTATGATAGAATAATTAAATGGTGTTATGGCCCTTGACATGCTGTTAGGAGTTATATAAGAGGGTATATTACAATGCAAGGATTTAACCCTTAGGAAGGGTGAACACCAATTTCTATATAGTTTCTTCATCCTCGAGATGAATAGTTTTGACATCATTCTCGATATGGACTAGCTTGTGCCTTATCGAGACTAGGTGGATTTATATCATTGATGGGTATCCTTCACCTCACCTGAGGGAAACTTGTATATCCATAAGGTAGAATGGGATCTCTTGACCATTCGATCTAGGTTCAAGTATACTAGGTTAGGTGGGATGACAGCCCAGATGGCTAGTTTTTTTATGAGCGATCAGGGAATGAATTTCAAGGATTTCCATCCTGTTGTGGATTGTTTCAAGGAAGCCTTCCCTGAAAATTTATTTGGATTAACACCTAAGTGATAGGTTGATTTCACCATAGTGATAGTGTTAGTTTTGGTACTATTGTCTATTTTTCTTTATAGTATGGCACCTACAGATATCCAAGAACTCAAGAAGAATCTTGAAGATTTGGACGAAAAAGGTTTTATCTAACCCAACACATCGACATGGGTTTCTTTTATCCTTTTTTCCATGAAGGTTGATGGTAACCTTCGATTTTACATGGATTAACACAAATTGAACAAGCTTACAGTGATGAACTGGTATCCAATACCTCATATAGACAACCACTTCAACTAGATCTAGAGGTACCTATTTTCTCTAAGATCTATTTTAGGTTGTTCTACTATAAGGTTTGTTTTAGGACATGGGACATACCACATATGGCTTTTTAGAGAAGGTATGTCTTGTAAGAGTATCTGGTCATGTCGTTCAGTCTGAATAATATGTCGTTAGTCTTCATGGATTTGATGAATAAGGTTTTTCACTAGTATCTTGACTTCTTTGTGGTAGTCTCCATGGAAAAAATCTTAGTGTACTCACACACTAGGCATGGACATGCCATTATTCTTGAGATATTATTGAGTATATTGAGAGAGAACCATCTATATGAAATGATTAGTAAATTATACTTTTGGATCATTAAGGTTCACTTCTTAGGTCATATTATATCCGAGGTGGGTGTATCAGTTGACCTAAAGAAGGTGATCTCTATGGTTCCCTAGGATGATCCCAAGAATGTATTTAAGGTACATAGATTCTTAGGGATGTATGGTTATTACCGGTGATTCATCTAGGAATTTTCACACCTGATAGCACTGCTTATGGGATTGACTAATAAAGTTATGAAGTTTGAATGGACTGCATCTTATAAGATATATTTTTAGGAGCTAAAGGAAATACTACCTTCATCACTAATCTGGATTCTTCATGATCTATGAAAAATCTATACTATTTATTATGATGCTTCAAGAATTATATTGGGTGAAGTTCTCATGCAAGTTAATCGAGTTGTGGCATATGGATCCTACCATCTGAGGCCTCAAGAGTGAAACTATATTACACACCCATTGGGATAGCTATCCTGGTTCATTCTCTACATTATTGGAGATATTAATTTTTGGGTGAGTGGTTCATTATTTACATGGATTATAAAAGTCTCAAATACATATCGTCACAACAAGACTTGAATCTATGGCAGTGCAGGTAGGGGAAATACTTGAAATCATTTGACTTTGTGCTTGATTACATGCTCAGAAAGGGTAATGTAGTGGATGATTCCTAGAGTTAGAAGACTCGGACAAATATTATTAAAGAGGCCAATAGTGAGTGGAAGATGATTGCTATGATTTCTAAGATGCACCTAGATGTTCATAAATAGCATAGGAAACCAGTTATATCATCTCTATCAGCAACAACCTCCCTACTAGAGTGGGTCCAGATGAGATAGTTATTATATTATAAGAGCCTCATCTATAGGGAGAGTGTCATAGTAGAGAACCCACCTCTTGGTTGTATTGTTGATGGCAATGAATTCCTTCCCTTCTATGGCCATTTATCGGTGCCTTATAACATACAAAAAGAAATGATGAGGGAATATCATGCCTCTATATGGGAAGTTCATCCTGGTCTTTCCAAGATGTAAATAGACATGCATCATTAGTATTGATGGCCAGGTATGAAGATGCAGATAGAAGGCTTCATCACTCGATTCTCCACCTGTCATCTGGTGAAGGCATCACACCAGAAACATACTAGACTTATACAGCCTCATTATATTCCTAAATGGAAATGAATGACATCACAATGGATTTCGTGATAGGGTTATCATGATCCCCTCGAGGCAGTATTGCGGTATGGGTGATCATCAATAAGCTAACCAAGGTTTAACAATTTCTACTGATTCAGGATACCTTCTCTATTGAAGACCAAGAAAGGATTTACATCCTAGAGATATTTAAACTTCATGGTGTTCCCCATTCTATCATATTAGATTGATATTTCTGGTTTAATTCACATTTTTTGATAGGGTTTCAAAGTTTAGTAGGTTTGTAGATTCTCTTGAGTACTGCATATCACCCTCAAACTTACGTGTAATCCATGTGAATGGTATGGGTGTTAGATTATATGATTCAAGCCTATATCCTTGATTTTGTAGGTTCATAAGGAAATAATATTCCTCTAGTTAAGTTTTCATACAAAAAAAATTCATTAAATAATATATATGTATCCATATGAGGTCCTATAGGGTAGGTCGTTTGGTTCACCACAATGTTGGCTTGAGGTGGGTGAGGCAACTCTATTGGGTCACTATCTTGTTCAGGTGACTTCAGAGAACGTCCAACTGATTTAGAAGAATATGGATACAACTTAGTCTAGGAATAAATCGTATATTGATAATCAATAAATCCTATGGAAACGTGCATGGTTTCGGGGAAAGGATCTCCCCAATATTGAGTAGAAGTTATTAAACTAGGTCGAATACTTTACGAAACGGGAAGAGTAACAAAAATCATAGCCAGAAAATCTATACCATAGACCTTCGGTGTTCGAGTTTGGACATCCGGTATTTCTGCGTGTATCTCCTAGATTTTGTCGTAGACAAATTCTGAGATGTGGAAAGTTATTGCCTCATTATGTCGATCCTTTTAAGATAGTAGAGAAAGTTAGGTTGGTAGCCTATCGTTTACAGTTACCTCAAAGGTATCATTCCATGCATGATTTATTCTACATATCTCATATTTTACCATACCATCCTAACCTATCTCATTAATTTTACCCCAAGGATATCGATATGTAAACAGATGCATCCTTTGAGGAGCATCTAATACATATAATCTATCATAGCATGATGTTTCTCTGAGGAAGGTCAGTTCCTCTATTTTGGGTGCTATAGCAACACAAACATGTATAGGATGAGACCTTGGAGCAGGAATTAGATGTATGTGTATAGTGGCTAGAACTCTTCTTAGATGATGTTCCACTACCCTTGAAAGAGAAACTTGAGGATGATTTTTCTTAAGGAGTGTAGGTTGTAACATCCCAACATTTCTCAAAGGTACGGACCATTAAGTTTTTGTTCTAATTCCTTTTAACATCCCTAATAATGATTCCTAATAGACTCAAGGAGGTATTGGGTTTGTTCAATTCTCATTTAGAGCCTGAAGCACCATAATGGGAAAAAAATATTGGGCCACATGGTTAGGAAAAACCATGACACCCAGCCCGCATGGTTTCCCAAAACTGTGTGATTACAGAAAGTGGGGGCCTGGGGTCCACACAGATTGTCTGCAGCCATGTAACCCAAGGTGAACGGCCTTGGCACCCATCTACAATTTTTTAAAGTGTTTTTTTCATGTTTTTTGTGTGGTTATATAAACCATGCACCTAACTGTGGGAGGTACCTCATTTATAAAAGTGGTTTGGAACATGGTTGGTGCATGGTTTAGCCAACCGTGGAATGAAACAGTGTGCAACTTTGTTTGAGGGTGAAATTCTTATTTCACCTTATTAATTATATAATCCCTTTCTTCTTCTCCTTTTCTTTTCCTTCAGTTATTTTCCTTCCTCCTCCCACACATAGAGATTCTCCTCTACTACAATCTAGTGATCAAGCTCCCCCCTCCATCTGATCTTCAAATATCTCATTGTCGAAAGAAATAGGAAGAGATAGGTGATATATTCAATCCTCTCTAATATATTTCATTTTCTTCTTCAGATCAGTTTTTCTATTTAGGTGAAAGATAATTTTCCCCATTTTTAGGGAATTTTATAGTTTCTCTAATTTCTTCTGCACTAACTCAAATCAAAGGCCAAGGCTAGATGAGGGAAGCTCTATGAGGCTAAGTTTTGTGGTTAGTTTCTTTCCCTTCATTTCATTTCTTTCCATAAAATGCATCGTTGTTCCATGGTCCATACATTTCCTGCATCACCTATAATTTTTTCAAATTAAATTTAATTGAAAGATTAATTATTCCTTTGGCAACACGATATAGTTTCATATCAACCCCTTGTGTTTATCACTTTGACCTACACCAACCAAATGGGTGTTCCTTACTTTAGAGATCAATTTTACATTATTATAAAATTGTATAATTCCCTTAATTGATATTTCCATTTATAAACTAATTAATTGGTAAATTATTTTGATTAGCATGATAATCCATGAATTAATCCCTTACACTTTTAGGCCTTAAATTTTTATCCAAACTAAGTGAATTAGGAACATGCTTAGGCATTACCCCATGTTCCTTGAATGGTTTCTTAATAGCATACTTGACCAATATGATACTTATGAAATAAATTCCTAAATTAAATGAAATAAACCCTTTGTTAGACATGTTATATATATATTTTATTGTTTGGTGCATTCACTTTAGTGTAGAGGGTGAAACAAGGGGTTCTGACTTAAGTAACCCTTAGGTGGGCTCTCATGTTTTACTGTTATAATTGTTAATTGTTAGAAAACATGACGAGGGGTGACACTAGCTATGCCCAGGACGGTCTCACCGAGCATTATCATTTTTTACCTTCATATGAGTGTAACCAGTTACTAAGGGGAGACCCCTTGGACAGACTTGAAGGAACGATGGTTGTACCATGGCTCGAGAGAGACTTAGTCCCCTATGTGTGATACCAGGTACAAACTCATAGTCTATTACTTGAAATTTTCGCACAAATATAGGAGTGACATGTGGGACTTCACCCTTGCATAACCATGGATGGAATCCTTGGCATTGGTCTTATGATGATCCACTCGAGTGATACATGGAAAGTCTCTTCAAATTTCCATGGATGGGATCAGGTTGTCTTGATATATTTTATAATGGAATTTTTTTAAAAATCAAAGGTAAATAGATTTTTTAAAATGAGAGTTGATCCCTTGGTATAAAAAACATATATATGTGTCCTCCAATACCAATCACAAGTATAGGGAAATTCCTCCTCCTTAAAAATATCTCACCCATTTTACCGTTGCAAGATCCTTTGGTTTATGCTCACCAGCTTAGTCTAAAGTCAGTAAACTGAATGGGTGTCCAAGAGGAACCCAGTCCAATGCAGTTATTTATTCATTTTAGTTTTTCATTTACAAATTATGGAACATTACTTATTTTATATTATATGTTATGGATTAGCCTATACATTGTGGGTGTTGGACTACTGTGATTGTATCTCACACCCTGCTTGGGCACTATTGGTACCCAAGTAGACCATATGGTTTAAAGTATGGAAAAAGTGAAGAATTCATCTTCCAATGCTTGATTAACTTTCATTACTAGAATAGATTTGGGAGAAGAGGAATGAGCCTATGCTTGAGATTCTAGGTATAGTAGTTTTTGGCCTTTTTCATGTTTTTGAACATGTTTTATATTCTTTTACACCGTTCCCCTTTCATTTTCATTTTGCATAACATGATCATCATATTGTATTATCTATTTATTTTGATTCTGATTATTATTTATTTATAATGAAAGTTTTATTATTACAGTCCTGATTTTGTCTATTGATTATTATAGCTTCCTATTATTTCTCTATTATTACTCTATTTGTATTATTTTTTCACTCTAATAAATAAGGCAATAGTATCCCGACAGAAACTCCCAAGGCCCTCAGTTCTATTTGATAGCCTATGGCATTCGGGTAGATGTTCTTAAGGTCTCATGGACACCATATCGAGTCTTAGTTAGTGGAATTTAGGGTGGGATGCAACATGGAGGGCCACCATCTAGACGGTGAGCCCTGACCATATCATCGGTGAAACACATTGGAAGGAATTTTAATTAGGGGATTTTCATCTTTTCATCATCAATCCCTTATAAGATTTTTCTATTTTGGTTGACCCTGAGAGTTCCAAATAGTCATATTCTCTTTTTATCCTCCCTCCCTTAGATTCCTTTGATACAGGATGATTGTAAGTGCGATACATTATAAAATCCATGTAATATCCTTCAATTTTTCTCTTTCATTATCCTCTATCTTAATATTCTCTCACCTTGCCACTACTCCGATTAGAGAGTCAATGATAATTCCACCATGTTTGATCCTTGTGCATGGAATTGATCACTCAACATTGGAAGCATATTTAATGAAGGTATATTTTCTAATGAATTCAATTAATATCTTTTATATAATTGAATGAAAGTTTTGAGGGATTGGATATCAAATGTTAGTAATTTTAACCAAGTTGATGTTGAGGAACCTTTAGGTATGATTAATTGACATATCGATGCAGAGACAGAAAATAGTGAGCCTTCTAGTGATGGTAACATGTTTTTTTAATTAATTAATTAATTATAATTGTTATAATTAGTTAATAATTCCTACTAATCTAAGATAAGATATTAGGTAGTGATATGGATATGGTTAAGGATGTGTGCATCTTGTATGAATCTTGAAAAAGAAAGGTGGAGGCTTGCGCAAGCTTTGTGATGATGATATATCCTTTGTGGTAGGTTTACCTTATGATAAAAAACCATATGTGTGTCTATTTATGAGTTTTTAGGATTTTTATAAGTCTTCATGGGTTTTGGTAGAGTTACTAAATACCAAGAGACCCTTAGACTAGTCAATGAGCATGTATTTGAGACATCAGACCTGGGATGAGTTCTCTGAAGCACATAGGGTTAATTGGTATCATCTGATGACTAGATAACCATGGGGAGATGATACCTTTGTGATGGAATAGAGGAATTAGTAGTTATAAAGGCTTTTAATGAGATTTGGTTATCCTAGGATGGATTTCCTAGGGCTAGTGGCATAGGTGTGAGGGACTCCTGATGTGATTAAAGCAAGTTGAGTCCTCTAGGAACCAACATTCATATGCAAGAGGTGATTCCTCTTTGAGGTGGATCTAATGGTCTCCCTCGGGAGACTTGAGAGAGGAATTGGGCTTAGTTCATATATATTAGGATAAGTCTAGGTGTTTTCAAGAGTTTTTCATGCTATCATGAGATATTCTGTGATTGAATGTTGAATGGTCTCCTCATGAGACATGAGTTGGAAACCAGGATTGGTTTTTGGTTTTCCTTAGACTCTATGGTATGAGATGTCTGATGAGACCATAGCATGGTTCAATATTTCTCCTTGAAAATTTTCATTAGGACTCCAAGTGATTTTAGTTTGGAACTACACCCCATAAGTTGAGGCTAAGGTTGGAGTGTGCCTATGGGTTATTGTGTCTCCATGGGTGACTAGATAGGCATAACTTTGGTTATCAGAGGTCTAGATATGCTATAGTACCTTGGTGGATTATGTTGGGTGGTATGTGATTAGATGAGTATGAGAGGTTATTTTGAGGCTATGTATATATATGATGACCTAGGGAGTCATGTGATGGGTTTTGGCCTTTATTTTTGATTTATGCTTGAGTGTGTGGGTGTCCCGTGAGACATATGTTTGATATGATTTGCATGTAGCATGCGTGTATAACCCTATGATACCTATTATTGATATGATTTTCATGTGGATGTTCTTTTTATATATGAATCATTCTTGACATGGCTTGATTATGAACTAACTTACAGATATCTTGCATTAAATGTTTAGTTTCACTATCTCTATAGTTGAGTGGCCAAGTTGTGTCATATAGGATAGTTACTCCCTTAGTGGGGGAGTTTTGAAAATGTGATAGATTTCCCTAGAGATGTGATATTGGGTTGACATGTGATGTGATAGATTTCTATAGAGCTGTGGGATTGGGTCGATGCATGATATGTGTCATTCTTTAAAGCCGTGAGATTGGGGTGACATGTGGTGTGTGCCATTCACCATAGTTATGAACGGGGTTGATATGAGTGTTACCCTTAAATAAGGGTGTGACTATCCATTTAATGATTATTTGGTAAGATTATTAGTTTGATGAGTACATTGGGCCAGCATATAACACTCCCATTGGTAAGTAGCAGAAGCAAGTAAAGTCTATCTCTAAGGACCAAACATATGTGTATACATGTATGATTACTTTATTATTGCTTAATATATTTATTTACATAAATAATACACACATATATCATGACATATAATAGTGTAACATAATTATACTCTATTGATTTTATACTCATACCCTGCAAGGGAATCTCATTGTGTGTGCAGAAATTATGTTTTCTTTTCAAGTTAGAGCGCTGGTTGTTGGAGTTTTTGGTTCCCTAAAATAAAATTATATCATAATTTATATTACATTTTATATTCATGGTGTTTAAATATTGTATAATTTCTTATAAAACACTAATTTCTCTTCTAGATGATTGTGTATATGGCAATTTTCTTAGGATACTTGTCACGTCAAAAGTATATAGCAGTTCCCGGCTATGATGAGATACCTTAATTACTATGAAGGTATTCCATAAACCAATGTTCTATTGCTATATGATATTTTTTTGAATGGACATAGAAAATATAGGCTATTAGGGGTGGGAGGATCATAAGACATTGATACACCTTCTCATGGTGTTCATACATGGTAATCTATAAGAAGGTAGGTTGTGGGTATGGACCCCCCAATAGGAATTCCACATGTTTCATGTTTCATTGGATATTCCTATCTATTAACCTATGTAATGTTACTAAAAATATAATATTACTCTTAATGTGTGTCATGACTATCTTTATTATATTTAATTCATAAATCATGATGATTACAATTCATGGTGGGGTTGGATACATTGGGTGCGTCACGAGTGGCATAACATTACTGAATAATGAGAGAGAGGATGTGTCCCTTATGTTGGAAGTAAATATCTCAAGCCATTTAATGGAATAAAATATTCCGATTAAGTCCATTTTAGTGGGAGTTTACTAGTCTATTTACTTATAGAATGTTAAAGATATAGTGTAAGACATATAGGTTGATGAACCGAGCTATACAACCTATTTGACAACAGATATTGGAAAAATAGATTATATTACATGGTAAGGGATCATATGAGGTTTAATATAATTTTATTGTTAAATATTTTATTTATGGGTTCCTTGCCATCTTTCTAGATGATTACGTTGGAATTTAGGTAGTTTATCCTTATTTAAATATCCAATAACATCAATTAAATAATATATAAGTTTAACATGTAGATTAGAATATTATTCTTAGGTCTATGGAATAATATTTAATCAGTTTTATTAGTTGATCACAATTATTTACTTACCAATGTATAAAATAGTTATATTTATTTATAAATAGATGTTATACTTGCACTTTTAAATAATTAATAGTGTGATAGAAACAAGTTTTGGTTTGGTGAGAATGGAATATTATTTAAATAAATATTAATATATTTTTTAAAGATAAATAATATTTAATTAGTTATTAAGTTGCACACATGATAAGTAAATATTATTGTTATTATTATTTATACATGGGGCATGATAACAATTTAGAGAATATTAAAGGGGATTTTTGTAAACAATATTCTAACCCTAGATCTATAAATACATTACTATAGAATTATCACTAAGACAAGGGATTTTACTGAAAATTATTGTGCACCAAATTTGGATTATATAGAGAATTCTCTCCTCCCAGATATATTCTCAATAACACTCCATGTTTCATGATGATTAGATATCCTCCACCTTCCTCTATTGTTGTGAGAGAACCGAGATAATACAATAGACCTTTTTGATATTGTAAGGAGAGATAAACAACGAATGACATAAGGCATGGGGACATCCACACTAGAATCTGTATAAGCCTATTGTAAATTTTAGAGATTATTGGTGCACAATTAGATCAATTATTGAGGGAATCTACCCTTTATTCCCCATTTTCAATGAAGGTTTGATAAGAAGGGTCATCCACATTTGACAACGAAGAAATAATTACAAGACAAGGAAATTCATGATCAGTTTATATAAATTATAAATTACCTATGAGATCTTATCTTCATGGATTTATGGAATTATATTATATCTAGTTATGAGGAGAAATATGAATAAATTTATGGGAAAATGTTATACGGAAAGGGCTTTACCACTTATTTTGTTCTCGGATCCTTTAGGTGGTATCAGAGTAATCACATGTTAATTCATGATTATTTATTTATGATGATCTTTGAATTAATTTGTTGTTAGATTCATTTCTATTTTATTAATACTTAATCTGATTATCGTTATTATGATTTTTCACCTTCATGTAACCAAGAACATGATGTATATACCATGTACACACAATTTATATCGGTACACATCACATAGTATACACACCGAGCTAGGGTGTAACCATGTGAAATTAATTACATGGAAGGAAATTAATTGTGATTTAATACCAAACTACATGGTGCGGTCACGGTCATACATCCCATGTGATGGGGTAATAAATTATAATTAATTTCATTATAATTAATAACACACCATGTAATCCACTAACACCCCATGTATATTACATATCCATTTAATGCAAGAAAATCGATTTGTCAGTTATATGTGTGTTATATATGTTGTGTAAGAACATGACACATTTTCTAATAATAAATTTCATATAAGAATAGTATGAAAGTTAGGGGATTATGGAATGAGGTGTATTTATGTACCCCCATGTGAACTTAAAGTACACAACATCTAAATATGTAATTTTAATAAATTTGATATTACAGAATGATGGCATCAACAGGATAGTTCATATGGAAATTAAAGATAAAAAATTAATTAATTATATTAGATTAATTGAATTAACTAGATTAAACTTTATCTTAATAATAATAATTAAATAAAATTAATTCTATATTGTGTGAATATGTATGTTCATTGCATGTTGTGGATGATTTTGATCATAGACTAACCTATGTATGATTGGTTAATTTTAATTTAGTTTATTTAATGACTTTTACAATTAATTTTATTAAATTAAAATGATGTTATGTGATCATCCTCTCCTCATTATTATTTATGGAGTTGTGTTTTGGGGGTTTATTTTATATAAACCCCTTTAACCCATCCTTTGGTTCCCCTTGCCTACATGTGAGTAAATAAAGATTTAATAGATAGATCTCCCAGGAAATTGGATTCAATTCATGTTTGGATCCAAGGTGAAACTAATTAATAAGATTCATAGGTGAACATGTGGAATGTTACATCCTGAGCCAAGAACCAGCTTAAAGTGGATTTTCCCCTAGGGTTTATAATTGGTTCATCATCCACTAGATAATCCAACTATTAATTAATTCTCATGATCATGAAAATTTATTTATTTATTTATATTATTATTAGGGTTAATTATTTATTTTGAATATATAGAGATCAAATTAAATAAATTAATTATAAATCATGCAAGATATAATTAAATAAACTAGATTATGTGTAAATTTTATCTATAAAGGATTAATCGATTAAGTGAAATCCTATCAATATTAAAAATAATTTGGTTTCATAAAATTTTAATATTTTACACATAGAATAAAATATAAAATCCATCTAATAAAATATTTATTCATTATATAATTACATTACATGGTTTATAATAGAACTAATAGTTTTTAAGTGCTTGGCCAACCCTCATTGGGGTGATTTAAACTAATGAGGAATTCTAAATAAAGTTTTGTGTTGACTTAACCACATTAATATCAGGTCATTCAATCCCCCTATAGTATTGGTATAAATATGGAGCAAATATTTGAGGAAATATAAGTCTAGTATTTCAGTATTGGGGAGTCCAATCAATGGATCAAAGTGTTGCAACTTAAAAGTTGAAAAATGCCTGCTTATCTAAATACCTTCAAGTAGATTGACCAACCCTATTTGGGTTTTTGAGAAGGAAAATATAGATCATTTCCACTAGATTATCCATAAAAAAGATAATACGAGTTCTATGGTGAGTTCTATCAGGACTTGATAAAATAGTGGGATACTAACAATTAAAAATTATTATTTTATGCTTTTGTTAATAAAAGAAAGTACTAAAATCATCTCAATTTATTATAGAAATGAAAAATCACTCATCATAAACATTATCATTATGATATATCTTCAAGAAGGAGAACCTTCTCACTCACACCAATTTCCAAAAATAGCGTACAATCTTGTATATTGTACAGCAGCAAGAGAAGAAATTGTATGTGCTAGAATCCCCAGTTCATGAACCATATAAAAAAGAGGCTAGTGAGGAGGAATTATCTCTCTATGAAAAATACATGGATGATGTTTTATATGTATAGTGAGCTTAAAAATATTCATGAAATCATGGATATGTTTATCATGTCATCTTATCTCCAAGATATTTACAGTGAGAAAGTAAGGCAAGAGAGATTTGAGATTTCAATGCATTATTCACATGAAAGCATTGAGAGTTTTCACTAGTTGGACCTCATGTGGTCAATATGATAAAATAAATATAGTTCTTAGACATCCTAAGATTTAATATACTTGATTATTTACACGTAGATCTCATTTTGGACTCACTAAATTATATCTTATCTAGTTTCATTATTAATTATAAGATGATATATATTGAGAAGTCTCTTATAGAACTCCTCATTCTTATCCACCTAGATGATAAGGAAATGGGGTGTAATAAACCCACAATCCTTATGGAGAATAAATTGAAGTTAATTTAAAAGGTCCTAAAGGCTCACTCTGATTCTAAGTCTTCTGAGAAATGACCTTACAAGAAGAGAAAGATACAAAGAAAAAATTAGGAAAAAACAATTTTTTGTGAATATAAAATGATCGGTAACTAGAAGAAGAAATGTACATAGAATAAGTAAGGGTAAGCTTCATGTAAATTTTTTATCAGGTACAACTTATCCTTATCTGCAACTTGGGTATTAGAAACTACTTTTGATTCTCACATATTTATCCAAATATAAGAACTAAGTAGGTTTATAAGAGTTCCCATAGTTGAGGTAAATCTTCGAGGTGCCAAATAGAGCTTGGCTGGATATCACAGATATTAGAGACTACCACCTCACGATATCTATAGGACTAATATTGTTTTTAAATAAATATTATTGTGTTTCTAGCATTACCCAGAACATTATATTTTTTTCTTGTCTTGATATTGATGGTTTTATTTTCATGTTTATAAACAATGAAAGTTATTTTTAACAAGCTAAAATTTGTTGTGGTATGGTATGAGTTAATAATGGTATTTATAAATTATATTATGAAAACAAAGTATTGGAAATTTAAAATGAATTAAGTTCACATCACTCTTATAACACCCAATTGTAGAATCACTATATAGGTCATGTAAAATATAAGCTCTTATCAAAGATCTATTAAGAAGGGTATCTAGACTATTTTTATCTAAACCCACTGGATATATGTCTCTATTTTTTTACAATGTAAGATGAAAAAACCACCATTTATTGGTATAGATTAAAGGGATATAAATCTTCTATAATAGGTACATACTAACATATTAAAACCTTTTCTAGTAGAAAGTAGAGGTGGATTCTCATACTTCATTACTTTTATCGATGACTTGAGTAGATATGGATTTGTCTAGTTAATGAGGTATAAATCATAATCCTTGGAGAAATTCAAGTAATTTAAGAATCAAGTAGCAAACCAACTTGAAAGTAAGGTAAAAAAAATTATTAGATCAAGGTAGATAATATCTAATCCAAGAATTTATTTACCTTTTATGGGAGTGTTGGATTGTGTCCCAACTCACTCCTCCTTATACACAACATTTTAATGGTGTAATTGAAAGTATGAATTGTGCCTTGTTGTACATGGTGAGATAAATGATAAGTCATTTTTCTCTTCTATTATCCATTTTGGGATATGCATTATAGGCTTTGGAGTATTCACTAAACCAAGATCTAACTAGAGAAAAAAAATGACATAAGATACAATTTAATGTATTAAAAGAAGCCTATGTTGTCGAAATTATGTGTTTGGGGTTAAAAATTGTTTGTTAAGGCCACTTTAGGAGGCAAATTGGAACCACATGGAATGAAGTGTATATTTATAGGTTGCATTAATAAAATGAAGGGTTAGTACCTATATGAACCCTCATAATAAAGGTAATAGTGTCTCTGTTGGGAAAAAATCCCTCAAGGTATCATTGAATCATTTTTGAGGTGATAGTGTTTGTTGACAAAGTGGACATCTGAGTGGTGATTGTTGAAAAAGAAAAACAATGACATATGAATTTGTTGACAAAGAGGATTTCATGATGGAATATTGAGTTCAAGAGCTAAGGTCAATGATCCATGTTTGATTCAAGAACGTCGACAAGAGTAATGGATGATCTGGTGGCGGTACAAAAGAACAGATACAAGGTGGCGTCGTTTTCCAGTGTTTGCCAAATTTTTTGGCCTGAAAATCATCAAATGAAGAAAAGTGGTTTTTGGAAAAGGGACTTGCGCACCGTGTACTTGAAGTCTTGTAAACTTGCATGCCATATGTTTTTCAAGATCAGATCATCAAAATGTGGCAAAGCGACAAGTTTCGCGCAAGTATTGGTGGTGTCGCGCAAGTGACTTGCGCGCAGTGAAAGAGACTTGAGCGTCAATGCCTTGGAAGCTTGAGAACTTGCGTGCCTGTGGTTTTTCAATATCAGAAGATAAAAATATAGAAAAGGAAAGAGGTTCGCATAAGTTTGGAATTAGGTCGCGCAAGTGACTTGCAGGAGAAGAGACCTACGCGCTGAGACTTGCGCGCCGAGGAGATACTTGCGCGTCGTCGCGCAGGGGTGACCAAATGCCTATAAATACTGGACAATCCCTCTTCATTTTTCATCGGATTTCAACACTTTGTAGATTCAGATCTCTCGTCGGGTAGGTGTGGTGGTCGTGCAAGTGGTGGTGTGTCGCGCAAGTGGGACTTGTGTGCCAGTGTTGGAAGTTGCACACCAAGTGTTAGTTATGTGCCTGAGGTGGTTTAGGCGAGGAATGAAGTGAGTCGCGTAGGTTTGGAGTTGTAGAAGCTTGAGTCGCGCAAGTGGTTGAGGAAGACTTAAACGCCAGTTGTGACTTGCGTGCCAAGACTTGCACGCCACCTTAGAGAAGGGCGCCAAGTAAGGTTGATTTTCTGGTAGTGTTTTCGAGCTGCGTGGATGCTGGAAGTTTGCACGATACCTTCAATGCAAAGAGATATTAATCTATGGGTGAAAGTTGGACTTCAACAGAGCATCTACATAAAGAGGAAGATTCATTTCTTCATGCAAATGAATAGACCTAAAGGTCTATAAACTGTGAGTGGATCCTTTCTGATGCAGTGAGCAAAGGAAGAGGAAGAAGGTGATCCTCTCCACCGGAAGTGAGCCAGAGAGAGAGAAATAGGGAGTGATCCTTGCAAAGTAGTGAGCTAACCCTAAACCTTGTAAAGGCAGTGAGCTTGGGACAAAGTGACTGTTCCCAAATCCTTTTATCCACATCTAGTGAAGAATAGTGTAATTTGGTATGACCGGAAACTTTTCGGTGTATGCTCCTTGGACGTAGCCCAGTGAGGGTGAACCAAGTAAAAATATTTATGTGTGCCAGATTACTTCCCTACATTGTATTTGAAGAATCATCATCTGATAAAAAAGAAAGTAAGTGATCATAATAAACACACAAGTGCAAACAAAGTGACCCTTGTAATAAAGAGGTCAGGATCTAGTGTGGCAGAAAGAATTTTGAAAAAGAATATTCATACCCTGATTCACCCCCCCCCCCCCCTCTCAGGGTATATAGGCCCCTATTGGTCCTAACAGTCTCAAAAGGCCATATTCCTAGAGAGGTAGAACATTCTAAAGAAGGATAGTGGGAAAAGATTTACTTTGATGATATTTATGCTCAAAATACATATAACTTGGTAGAGTAAAAAATTCCATCAATCCCAATGGAAGAATTTGTTCCTAAGGCACAAGTAATTCATAGGAGAACCTGAGAGGTTATACAACTAGTAATTTATACTTTATTATCCACCAAGGATTATGAATCATTATTATTGGATAATGATGATCATATTTCCTAAAAGGATCTAGTAGTGATATTAGAAGCAAAAATATGGAAAGAACGTATAAATTCTAAGATTGATTCCATGTATTATAAACAAGTATAGGTTATATTCAATCTTCTAGTTAATGTTAATATTTTTGGGTGAAAATTTGTATTCCACATAAAACTAGAAATGAAAGCTAGAGTGAGTACCTACAAATAAAGGCTAACAATTAAAGGGTTTAAATAGTGTCAAGGCATTGACTATGATGAAACCTTTTCCCCAATTTATATGTTAAAGTCCAGTTGAATTATATTTTATATAACATTATTCTATGACTATGATATTTGGAATTTTGATATCAAAACAACATTCCTTCATGATAACCTTCAATAAGATATCAATATGATACAACTAAAAGGGTTTTAGACTCCATGTAATTCCAAAAAGGTATAAAAGTTTCATAAATCCATTTATGGATTAACACAATAATCCAAGTCATGGAATATTTATTTTTATGAAGTTATTCAGGAGTTTGTTTTCATAAAGAATTAATTTTATCCATGTGTCTATCGACGATTTAGTGGGAGTTTAGTTGTTTTCCTGGTAGTATATGTCAATGACATAAAATATTTTGCAAATGAGTTACCCACCTTATAATCAGTTAAGGACTAGTTGAACAAATATTTATCCATGAAATACTTTGCTGAAGAATAATACATCCTCAAGATCAAGATTATTCAGAATAGATCTAAGACGTTACATTCACTAGTTTGCGGTACAAACATTGACCAGATACTGAAGATATTTGGAATAGAAATATCCATGATGGGATTGGTTCTAGTATAACATAGTATTCATTGGTCTAATAAAATGTGTCCTTGGGCACAATAGGAGAGACGTGGGGATGAGTGGGATCACTTATGCTTCTATAATAGGGTCGATGATTTATTCAATTTTATGTATCAAGATTGATGTTTCTTATGCTCTAATCATTGTAAGAAGATATCAGGAAGATCTAGGAAAATAATAATGGGTTATTTTTTAAGACTATCCTTAAGTATTTGAGGCATACAAAGGATATGTCCCTGATATATAAAGGAGGCTATGAGCTAGTCAATAGGTGATACATAGATTCTAGTTTCTAGACTAATCAGGATGACATGAGATTACTATCCAGATTTGTATTTACACTCTATGGAGGAGTTGTGAGTTAGAATATTTCAATGAATCCAGTTCTATCCAATTATATAGTGAATTCTAAGTATATTTCATCTTCTGATAAAACTAATAATTTAGTTTGGATTGACAAATTCACCCAATGTATTGGTGTACTACCTATTAGTACAAGCCCTATCATAGTGTATTGTGATAACACTATATTGATGGATCTCATAAAGGATCAAAGATATTACCAAAGGATGAAGTGGATACTCCGAATGTTTCATCTCTTGATGGATTTTTCTCAACAAGGTAAAGTCATGATGAGTAGAGTATCCATAAATTAGAACATGGAAAACCCCTTTCCTAAAGCCTTATCTCATAGTAATAATGAATATATTGTGAGAGATATTGGGATTTAAATTGTCAGAAATTGTATTTAGAACAATTGGGAATCTGTTAGAGTTGGTGGTTCTATAAAACCAATTTCCCTTATACTTTTGATTACATTATATATTTTTTGGTGTCATAATATATTTTAATTTCTTAACATATCCTAATTTTTCTCCTACATGATAGTATATGTGATAATTTCTTAGGGATACTTGTTTCATCAAAATTATATAGGAGTTTCCTACTATTATGATATACTTTAGATATTATAACAAAATTACTTAAACCTGTGTTATTTGGATGGATGATGTTGTCTGATGGGATATAGAAGATTCAATCTATTAAGGGAAAGAGGCTCATAAGACATTGACACACCTTATCATGGTGTTCACCCTTGGTAATCTCAAAGAAGGGAGGTTTTTTATAATGGACCCTCTAATAGGAATCCCACAAGATTCATTTGTCATTGGATATTCCTATCTATATACATGGGTAATGTTCCTTTGACTCTAAGATTATTATTATTATTGTGTTTCATGAATCACATGATTATATATATTTCATAAACTTTGATGATAACAGTTCATGGTGAAGTTAGTTATGTTGGGTGTGTCATGACTGGCATAGCATTAATGAATAATGTGAGAGAGTATTTATCCCTTCCATTTAAATTGAATATCTTAGGCACTTTTATGGAATATAATAGCAAGATTAAGTCCATGGAAATGGAAATTTATAAGTATGTTTAGTTCAAGAAAGTCAAAGAAATAGATTTAAACATATGTGTTGATGAAAAAATCTACGAAAACTATTTGAAAAAATCTATGAAAACTATTTGAAAAAATATATTGGGAAAATGTGATTATATTTCATGGTATGGTTTCATAGGATTTGAATTTTATTACAACATTAACTCTTTTCTATGTGGGTGTCTTGACATGTTTCTAAATTATTACCTTGGAATTTAGGTGGTTTAGCCTAATTCTACTGATAAAGGGTCCTGTAGGGTCACACACTAAGTTTATCCAATAACCTCAGTTGAATTATATATGAATTTAAAAAGTAGATTAGAATATTATTCACATGTATGAGGAATGATATTTAGTTAGGTTTATTTATCGATTGCATGTATTTTTTTAATGATGTATAACATAGTTATATTTATTTATAAATATATGTTATAATTAGTTTTGTAAATAATTAGGAGGATGAGTGACTGAGTTATTGTCTGGTGAGAATCAAATATAATTTAAATAAATATTAATTTATTTATTTAGGAGAAATAATATTTAATTAATTCGTAGGTTATGTTCATGTAAATTAAATATTTTTATTATTATTATTATTTATACATGGGGTGAACTAAGGATTAAAATAATATTAAAAGGGGTTTGTGAAAATAATATTCTAACCCTATTTATATAATTACTGGGCTATATAATTCTCAGAGAGAAGTGTTTTTACTTAAAAAAATTCACAACATTTAGCATTCCAAAGAATTATCCCAACTTCGAGACATTCTCAAGAATGATCCATGTTCTCTAAGAATTGTTGATCCTTATCCTTCCTCTCCATCTTTTAGAGAACTAATAGAATCTAACATTCCTCATTGGGAATAAAATTAATGATCAATAATGAATGACGCAAGTCATAGGGACATATTCACTAGCATTTAGATTATCCTACCATAACGTTCAAAGATTCGTGGTGAACATGTGGATCATCATGAGAGGGAATATACCCTTGGTTCCACCTTTATAGGGGTGTTTAGACATGATGGTTCAACCAAATTTGAAAAGAATAATGAATTAAAAGATGAGTTAATTCTTGATCTATCTAAATTAATTATAAATTACATATGAGAATTTATCTTTTTGTAATAAAATAATTCAATTTTATATAGTTTTAAGGAGAAATATGAAGAAAATTATGGAAAAATCATGTTGGTAAAGGCTCCAACCTTTTCTATTGCACCCTCAAAACTTCACTGGTTCAGCATGATGTAGATCTATGGGTATGTGGAGATTGGGATTGGTTTGAGACTCAGGGATGTGGTGGAGTCTCTTGTATATATATTTTTAGTTTATTTTATACCAGAGATCATCCTAGTGGGAAATAAATTGTATTTTTATGTTATCACATCATTTATGATATAACATTGTGTTACTATTATACTATGTACTCGGCTTTTGTAAGATCCTAATTTTTTTTAGGTATGTTTTCAGTTATGTTTTTCTTTAAGCCTATTATTTTTCTGTTAAATAAATTTTTATGATGTTCATGGGGAGGATCAGGGGTGTTTCGAGGGATTGGGAAATGAATGAAATGGAAAAAGTTCCTTTATTCATGTAGTACGGTTTGTGCATGGTTAGTGAAACCCATGCGAGGGGAGGTCAAATCTGTGCAGTCCTGGACAATGGCATTCCATATGGTTGGCGCACGGTTGTCAAACCGCATGGGCCTCTCCAGGTAACTATGTTACCCAAATCCCATTAGACAGTGGCTTAAAAACAGTTTTCACATGGTTTGGAAAACTGTACGGGTAAATCGTGCATCCCATTAAAGTTGAAAAATTTTAAAAATTTCCACTTCGAGATTCTTAAGTTCCTACCTGATTTTCCCCCCCATTTCCTCCCTCAAAACCCTAGTGATGAACTTGGACAACCCAATCATTCTAAGGTTCATTCTCCTTAAATTATAGTCTATTTGAAGTGTTTTTGGTTGCAGATAAAATCTCCAGGTAGGTCTAACACATCTCATTCTTCTCTTTTCTGGATTAGGGTTTGTAATTTCTCCTATCTTTCAAAAGCTCTAAAACCACCTTTTTATGGTGGAAACTAAGTTACGACTTCAAAGGTGGTTTGGATCAGGATCTAAGGCTACGATTAAGAGTTCACTCATCAACGGATGCTATATAGGTGGTCTACAAGTTATATCCCATAGTTTTTATATCGATTTGTGCAAGTAGAATTTTTTATTATTTCCCCCTTATTGTGGTTTTAGTACCGCATGTGAGGTTTGGTAAAATGGGTGTCAAAGTGAAAAATTTAACCCCTCATGATCCCCATGGGATGAATTGAGGATGATTTAATCAATTCAGGTCCCCCCATGGGGTGTGCTGACTTTCCCAGAATTGGGTAACAGAAATGTTATGTATGAAATTGTATTGTGCTTAGGTAGATCCAAAAATGAACATGATGGTTGGGTGATTTGATGATTAATATGGTATATGGATAGTTGCAACTACGATTGATAATGAATTAATGGGTTTTTTGGCATGGCATGAAAATGGATTAATTGTGTTAATTTAGATTGTGTCAAATGGATTTCTAATTATGTTAACATTCCTAAGAGGATTAGTGTATATGTAGTGCTGAGCATGTTAAATTGGTAATGGATTGAAAATCAGGGAATCTTTTAAATGCATTAATGGATGGTAATTAGTGAATATTATTAGTCAGTTAGGAATCCGAAATGGGAAATGGGGATAAATATTAATGTAATGTAATTAGAAAATGTGTTATTGTATTATGGCATTATAGAAATTCCCATGTTGATTTTTATGGTTTGTGATTGTCATTTGTATTGGTTTTTTTGGGTTGTAATATGGTATGTGCGTGGTTAATGGATAAATAATCATGTTCACAAGGATACATAGTGTGGGGTATTGACATGAGGCTCTATGACCATGGGTTAAGTTAGACTATGGCTCTAAATTCCATCCCACAATGCATGGGTTAGGGAAGGGGATTGAGTTATATTACCCTAATGGTTGAATTTTATGAGACCACCTAGACCAAGGATTCATGGTGAGTATGTTGTATATGATGCATTCTTATTACACATAGTGATTTAGGGAAATTGACTCATCCCCCTTGATTCATTGAAAGTTGATGAATATGTCTAATCCATTAAACATGGGATGAAAATGAATTAAGGGAAATGGTATAAGTAATAGATTTGGAAACAAAGTTAGAAATGGTTTAAGTAAAACATTGTGAAATAGTGGAACCTAAGTTAAATTTTCTCATATTATCTTTTATTCTATATTTCATGAACTATCTATTAGACTGGATATTTTATAGACACTATTTTTGGTGGCCTACTGAGTTGTACTCACTCCCTGCTTAGGTCGTCATTGGGTACCCGAGAAGATTTCATGTTTTCATGTGAGGATAAGGGAAAAGGACTTCTAATAGGGAGTTGAGTTGGAATCGGTATATGAATGGATGAGGGTCCGAACTTGGATTTGGGATCCATTTGGGGGATTCAACTATTTTTCTTTATTTATGTTTTTTCCTCACTTTGGAACTGTGAGCATGAGATGACATATTTATTGTTTGGTTGTAGACTTGTACCTTATTTGGGAATTGGTTTTTTATTCATGTCCTTTGGTTATAACATTTTGTTTCCATTATTTCTTCATTATCTATTATTTCTTACTCTAGTAAAGAGGGTATAGTCTACCCACTTGTCTTATTAGACCATCTCTTCTAGTCGGCAACCTCCAATGTATGGGGAGGCGCTCTTGAGGCCATGTGGTGACTCAGACCGAGGAATCGGTTTAGTGGATCTCATGTCAGTTACATTACAAAGTGGTATCAAAAGAGGTATTTTCTATGGAATTACTATTTGGGATGGTATATAGGAGATTAGTATGAGTCGGATATTGGTAATGAGCTCATACTTGGGAGTAGCTAATCCATATATGAAGGAAAAATTGAGTAACTAAGGAGGGAATTATTTTTTTGATGTGTGTTGTTACATTTGATGATTTTTCACCATTGGGTGATATACTTGTTGTGTGATTTGATTATTTAGGATATTTTTAGCTCGTGGACATGATATAAAGAGTTTATGCATTCATGCATCATTGTAGGCCCCTAGGTGTAATAGTTGAAGGCATCATGATAGGCACACATAGGATGAGTGTGTGAGGACTGAAGGGTAGAATTCATTATATTTCCATAAAAATTTAAAGAAAATGATGTCTAATAAAATAATGAAAATGGGTAAAAATGGAAAAATGTTAAATAATGGTTAGAGAGTTGTGCTTAATGAAGGGTTCAAAGTTAGTTGATGTCAATAATTTTAACAATTTGTGAAATGGGAAATGTGTCTAGGAGGATTGTATATGTAATGAGTATGGAAATGGTTTTGTAAATGGTGTCTAGTGAAATAATTGTGACTATGTGAGTTGGTTTACTCATTTCAACCATGACCCATGGAAGGGACAATTGAAGGTAGTGATTTAGATGTGATGATAACCTATGGGGTGTTTCTTGTGCTAAAAGGATTGTTTATGACTAGTAGAGAACCTTATTTTGTGTAAACATGGAATATTTTTGTTATGTAAATATTATTTTTGGTATTATAGAGAATTTCACCATGACAGCGGGTGTTAGTTGTGAGACAAGAGGATGGTGTGGAAAATTCCCCTCCAATCGTGGAGTAAGAGAATGTGGTGATCTTGTATAATAGGAAAAAGCAGTTTCATGGGAACCTTTATCGCTTCATGCAAATGATGGAATGTAACTCGAGGCAAGCTATACTGAGCATGTTTGATCTAACTAGGTAATTTTAGCAACATCACCCTTCAACTTTTACTATAGAGGTTGGGACAGAGGTAGAAAATATCTAGACATAGTTTATCTAGATGATTCATGACCATTTGGAGACTCATTCTAAGAATCGATTCAAGATGATGACCTATATGTTGAGAGGCTAGGAAAAATATTGGTAGGACATCATGGTGCAGACCGAATATGATGAAAGAATGTTATGGAAATATTTTCAAGAAAAGTTCCTTGATAATTTCTATCCAAATACCTTCTTGTAGGATAAGGATACATATTTTATGAGTCTGGAAAAATTCTAAATATTTTTGATGAAATATGCTAGCTATTTCACTGATTTATGATGCTTCATTCTAGCATTGGGAGGAGACGAGGTGGCAGTGGAAAAAAAATTCTATGAGGGGATGATACATGAGATCAGGTCTCAGTTGAATATCATCCATTTAAAGATATTTTATATGGTAGTGGATCGGGCCCTTATCTCAAAATGGAACCTAAATGGGGATTCATGTAGTGTATAAATAGAACTAGTAGGATGGGAAAGTGGTGCTTCCTCTGAGGGAATAAATAATCATTTTGGAGCATCCATCAGGGTGGAAGTTTTAAGAGTAGTTAAAAGTAAGTATCATACTCTTATGGTGGAGATTAAGTTTTCTGTTATCAGTGTAGTAGGCTAGGAAACATGTGCAGTCAGTTTCCCCATCCACCAGTTGAGTATCGGTCATGCGGAATAATGGGGCATGTGTAGAGATTCTATAGGAATCCTTGATAGTGGTCCATAGATGGAGGATTTAGTGATATTTCTAGTGTAGGAATTTGATTGGTTACCCCATATCAGGTAAGCAGTTGGAGCTCAATGGGGGGTACTGGTAGAAGCGGCAGACGTGGTACTCCAGGGTGAGTGCACCAATATCAAAAAAGTAGTTCATCGACAAGTACTCATGCTCGAGCCCAGGGCCAAGGGCCAGGTCAGCTTCACATAGTTCAGTCTACACCTAGAGGTTTCAAGGCTAAATTGTTGACTATTTTAGGTATAGTAGGTTCCGGGCACAGTGGAAGCGTGGTCGGGCTAGCACCCAACTTTAATTTTTACCACAATCAATGATTATTCTGGGATCAATACAATGATGAACACTAGTCTCCACAGAATAGAATCAAAGATTTAGATAAAGAAGGAACATTCCCAAAAACTTTATATAGGATCTTGAACATCATGTTTATAATTAATTTAATTAATTTCATAAAGATAAGAATGCATGGATCTTCATTATTTTCTTCATTGATGATGTTGATCTTTCGGAATGACCCTTCCAGATTATCTCATTGCGATTGAAAAGATCCAAACTACAATCCCTCTAGCGGTGATCCCCATGTGCTCTGATGGCCTCTGATCGACACCACTCGTTCTCCGAGTGCTAGCACAGTGAAGTGAGTGTCTTATGTCAGTCATTCATGATTTATTGTTCTTTGTCCTTGAAAAACATCTCTCATTATTGATAGGGGTGGGAAGAGGATTCGAGATAGAAATTTTTTAGCTCAACAGTTCTCAATTTACCAAGCATGTGGTGTGTTCATAATGGCACAATAGACGTGCTTGTCTATTTATATCCATGGAACTTTAGTTACAATATTTAATTGAATAAAAGAAATTTAATACATTCATGAACTTAGAGAAATCCCATGCTCATAATAATAATATAGCGTCATTATTTATGGTGTTTCAACTTGTGAAAAATGGAATTATGAATAAAATTATTCATCACAAAATAATAGCAGCATCATCATTTTTTTAACTTGTGCCAACTAATAATTATTTACCATCTTGCAAATAATTATTTTGCTACCACACCATCCTTGGTCCGATTGAACTCCACTTCCATTTATTGAACACCTGAATAAATAAATAAATAAATTATTCTCTTAAATAAATATTTTATTTACAAACTAGTAAATAAATATTTATTAAATGTTCAATAAAATAAGTAAATATATTTTATTTAATTAATGGAATCATATTAACCTGAATAAAATTATTCCATGGTCTTGGGAATAATATTTATTTCATCAATTAAATTTAAATAGAATTTAACCAAGACCACCAAAAACACTTATTGTGTGACCCTATAAGATTCTTTCTCATTGGAATTAAGTGGGCTTTCCTAAAGTACAAGATTAGTATCTAGTAATGGGTCAATGCACCCAAGAGAAAGAACGTAAAGTTGAAACAACGACATTCACATATGAATTATCACTGTGTAATATAATCTCTTTGTTTCAATATCTCATCATGTAGGTTTCATGATAGTTTCATCAACCATTATGCTTGATACGTCATTCTTTGACTACCTGAAATAAACTAGTTGATACGCCATGGACATGGAGTTTCATGCGATGGTTCTATTTCAATCAAAAGGCTGAGATATCAACTTAGATAAATGGAAGGGACAAATAATTCCTCAACTTATCCATTAATATCATGTCACTCATGACTCACCCAACGTACCCTACTTCCCGACAACAATCTGCGTGACGGTTTTTATCAGTAAATCAAAGTGTGTGAGTCCTGACATGTATTAATGAAAATCTTAAAGTTTAAGGATAATTACACACACTCAAAGATAGAAATATCTGATGACACCAAAACATGTGGAATTCCTACTGGTGGGTATATTCTCATAATATCCTATCTTGGAGATTACCAAGTGAGAACTTCATGATATGAAGCTTCATCTTCTTATGAGTAATCTTACCTGACGGTCTACATGATATGTGTCCCTTCATAGTATGTCACGACTCGTCCCCTGGGGTCCATGTCGTGACTACCCCAAGCCCGCTTTCCATAGGCCAGGGGATGCAGACTAGCAACAAAGGCGTAATTCCCTAAAACAGGGAAGGTGTTGCCTTTATAACCTGTAACACACACACAAGAAAGCATACTGTTGGACGAAACACCAAGTAAAATGTATAACAAAAGAGTGCTAAAAGTAAAAGGGGCCAGAATACAAGCCCAACTGGAAAGTACAAGTACAACTAAAATGAGATACAACTGAAGAAAAAGAAAAGACATCTACTGGATCTTCCACCGAGGTTCCTACCTAAAGGGTATGTACAGATCGTCTCCTTAGCAATCCATGTCCGTCCATTTCCTCGGTGTACCAACAAGTCGCATGGTCCACCTCTGGGTACCGTCTAGTCCTGGTACTCTCAGCCTCATTCATCATTGTCCATCGTCTACATCCAACACAACAAGGTGCGAGCATAGCCCGTGCAGGGGTGAGTATAATGATACTCAGTAGGGACCCCGAGACCCTCAAGGTCCCACAAAATCAAACAGGGATAAACCACAAAGTATGAAATCAACAGATAACCCTACTTAGGTATATTCCCACACATATACCTATGTTATTAAGTAATCCATCTTAATCATGAGGAAAACACAAAAGTTATGACTCATCTAAACCAAGATTTTGTTTTAGGGGTGGTATCAAGTAACATCCCCAGTTATATTATCGAAACATCAGCTTCTGGAGAACTCCTGGTAAATCGAGTGCAGTGTCCTTCTGCAACACCAAGTTCGCTTCCCACTAAACTTGGACTGCTGAGGTACTCCTCCTATTGAGTATCGTGGGTTTGTCGTGTCACACAGAGGCGCTCACCACTGTGGGTATGTCGTGTCACCAAGCACACTCCCCCTTGTAGTCTGCTGAGGTACTCCTCCTGTCGAGTACCGTGGGTATGTTGCGTCACCAATCGCGCTCCTACACCTTGTGTCTGCCGCGACACCAAGGCACTCCCCACTAGGCTAGTGGAGTCACTCCGAGTCAAATGGTCAGTAATCACCAGGTCTCAGCCAACGACTAGGTCTCTACACTATGCTCGCTCGTCTCCAGGAGGATATGCTCTATGATCTACTGGTCTATACTCCAACTATCACTAAGTCCCACAAAGAAGTATCTCAAAGGTCCTTCGTTTCATAGGGTTCTCAACGCCAAAAACGATGCATCAATTGGATGTCTGGTCTGTGAGTTATTAGTATTTTAGTCCCAGGATCCCGGTTGGATTCATGCATGATCCAACCTGATCGTATCTCAACTATACCCCAAACTCTAGTGGGGTATACTCAAAGGGGTCGTCATGATCCAAGATTACCAGTGCCGCTAACGGTTCGTCAAATGGGCATCTGGTACCAAAGATATGGCCAAAAGAAAGTAAAGGGTCATAGTGGGTCGGGGTCCGGTCCGACCCAGTCGGACTGACCCAGCATGACCCATTGGGTCTGGCCCGGCCCATTGGGTTCAGCCTGGCCGACTGGGCCACACCCAGCTGGCCGCGAGGGGTCGCGGAGGGCTGAGAGGGTGTGGATCGGCCACGAGGGCGTGGACTGGTCGTGGGTTGGCATGAGGGCAGTGCAGCCCGGAGGGCGCCGTGTGGGCGGCTCGTCCCGGAGTGCGACGGGAGGGAGGCTCGGCCCGAGGCGCGGGGCCGGTTTGGTCGGGGCACCGCGAGGGCATGGGAAATTTTGGTCGGGGCGTCGTGAGGACGTGGTCCGGTTCGGCCGAGGCGCTGCGAGGAGACGACAGGCTGGCATGGCTGGGGTGGCTCGGAAGGCTGGCGGGCTGGCATGGCCCGGGTGGCCCGGGAGGCCGGCGGGCAGGCACGACCGGGGTGGCACAGGATGCTGATGGGTGGCGCGGTCGGCGGGCGGCGCGGTTCGACCCGGGGCGGCGGAGTCAGTTTAGTTGGGGCGCCGGAGCGTCGCGGTGGCGGCGCAAGTCGTGGAGGTCGCGGGTGGTGCGGCCATTGCCTTCGACGCCATTTTTGCCTTCCTCTGTTTTGAAAAACACCACAAATTAGAACGGCGGGGGGTCTGGCCATGTGTTTTTGGCCTGCACCCTCCGCGTTTAGAATAGTAGCAAGTGGTTCATCATGAACATAAACAAATAACCAGCATGGAAGATATTTTAAAACATCAATTCCCATAATCCCTCATTAATTTCTATTCCCAACCCCACAAAGGAAAAATATGGGAGAACATGGGAAGTGTTGATCAAATAATGAATAAACCCCTAAAAATTCCCGCGACAATTCCTTCCCAACCCGCAAGGAAAACATCTGCGGATCAACTTGATAATAAGTTCATCCATGTTCTTGGTTTTTAAGAGGAAATAATCAAGGTAATAAAATCATACTTAATTAAAAACCCTACCTTGTTCGATGTTGGTTGACCATGACGTGAGAAGGATGACGTCGATTCGTTGTAGACGAATGCGTCCTATGTTGAAGGAAGTTCCGATGAAGAAGGTTGAATTCGTCGACGTTCTTCGTGGAAGAAGCGTTCTTCATTGGAGAATCTTTCTCCCAAGAGCTCCTCCTCTCCCCAATTCCACCAAATAAAAGAGATGTCCAATAATAAAAGTGCTTCCCCAATTTAATCATTGGCATAATCCAAATTGGATTAAATTAAATTCGCTCAATTAAGTGGTGCATTTGAAAGATTAATGGTATGTATGTTGGCACAATTAAGGTGGAGGAGGTCAAGAGGCTCTCCCTCATTAATTGTGGGAGTTTAGGGTTTGTCCCAATTAAAGGGGGGTTTCAAGGGGGTTTAATCTCGGGTCGTCCCCACCACCATAACCTCTCATGAGAGGTTATGGTTTGGGTGGTCCCCACCACCTAAACCTCTCATGGGAGGTTAAGGTCTGGTGGTCCCCACTTCCAACTTGCACAAGGAGGTTTAGTTCTGGTGGACCCCACCTAAAATATCTACATGGATTCTCAAAATAAAATAAAATGAAGTTCATTTTATTTTATTATTTCCACGAAAAAACCCTAAAACTAACTTTCACCCTCATCTATCTGTCATCGAGGTGAAAGTTTCTTTAAGTGAATATCGGCACTGCAAGTTCAACAGTGCCCTTAGATTTCAATTCTGAGCACTAGTTCAAAAGATATAAAAACTCGCTCGTATGTTTACTGAATGTACCCGAACAAAACTTCAGAAATTGATTCCGGGCACACCGGGCCTCGGAATCACATGCCGTCAATTTTTGTGGACTTGTAAAATTCCAATTTATTTAAAAAACATACATGGAAATTCTAGGTCTTTATATTCTCCCCACCTGAGGGCTCTACATCCTCGTAACCCACAACTCAAACTAGGTAAACCAGTGGGGGTACTGAGAATGCATCTGAGCCTCCCGCTCCCAAGTGCTCTCCTAGAGGATCCCATGCTGCCAACAAATGCACATCAGAGGTATCAACCATCCACAAAGGACCCACTCCTGTCAATCATCAATATCTACTGGAACCTCCGTAAAATTCTCCCCATCGTCGACTTCCAACTCACCATGGTTGATGATGTGAGAAGGGTTGTGCACGTATCTCCTCATCTGGGATACGTGGAAGACGTCTTGCACCCGATGAAACTAAGGTGGAAGAGCTAAGAGGTATGCCACCTCACCAACTCTGCTGAGGACCTGAAAAGGTCCGATGAACCTCGGAGATAACTTTTCGCCTCGGCCAAATCCACGTAAACCTCATCGAGGTGAGACCTATAAAAAGATGTGGTCACCATCCTCGAACTCTAGAGGTATCCATATTCTATCAGCATACGAATTCTTCCTACTCTGTGCAATCTTCATCCACTCCTGGATGTTCTGCACCTTCTTTATGGTAGCTCATACCATCTCTGGTACCACTAGTGTTGACTCCCCTAGGTCAGTCCAACACAAAGGTGATCTGCAAGGTCACCCGTACAACACCATGAAAGGTTTTATCCATATGGTGGAGTGATAGCTGTTATTGTACGCAAACTCCACAAAATGAAAGTGATCCTCCCAGCTGCGACTGAAGTCGGGGACACAAGCACGCAACATGTCCTAGAGGGTCTAAATGGTCCTCTCAGTTTGCCCATCCGTCTGAGGATGGAAGGCGGTGCTCAAACGAAGTTATGTCCCGAAAGCCTCCCACAACCCCTTCCATAGCCAGGAAGTAAAATGTGTGTCATGATCAGAGAAAATCATCGAAGATACTCCATGTATCCGCACAATATCTTGCATATAGAGGCTTTCCAAGCTCTCTACTAAACCCTTATCTCTGATCGATAGGAAGTGGGCCGACTTGGTGAGTTGGTCAATGATCACCCAAATCTAGTCATGTCCCCTAGATGTACATGGAAGTCCTGTAATGAAGTCCCTGGATATCCCATTTCACTTCCACTCTAAAACCTCTAAAGGCTGAACCAAGCCTACTGGTACCTGATGATATGCCTTCACTTACTGACAAGTGAGGCATCGAGAGACAAACTTTGGTACTTCCTTCTTCATTCCCGGCCACCAGTGCTGTATTCAGAGGTCCTGGTACAACTTCTCCACTCATGGATGTACTGTTAGACAGGATGTGTGGAACTCCCTCAACACTTACTCCTAAAGTGACACTGGTACCATGGTATGTCCTCTGTAGAGGATGACGTGCTCCCCACCTTTAGAAAATCCATCAGGTGCCTGTCCTATAGATATCTAAGCAAGTCGTGTCTCACAGTCAGCATCCCCATGTTGTGCCTCCCTGACTGAGAGAAGAAGTGGGGGAGTGACTGTAAGAGACTGAAGAAAAGCTGCTCCATCTCTATCAACAAAGGATATTTGAAAAGTGGCTAGATGCTCTATTGCTTCGCCTTGAAGCTGTATACTAGATATCCTACTGATTGAAACTGCAAAAACGTTCGCCTTCCTAGGAGTATAGACTATCTTGAAGTCATAGTCTTGGAGGAACTCAAACCAACATCACTATCTCAGGTTCAGGTCCTTCTGAGAGAATATTTACCTGAGACTCTTATGATCAGAGTACATAGTAAAACGCTTGCTCATCAGATAGATTCACCACATCTTCAAAGAGAAAACCACCTCTGCTAACTCTAGGTCATGGTTAGCATAGTTCTTCTCATTCTTGCTCAGCTATTGAGAGCCATATGTGATAAATGTTCTCTCCTGCATCAGGACACATCTGAGTATGGTCTGTGATGCATCGCAGTAGACTACGTACCCTACTTCTTCCTCTGGAAGACTCAAGATGGGGGTTCTAGTCATCCTCTACCTCGACTCCTGAAATCACTTCCGGCATCTCTCTGACCACACAAAGAGTTTTCCATTAATTTTCAAGGCTGATAGTGGTGCTGTAACTCTGGATAAATCTAGCACAAATCTCTAGTAGTATTCATCCAAATCCAGGAAACTAAGTACCTCTGTCACACTCTTGGGTGGATCCCAAGCATGTACCGCCTCAATATTTGCTGGATCTACTGCAACTCTATCCTCTGATATGAAATGTCCTAGGAAGTGAACCTCTCGAATCTAGAACTAGCACTTTGAGAGCTTACCATAAAGTTGGTGCTCTTGGAGTGTGTCCAGTACTACCTGCAAATGATAGGCATGCTCTTCCTCGGTAGTCGAGTAGATCAGAATGTTGTTGATGAAGACCACTACAAATCGATCAAGGTACGGCTGAAATACCTTTTTCATGAGCCCCATGAACATTCTTGGAGCATTGTTTACGCCGAAAGGCATAACCAAGAACTCATAGTGGTCGTACCAACATCTAAAATCAATCTTCTGCACATCCTCATCTCAAACTCTAACCTGGTGATATCCTGATTTGAGTTCAGTCTTTGAGATCCATTGTGCTCCCTTCAGCTGATCAAAGGGGTCTTCAATCCTCGGGAGTGGGTACTTGTTCTTCACGGTCACCTGGTTCAGGTGACGGTAGTCGACACAATTCCTCAAGCTCCCATTTTCCTTCTTGGTGAACAGAATTGGGGGTTGCCCATGGTGAAACACTGGGCCGGATGAATCCCTTCCCATGAAAGTCCTCTAGCTATACTTGCATCTTGCGAAGCTCCCCGGGATCCATCCGATATGCTGGTATAGATATCGGTGTATTCTCGGGGTACAAGTCAATGTAAAAGTCCACCTCTCTACGAGGAGGTAGACCTGGGACATCATCAGGGAAAACATCTGTGTACTATTCCACCACTATAGGATAACTTGGACTCTCCACATCAACAGTTCTGAGGGTAAGGCAAGCCAAATGATGAGTGATAGGTTGCACTCTCCTTCGATCAAGTCCATCCTGTTCTGAAAAGGCTCCCTTCTCACCGGTGAAGGTAAATCTGGTCCCATCTGTGCAGACACACCGCACTATGTGCCTAATACAGTCAATCTGGGCATGGACTGTAGATAACCAGTCCATACTCAAGATGACGTCGTAAGGCCTTGAAGCCACTACTAGGAGATCCGAGCTGAATCTCTCACCTACTAGAGTAATCTCACACTACCAGCACCAGTGCGTAATCATCGAATATGCTCCCATAGTAGTCTCTAGCCATAAGGATCGAGCCAATGGATCTGTTGAAATATCGGAGATCCGAATGAGGGTAGTGGCAATAAATGAGTGATTGTAACCTGTGTCTATAAGTACTGCATCTATGGTGGAGTAGACACAGATCATAGCTAGAATCATCTTCGGAGCACCATGATCATATGCCTCAGCTGCCTAGTGCTGAGCTCTCCCCTATCCACCTGCTCCCTCCAGTTGGGGTGGACCTCCTGGTGGTGGTGGTGGTAATATCTCAAATCCTCACCCACCTCCAGCTGCATGACCAGATCCTCTTCCACATCCGCCTACTCCCTGCGGATCACCTCGATCGAACCTCTATCTATGCCTAGGCGGTCCTTCGACCGTCTGATGATCATCTGAACAGCGGGTTAGACAGTCACAAGCCATGTGACCTTGCCTGCCGCATGCCTAACATTGCCCACTCCTGGAATGTCTGAATCAGTCTACGATGCCCTGCACAACCAATCCTGAGTCATTCGGTCATACACCTATAGGTATGGTCCTCTTGGACCTCTGGGATGTCTGTCTTTTTTCAGCTACAGAAGACTCTTCTACGTGTCGACTGGTGTTGGATCTCATTACTAGAGATTTCTCAACAAGGAAACTCTCCACTATGAGGGCTCTCTCTAACACCCCCTCCTGCGTTGGGATGCTAAGTGAGATCACTCAATCCCTGATCTCCCGCCTGAGTCCCTACTCGAAGGTCTGGGCCCTAAAGAATGGGTCACACATCATATTGGTGGAGTAGCGTGAGAGGTCAATGAACCTCGTTGAGTACTGAGCTACAGTCATACTGCCCTGCTGTAGATGAAGTAACTCCTGAATGCATACTATGAGAAGATTCACTGGAACAAACTCTGCTCCAAATAGGCTCTTTAAGTTTGCCCAGAAAAGTGTCACCTCGTCATGAACCTGAAGCATCAAGCTCCACCATCAGTACGCTACTGCCTGTATTAGGCTGGCAGCAAGGATCTCCATGGGGTCTGCTAGTGTCCCTACTAGTTAGAAAACTCTCACCACAGCCTCCATCCAATCCTCAGCCGCCTGTGGGTCTGTCTCTCCCCTGAACCTGGGTGGCCTCTATCACTGGAACTCATGCAATGCGCCCAAGTGGCGTGCACTGTCTACTACTGGGGATGGTGGAAATGGTGGCCCAACGGGGAGTGGTACCGCTGGTGCCTCCGCTGGAAAAGGGCCCTGCACCGAGGCCTCATAGCTCGGTGGGCTATCAGTGTGTACAAATCTTAGAACTCTAGCCGGTTGTCTGCGTGGAGGCATCCTGAAAAAACAGTTGTGCTACGGTTAAAAGTTATACCTCGTGAGCTAACCTGGTTTAGATGACTTAAAGAAAACTTTTGAAAACACACACGCAATCAGTGTTTTCGTGCACTGAGTCTGAAATCAGAAGTCAGCGTCCTGGTGTATGGATACGTTGGTCGCCGCACCAATACTAGACTCCCTGAACTGAGAACCACACTCACTACCCTTGACACTATTTTTTCATAGAAAATAAAGATCAGAGTCCTAAGTTCTGCGGTAGAACCGACTCCTCTAATACCAATTTGTCACGACCCGTCCCTCGGGGCTCGTGTCGTGACTACCCCAAGCTCGCCTTCCATAGACTAGGGGCTGGTGACTAGAACCAAAGGAGTAATTCCATAAAACTAGGAAGGAATTGCCTTTATAACCTGTAACGCACACACAAGCAAGCACACAGCTAGACAAAACACCAAGTAAACTGTATAACAAAAGAGTTCTGAAAGTAAAAGGGGCCAGAATAAAAGCCCAACTAGAATGTATAGGTATAACTGAAATACAATACAACTGAAGAAAAATAAAAGATAGCTACTGGATCATCCTCCGAGGTTCCTACCTGAAGGGTAGGTATAGATCGTCTCCTCAACACTCCACGTCTTTCCGTCTCCTCCGTGTACCAACAAGCCGCATGGTCCACCTCCGGGTATCGTCCAGTCCTATTACTCTCAACCTCAGTCAGCGCTGTCTGTCATCTATATCCAACCCAACAAGGTGTGGGCATAGCTCGTGCAGGGGTGAGTATAACGATACTCAATATGGACCTCGAGACGCTCAAGGTATCACAAAATCCAACAAAGAAAAACCACAAAGTATGAAATCAACAGATAACCCTACTTAGGTATATTCCCACACATATACATAAGTTATTAAGTAATTTATCTTAATCATGAGGAAAACACAAAATTTATGACTCGGCTCAAGCAGGATTTTATTTTAGGGGTAGTATCAAGTAAGATCCCCAGTCACATTATCGAAACCTCGACTGCTGGATCTCTCCTGCTCAATCGAGTACAATGGGCATGTCCTGACACCAAGCATGCTTCCCACTAACCTTGGAAAGCAAAGGTACTCTTCATGTCGAGTACCATGGGTCTGTCGTATCACACAGAGGCACTCCCTGTTGTGGGTCTGCTACATCACCAAGTGCGCTCCCCCACGTAGCCTGCTGAGGTACTCCTCCTATCGAGCACCGTGGGTCTTCCGAGTCACCAAGCGTGTTCCTCCACTGTGGGTCTGCCGCGACAACAATGCGCTCCCCACTGGGCTAGTAGAGTCACTCTGAGTCAAACGGTCAGCAGTCGTCAGGTCTCAGCCAGCAACTAGGTCTTCGCACTACGCTCGCTTGTCTCTGGGAGTATCTACTCCATGAGATACTGGTCGATACTCCAACTGTCACAAAGTCCCATGAATAAGTATCTCAAAGTTCTTCCATGTCATATGGGTCACAACATAATAGACGGTGCATGAATCGGATGCATGTTCTGTGAGTTATTAGCTTTTTAGTCTCGGGGGCCCATTTAGATTCATGCACGATCCAACCTGATCTTTTATCTACTATACCCTAAACTCTAGTGGGGAATACTCAAAGGGACTATCATACTCCAAGATTACCAGTGCCGCTGACAGTTCATCAAATGAACATGCAGTGCCAAAGATATGGCCAAAAGAAAGTAAAGGGTCGTAGTGGGCCCAGGTCCAGTCCGACCCAGTCAGACCGACCCGACCCGACCCAGTATGGGCCAACCAGGTTTGGGTCGACCCAACCTGACCCATTGGGTTCTCCCCGACCCACTGGGCCCAGCATAGCAGGCCACGAGGGGCCACGGTGGGACAAGAAGGCACGGACCATCCAAGAGGGTGCGGACCGGCCGTTGGTCGACGCGAGGGTGGTTCAGCCCAGAGGGCGCTGCATGGGGGGATCAGCCCGAAGGGTGCCTCTATGGAGGCTCAGCCTGGGGCGCAGGGCTAGTTCGGCTAGTGCGCCACGAGGGTGCGGGCCGGTTCAGTCGGGGTGCCACGAGGGTGCGGGCCAGTTCGGCCAGGTCACTGCGAGGAGCCGGAAGGCTGGCGCGGCTGGGGTGGCTGGGAAGGCTGTCGGGCTGATGTGGCTGGGGCGGCTCGGGAGTCCAATGGGTGGCGCGGTCAGCGTGTGGTGCAGTTTGGTCCGGGGTGGTAGAGCCAGTTCGGTCGGGGCGTCGGTGCATTGTAGGGGTGGCACGGGTCATAGAGGTCATGGGTGTCACGACCATTTCATTCGTCACCTTCGATGTCGTTTTCTCCTTCCTCTGTTTCTAAGAACACCACAAAGAAGAATGAGGATGGTTTGGGCCATGTATGTTTGGCCCACACCCTCCGCGTTTAGAGTGGTAGCAAGTGGTTCATCAAGAACATAAAAAAAGAACAATCAGGGAAGATATTTTAAAACATCAATTCCCATAACACCTCATTAATTTCTATTCCCAACCCCACAAAGGAAAAAGAGGGCAGAATATGGGAAGTGTTAATCAAATAATGAATAAACCCCTACAACTTCCCGTAACAATTCATTCCCAACCCGCAAGGAAAAAATCCGTGGATCAACTTGATAATAATTTGATCTGTGTTCTTTGTTTTTAGAAGGAAATAATCAAGGAAATAAAATCATACTTAATTAAAAACCCTACCTTCTTCGATTTTGGTTGACGTTGGAACGAGAAGGTAGACATCGATTCATTGTAGATGAACACCTCCTACTTCAAAGGATGTTCCGAGGAAGAAGGATGAAGTCATCAACGTTCTTCGTGGAGGAAGCATTCTTCATTGGAGAATCTTTCTCCCAAGAGCTCCTCCTCTCCCCAATTCCACCAAATAAAAGAGATAGCCAATAATAAAAAGTGTTTCCCCAATTTAATCGTTGGCACAATTCAAATTGGATTAAACTAAATTGGCTTAATTAAGTGGTACGTTTATAAGATTAATGGTATGTGCATTGGCACAATTAAGTTGGATGAGTTCAAGAGGCTCTCCCTCATTAATTGTGGGAGTTGAGGGTTTCTCCCAATTAAAAGGGTGTTTCAAGGGGGTTTAATCCCGGGGGGTCCCCACCACCATAACCTCTCATGGGAGGTTATGGTTCGGGTGGTCCCCACCACCTTAACCTCTCATGGGAGGTTAAGGTCTGGTGGTCCCTACTTCCAACTTCCACAGGGAGGTTTAGTTCTAGTGGACCCCACCTGAAATATCAACATGGAGTCTCAAAATAAAATAAAATGAAGTTTATTTTATTTTATTATTTCCATAAAAAACCCAAAAACTAACTTTCACCCTCCTCCATCTGTCGTTGAGGTGAAAGTCTCCTTAAGCGAATACCAGCGTTGCGAGTTCAACGGTGCCTTCAGAATTCAATTCTAAGAACCAGTTCAAAAGTTATAAAAACTCGCTCGTACGTTTACTGAACGTACCTGAAAAAGACTTCAAAAATTGATTCTGGGCACACCGGGTCTCAGAATCACGTGCCGTCAATTTTTTCGGACTCGTAAAATTCCCATTTATTTAAAAAAATTACATGGAAATTTCGGGTCTTTACATATTATGTCATCCAACCATATAACTATATTTAAGAATTTTATTATAGCATTTCAATAATCTTATCATAGCGGGGAACTTCCATGACCTTACCAATGCAAAAAATTATCTAGGAAATTATTATATCACAGTAATGCAGAACAATGAACAATATGCAATAAGATGTTTAATATTTAAATTCATTAAATATCTATTTAATAAAAGTACAAATAGTTGTTTATAGGACACCAACACTTACAGGTATGATCCTTGTAGCTTCCATGCTTTCTAGGGCTTTGTTTGACATGGGCGCTACACATTTTTTTATCTCTACTAAATTTTTAGTTGTGTTGGGCATAGTAGTGGAACATGTGTGTGAGGTTATATATATTAACGCTCCTTTGGGTGTGTGAGATGAAGATATTAGATGGTTTAAGGGTTATTCTCTGGAGGTGGGTGGGTACCATTTCCTTTGGGACTTGTTCATCCTCAAGATTTCATATTTTGACCATATTTTGGGAATGGATTGGTTGGAATTGCACCATGCCCATATCAAATTTTACCACCATTGGGTAACATTTATGTCTCTTGAGGGAGACACTTATGTATTTCATGGTGAATGGGATTTCATGTAATGTCGGTTCGGGCAATTTTTTCCGTAGTTTGGTGAGATCACAACTCAAGTGGTTTTTTTAATGCTTGATAATGAGGTATTGGAGTTCAACTTATTTCCACCTATGGTGTATTAGTTCTAGGAAGTTTTTCTTAAAGAATTATAGGGGATCCCACCCTCGAGATAATTTTATTTCATTATATAAGTTCAACCAGTGGTAGATCCAGTTCCGATTCCACCATATCGAATGGCACCGGAGGAACTCCAAGAACTTAATGTTCAATTGGAGAAACTAGAGAACAAGGGTTTTATACATCATACCACATCACCTTGGGGATATCTAATTTTTTTTCCAATAAGTATGAAGGATCGTTAAGGATATGTGTCTATTATAGGAATTTTAAACAAATTAAGGTTAAGAACTAATACCCTATTCCTCGAATAGATGATCTATTTGACCAGTTGAGTGGTGATTCAGTGTTTTCTAAGCTTATTCCAAGATCAGGGTATCAACAACTAAGGGTGAGACCTTTTGATATACCTCAAACTACATTCAGAAGTAGGTATGGGTTGTATGAGTTTTTGGTGAGGTTTTCAGGGTTAACCAATGTGACAGTAGTTCTCATGGATCTAATGAATCAAAATTTTCACCCTTATCGGTATTAGTTTGTAGTTTTACTTGTTGATGAAATCTTGTTGTACTCTAAAACTCATGATGATCATTCCAAACATCATGACATCATCCTAATTATACTAATAGATCATAGGATATATGCTAAGCAATCAAGATTTCGCTTCTTAATTGATAGGGATCAATTATTGGTTCATGTTATCTCCGACGAAGGTGTATTAGTAGACCTAGAAAAAGTGGAGGTAGTTTTTTATTGTGTGCAGAACAAGAATTTTTCTGATTCTCATAGTTTTCTAGGATTGGTCGGTGTTACCGAAAGATTATTAAATACTTGTCCTAATTGACAACACCACTTTTAGGTTTGACTATAAAGGGAATCATGTTTTAATGGTCGGGGGCATGTGAGGATGACTTCCAAAAGTTAAAGAAGTGATTGACTACCGCACTAGTTCTAATCTTACCAGAGTACAACAAGGGTTATATCATGTTTTGTGATACGTCTTGTAACATCCCAAGTAAGTAATGAATAATAGATATTTTTAACTATGTTTATTAATGATTAAGATAGTGTTATAGAGGCTTAAAATGAAAAAAATACAATCTTATGCATGGAATACACTAATATTCTTAAAAGATTATTTTACTGCCTTTTGATGGAAAACCATTTTTGAATCTATATTTTGACAATTTTATAAACTATGTTTGTCAAAATAAACTTATTCTTTATGATTGGGACATCAAAATTTACCTTGTGTGAATTTTTGGTATTTTTCTGACAATGTTCATTTTTTAATGAATAGTGAAAAATACTGCATTTTACATCAAAACTGCTTTTTAATCTAATTTATTTATATGATTAGATTATGTTTTTAATTGGTTTTGAAGTGAAATTAGAATATATTTTTACCATTTTATCCAATGGTGGTCATTGGAATCAATTTCACTTTGAAATTGGACTTAAACTGGTGTCAATCTTTTGATACTTATTGTTCCACAAAAACACGCTATTTGTCATGACAGCGGGAATTAATTATTAAATTAATTAATGTGACTTATATGATTTGAATTTTTTAAAATAGACTTCATTTTTGAATTCGGAATATCAAATATAGCTTAGGGTGAATTTTTGGTAATTTTCTGAAAAACTTCAATTTTTGATGAATAGTGAAACCACTAAGTGGTAATCAAGCAAACTGATTTTTCAGTTAAATGAAATTTTACCACTAATGTGTATTGAATTTTGAAAATCTGACATACATGGTTTTCATTAAGAAGTAAAATGTGGTTCAATGAGATTAAAATATTTTTTTGGTGAATAGTAACTTATTAAGTTTTTAATCGCGATTAGTGGTAATTAGTGTAGTTTAAGGTAAAAATGGTATTATAAGAATGTGAAAACACCATGACACTTGTCCTACACCTATTGGGTGAGTCATGGCCGACCAAGACAAGCCATGGGCCAACTTGGGGACCCCATGGAGCCACTTTAGTTGGAAAATGACATTAATATATTTTTATTTAATGTTAAAGTGAAAATGACACTAACATAAATTGTTTTACTAAAATACTTTTTGAGTGGGGTTATACAAGTCCCAATTTTGATTATAAATAGTCATTGGAAAGCTAAAAATATTTCCTACATCATAGTATTTTTTTTATAATTTTAGACATTAAATAAATTAAATTATATATGACATAATAATGATGCAGCGATGACATCATTATTTGACGATTTAAATAAAATGGAAAGATAATGAAAAATCTAAACCCTGCACATGTCCAAAACCAATTGGATGAGTGGATTTCGAACTCTTATCACCTTATCCACGAATTATATCAATGTGGGACCTTTTAAAACCGAAACACATTTTCAAATAAAGTAATATTTCTTTACTTTCCAAAAGTGCCCCTCCTCTCCTCTTATAAAAGGCCCCCACCTCTACCCCATTTCACACACTTCTCAAGCCTTTGGCTCGGCCAAACCCTACCCAATTACTCTCTACACATCCCTATCCTCATCCTAGAGGATTACCTTTGGGCATAATCCTTTCAAAGGAAGCCTTTAGGCTCAAATCAAAAGGGAGTTACACTTTTAAAGGTAATTCATTCTCTCTTGTTCATTTGTTTTATTTTGCTCCTCCAACCCTCTAAACTCTTTTTATTTACTTCTTTTGTAACAACACCAGTATCTTCAATATACTAGGATGTTGTTATAATATTTATTTGAGCTACACTCTCACACAACTACATCAAATTGTTAAAGAGCATACGGTTTCCGTGGATGGCAAAATTTTGCCTCCCGAAACGATGATTGTTCAATACTCATTTAACACCTTCAAGGGTGGCCATTATGATATCACTATTTTTATATATGATATATAATATGTTTATGTTTTCTTTAAGCTTCTGTATTTTTCATTTTTGGCATACCTTTATGGTTTCCATTAGGGGTAAACACGATATCTTCATTTAAGGAAGTGCGGACTACCGCCCCCTCAAAGTGATGTGATTCGTTAATGCCATATGTGGGACGTGTAAAGGATGAATTTAAAGTTATTATATATTATGTTATACTGGAATTATAATATACCTCTATATCATTATTATTTCTTTCCATTAAAGTATGACAAAGAAATGAAAGTAGCGTTCATGCGTACGTACGGCTTACCGTCTCCATGAACGGTGCATTTCATTTCTTACCTCTAAATGATTATGTAATATTATAAATACATGTATATGCTGGATATATATGATACATATTATATCCAAATCGGGAATTTCATTCTGGATATAATTAACTTTTGACCACATGAACAACATGTAATTGTAAGAAGTTAACTTTCGACTTAAGAACCAAATATTGACAAAACAAACATTATTAACTTAAATGGTTACATAATGTTTATAACATGGCAATAAGTGATATAAAAAGAATAATGATCTTTAAAAAGGTTCTTAATCAAGTATAAATTAACTCAAGTTTATTATTCAGGATGTTAAAGAACGATCGAGTCAAGTCGGACCCAAGGTAAGGGACTTCGTCTCAATCTCCTTTCATTGAGGCATATTTCGTTTTATACACAACTTTCTTTTATACGGTGTATAAACCCCTTTGACTTTTACTTTTATACAAAAGGAATATTTTTCTACGAAGCGTTTTACTAAACTACAAAAAGGAATGTTTTTTTTAACGTACGCGGTGAAAACGACCTTTTCCGCCGCCGCGAGTATTATTTGATCTTTGGATTTCTCAACAAGCCGTAATGTTTTTAGAATAAAATAAATACCATATACTCTTTTATGTATTTTGGTATTGAAAATGGTTTTGAAAAAGGGTTCTAATATGTCAATATATTTATGATATATTGTGATTGAAATGTGGAAATGTTATCATTCCTTTATATTGGTTTTATGTTTTATGATTTTATACTGGTACTTGGACATTTTAACGGGTGGTTACATTATAAACCATATGACGGGTGGTGTCGTGAATACCAGGACGGGTGGTTACGTTATAACCTCCAATGCATTGGGTATGGAAGTCGTCCGTATGGCTATTCCATTAAGTATGTATGGAAATTGGCCGTATGGTTATTCCATTAAGTGATATGTGTGGAAGTCAACCGTATGGTTATTCCACTTAAGTATGTTTATGTCCCAAGTTACATTTATATATTCTATGTTTTCTTTATATGGGTTTTATGGTAATCCTTTGGTTATAAAAAGGTAAGTAATGATACTTTATTCAGTGAAGATTTTTTTTTACTACTTCATGAAGGTGAAGGTATTACTTTGATATAGTATACATGGTTTACTTGATGTTTGAAAAACTAACAGTTTTCATTCTTTGTGTATCCCTTACTGAGCTTCTTATGCTCACCCCAAGTTTTTTTTTGAAATGTTTTTCACAGGACTTAATGTGGAATAGGGTCAAGGATGGGATCAAGGGAATGTCATGCTATATAAAACATGGAACTAGACATGTTTCTTTTAAGAGTTTTTTTTTATTTATGGAAACTTAGTAGAAGTGACTACTTTGTAATCTTTTGAGATGTAATAGTTATGTTCTAATTCTCTAAAACTCTAAACCTGAAAAGATCCTCAACGTGAATTATTCATTTAATTCAATATTAAGTAAGGTTTAAGGCTGGGGCCTTATACGTCTGGTGTTGGGATTGGAGTGGTGTTGATGCATGATGATCGGGTCATTGTGTATGGTTCATAGTAGTTGAGGCCTCATGAATAAAATTACCCCACTCATGATATCAAGGTGGTCATGGTGGTGTATACCTTAATGTTTTGGAGTCACTATTTGTTGGGAGAGTGGTTCATGATGTATATCAATCATAAAATCCTTAATTACATCTTCTATCATCATAATTTGAATCTTAGATAGTGGATATGTGTTGATTATATGAAAACATTAAATTTTGAGGGGGTCTACCCACCAGGAATGGCCAATAGTGTGTAGATTATTTGAGTCAAAAATCTCAAAGTTAGACATGGAACTATTTTAGGCACTCTATGGGATTCCTTGTAGATCTCCGTTATATTGGATAAATTTTAGAGAATCAGAGTTGCTGGATCTGAGTCTTGTACAGGAGATGTCAAAATAGATTCGGTTTATTTGTAAACATATGTGAATGGATCATAGTAGGAAAAAGTTTAATGCAGATAAGAATCATCAACATCTTGAGTTTGTGGTGGGTGATCATATGTTTCTTTGAGTATCTCCAAAGTTGGGTTGCCATTGGATTTATAAACAGGGTAAGTTGGCACCTAGGTATGTGTATCCATTTGAGATTATAGATAGGATCGGATGGGTGGTGTATCGATTGGCTCTCCCACAGTGTTATATTGGTATGAACGATGTTTTTCATGTTTCACAGCTCTAATAGTATAACCTTGAACTATCTCATGTGATCAATGTTGAGGATGTTGAGCTTGAGGATGATGCATCCTTTGAGGAGCGTCCAGTTTGTATCATGGATCATAATGAGAAGGTCCTACAAGGAAAGATTGTACCCTTTTTCAAAGTATTGGGAAGCATTGTAATGTCTAGGAAGAAACATGGGAAAATGAGTTATATGTTCTTTCATAGTGTCCCGATCTCTTTTCTTTAGAGGCTCCTAGGTTCTTGGGAGGGTGGCTTGAGGATGAGCTGTTATAAGGTGGGGCGGTTGTCAGATTCTGATTTTTCTTGAGGTATGTTTTCAGTTAAGTTTTGATTTAAGTATCTTGTTTTTAGTTAAATAAATGTTTTCTAAGTTCATGGGTTGGATCAAGTGTGTCTCTGGGGTTCAGTTCAAGAAATAAAAGAAAAAAGTTCCTTTTTTTCTTGTTTCGTGGTTTGTGCATGGTTATTGAAAGTTGTGAGAGGGGAGGGAAACCCCATGAGGGCCTGGATAGTGTCATTCAACACGGTGGGCATGTGGTTTTCAACTGTGAGATCCTCCCTAGGTAATTTTGTGACCCAAATCCCCTTTTAATGTGTCTTTCACATGATTTAGAAAACCTTGTAGGTAAATTGGGTGCCACATTAAAGATGAAAACGTTACTAAATTTCCACTTCAGAATTCTTAATTTCCTACTCAATTTTCCCCCATTTTCTACCTTACAACCCTAGTGAGGAAAATTTATTACCCAATATTCTCAAGTTCCATTCTTCTTTGATTATAGTCCGTTTAGAGTACCGTTGGTTTCATATTTAAGCACCAGGTATGTCTAATGCATCACTTCCTTCCCTTTTACATTTTAGGGTGTGTAGTTTCTCATATCTTCTTCTGAAGATATAAAACCCTCCTTTTCTAGTGGAACCTAGGTTGGGAATTAAAAGGGGATTTGGATCCGGATCTAAGGCCATGATTAATATTGTTTCCATCAATGGATTTGAGGTAGGTGGTATAAAAGTTATATCCCATTGATTTTATATGGATTCGTGCATATGAGATTGTGTTCTTCTTTCCCCCTAGTTGTGGTTTTAGTGACCCTAGTGAGGTTTGGTAAAATGGGTTTATAAATGACAAATATAACCCATCATGATCCCCATGGGATTCATTGAGGATGATTTGATCAATTTTGGTCCACCCAAAGGGTGTGCCGACTTTCCCAAACTTTGGTGAACGAAATGTTAAGTATGAAATTGTATTGTGCTTAAGTAGAGCCCAAAATGAACATTAGGGTTGGGTAATTTGACGATTACTAATGGATATAGATTTTTGTTCTTGGGATTGATAATATCTTATGTAGTTGTTTAGCATGGAATAAAAATGGATTAATTGGCTTAATTGATATTGTGCCAAATGGCTTGTGAATTGTGTTAAAATTCCTAAGAGGAGTAGTGTATATGTAATAGTGAATATGTTAAATTGGTAATGGATTGTAAATTGGGGAATGTTTTAAATGGGTTATTGAATGGGAATTAGTGAATATGATTAGTGAGTTATGCATCATAAATTGGAAATGGTTTGGAATAGTTATGTAATGTAATTGGAAAATGTGGTGATAGATTATGGCATGATATTAATTACCATGTTGATTGTTATGGTTTGTGGTTTCCATTTGTGTTGGTTGTGTTTGATTGTAATATGGTAAGTGTATCATGAATAGATAAATAATAATATTCACATGGATTCATAGTGTGTGGTATTTACATGAAGATTTATTATCATGGGTTGAGTTAGACTCAGGCTCTAAAATCCACCCCACAATGCATGGGTTCGAGAAGGGGGCAGATTTATATTCTCCTTATGGTTTCATTTGATGAGACCACCTGGATCAAGTCTTCAAGGTGAGTGTGTTGTATATGTTGGAGTGTTATTACCCCTAGTGAGTTAAGGAACTTGACTTATGCCCATTGATGCATTGAAAGTTGATGAATATTCCTAATTCATTGAACATGTGATAAAAATGAATTAAGGGAAATGGTATAAGTAATATAGTTGGACACAAAGTTAGAAACAGTTTAAGTAAAACATTGTGTACTAATGGAACCTAATTTACCTTTTTCTCATTTTATATTTTTTTTATTTCTTGAACTATCTATTGGAATTTTTATTTTTTAGACACCATTAGTGGTGGCCTACTGAGTTTCACTCACACCCTACTCGGGTAGCCATTTGGTACCTAAGTAGATTTCATGTTTACAGGTCGGGATAAGGGAAATGGCCTTGTAATAGGGAGTGGAGTTGGACTTGGGATATGCCGGTATGAGTTTCCAGACTTAGTTTTGTGACCTGTTTTGGGGATTCATCAATTTGTCTTTATTTTGGGTTTTTCTTAAACTTTGGCATTGCGATCATGACATGACATATTTACTATTTGGTTGTGGACTTGTACCCTATTTGGGAATTGGTTTGTTATGCATTTAATTTTGTTATCACATTTTGTTTCCATTATTTCATCGTTATATTATTTGGATTACTCTAATAAATAGGGAATAGTCTCCCCATGTGGATTATTAGACCCTCACTGCTAGTTGACAACCTATGGCGCATGGGGAGGTGCACATGAGGTTGTGTGGTGACCTGGCTCGAGGCATCAGTTTAGTGGTTCCAGGGTTGGGGATGTTAAAGATTTATATTGTGATGTTATTGTTATAGAAACCTAGACTTCTCATACATATATTTATCATCTTAATAGATGAATATTCATTATATAAAAAAATTATCCATGCCATAATCAAATAGGTTTAGTTCCTTTGGAATCTTCACCACATAAAAACTTGATTGATAAAATATTTGTATTGTATCCCACTAAGTTCTTCATAACTAGAACTATTATTGTATATATCAAACATAGTACCTTTTTTTATCTTAGGAAATGGAAACATGATAAATGAGTGATCTTAGTTGTGTAGTAAGGATAAATAAAGGATATATCAACGATTACTTGAGAATAACATGAAAATAAGAGATGATAATATGATGATAACATTTTAAAATCATACCCTCTATATTTTGACCATAATATTAAGTCATGGAATAAAACATGTAGTGAATATGACATAAATGATAAATTAGTTAAATAACATGATCCATGAGAGCATGAAATTGGCATAAGACATAAGTTTTTGGCATATACATAAGTATAAAAAATAATTTCCTTAGTATTCAATGCTCATTGCCAAGACTATCATAGTGGAATGGGTCCACTCCATAAACCATCATAGTAGTCAAGGTTCAATCCCAATAATATTGTAGTGGAAAAATTCCCTTACTCTACTTAGTTCAATCCTCATTCTAGTTCTATTTATCTCATGATACATTAATCTTTACCCAATTCATTTAAGGGAGATATAGGTATCACTTGTCATTGGTTATGACATGACCACCACCCTTAGTTATAACGTAATCACCATCTTTGTTTATAAAATTACCAAAATCCTAGGTTGTAATATAAAAACCATAATATAATTAAAACCCCATATATGTGTTTTACAATATTATTAAACATTCATCATATCATCACTTTATAACTCGTGCAAAGAAAATGGGTTTTATAAACATTTCATCAATTCACTATATCATAAAACATGAAAAATAAATGGGTTTCACAAATATATCATCAATATAAAAATTAACCATCTTGAGAAATACTAATAATAATATCAATGGATTTTATTCCTAGTAAATCATAATTAACATCAAAGGATGTTAGTACATATGATAATTCCTTTAAAATATCAATGAAATATTTCTTGAGAAAATAACCATCCCATTTTAAAAATCACATTTAAAACAAAAATATTTACAAAATGTTTTGGAATAAATTTTCTCCGAAAAAAGCATGGAAAATTGTAAATTATTCTTCAAAACATTTAGTATTCATGATGGTTTGAAATTTTGTACATACTGTATAAGTTAATGGAAAAAGTTCCTTTCTTGTTTTTGTAAAAAGTGAAAAAGTGCCTTGTTCAAAAAATTAAACAAAGATTATTATTAAATAATTTTTTAGAAAGTAAAACATGGTTAAAATGGACATAAAAATCAAATTATAGTATTAAAATTGTTCTTTAAATCCTTTTTATAAAAATGGATCTGGAAGAAAAAATTCTTTTCAAATACAGAGAGAAATGAAGTAGATTTTCCTAAAAAATATAGTTACAATCTATTGAATACTTAAGGTGAGGAAAATGAATTTAAAAAAATTATTTTCATGAAATAAATATTAGATAATAAAATTTATATGTTTATTGATAATTAAATCATAATATTTCATCATTGGAAACTTAATCAAACACAATCCTGATAAATAATGAGATTGTAACATAAAACCCTTAATACTTTGGTAAATTTTGGATCATAATCCCAATGAATTAAATAACATTATATAGATATTTTTATCCTATAATTTTCATTAAAATAATCATAAAATTCATACATGGTCATTATATACACCACACAAAAGAAACAAGTGGTGTATAAGGCATGTGTCCCATAGAAATAAAAGCGAGATGAAAATATCTTACCTTAGGTACAACTTCCTTCATATGAATTGGAACCTCATATATAATAAATTTATTAAATAACTATAACATTTTATATAATACCATATATTATTTACTTATAATCTTTTATCACCAGTTTGTTAACAATTTCTTTATTAAAATCACTGTTTTGGGTGAAATCTGCTTCATTTTTTATGTATGTTTTGGTTCATTAGTTTTAGTCCTTGTATTGTGATCATAGTTACATCATATAAAAAAATTAATCATGATATAAATATAATATATATTCATTATATATATGTTTATATTCATTCATAAAATATTGATATATAAAAATGAATTACATTGTACTTGCATTCAGTAGGTCGTACGTACGCATGAACGTTGTTTCCATTTTTTTAAAGATGGAATGAAAGAAAGGTAAATAATAAATAAGATTTAAATAATATTTATTATATCATATATATTCATTAAATTCATAATTATCACTATAAAAGTAAAACAAAACTAAAAAATGAATCGCATCGCTTCATAGAGGTGGTGGTCCATACATACGCATGATCGACGTTATCGTTTTGCAATGATTTTGAAGGTAAGAAGGTATAAATGATATTATAATTATATAAGTATATTTAGGTAATAATTATCATATATAAACATTAAAAACATCATAATACCCATCCTTAAAATATGGTGATGAGAAATGAATTGTATCTCTATGTGGTGATGGTAAGTTGTTCACATACACAAACAATATTTTCACTTCCCATTTGATGGAAAGAGGGTGAATATATGTCGTTTAATAATAATAATAATAACATATAATTATATTTTTGGTAATTAATTTATTATTTTATTTTCAATATAAAATATTTATAGGAGTTAAATGTATAATTAAAAATAAAGTGGTCGGTTAAGACAATTACCTCTTCTTTGAAATAACTCATTTAGATCTACTCTTATGGGATTTAGGGTAGGTATTTTGGGAACACAAGAACCTTTATAATGTGTCTAGTGGAGTTTATAAGGTTTATTGGAAGAATTTTTTCAATCTATAAGGCACAAAGTGGTGTGACAAAGATAGGGGAGGGTTGATCCTTTATAATTGAGGGGAGTGGCACTCTTGGAATTTATTAAAATATTAAATTAATATAAATTAATTTTTATGTCCAAATGGATAAAAATTGATAATATTAGAATATAATATTTTTATTATTCTAAATACTCTCATATAATAAAATTTTTACATGTTTAGATCATATTTTTACCCTTAACTTTTTTTTTAACCCTTCATTAGCCATTTTAAAAAATATAGTAATATTAAAGTTTTTTACCCTTTACGGGTTAATAATGCTACTATAAAATGAAACAAAAATCCATAAATTTAACATGGTTGATGTTTAAAACTATATAAAATTCATTTTTTATGAATCTATTATTTTTATAAATTTTATATCATTTAATAAAATACTATTTATTATAAAATATCATTAATGTTATTTTTAACACTACTCATCTAATTTGACTTTAAATACAACAATTAAATGGTTTTTTTTAATATAATGATTTAAAACCTCCCTAATATTTCATATAGATCTAAAAAATTCATGTTAAATATTAAATCATTCAAATTATATCACTTTTAATATTTTTAAAATCATTTATTTTATTTTTCAATTAATTGAACAAATACTATATTATTGTTGCCCAATAATTTAAGGTAACTATATAATTTATAAAAATTTATATAATTTTATATAATGAAAATAATTTTATTAATCTCAAAATAGACATTTATATTCACTCATAACTTTCTTTTTTCCCTATATGAACATATAAAATATATTTAAAACTAAGAGAGGAACATTTTGTAACTTTGTTTGTTTTAAATATTTTATAGGTCATTTCCAGGGAAAAGTGTCCATTAAACAACAATATTTCAAGAATAAGGTAATAAGTTTATAATTAACATCATCCAATAATAATTGGGTTGAAAAATGATGGCTTATCACTTAGTTTTAACCAAGATTAACCTGATTTACCCTTTACCGAGTTGATAAATTTTACCATGATTACTATTCATATTTACGAAAAATAAAAGAACACTATGTAGAAGAATTTAACCACCTTATTAAAAATTTGAAATTAATTTTATAAAATTAAAAGCATATAGTTTAAAGAAATTTATTTTAAAATAAGTGTGCAAAAAGTTATGAAAACCACTTCAAGAAAAAAATATAGTTTTTAAGCATAAAACTAGATTTATTCTTATCCCTTGCCAAGAAAAATATTAGATGAATGTTAAAAGAAATATTGAGTATATAATATAAAAAAATTATTAAAATAATTCATAAATAGTGACAAATTTAATTTATTAAGATAAAAACACATTTCATGCAAAAAATAGTATTTCAAGAAAATTCCTTTTTACGTATAATAATGTTTTTATAATAAATTCGAACATAAAATTGGTATAAATGAACTTAATTGTTTTTTAAAAAAAATTAAAGAGAACTAATTTTAATTTTAATCCATTTAATATATATATATATATAGCTTTTTACATGCCCGAAACAAGAATGCAGTTTTCAATAAAATTCAGAATTTTTCAATATTCACTTGAAAATTAATTTTTTCAGAAAAATATAAAAAAATAATACTAAGATAATTTTATTATTATGGTTTCAAAAATTATATTCATTTTATAAAATTTATAAATTTTATATAAATTATCAGAAATATTTTCTCCTAAAATCAATAAAAATCCTTTTCTAAGAAAATGAATTTTTGAAGAATAAAATGACTTTACAAAAAATTGAGTGATTATTTACAATTACTTTATCAAAACATTTATATATATTTCATAAAAGTTGTTAATACTAATAATATCCACCAATTTAATGTCTAGGTTGTAAATTTCACATTAAATTATATTTTAATAGTATATCGTGGTTCATTTAAATTCAGTGTTGCATGTAACATAAGCTATCGAAGAAATTAAATTTAATTGAGAAAATTATGTCATAAAATTTCACGGTGTTAAATTATTTAGTTATTTATATTGTATTTATACTGTAATATGAGTTCATGGTCTCCCCACTATTTATCCTTATCCATCACTGCTAGTTGACAACCTCTGGCATACAGGGAGGTGCGCTTGAGGCCATCTGGCACACTAGTGAGACCCAATGATTTGGTCAGGGTGTCACAAAGTAGTATTATTGAATTTTTTATTCTATGATTTAGGGAGTTAGTATATAGGAGGTCTAGTAGTTTTTCTGAAATTATGATGGACCTTTTATTAGTTATCCGTGAACATGTTTTCAATAGGAAGTCTTGGTTACCAGTGGTATGTGATTGTTGTTCTTATTTTGCACTGTTGTGGTTAACATGTTTATTTAATATGAAGGGTTACCATAGATATAATTTTTTTGGTTTGGATCTTGGCCCATTTGTAAGATTCCAATGTTCATGAACCATACTAGCAACATAGGACTCAAATTCCATGTATATGCTTGTGTTTGATTTTGCTAACTCTCTTCAGGTGGAAAGTCATGTATATCATGGTTCAGAATGATATACTATTATGGAATGAATTATATTTTTTATATGGATACATGAGACCCTTAGTAGGTTAGTAGAAGATTTTGAAACCTTATATTTGGAACCCTGATGAGTTTAGTATAGGCATCGGATTCCAAAAAAATGCCTTGAGGATGGGAATGGTTTCCCCAAGGATGTGGAAACCCAGAACGGTTGTTAGGAAAGGAATGAGAGATATATCTTGTGATAGATTTGTGGAGTGTGTAGACACTTTTTCATTGAAGTTGGGACTCAAGGGAAGGATCGTTGATTCGTTTACATTGGTTTCAGGATGTGGTTGTCAATGTATGGTGAGTGATTATCCTCGGTGATCAGACCTATGAGGGTTAGACCATGGATAGATGATCACTGGTAATGAATAGACACCTATGAGGTGGGTGGTTCATATTGAATCTAGGAGTCTGAGAAATACCGACTTTAAGGTGGAGTATTGAGGATACTTATGGTCACATGGAACTGAAATGCACAAGATTGTGGTTGGTGGGTTTGGCACATGACACCATGTATGATGAGACATAAATCATAAAAGTATGTTTCAGGGTAAGATATCAAGCTACATGAGAGCATCTGGTTGTTATTTTTATATGATACTAAGAATAATCTTGAGTGAGTACCTATGAGAAGGTTCTGAGTTATTCACTCTTACTTGGATGTAAGGGAGTGATCATTTTAAAGGCTTTATGGAAAATTATTGATATGAAAGGACAGGTGCACACTGTATATGTAGAGTGAATGGGTGTGTAGAAAATTTGTAAGTAGGGATTTTATGGGTTCACTGGGTATTGTTCAGGATATAGATGAACTGGAGTGATTCTAGTCAGTAATGTAGTGAAGGTTTTAGTTATAAGTCTCCCAGAGAGTGACGTCACTAATGAATTCATGATATATTTGTGGGAATGATATCATGTGGTTCCTTGATAAGAATTTGGAAGGTTCTTGTGGTATATGGAAACATTGGTGGAGGATCAGGTGTGATGGAACAAATGATCTTGGTTAAACCTTAACAAATCTCCATGGTTGGCTTGGTTGGGCAAGAGTGGACTTGGAGAAGTAGTATGCATTTAACATTGGGACACATTGGGTTCAGTGCTCAGGGAACAACATAATGGAATAAATATGGTGTGGAGTGAATTATTTACCATTTGAGGGTGTTATCCTCATTCTGGATGAATTTTGGAAAAAATTAGAATGAAATTCCTAGTAATTTGTCAATGGGTGGTAATAAATGTTGAAGTTAGTGCTCGGGTGTGAGCAGGATGCCTTTTATCGATCACTATTTTTAGTGGAGGGAAGATCATAGGCCTTGGATAATGGTATTTAGTTTTGGTGGTGATAATAACAATACTTATATGGTGGTGAGAATCGCATGAGTCATGGGTAAACTATCTTAATGTCATAAGGATCATGGAGGTAGTGAAATACCAATCAGTGAATATTTTATGTGGAACCATGGTGTAAGAATTCAATATTTATAATGTGATATTATTTCTTAGTAATAGCATAATCTAAATAGGGATTTGATAGTATTTTGGATTCATTGCGTCGACATACACTTGAGTTGGGTTTGGCATTATAAGAACTCTGTTTGATCGAAAGTTTGATGCTCGGGGTGATAGGTTGATGACTTGAGCAAGTAATTAGGGATTCCACAATGGTTTTACATCAAGTGTTAGGTTTGAAATTTGGTGTAAGTACTAGTTGACCATGGTATGTTGCTATCAGTTGATTCATTGGGATCAAGTAGCTTAGTGGTGTGTCGATGCGTGCAACCTAGTGTTCTTTAGGGAAGTCAGCTAGAGGAGGTACAACTAGAAATTTTTTTGAATGGTAACTGTGTGAGGAGAAATATATTGATAGAATTAGTTAAGAAACATATGGGGTATAGCTTTTCAATGATTCTAAGGAAGGATAATGTATTTTATCCTTGCACATGGATGGTGAGACTCGTTGGATTTTCTTCATAATCAAGGAATATAATTAATATCATCCTTTAATTGGTGTTCTATGTGAGATTTTGGAAGTGGTGAACTATTGCATGTGAATTTCAATAGTAGAATTATATTTTGGAAAGAATAATGGCTTGAAATTATCTATCATGGTTGAATCCTTATGGTGGGGAGTACCATAAGCTTCGGGACAAGCAGATAACATACATAATGGAATATTGGGAGAGATGGGTACGGAGAGGGTTGTCTTGATGTTCATTTCAATAGTGAGTTTGTGACTTAGATCCTTGTGAATGATTCACTTTGGTGTTTGGATTTATATTATTAAATTTATTTTATAATTTTAATGAGAAACATGGAAAATTATTTATGATTTCATGACTAAGTAGGTCAAGAGATGTGGATTGAGAATTTTCATGACTTCTTAGGGATGATAAGGGTTATGGTGGGGAGTTTTAATGACCCTTGTAATTATGGGATGTGAATTCCTAGGTAAATATAAGATTTTATATTTATTGGAAAATATTTTTTGATAACTAAGGTTCGTGTTGGAATTATGAGGATTTAAATGTCTTGAAATTGTATTTTTATACATTGTTTTAAGCTTAGGGGAGACCTTGGGTGTTTGGGAAGAAACTAAATGAAGGATGAGCTATCCTGGTGGCTATAATTTCCACAAACAGGTTAGTGGGATGGGAAGTACCCCCAAGATCCCATATCTTCTCACCAGCAATTAGGTGAGTCACAACCAGCTAACCAGTGGGATGGGTAGTAGCCCAAGTTCTGAACTATGTTCATTGGCCAATCAGTAATCCTAGTGTTTCTAGGAAAAGGGAAATCATATATTCATTATGGTTCATTGAAAAGTGTTTTAATCTAGTTCCTTTTTCATATTTTTACCATCTATAGCCCCAGGATTTACCTAGTTTGTTCTCCTCTAGGAGGGACAAATATCTAGATCCTCTACCTCTCCTCCCTCCCTTGGTTCACTTTGATGGGATATGATCCTAACTGTTATCCATTAGAAAATATAGGTAAGATAATTAAATATTTATAAATTAATGGACACTTTCTTAATCTTATATCACCTTATATCTACTCTAATTATACATTTGATGATGATTCCAATGGTTCTTGCTGAAATTTTCCAAGATCATAAGATATTTGGATCAGCATGCATTGAGGATGTCCCTTAGTGTTGATTGCTCACCATTGGAAGGGGATCTAATAAATGCATGTTGTCCAATGAATTAAATTATTATATTTTGTTTAATTGGATATAATTTTCAATGTAATGAATTTCATGTGTTAATAATTTTAACCAGGTTGATGTTGAGGACCCTTTTGGTGAAATTGAACAATATATCGATGCAATGGAAGTGAATATTTAGATTTTTCGTGATGGTATCATGTTTTCTTACTTTAATTAATTAATTATAATTTTTATAAAAAATTAATTTTTCCTCTTGATGCAATATAATATCTCAAGTTATGAAATGAACATGGTTGACGACTTGAACAATGTGTGGAAATATTGAAAAAACCAGGTGTATACTTGTGTGGGCTTGGTGATGATGATATCTCCTTTGAGGTAGGTGGACCGTATGATAAAAAACCATATGTTTGTAAATGTATGTGTGTGTGTGTTCAAGATTTATTGTTTTGGGTAAATTAACCCTCGATTGAGAGATCCTTAAATAAGAAAAATGGGGTGGAATTCAGCCACCAGACCTGGGATGAGTGCTCCAAAACACTTAGGGTGAATTGGTATCGACCAGTTACTTGGTATCCATTGTGTGGAAACACCACTATGACTCTAAATATAGCTTAGTAGTTCTCTAGGATTGTAATTAGAAGTGGTTAGCCTAGGATGTGTTTTCTAGGACTGGTGACAGAGGTGTGAGGGACTCATGAGGTGCTTAGAGCAGGATGTGTCTTATGATACTCGGTATTCATGTGTACTATGTGATTCCTCTATGAGGTGGGTATAATGGTATCCCTTGTGAGACATGAGAGATGAAATGGGATTAATTAATATATATCAGGATTAGTATACGTGTTTCCTAGAGTTTTCAAGCTGGAATGAGATATTTTGTGGATGAGCATTGAGCAGTCTCCTCAGAAGACATGAGTTGGAAACCAATCAAGAATGTGGGTTTTCCTTAGAATCTCTAAGAAGAAATTTGAGATGCAAACTTACAAGGGGTAGTGATTTTACCTTGGGAATTTTTTTAGGACACCAAGTGAATTTGGTTTGGAACTATACCACATAGGTTAAGGCCTATATTAGGGTGAGATTATGGGTTGTAGTGTCACCATGGGTGATGACAACAGCTTTCATTTGATTAGTAGTGGTCGTGATAGGATAAAGGACCTTGGTGTATGTCCTTGGGTAGTATGTGTAGTCATGAGTGTGAGAGTTCAGCTGGAGGCCTATTCTGGATGCATTGATTCAATGATTCAGGTCATGGGATGTGGCCTTGTTCATGATTCATGGAAGACTGCTCGGATGGCTCTTAAGGGAAATGCTTGATATGATTCATGTAACAGCCCAAAAATTAATTTATGTTATTAATTAATCTTTTTTTACAATGACTATTTTATTATGAGTACATAAAAAGACTATTTCATTTCATATGAAAATTACATATCATCACCTAATATTGACTATAATTGCTAGATATAATACAGGGAGATAAACAAAAAAGAATAATGCACATGATAATGTAAATATCCATTGGATTTAATTCTACAAAGAATATCACTTTGTTTATAAAACTATACAAATAAATAGAAGAGTCAAGAATATCACATACATTATTAAGGTAATTGCAGAACCCATGAAAGTGAAGTAATTAATGATGATGTATAATAATGGTAGAGAATATATGGGGTATAAAATTCAAAGTGACCATTAGGATCCGACCATTACCTGATCATTGATCAATATGAATTTTGTTCAAAATCAATGTTAGTCAATTTGATCATTGGGAATTATAACAATTTTTCAGTATGACCATTGGGAATTATGATCATTGGTAATAATGTTACTATTAAAATTAGTGTTTATAAAGGGAAATGAAAAATGATAATTGATAAAAAGGAGAGAAATGATGACTTAACTAGTAGGATAATTTCTTTTTAAGCCCATTTATTATAACCTATGAGGTTAGTAGCATCATTGGGGTTCACCCATGAAAAAGACCAAGAAAATATTTAACAAGTATGGCTTGAGTGGATCAACTATTGGAGATGTTCAAGTTAGTTCACATCTATATATCTAGAACTTATTATTATAAATGTGTGGTTTCCATTTTATAAATTAAATAGTGGTTTCTTCAATTATATTTTCATTATTATTTTATTTAATAAAATAAACATAAATATAAGAGGAATATGATAAATAAACTTTTGGATACCAATAAAACATAATTGTATTTTTAGAAAATATATACACTTTTATGATAAATTTTGGAATTATAAATAAAATTTATTTTCATGAAATAGTATTATAGAAAAATATTTATTTAAATATTAATGATAATATATTTTTATAATGTTCTGGGTAATTTTTATTTGGGTTAGAAAGTTGATTATGTAGTAAAAATTATTATTTTTTAATAAATGATTTTTTTATTTAAAAGTTAAATTTATTATATTTATAAAATTATTTTTAAAAAATAAACATTATATTTGAAACCATCACATCAAAATTAGGTTAGGGTGAAGTTTTGAAAATTTTCTAAAATAATATATATTATGGTGAATAGTAAAATTACATTTTTGTATTATTGGTATGTTTTATGACTTCATAAATATGTAATAATTATTAAGTAATTAAAAAATCTAAATATAAGAAAAAAATAGGTAATTTTGTTAATATATATTATTTTAATGAAATTAAATTATTTTACAAAACCTATAAACAACATTCCAAAGTCTAAAATGGAAATTAAGGTTTTAAAAATATTATTTTTTGGAAAAATTATGTCCCACAAAAAAATTAATATAAAATATTTAGTTAAATTTTTCACTAAAATATGTCAAAAAACCACATTATTAATTTCAAAACCCCTGAAAAAAACCATGGGTATTCCAATAGTTTTTCATTTTCTACAACCTAGATTTCTGAGGACTATATTTAAAAATTAACAAAAATACCTCCCACATTTCCAATAAATACACACCTATCAACCCTATTTCATTCACTCCAAATCCATTAAACATTAATTTCCCCTAATTTCCCTCTTTATATCCATTCAAGTTAGTTTTTAAGGTTCTAAGAAACTCTCCTCAATCTTTAAGAAGATATCCCACAAGGTAAGGGATTCCCTTCCTCTTCTTTTTATCTAAGTACTTCGTAGTTAGTATTATTGTTTCAAATTTATTATGTTATAATGAACATGGTACCATTACATTACTTTCATAAAGTATTATATACTTACATCATATCTCATTAATCTTATTCCATAAACCACTTCTAATACCGATTAAGCTATTGAAATTATCCTTTGATTGTCCATGCCACTATTTTATATTATGAATACCAAGACCTATTATAATTCAAGGGAATTAATATATATTTAATAGTAATTCATTGATTGTTTATTTATATAAATTAATCCAAATTTCCCCTCTTGTGTGTTAAAAATGATGAAAATTTCAAATCATTAAGAACTTAAGTACTCTATGATTTTATATGAATCTTGTTCTTTATTCTCTATGAGTTATTGATGAGATACTTTATTATGATCAATGTGGCACACAAGAATTGATATATTTAAATATTCAACCTTAATATCACTCCAATTCATTGGGTAAATAATTAATCTCTATATATGACATGTTTTACGATACCTTGGTGAATAACCTTGGAAATAAGTTTTATGACACACATTGGTATTAAACCATGGTGATATGATTATAAATGTATTATTTTTATGTTGTAGCTACATTTTTAGGTTATATATCATGTACTTATTATTATGATCTCATGTTATGACTCATATATTATCCATTATCATCGCTCGTGTTCTATTTCCCTTGTTTATCCCTTATTAGGATTTATGGTCACCCTTCTCTATTAATGTATGACCCAAGAAAATTAATTCTAGTGAGGTGAACTATGATAGAATAATAAATGATTATTTAAAGATTATTAAATAAAGTTTATATTTATGTTTTCCTTATGTACTCTATGTATTATTTACCTAGTTTCCATGACACTAAACCTAAAATGGTCTTTCAATGTTATTAATGTAATATTTTTTCAAGAAAATATGTTAAAAATAATGTATTAAAAAGGTGGGTTTCCATGGTTGGTATCATAGGAAAGGTTTAGTTATTTATGGAAATTATGAATAGGAAAAAAATTAAGAATCGTAGAGATAATTGTAAAAATAGGAAAACATCCTTAAATTTTGGTGAAGTATAATGTGAGTGGTTTGCAAGCAATGAAATACCTATCAGGATACTACAAGTAGATGTGGATATAGTACATAGGGGTAATAACCTCAAATAGGTGGATTGGGTTTTAACTTAATTGAAAAATGGTTCATGAAAAATATTTATTGTTTTACACATAGTTTTACACTCCCATGGTATATGCTTTGGTTGAAAAAATTCTTTATACTTAGTATTATGAAGGATATATAGATAATGTAAACTTTTTTTCTTAATATTGATGCATATCATCCTAAAATAATGATATTATCAAAAAAAATCTAGTAAAATTTCCATTATAATTATTATAAGATTTATAATAGTAATAAATTTCTCAGTTAGGTTTTCTTATTCTATAAAAATATAAGGAAATATAAAGACTCATGTAAAAAATTGATGCAATGTAAAGTGAAATGATGGTTTTCCTAATGTGAGGGAAGTTGGAGTTGAAAAACTTATGATGATGATGAATCAGTTATCTATTTTCATGAATAAAAACCTAAACCGTGTGCGACATTTGACGTCATCAAGGAAAGAACAACTAGCAGTTTAATATTTCATGCGTCAATGACCACATTTTTTAGTGGAACCTATAATCCACTAATCTCCAAAAAATGATCAATACTATAGAATTTTTTTTAATCTATATATTTAGTAATTAAAACTTAATTTGATAATATATCACTTAGAGGGAGAATCTGATCAGTGGCACAAATCAAGAACACAAATCTGAGGGATAAGGTGGAATCCATGGAATGGGAAGTCTTCAAAAATGTATTTTTCAATAATTATTATCTTCATACACACTGAACCAAGATAATGAGGGAATTAATTAAGTTAAAACAAATATAAATTAAATTTGTGGGTAATTATTACATAAAATTTACATGTATTGCGTGATACACTTCAATATATTTCATCAATTCTGATTGGAAGATCGATCTATAATTTGGTGGACTGATACCCCTTATATGAAAATATATAGAAATTCAATACTTTAGGAGTTATAAAGAGATAGTATGTTGTGATCTCAAAATTGAAATGTAGTTTATATATTCCTAGTGAACTCATGGAAAAAATTAAAAGAAGAGAAGATATATAAAAATTTGATAAGGAATCCAAATTGGAAGAAAGTAAAAAATCCCATGTGTAAAAAATGTGGGAAAAGAATTTGGGAAATTGTATGGAAATAAGTGGAAAGAGCTAAAAGTGTAAAATACATATCCGTATAGCTAAAAACTTTCATGGATATGTTAAGCCTCAGTATCTTAATACAAATGAAAAATGGAAGATGGTGCAAGAATAACATATCGTGCAATTCTTTAAGTGTGGGAAACATGGGAATTTCACTAATCAATGTATAAATCAAAATATAATGGACATAAGCTACCATAAACCCTATAAAATGCCACAAGATCAAGTTCATTCTTTTGTAATCATGACAATTGAATTTGGGGATCCAAATGATGTTGTGGCAGGTACACTCAAAGATAAAAAGTACACTATTTGATTATGGTTCTACTCATTATTTTTTTTCATTCATGTTTTCAAATAATATCAAGTTGAACCCTGAACTACTAGTGCTATATTTTTTAGATAAAAATCCTAGAGGAATTATTCAAGTATCAAAGATATATATGAATTACCCTATTAACCTTGTTGTGTACATTATCTCTGTAAACTTTGTGGTCATTCCAATGGTATAATTTAACATAATACTTGGTATGTAATGGTTTTCAAAGTATAATTCCAAGACTAATAGTATAATACAAGAAATTTTAGTTTTATTAAAAGGTAAAGCTCTAATTATCTTCAATTAGAAGATATACTAGCCTATTTATATCTAATAACTACCTCTTATTGATTTATTTATGGAAATTATTTGTGAAGAAGAATAATAAGAAAGAGAGAGTCTAAATATAGAAGATATACCCATTCTTTTGGAAAACATTGATGTATTTCCTAAAGAGATACCTGGACCACCCCTTGAAAGAGAGGTATAGTCCCCAATTTAACTCATACATGGATCCAATCTAATATAGAATACACCATATATAATCGCATATGTGTAGTTATAAGTATTAAAGAAGAAACTTTAAGATCTTTTGGGGAAGGGTTTTATTCAACCAAGTGTGTCTCATTGGGTTTCACATGTTCTCTTTCTAAATAATAATGATTGATCAATGCATCTATGCATTGATTATGGAGAACATAATGGGATCATAGTGAATAATAAATTTCTTCTTCTAATGATTGATGATTTGTTCAACCAAATTCATGGGTATTAATACATTACCATGATTGAACTCTAATCTGACTATCATTAGTTGAGGGTGAAGAAAGACTATATCCCAAATACTGCCTTTTGAATAATATATAGACATTATGAGTTTATTTTTATTCCCTTCGGATAGATTATTAGTCTTTCTATATTTTTGGATTTGATAAATAGATTCTTTTGGGAATACCTTGATAAATTTATGGTGGTCTTTATTAATGATATTTATATATTATAAAATTCATGAAGAGAATTAGGATCAACTATGGGTTATATTACAAAATCTAAGGAAATATAATCTTTTTTTTAAATTTAGTAAATGTGAGTTCTGGTTATAAAAAAATAATTCTTAGGACACATTGTATCTAGTGAAGGAATCTTAATGAATCCAGCAAAGACAGTGTCCATAGAGGAGTGTTTACATACTACAACAGTAATTGAGATTCATAGTTTTGTTGGTATTTTCAGATACTATAAAAGGTTTGTGAAAAAATTCATGGATTTATAATACTTTAATAAAGTTAAAATGAAAGGTAGTTAAGTTTATCTAGAAAAAGGAGTGTGAATAAAGTTTCCAAGAACTTTAGGGGAGATATTTTACTGCACCTGTGATAACCTTACCCTCTACTAGGGAAGAAGTTTTCATTTATAGTGATCAATCCTTGAAGGGAATTGGAAGTGTACTCATAAAAAATTACAAAGTGGTTCTCTATGAATCATGACAGTTAAAGAATTATTAATAGAATTATCCTACCCATGATCCAGAGTTAGCTGTAGTTATCTTTAAATTAAAGATATGGAGACAATAACTTTATAGGGATAAGTGTGATATATACACCAACCACTAGAGTCTAAAGTATATATTCACACTAATATAAATGAACACGAGAAAAAGGGGATGATTGGAACTTCTTAAGTACTATGATTTTTTTATCCATTACCACCGAAGAAAAATAAATATATTCATTGATTCATTGCATAGAAAATACCATGGGGTTCTTGCAATGATTAGTATTGGAGGTGATCCATTGATGAATGACTTGGTAAATTTGGAAGTGGAATTCATAAGAGTTTTAGATTTGGTTCCATAAAACCAAATTCTATGTACTTTTTGATAACCTATATTCATTGTTTTTAATATTAAAAAACTCTTTATCACATCATGATTGTTCTTCTATGTAGCATAGTATGTGATAATTCCCCAAGAGTAGTTGTCACAATGAAATGTCATAGCAGTTCCCTACTATGGTGAGAACATAGAAGTGTCAGGATATTATTCCTAAATATATGTTATGTAGTAGGTTGAAATAATTTTAGGGACATAAATGATAAAAATACCAAGGGTGGTGACTCATAGGACTTTGATTCACCTTCTCATAGTGTGCACCCTTAGTAATACTGAGTGTATGATATTATACTAATTTGACCCACCAGTAAGAAATCCACATTTATATGTGTCATTGGATGTTCATATTTGTGAAAATTTGTATTGATCCCTAGATTTTAAGATTATTATTAATGATTTTTGTAAGTCGTGTACTTTTATGTATTGATGAAAACCATGAAGACATATGTTCATGGTGTGGTAATATATGTTGGGTGTGTCATGAGTAATATTTCATTGATGAATAATGAAAGAAGGGATTTATTCCTTATATTATTTAAAGGGATTTGATATCTCAATCCCTTTTATGGAAATTATATAGCCTAAATAAATCCATGATCATGGATTTCGGTAGGCAAGTTCAATTTTTAAAAATTCAAAGAAAGAATCATCAAGAGCATATGATTATAGAACCAGCATGAAACCTACTTTATTAGAGATGTCATGATAAAGGGATTATATTACACATTATGTTTCTATTTGAGTTATTATATCATTATGGAATTAGTTTCTTTCTCTATGGGTGCATTGGCATATTTCTAGACGCTAACCTTGTACTTTGGGGAACTTCCCCTAATGCCACTGAGAAAGAGGCCTAGAGGGTCACACACTAAGTGTATCTAGAATATCGATTAAATAATAATATTATATATTATTTAACAAGTTAAATAAATATTATTCCCACATGTGGTTTAATAATTATTCATGTTTTATTGATCGCATATATTCCATCACTAGTTATTCTAGAGTATATTATGTAAACATAATATTTAATAAATATTTATCTTATATTTAATATATATAGTATTTATTTATTTATTGGTGAATAATTAAATGATATTTATTTATTAGATTAATATTAATTATTCATGGCCCGGTCAATATTGTAGAGGAGTGGAGGACTTGGTTTAATGTTTTGGTGAGAAATAATATGTATTGAATATTATTTGAATAAATAATATTTAATTTAATTTATGAGTTTAGTGCATGTTAAAAAATATTATTATTATTATTATTATTATTATTATTATTATTATTATAAACATGGGGTTCCGTAGAGATTATGGAAATAATAGGGGCACATATGCAATTATTATTTTCTAACCCAGGCAGTATAAAAACATAATTACATTATTTTCTAAAGAGATCCAATTCATTTTTTGTGCACACTGAAATCTAGAGTGAATAATCTCAAATCCCTAGAGAGATACATCTACAAAAAATCTCTCAAGAATGGAGAGTGATCCACCTCCACCACCACTCTCAATTCTGGAGATATCAAACTGGACCCTTCCTTGAAGCAATTCTCAGGGCGATCTAAGGTGAATGATTTAAGTGTTAGGATCTATCATGCTATCACCCAGAGATTCCTATAGTGACATTTAGAGGTTCGTAGAACATGAATGAATCACCGCTAGAGGGAATATACAATTGATTCCAATAACACAATGGCAGTACGACATAGATACATTGGCAGATCCATCAATGAAGAAATAATTCATCACAAGCTAATTATTTAATTTCTTAAATTAATTATAAATAATATTTGATGGTCTAGCACTTTGGTTTTAATGTTTTATAATTTTCTATATTATTTGATTCAATTCGATTGATCATGACACTTATCATTTTGTAAATATTGGATTAATACTTAATCATGACAGAAAGACGAGTTGGGCATGCCCCATCTGACACTTCTGCTGCACTCAAAACCTACTAGTGGTATCAAAAGGGTCACATAATTATTTATAATTATTTAAATATCATTTATTTATTTACCCATTTTTTTTTTAGTTTTGAATTCCATTTAAATTGTTTTTTAATCTGAATCATGTGATCTGATATTATTTCTCTTCATTCTCATAAATATAATCTAATCAGTTAATTTTATTAATGAAATGAATTAAAATATATCATCCATAGGTTTTTAGGTGTCTGTGTCGACAACACAAGAGTACACACCATGTAAACCAAAGTTAAATATCACATACCAGTGTTTAATGAACCCTAAATTAATTCTGAATTAATTCAATACATGTATATTTATTAAACATGGTGAATTTAATTACACATCATGTGTTAACTAGGGCATCTTGGCACATTGAGAGCTATAGTACACATCGTATAACTTCTGTACAAGACATGTAATCCTTTAGTCACATACAGGACATGTATCATCTTACCGGGCCTACATGATTGGTGACTGTGTAACTTGGATACCACACACCATGTATCCCATTTACACATTGTGTACTCTAATATATCTTTTGGAATGGTTACACACCAAATACAAGGTCATGTGTTATGGATAGAAGGTGACAATAATACATGATGTGTAGCTCCAATATACACATCGTTTAATTTTACCAAATTATACAGAATTAAAAATTAATTTATTATATTGTCCAAACCTTATAAAAATTTGTTCTATGTGGTCATTAATTTTATAGTACATTTCATATGATTATTTATATATATGTATAATTAATTTATGCATAATGTTCAGATCTTAATATCATGTATAAGTTGTATTACAGTTATTACTCTATGTGAAATGAAGCATAAAAAGCTATGTAAATACCATGTTTTCCTTGTGGTCCTTAAGTTGATAGTACATTCCATGAAATTATGTGATAAGTTGTGTATTCCACATGTCGCAAGAGTAAATTGTATATGAGTATAATACACATTGGGTAGTTCAAAAAACTACTCACCGTGTTTCCTCCAAGGTACATTTTTTGCTCATCGTTAATTTTAAATAAAGTTATTTAATTTGATTACAAGTATGATGTATGATAAACTCAAGAAAATTTGGATGATAATTAAGATAAAATAATTAATTAATTAAAGAAGATAATTAATTTATTTGAGCATGATTTATATTAAATAAGTGCGATTAGAATTGGATGTTAATTTTATCAAATAAAAAATTCATTACATTAATGTGGATGATCATGATCCTAAACTAAATATTTGTATGTGACTGGTTTCTTTTAATTTATTATTAAATTAAATTTTTGTCTGTGGTTTCATCCCTCCTCTTGTTATGTATGGGTCTACGTAACCGTGGCTTCATTTACGTAAACCCCTTAGCCAATTATTTAGTTCCTCTCACCTATATGTGAGTAAAAGCATATTTAATGGATGGAGATCCCAATCTAGTGGAGGTAGTTCAAGTTTAGAGCTGAGGTGAAACAAATCTAGGAGAGATACAAAGGTGGATAGGTGGAAATCTGCAACACAAACCATAAATGGTTCAATGTTTTTTCCCCTAGGTTGATGGTTTTTTTATCATTTATTAGATAAACTAACCATTAGTAAAAGATCATGATCATATTAATTTATTATCTTATTTCTGTCAAGTTTCATGGTTATTTCATTATGTATGTTTTTTCAAGATCATGTGAATTGATAAATTAACAAGCATGCAAGATAGAACTAAAATAATTTGACTTATACATAAAAATTATCTAAGACATGGTTAATCACTTATATAAATCCGCTTAACATTAAAATGAATGTAATAAAGATAATAACTAGTGATTTATGAATAAAATATAAAATATCTCAATTATATATATCAAGTTGATATATCCTTCCACTATTTCAGTTAAAATTGAACCATAGTTCAAAGTGATTGATCTGTCATTGTTGGGGTGCTTTCAATTATTGAGGAATTCTAACTCGAATTTTAGGGTTGAATTAACTTAGTTTACATCAATTGTAGATTTACAATGTACGACTTAGTGTAACAATTAGGAAAAGTTTGAGGAAATCCAATTTCAATATTTTCGGATTTGGGAGTCCACTCAAAAAATCGTGGAACTATGAGTTAATGTAGTTGGTATTTAGAATGCCTACCAAAAACCCATAAAATTTCTTGACTGACTAAATTCAAGGTTATGAGAAGGGGAATATGGATCCATTCCACTATAATTTCCAAGAAATGTGATATTATGAATCCAATCATGAGAGATATTAGGTTTTGATAAAATAGTGGGATGTTAATTAATATAATATTTTTTTTGTCTAAATTTTATTAGATAAAGTACTAAAACTCTACTCATCTTATTTTCTAAGATAGTAATAAAAATGACTTCAAATATATCACTCTAATATATACTTGATAATGATATCCTTCTTATCATCATAAAATTTCTAGAGTTGAAATGGCACTTACACATTATCCTACACCATGAAAGAAAATTATATGTGTTATAAAAACCTATTCTGGAAGCATTTGGTAAAGAGGCTAGTGAGTAATATTTATCTCTTTATGAGAAATAGTTGAATGATTCCACATATATTCAGTGTTTCATGATATCATCTATGACTAATGATCTTATGAAATAACACTAGTACCTGGATTTTTATAGCATGATGTCTCAACTTTAGGATATCTATCAAGAGAAGCAGATACAAGAGAGATATGAGATCTTTAATGATTTTTAAAAAACTAAACTTGAAGATTTGGTGCCAGTCAAGCATCATGTAGTCAATATTATTGGATACATTCCCAGATTATTTTCACATATATCTCATACTTTCCTCACCACCCAAGTCCTTATCTAGTTTTATTGTTAATTATAACATGAGAAATAATGAGAAGAGTATTTCAGAAATTCTTACTCTGTTTCTATAAGTTGTCAAACAGATGGGGAGAGAAAAAGCTATGGTCCTTATGGAGAATAAGAAAAGTAAGAACAAGTTGAATGGGCCTAAGACTCATAAAAATATTAAATCTCCTGATCACCATCCTTCCAAGAAGTGTAAGATCCAAAAACCAGGCAACAAAAAAGAAGCAGTATGTTTTTCAAGTGGCAAGAAAGGCCACTGGAAGTGGAACTGTACCCAGAATCAAGGGGAAGCTAAAGGTACATTCGTTATTGAGTTTAATATTTAAATATCTACACATTGAGTATTATATATAGCTTTTGGTGCTGACATATGTTTCCAAATTTAGGAACCAAGTGTATTCTAAAATATTGTTTTAGGAGAGGTAGATTTTAAAGTAGAAAATGGTGAAATGATGGATACTCTAGCCACTGGAGACTACCACCTTTCATTTCCAATAGGAATGATATCGGTTTCAAGAGATTCTTATTATGTTCCAACTGTTACCAAGAACATAATTTCTACATCCTACCTAGATAAATATGGTTTTATTTTCAAATTTAGAAGAAAATGTTTTTTCTTTTATAAATACAACATATGTTATGGTATGAAACATTTTAATAAATATATTTATGAATTAAATTATAAATACCAAGTATTGGTAATTATAATGAATCATGTTCACATAACTCATATAACACCTACATATGGCATCACTGTCTCGGTCATGTAAAAGAGGAGTTGAAAATATCTTTGAAGATATTTATTTAGAATCTTTTGAGATGAAACCATTTGAAATATATCATTCTTGATTACAAATAAAAATGAACAAACCACTATTCAGTGGATAGGGTGAAAGGGCTATAGGGATTATAGGATTGTTATTCACTATGTGTGTGGACCATTTATAGTAGAACCTAAAGGTGGGTATTCTTAATTTAGAACTTTTACTAAGGAATTGAGTAGATATGGCTATATCTATTTGATGAGGTATAAGTATAAGTCCTTTAATAAATTTAAATAATTCGAGAATGAAGTAGAGAATCAACTTGTAAAGAAGATAAAGAATATTTTATTAGATCGATATGGTGAATATATTAACCAATATTTTATCAACTTTTTATAGTAGCTTTAGATTCTATCTCAACTCACTCAACCTTACACATCACAGTGGAATAGTGTTAGTGAAAGGAGGAACTATATCTTGTTATTAATGGTAAGTTCGATGATGATTCATGTAGATATTCCACTATCATTTTGGTGATATTCATTACAAACTATGGAATATACACTAAACATACCAAAAAACATAAAATGAAATTCCCTTCGAGGTATGGAGTGGAAAGAAACATGTTTTTTCACATAACCATATAAGGAATTGGGATACATTTGGTAAGGCCTTTTTAGGAAAAAAAACTATCACACTGGGGAACAAATTGTATCTTTATATTTCATCTAAAGGAAACAATTTGATACTACCTATAAAACCCCTCAGATAAGAAAGTGTTTGTCGACAGAAAATCTATCATTCTTGAGAGGGAGAAAATCCTAAAAAAGGGTAGTGGGAGAAATATTTACTTTTATGAAATTGATGCTCAAGATACATAAGACTTTGTATAGGAATATATTTCATAGGTCCCCATTAAAGAACTAGTTCTTAAAACACAAGTACTGTATATGAGCACTAGAGAGGTAAGAGAACCAGAGAGAGAAGGTTTTCTAGTCACTAAAGATGGTGACTCATTATTGGTTGACAATGACAAAACTATTTCCTATAAAGAGGTAGTAGAGAGATCAAAAGTTAAAAGATGGAAAAAATCCATGAATTATGAAATGGATTCCATGTATGATAATGAAGTTTAAGTTATGTTTGGTGAACTAGTTGACGTAAATCCCATTGGGTGAAAATGGATATTCAAGATAAAACTGGATAGGGAACATAAATTAAATACCTATAAATAAATACTAGTGATACGCAATGCAATACCCACTAGGAAGTTTCCTAGGAACCTTGTACAATGTTTGCGCGTTGAGAACCTGGATCGCCGCAAGAAAAAAGCAAGTGAATACGGTGTGCGGATTGTAAAAATGATAAGGAAGGGGTAAAGGTCAAGGTAGAATCCAAAGATATCTTGTCTCTAATAACTCTATCCACAAGATGCCAAAAAGTATGACCAATTCTTTGATAAGTCAATAATTAAGCAAGAATTCGAAGGTTGCAAGAAAAACTAACCATAATAACATTAACTTCATTCATGATGTTTCAAGAGAACAAGGGGAGGATATTTATAGCCAAAGAGTGAAACAAAATTATAACTCCTAGTATCCACAAGTCAAAAAGGATAAATTATGACTTTGACAACTTTTTCACTTACCCATGACTTTAGGAGACAAGTAGCACACCCTTTTGAAAAAGTAAAGATAGGTAGCCCACCACCATTTGACTTTGAAGATTCCTTGGTGGGGTGATATTGAAAATTAGTACCACAACTTGGGTTGGATTTTTAAAAGAATATTTGGGCCTTAATTAATGTAATTATAGGCCTAGATGCTTCCCCCAAGAATTGGTGTTGGGCCTCCTCTTGGAAATTTATGATTAACAAATTTAAGGCCTCCTTCATTCTCATGGTCCACTCCCTTGTCATTGGGACATCAATTCCACGCAATGGGTCTTGTACACTTGTGTGATTTCCTCCATCCTCATCAAGACCACCTCCAACCCCAAAATTCCCTTGTGTTCCACGATCCTCATCAACTATCATCTAAATGGTTTAAATGGTGTCATGAAATTTTCTAAGATGAAACATTTTCATCAGTTTCCATGTTTAAATCCATCATAATTCAACTTGTTATAGAATCATACCATGAATATGAAATTTGGAAGATGGATTTCAAAACATCTTTCATTAATGAGAACCTTTAGGAATATGTCTACATAACACAACCATAAGGGTTAATAACTCCAGGTGATTCCAAATTTATATGTAAGGTTTAGAGATCCATTTATGGATTAAAGTAAGCATCTAGGTTATAAACATTCAATTTTATGAAGTTATAAAATAATTTGGTTTTATTAATAATTAATGTGGTCCATGTGTTTACAAGCGGTTTAGTGGGAATGTGGTTGTTATCTAAGTAGTGTATGTTGATGACATATTACTTACTGGAAATGAAATACCAGTCTTACAGTTTGTTAAGGACTGGTTAAACAGGTGTTTATCCATAAAGTAATTTGGTGAAGCAACCTATATTCTGGGGATCAAGAATATTATTGATATATCCAAGAGGCGAATTGTATTAATTCAAAGTACATACATTTATTAGATACTATATAGATTTATTATGGAGTAATACAAGATGGGATTGGTTATAGTGTCACATGGTAAACATATTTCACATAAAATGTTTCCTCAGACACAATAGGAGAAAGAGATAATGGTAAATATATCATAGACTTCATTGATAGGATAAATCATGTATGTCATGTTATGTACTAGACTTGATTTTTCCTATTAATTAAGCATGGTAGGTAGATATCAAGCTGATCCTAGAGAGCAGTATTGTTCTTCTCTTAAGGATATTCTTAAGTATCTGAGAAGAACTAAGGATATGTTCCTAGTGTATGGAGGATATATGGAGCTAGTAATCAAGATTTATATTGATGCTAGTTTTCAAATAGATTATAATGATCTGAAGTTCTTGTTCGGATATGTTTTTTGTCACAATGGAAGAGTTGTGAGCTGAAATATTTCAAAGAAGCTAGTTTTCACTGATTCTACAGTAGAGTCTGAGTATATATCATCTTATGTTGTAACCAAGGAATCCATTTGGATATGAAAAATTTTCCAACATGTTTATGTTGTTACTAGTAGTAAATTCCCTATCACATTTTATTGTGATAATACTATAGCAGTAGATCTTGTAAAAGTGACATGGTTACACTAAGGGAAAAAATAACATACTCTGAAAGGATCACTTCTTGGGGGATATTTTTCAGAGGGATGAAGTTGCAATAAGAAGAGCTTATGTAGAATAAAACATGTTGAAACCCTTAAATAAAGGCCCATTTTATCATAAGAATGAGTATCATGTGAAAGATAGCGAACTGAAGGTTGTTAGCAGTAATATCTAGTGAAAGTGGGATTATATTGCAGTTGGTTACCTATAACCAACTTATATATACTCTATGATAACCTATATTAATTTTTTTGAATTTTAATAAACTCTTTATCACATCATTGTTTTTCTTCTGCATAACATAGTATGTGATAATGTCTTAAGAGTTATTGTCGCACTAAAATGTCATAGAAGTTACCCACTATAATGAGAACCCAAAAGTACCATGACAACATTCTTAAATATATGTACTATAGCTGGATGAAATAATTTGAGGGACTTAAATAATATAGGGTATAAAGGGTGGAGACTCATAGGACTTTGAGGCACCTTCTCATGGTGTAAACCCTTGGTAATATCCTGTGTAGGATATTATGAGAATGATACCAGATAGTATGAAATCCACATTTATATGTGTCATTGTATTTTCTTATCTGTAGATGTGTGTATCGATCCTTAGACTTTAATATTATTAATAATGATTTTTATAAGTTGTGTACTTTGATGTATTTACAAAAATAGTGATGACATATGATTGCGATGAGGTAGGATATATTGGGTGCATCATGAGTAGTATTTCATTGATGAATAATGTGAGAAATTATTTTCCCCTTGTATTATTTAATATAATTTGATATCTTAGGACCTTTGATGGAAATTATATAGCCTAAATAAATCAATGGTCATGGTGTTCTACAGCTAAGTTCAATTTCCATAAAGTCAAAGAAAGACACATTAAGAATATAGGTTAATGACTCCAGCATGCAACCTACATGATAAGATATATTGTGATAAAGGGATTATATTAAATAGTAAGCATATTTATAAGGTATTATTTCATTTTGGAATTAACTTCTTTCTCAATGGGTTCCTTATTGTGTTGCAAGACACTGAACATGGATTTCAGGATGGTTTTCCTAATTTCAATGAGAAAGAGGCCTAGAGGGTTACATGCTAAGTGTGTCCAGAATATTACTTAAATAATAATATTATTTATTATTTAATAATTTTAATAAATATTATCCCCACACATGGTTTAATAATTATTCATTTTTGTTTTTTCGCATATATTTCATCACCAGTTATTCAAGAGAATATTATGTGAGCTGAATATTTAATAATTATTTTTTTCTAATTAGTGATTATAATATTTATATACTTATTGGTGAATAATTCAGTGATATTAATTTACTAAATAAACATTCATTTTTTCATGACATGATAAATATTGTGGATGAATGGTGGACTCGGTTTAATGGTCTGATAAGAAAAAATATATATTTAATATTATTTGAATAAATAATATTTAATTTAATTTACGAGTTTAACACATGTTAAGAAATTCTGTTGTTATTATTATTATTATTATTATTATTATTATTATTATAGACATGGAGTTCCATAGGTATTATGTAAATAATAATGGTATATGTGAAATTATTATTTTCTAACCCTAACAGTATATAAAACCAATTATATAATTTTTTTTAAGATATTCAATTCATTTGTTATGCACAACGAGATCCAAAGTGAATCCTCTAAAATCCCTAGTGAGAACCCTCTCTAAGAATTCTATTAAGAACAAAGAGAGATCATTCTCCACCAACACTCTCAATTCTGTAGATATCAAATAGAACCCTTCCTTGAATAAATTCTCATGGAAATCAAAGGTGAGTGATGTAAGCATTAGGATCTATCATGCTAGAAGTCAGAGATTCCTATAGTGACGTTCAGAGTTTTGTGGAACACAAGTGGATCACTACTGGAGGGAATATACTCTAGATTCCTACAATGCAATGATAGCATGATATAGATACATGTTTATATCCATCAATAGATAAATAATTACTTGCATGATAATTCTTTAATTTCTTAAATGAATTGTAAATAATATGTGATGATTTTGTTCTTTAGTTCATAAATTTTTCTATTGTCTATATTCTTGGATTAAATTCATTTTATTACCATGTTAATCATCATGTAAATATTATAATAATCATTGATTATGCCAAAAATAAGAGTTGAGAATTCCTGATCAGACAAATCCACTATGATAAGAACCTATAAAGGGAAGGGAAATCATCAATCCTATCCCAAATTATTTCCCTACTATCATTACTAGAGAAGATCATGAAAGAACAAGTAGACGATCTTAAGTTACAAAAGAAGATAGAAGCTATGAAAAAAGGAAAGCTTTCTGAGTTCAATATTAATAAATAGGGATTACTGAGGTTTGGTATAAGGATATATATCCCATATAATAAGGATTTAACAAAATAGATGATTAATGATGATCATAAATTTTCATTCTCTATATGTGTTGGAATCTCTAAATTGTATAGAGATCTGTGAGATAATTATTGTTGGGAAAACATGAAAAGGGATATCTCTATTTATACCGCAAGATGTTTGGTATGTCATCAAGAGAAGGTTGAGTGACTACTACCGAAAATAGTGTTGTAACCACTATAAATACCTATATGAATGTGGGACAACATCACTATGAACTTTGTTATTAGACTTATAAAGACATCCAAGAAAAATATTGTAATACAGAAAATCATTGATTAATTAAAAAAGTACACCCATTTTATCATCATATGATAAGATTTATCCCTTGATCAACTTTCTCATATTTATATTCAAGAAGTGGTTGACCTCATGGGGTTCCACTATTAATTGATTCAATCAATGATATAAGATTTACTTTTATGTTCTAGAGGATCCTTCAAAAGGCCATGAATACAAAAGTAAATCTTATCACTGCCTATTATACTCAAACTGATGGGAAATTTGATAGGAATATTCAAGCATTGGAAGACATGTTACATGATAGCTTACTAAATTTTTAAGGAAAGTAGGATCAATATCTTACACTTGTTGAATTATTCTATAATTTTGGTTTTTACTCGATCATTCAAATTTCTCTTTATAAACCCCTCTATTGGAAAGGTGTAGAACTCCAACATGTTAGGATAAATATGGAAAAGGAAAAATGTTTAGACCATAAATTTTAAAAGACGGTATGGATAAAATACATCTGATCCAAAAACATATTAAGGATGCTCATAGTCGATAAAAGAGTTATGATGAAAAGATAGGAAAGGGGTTAGATTTTCCAGTTAGAGATGATGTATTCCTCAAAATATCACCATGGAAATTGGTCATGATGTTCAAAAATAATGGGAAATTAATTTTGAGGTACATTGAACCGTTTGAGATTCTAGAGTGGGTTGCGGTAGTTTCCTATCAGGTAGCACTACCTCCAAATATTTTCAATGTCCAAAACATATTTCATGTTTCCATGTTAAGAAAGTATATGATATACCCAACACATATATTATACAAAAATGGAATGAAATTGAAACATGTTTTATTATATAAAGATTAATTGAATGAGATTATTGATGAAATAGAACAAGTGTTAAAGAACAATACAACCTGACTCATTAAAAGTATTGTGGAAAAATCATAAGTTTTAAGAAGAAACTTGGGAGGCTAAAGAAGTTATGATGGAGAAATAACCCCATTTGTTCTAAGATTGGATGAATATTTTGAGTAAGAAGTTTCTTAAGGGAGGAATGTAATAGCTTAAAAAATATTCTTTATATTATTAAGAACTCTTATTTTACTGTCAATGACTTATTATGAGAACATATAAAGACTATTACATTTAATAAGAACATTACATATCATTAATTAATATTTAATATAACTACTAGAAATAATATGGGAAAATAAAAAATAATAATAAACACAATAATTTAAAATCTGCACAATTAAATTCTCCAATAAAGATCTCTCCTATTAAAACTGTAAAAATAAATAGATTTTTCAACAATATGATAGACATGATAAAGAGAAGTAATGAATATTTGAAAGAAAATTAATGGATACTGAAGTATGAGAATGGTGGATTATATATATTATATAAAAGAAAAAGTGATTATTATGATCTCACCACCACATAACAATTAGTCAATATGATGGTTAGTCAAAATGACCATTAGTCAATATGATCATCGGTCAATATGACCATCAGTCAATATGACCATCGTCCAATATGACCATCAGCCAATATGACCATCGGTCAATATGACCATCAGTCAAAATTACCATTGGTCACTATGACCACTGGGAATTATGACTATTGTAAATAATGTTTCCATTAGAATTATTGTTTATAAGGGGTAATGACAATAGATAATAGATATATAAGGGAGAAACAATGGTCATAGGTAGTAGAATCATGACTTTTGGATCCCATTTATCATAAATTGGGAGGTAGATAGTGTCATTGGGTTTCTTGCATGATAAATCCTAGAAAGAGCTTCAATAAGTTAGACTTGAGAATAATCTACTATGAGAGAAGTTTAAGTTAGTGGAGATCTCCACTAGGACCATCTTAGATGATCCACCCCAAAAAAGTACCACCATCACAAACCTCACCCTTAGGGAGTATGATGGTGTAATAATGGGTTTTGTATCTAGAAATTAATATGATAAAGGTGTAATTTTATTTATATAAATTAAATATTGGTTTCTTAAATTCTAGTTTCATTGTTATTTCATTTAATAAAATACATATAAATATAAAAGGAATATGATAAATAGGCTTTTGAATATCACAAAATAGAAAATATATACACTTTTTTAATAAATTTATGTATTCTAAATAAAATTTATTTTCTTTAAATGTCTTATAAAACACTATTTATTTAAATATTAATGATAATATAATTTTATAATGCCCCATGTATTTTTCATCAGGGTTATAAAGTTGAATATGTCATAAAAATGTAATTTTTTAATAAATAAGTATCTTTATTTAAAAGATAAATTATTTATATTAATAGAATTATTTTGATAAGATAATTATTATATTTGAAATCAACACATCAAAATTATTTTAGGGTGAAATTTTGATAATTTTCTAAAATAGTTTATTTTTTATTGAATAGTAAAAATCTAGTTTTATATTTTCAATATGAATTTTGACTTTGTAAATATGCAATAATGAGTTAATAATTAATAAAAATAAATCCATATATTTTATTTTAAAGAATTCAAATTATTTTCCAAACCTATCAACAACATTCCAAAGTTTAAAACATAAATTAAGGTTTTAAAAACATTATTTTGTCAAAAAAAATACTTTCCCATGCCAAAAGTAATATAAAATATTAAATTGCAAATCTAAAAAACAAATATTTAAAAATAAACCTTATTAGTTTCATAAACCATAGTCCAAAACCAAGGGTAATCAAATGGTTTTCCATTTTACACAACCGATATTTCCAAGGCTTATATTTAAAAAATAATTAACAACCCTCCCACATTTCCTATAAATGTTTAACACTACAAACCGTTTCATTCACTCTCATTCCATTAAATATGAATTTACCCTCATTTACCCTTCTATATCCATTACAAGGAGTTTCTAAGGTTCTGATCAACTCTCCTCAAGCTTTAAGATGATATCCCGCAAGGTAAGGGATTCTCTTCCTATTATTTTTATCCAAGTACTTCCTTTATAGTTAGACTTATAATTTCAAAGTTATTATATTTTCATGAAATTTTGATCATTACATTACTATAATAAATTTTTTCTATTAATTATATAATTCCACTCTCTCTCGTTAATACCCTTCCGTAAACCACTTTGGGTACCTGTTATAATGCATAAATCATCCTTTGATTTTACATGCCTATCTTTTATGTTATGAATACCTAGACCTGTTTTTATTCATGGGTATTCATATATATGTAATTATAACTCATTTATTGAGTATTTACATGTATGAAATCCAAATTCCCTTCTTATGGTTTAAAAATTATGAAAATTTCAAGTCTTTATGAACTTATTTTCACTATGATTTTATATGAAATCCTTTCTTTATTATACAAGGGTTATTGATTAAATGATTTATTATGATCTATGTGGAACACATGAATTAGGAAATATTAAGGGTTCACCCTAATATTTATCTAATTCATTGGGTAAATAATTAATCTCTAGAGATGACATGTTTTATGATACCTTGTTGAATAACTTTGGTAATATGTTTTATGACACCTTGGAATTAAACCTTGGTGATGTACATATAAATGTCACATTTTTATGTTTTAGCCTCATTTACTATTTATGTATCTAATAATTTTGATTATTATTTCATTTTATGCCTCATATTTTATCCATAATTATTTTTCATGTTCCATTTCCTTTGTTTATCCCTTATAAGGATTTATACTCACCCTTTTCAATTCATTTATGTTTCTAGGAAATCAGTTGCAGTGAGTTAAACTAGGATGGAATAATAAAGGAGTATTTCAACATGATTAAATAAATTTTATGTTTTTATTTTCATTATGTACTCCATGTATTATGTATTTATTTTCCATGTCACTAAACCTTAAAAGGTCCTTCAATTTAATTAATGTAATATTTTGTTAAGGAATTATGTTTAAAATGATGTATTAAAAAGGCAGGTTTCCATAATTTGATCATGGAGTGTGTGTGTGTGTGTGTGTGTGTGTGTGTGTCCCCATGAGACCAATTATTTATGTTATTCTCATGTGAATGTGTGATGGATATATAAATTTTGGACAATATGACATGATTATGAACTATCTTATTATTTATTGTGTGTTACGTGTTTAGTTTCTCTATCTCTAAAATTGAGTGACTAGGTTGATCCATACATTCTAGTCACTCCCTTAGAGGTGGATTGTGGGTGATTTTATGGATTACCCCGGATCCATGAGACCGGTTCAACATATGATGTGATGTATTTCCCCAGAGTTGTGATATTAGGTCAATGTGTGGTATGTGGGTTTCCCCAAAGTCGTGAGATTGGGTCGACATGTGGTGTGTGTACATTGCCCAAGAGTTTTGAATTAGTTATATATGAGTATTAACCTTATAGGAGGGCATTATTATCGCTTCAAGGGGGATTTTGATATATGAATGGTTGGCCATGTATGTCATGCCAGTGTATGGCTCTCCCTCTGGTGTGTAGTCGAAGCAGGTAGAGTCGGTCTCCAAGGATCTGACATATGTGTATATATGTATGATTACTTGATTATTTATTAATTAATTTCTTTACCTAATTTATACACACATGTATTATGACTTATAATAGCAAAACATGGTGATACCCCACTGATTTTATGCTCAAACTCTGAATAGGAATCTCTGTGTGCGTGCAGAACTTATTGTTTCTTTTTAGGTCAGATAAATGGATGTGCAGTGGTTCGAACTAGCATAGCTAAACAATTATATTGAGGCTTGGATTGGGTTGAGACTCGGTCATGGTTTAGATCCTCTTGTATATATTTTTTTAATCCATTCTATTTTTTACTAATGATTGGCCCAACAGGAGATCAATTGTATGTTTTACATTACAACTTTATTTATGATATAACATTGTTTTATTTTTATACCACATGATATAGTGCCTATTGTGATGTTACTATTTATTTATTTCCACTATATTAATACTTTGGTATGATTTCATAGTCTCCCCTACTATTTGGAAGAGGTCCTCACCACTAGTCGCCAGCCTATAGCTTACGGGGAGGCACTCTTAGGGCTATAAGGGATGCTAGATAGACTCAATGATTAATTTGGGGAATCAAATTCATTTAGTGGGTATAATATATGGTGTCATAAGGTTTTTACTAATCATAAAGATTTGAATTCTTACTTCTTATTTAATTAATTTTATTATCATTTTATCAACTACATTTAAGTTAATTTTATTATTATTTTTATCAACTAATTATTTAGTCAATGTTCACAAAGATCATGAAGTGGTGACTTTATCAATAACTTGTTTTTCTATAATAATTTTGGGGACTTTATATACACTAATTTCTTATAGAAAATTTAGATCTTGGTGAATGCTTCGACAAGGATGATTCACTTAGGTAATGCTTGTTCTCTAAATATATTTTTTTTTCCTGATTTGATTTTTTATATTGGATAGTGATGAAATACATTCCCTTTTAGGTTTAGGGCCTTTCAAAAACATATTTTTGATATTAATTTTTGTTTAATAGATATTAAAACATATTATTTACATCATTTATGAATCAACAACACATCAATATGACACAGGGTGTTCCCAGTATCACCCAAAGTGTATGTTTTCAATTTAAAAGTGACATTTTAGCTTAAAACATGTGTCACTCACTAAAAACAAATAAAACCCACTAATATTTTTTTAATAATTTATTAAAAATATACATAAGTCATTTTTTATTTTTAAGAATCAACCTATCCCCAGTCGGACACATAGTGTGGATGATATGACTAAAAGTTCATGTTTTTATTTAAATTCAATATTTTAGTTCAAAACACATATCACATACTCAAAATTAATAAAAAAAATCCTAATAATTTATTAAAATGATCCATAAGTTATTTTTTATTTGTATGAATCAACCACACATCAATCCAACACATGGTTCACTCGATACAACTCAAAGTGATTGTTTTCTATTTAAAAGTGAAATTTTAGTTTAAAACATGTCTCACTCACTAAAAATAGAGAAAATAAACTTGGATTATCTTGATAAAAAATGTAAAAGATCCATAATTCATTTTTTATGTTTAATGATTAACCTCACATCATTCTAACATACAGTGGGGCTGATATGACTAAAAGTAAGTGTTTTTATTTAAAATCGATATTTTAGTTCAAAACACACATCACATAATAAAAGATGAGAAAACATGATCATATTTTTTTGATACTTTATTAAAATTATCCATAAGTCATTTTTGATGTGTAAAAATCAATCTCACGTCAATCTGACACAAGTTGTTTTTAGTATGACTCAATGTGTTCATTTTTAGTATAAAAGTAACATTTTAGTTAAAAATGTGCATCACTCATTGAAAACCAATAAAATCCATTGAAATTTTATTTATAATTTAGGGTAAAATACAAAATATATTTTGGATTTTTAAAAATAAACCTCACATAAATAGGACACATTGCCTATATCATATGAATCAAATTGCATGTTTTCATTTTAAAAGTTACATTTTAGTTCAAAACATGTGTCACTCACTAAAAAGTGACATAACCCACTATTATTTTATTTATACATTAATAAAAATATCCATGAGTCATTTTTTATGTTTATTAATCAACCACATGTCAATATAACACATGGTGTTCCCAGTATGACTTAAAGTGTGTGTTTTAGTTTAAAAGTGACATTTTAGTTCAATGAATACATCACATACTCAAAATTGTGAAAATGTTCTTAGATTGTCTTGATACATTAGGAAATGATCCATAAGTCATTTTTTATTTGTATTAATCAACTACACATCAATCTGACAAATGATGTTCCCAGTACGATTCAAAGTGAATGTTTTCATTTTAAAAGTGACATTTTTGTTTCATGTGTCACTCACTAAAAATAAAGAAAAACTACTTCAATTATCTTGATACTTTAGGAAAAAATCCATAAGTCATTTTTTATGATTAAGAATTAACCTAAATTTAGACTGACACATGGGGTGGTAGATATAACCGTAAGTGTTTTTTGTTTAAAAATGAAATTTAAGATCAAAACACACATCAAATATTCAAAACCAAGAAAAAAACTCATATTGTCATGATAATTTAGAAAAATGATATATAAATCATTTGTTATGTGCATGAATCAACCAAATTTCAATCTAACGTATTATAGAGACTATATCCTTTTACATATAACATTACATGATTTTAAGCATAATCATATATCAGAGTAAAAGATAAGGATTGTAAAGTATAGTGTCTTTGAAGACTAGGTACATACGACTAAAAACATGGAACTAAATAAACACTTATATATTTCATATTAGTAGAGGGATTATAAATTCCATTGTTCTCATACATCTAAATAGGATAACCTAGGGATAACATGAACAAAGGGATAATCTAAAAATCCCAGTAAGGGAGTATACATAAGAATAAGGCTTTAGAACATGGGTTAGAAGGCATGACATAATCATAACAAAAGAATGGAACATATGGAATCATAACATATAAACATGAGATCATTTAAAGATGGAATCACAGTAATGTGTAAGAAATATAAAATGTGAATTTAGTATAAGACAAGGCTAACCACCAAGACCGTTTCACATGGTAGCAAAAGTCAAGGATAACCTCCAAGACCATCGCACATGGTAGCACTAGCCAAGGCTAACCGCCAAGAACGTCACACATAACATCTCATGAGACTAAACTTTACCAAAGAATTGGAGAAATATCTAGGAGCACCCATATAAAAATTTTCATGGATATGTTTTCCACATAAAGAATCATATGAAACCAATCATACATAAACATAAGGGAACCCATGGAAAGAAATGGGTATCACAATCATGTCATAAATCATAATAAATGGGTGTATCATACAAGTGTCCATGAAAGAAAGGAATTAAATCATAAATGGACATTAATAAGGTAAAAATTAATATACCAGGATAATTTATGTCAAACAGAAGTGACAATTTGTAAAAAATGTATTTAAGAAACTTTATAATTAAAACATTTTAGTGCGGTTTTAAGGAAAATAATAAAGAGCATTTAAAATAGAAAATGGAATATTTTATAGAAAACTAGAATTGAACCAAGAATTTTTTCATAATAAAAAACTGATTTTATAAATACAATGGTGTCTTAAAATATAATATAGGGTTCACTTGAAATCAGGTAAGAATTCAGGAAATTCCCTTAAAACAGGTTTACTTGTCGGGAAGTATTGAGGAGGGAATCACTTAAAAACATGTATACCCCGAAAGAGAATGTTGAAAGTGTGTTGATAAATTAATTTTTTACATTTAAAAATAATTAAGAATATTAAAATAAATAGATAAGATAACTTCATTTTGGTAGAACCAAAGATAAGAACCTGATGGAATAAAGGAGGTTCGAGTAGAATTCCTTGCGAATTATCAGCATGGTATCAGGTGTAACTAAGAGGGATTAATGAGAGAGAAAATGGGTTTATCATCACTTTTACATCATGAGGGAAGTATGTGGTAGGTTTTAAATCATACCATATCATTATTTATTACACATAAAATTTCATAAGATAGAGGACATTCTTGAATAAAAGTGAAATAGAGAGGATCCCTTACCTTAAGTCTGAAGGTCTTCTTCCATTGATCTTAATGAACTGAATAATAAAATTAGGTTCAATAATTAATAATTAAAGAAACTATTATATATTTAAAATATTTATTATAACATTTATAAGTTAATTCATTACCTTTTTGATTGGTTATGAGGTTTAATTTTATTGTTCAGTTCCGTTTGTTTTCTTGGTTATTTTATGATCTGTTAACTTATTTTCAAGAATGGAGAATCATGTAAAATGGAGATGGTTTCCCAGAATTGGAGTTATATTATATTATTAAAAATACATAAGTCATATGGTTGTAAATTTAATTTTTTTCCATTAATTTAATATTAATCATTATGTAAAACTTTAGTTATAACCTTTTGGGTTAATTGCCGGTTTTTTGCCACAAAGAACATGTTTTGTTTTATAAATAAAAACCATGCGTACAAAAGGATTCCAGAACCATAGATGAGAAATAATACATATATTATGGTATGATTCAACCAAAAAAATGTTTTCATGTCTATAATTAAATACGGTAATGGAAATTAAAAACCCATCATCCTTGAATGTGGTAATTTAACACATCTAGGGTGGTGTCTTTACAACTAAAATAAAAGAAGGGTAAAGGAGATATGATAATAAATTATTCCATTTTCATAAAAAAAAATCCAGTAAATTTAAGGTAATGGTTTTTTCATAACATTTGGATGACTATATGTAAGGATAGAAAAGTAAAGAAATGAAGTTGAAAAGAAAGTAAAAGAATTGAAAAGAGGAATTTACCTCTTCAATCAATCTTTCTTGAGAGCCTCTTAAGGGGAGAGGATTTGGTATCTTGAGGATACCAAGGGATGTTGGACGTGGGGGAGGATATTGGGGAGATATTTTGGAAGAATTTATGGAAGGAACAGGGCTTGAGATGAGTGAAGAGACGAGGGGAGTGTGTGTGGTTTTTATAGTGGAGGGGATGAGGGCTTTCTTAATATTTTAATCATTAGTTTATTATTTTTCATAAGACAAGAAATAGTGATGATTACATGACCAATAATAGTAATAAGTGCATGTGAGTAAGATATTTGAGTGCTTATATCACTTATGATGCCAGTAATAGTGGATTTAAATTATAATATATTTATACAGTAAATTAATGTATTTTACTATTCACTAAAAATTCAAGTATTTCAAAAAAAAATCCAAAAATTCACCCTAACCATTTTTCTATGTGTAGAATCCAAAAATGAACTTCATTTTTTAAAAATAATTTAATAAATATGAATAATTTAATATTTAATTAAATCATAATTTACTTGAAAAATATCGATTTTAAAACTATAACTGATTTTATAATGCTTTCAAAAATTACATAAGGTCTTATCAAATTATCTTAAAACAAGAATACATGAAATTTTTAATTTATGAACACCTTTTAAGAAAATACAATATCTTTTAAATTAATTATTAATTTATATATGACTTTCAAATATATTAATACTTTTACTATGGTCATATTATCACTTATAAGATGCCTAAATTTCATTTATACATTTAAGGGTGTGGTTACTATTATTTTGGTTGATTTACTATTCATAAGGGTCATATTACTATTCATAAGGGTAACATAACGAGTTTTTTTATACATTTTTAAAAAATATATTTTACAAAAAACGGTTAGGGCAGAAATTTTTTTCAAAATGCGCCTTAAAGCCGGCATCCCGAATGCCACCTTTACATTCCGGGTGAAAGGCATCATCGCAGATGCCGCCTTTCCACTGTGGGTGAAAGGCGGCATCCACAATGCCGCCTTTATCCTAAAAAAAATTCTGAAAATTTTTATTTTTATTTTATTTTATTTTTTGTTTTGTTTATATATATATATATATATAAACAAAACAAAAAATTTCAGCAGAATTTATCCGCTATTTTAAATCCAGCAGTACTGCCATTACAGTAGTCTGGATTCTGAAAAACCACTCACTCAGAGCTCCCTTTTATAAGAGAGCCTACCTAGAAAATCATTCTGCATTTCTGATGTGGGATTCTGGTTCTCCATTTCCTGCACAGAACATTCTGCATTTTTGATGTGGGATTTTGTTTCAAGTACTCGACTTTGAAAGACTATAAAATATAAACTATAAGACTAATATAAATGAAACTTAATAAAGGTATTAAACATATAACAAATAGTTGACAAGAAAAATAATTTCTTAAAAAATTTTGATAGAAAATAATATATAATCTTTCAAAACCGGGTACTTGAAACTAAAAAATGTTTCAAGTATGTGAACTTAGAAGCCTATAAAATATAAAATACAAGACCAATATAAATGAAACTTAATACATGGATTAAAAATATAACAAATAGTTGAAAATAAAAATAATTTTGTAAAAAATGTTGATAGAAAATAATTTATAAGCTTTCAAAACCACTTATTTGAAACTAAAAAATGTTTCAAGTGCGTGACTTTGAAATACAATAAAATATAAACTATAAGGCCGATATAAATGAAATTTTAAACATTGATTAAAAATATAATAAATTGTTGAAAACAAAAATAATTTCCTCAAAAATGTTGATGAAAAATAATCTATAACCTTTCAAAACCGCCTACTTGAAACTTAAAAATGTTTCAAGTATGTGAATTTGAAAGACTATAAAATATAAACTATAAAACAAATATAAATGAAACTTTAAACATTGATTAAAAATGTGATAAATAGTTTAAAATAAAAATAATTTTGTAAAAAATGTTGATGAAAAGTAATTTATAAGCTTTCAAAACCGCTTATTTGAAACTAAAAAATGTTTCAAGTACGTGACTTTGAAATACAATAAAATATAAACTATAAGACTAATATAAATGAAATTTTAAACATTGATTAAAAATATAATAAATAGTTGCAAACAAAAATAATTTCCTCAAAAATGTTGATGAAAAATAATCTATAACCTTTCAAAACCACCTACTTGAAACTTAAAAATGTTTCAAGTACGTGAATTTGAAAGTCTATAAAATATAAACTATAAAACGAATATAAATGAAACGTTAAACATTGATTAAACATATAATAAATAGTTGAAAATAAAAAGAATTTTGTAAAAAATGTTGATGAAACGTAATTTATAAGCTTTTAAAACTGCTTATTTGAAACTTAAAAATGTTTCAAGTACATGACTTTGAAATACAACAAAATATAAACTATAAGACCAATATAAATAAAATTTTAAACATGGATTAAAAATATAATAAATAGTTGAAAACAAAAAGAATTTCCTCAAAAGTGTTGATGAAAAATAATCTATAACCTTTCAAAACCCCCTACTTGAAACTTAAAAATGTTTCAAGTACGTGAATTTGAAAGACTATAAAATATAAACTATAAAATGAATATAATTTAAACTTTAAACATTGATTAAACATATAATAAATAAATGAAAACAAAAAGAATTTCCAAAAAATGTTGATGAAAATTAATTTATAAGCTTTCAAAAATGCTTACTTGAAACTAAAAAATGTTTCAAGTACGTGAATTCGAAATACTATAAAATATAAAATATAACACCAATAAAAATGAAACATAACAAATATTGATTAATCATATAAGAAATAATTGAAAACAAAAGGAATTTCCTAAAAATGTTGATGAAAAATAATTTATAAACTTTCAAAACCGCCTACTTGAAACTAAAAAATGTTTCAAGTACGTGAATTTGAAAGACTACAAAATATAAACTATTAAACGAATATAGTTGAAACTTTAAACATTGATTAAAAATATAATAAATAGTTGAAAACAAAAATAATTTCCAAAGAAATATTGATGATAAGTAATTTATAAGCTTTCAAAACTGCTTACTTGAAACTAAAAAATGTTTCAAGTACGTGAATTCAAAAGTCTATAAAATATAAAATATAACACCAATATAAATGAAACATAAAAAATATTGATTAAACATATAAGAAATAATTGAAAAAAAAGTAATTTCCTAAAAAATGTTGATGAATAATAATTTATAATCTTTCAAAACCGCCTACTTGAAACTAAAAAATGTTTCAAGTACATGACTTTGAAAGGCCATAAAACATAAAATAGAAGACTAAAAATGTTTCAAGTACGTGACTTTGAAATTGGAAACGTTACTCATGCGTACATAAGACCTACAATCTCCACGATTGTAACATAGTTCATTTTTTTGAACTATATGAAATGGTTTAATTTAAAAGTATAATTTATTTATAAAAATGATAATAATAAAATTACTATTATTCTTTATATGGTTTATTAAATACATTTATAACCATATTCCAATTACCTTAGTCATTTTGAACTTATGAAACTAATGTCATCAAAATATCCAAAGTGAATTTTAATAATTAAGTAATTGTTTATAAAATTATACTAAGTGATATAAACATAATAATGAACATGAATATGGTTAATAAGAAAGTATAAAACAAACATAATTTTATTATTATGGAATATAAAGAACATATTTGACGTGTCAAAATCAAGGTAAGGGACTCTTTAACTAAAAAACCTTGATTTAAACTACACTGGATATTACCAAGGGTGTATACCATGAGAAGTTGCCTCAAATCTCTACCCCTAATAGCATGTATATTATTTTGTAGGTGTATGCATTCTTAAAAGACTTAATTTGTGTTTTGATTTGTATTTTTTAATAATGGTGGTTGTTTATTTATTTACATATGAGACCAATTCATGATTTATTTTATTTGGATAGAAAATCATTATTTAGCATCACTCAAATACTTTAGAGTTTGTCACCACCCTTTGAAAATAGCAGAGTATGTATAGAGTTATCATTAAATATATCATGTTAAAAAATATATTATATATATATATAATGATAACATTACTTACATATGTTCTCTTAATATTTATAACACATGATTAAAAAATATTAGTGTTTTTATCGATGTAAACACATAACATATGTTTAATAAAGTAAAAATAGCACATACTATATGATATAAACACATGTGTCAAGCCTAAAAAATATCAAATAATATGACAAAATATATATCATATAACTATAATAAAACCTGATTTATAGAGTTAGATTTGCGGATAGATAAAAAAAATTCAATCACGTCAAAAATTCGAGTTCATTATTAACAGTCCTATCAAAACAAGATTTTATCTATACATCCGAGTTAAGAATATATACAGTCATCATGAAAATGACAATTATATAACTATTAATTGTATAATAATTAGTTAGTTAATTAGTAATTATTAATAATTAATTATATTATAATTAATTAGTTAATTAGTAATATAATTATTTAATTAGTAATATAATTATTAATTATTTAATTATTAATTAGTTACTCAGTAATATAATTATTAATTATATAAAAATTAATTAGTTAATTAGTAATATAATTATTAATTATATAATTTGTAGTCATTTAATCAGTAATTATTAATCATTAATTATATAACAATTAATTATTTAATTAGAAATATAATTATTAAATATATAAATAGTTAACTAGTTATTTTTTTGAGAAAAATAGAGTCGATGCTCTTTTTATAATTAGTTAATTAGTAATATAATTATAAATTATAATTATTCATAATAATTATTAATTAGTATTTATTAAAAATTATTATATAATAATTAATTAGTTAATTGGTAATATAATAATTAATTATATAATAGCTAATTAGTTAATTAGTAATATAGTTATAAATTATAATTTTTCATTATAATTGTTAAATTGTAATTATTAAAAGTAATTATATTGCTAATTAATTTGTTAATTATTATATACCTAATTATTAATAATTACTAATTAACTAATTAATTATTATATAATTAATTATTAATAATATTAATTTAATACTTTAATAATTTATTATATGTTTAATACATGTGTTAACTTTAAATTATATCGGTTTTATAGTTTATATTTTATAGTATTTCAAAGCGACATACTTGAATCATTTTTATGTTTCAAGTAGGTGGTTTTGAAAGCTTATAAATTATTTTTCATGAACATTTTTTACGAAATTATTTTTATTTTCAACTATTTGTTATATGTTTAATCCATTTTTTAAGTTTCATTTATATCGGTCTTATATTTTATATTTTATTGTATTTCAAAGTCACGTACTTGAAACATTTTTTAGTTTCAAGTATGCAGTTTTGAAAGCTTATATATTATTTTCTATCAACATTTTTTACGAAAATTTTTATCTTTTTAACTATTTGTTATATTTTTAATCCATGTATCAAGTTTCCTTTATATTGTTCTTATAGTTTATATTTTATAGTCTTTCAAAGTCGAGTACTTGAAACAGAATCTCACATCAGAAATGCAGAATGTTCTGCGTAGGAAATGGAAAACCAGAATCTCACATCGGAAATGCAGAATGATTTTCAGGGTAAGCTCTCTTATAAAAGGGAGCTCTGGGTAAGAAGTTCTTTCAGAATCCAGACTGCTGTAATGGCAGTACTGCTGGATTTAAAATAGCGGATAAATTCTGCTGAATTGTTTTGTATTGTTTATATATATATATAAACAAAACAAAATTCAAAAAAAAATTAGGGGAAAGGGGGCATCGCGGATGCCGCCTTTCACCTGTAGTGCAAAGGCGGCATCTGCGATGCCGCCTTTTCCCGGAAGGCAAAGGTGGGATCCGGGATGCCGCCTTTCAGGTGCATTTTGAAAAGAAATTCCACCCTAACTGTTTTTTGTAAAATATTTTTAAAAAAATGTATTAAAAAAACTCGTAACATTACTATTCATAAGGTTTAGTTACTATTCACCAAAAATTAAGTTTGTTCCATAAGACCCCAAAAAAACATCTTAAATGAAACCGTGTATGTCAGATTTTCAAAATTCAAAACATAGAAGTGTCAAAATTACGTTTAAAGGCCACATATTACTTAATAGTTCATTTTGTTGTGATTTAATGTGATTATATTACATAATCATAAGAAGGTATTTTCCATTGATAAAACATTGGGTTGTTACAGTATTACCCCTTCTGAAATTTCTCACTTAAAATTTCTTTTTTTACATTCTAATCCATAAACAAGTGCTGGTACTTCTCCTTCATTGCCTCCTCCAGTTCCCATGTTGCCTCTTCATACTTATGGTTCCACATTATTACTTTGACCAGGTGAGTAGTATTATTACATATAACTTTATCTCTATGATCCAATATCTTCAATGGATTCTCCTCATATGAAAGATCATTCACCAATTTTACCACCTCTTAAGAGAGTACATGTGAAGGATCTAGTATCTACTTCCTTAAGAGGTATACATGGAGTACATCGTGTTCTTTTGACACGATAGGTGGAAGTTCCAATCGATAGGCCACAGATCCAACTCGAACAAGGAACTTGAATAGGCCTACGTTCCTGGGACTTAAAATTCCTTTCTTTCCAAATCTCATGACCTTATTCAATGAATAAATGAGGAGAAATACCATGTCTCCAACTTTTAACTCAAGGTCTCTTCGATGATTGTCTTCATAACTCTATTGTCAACTTTGGGCTACTTTAATGTGTTGCTGAACAGTTTTCACCTTCTCCACCATTTCTTCGACCATTTCAGGTCTTAGCTGCTTATGCTCGCCAACTTCATCCCAACATGTCATTGTTCTTCACCTTTTCCCATAAAGGGATTTATATAGTTCCATTTAGATTATTGAGTGGAAACTATTGTTGTAGGAGAATTCAACAAGTGGAATATGTAGGTCCCACCCTCCTTTGAATTCCATAGAACACATTCCCAATATATCTTCAAGTTTTTAAATAGTTTGCTCTGATTTTCCATCAGTTTGAGGATGATAGGCCATACTGAAGTTCAGTTCAGTGCTTAGAGCATGTTGGAGACTTTTTCAGAACTTCGAGGTGAATCTCAGATCTCGATTGGATACAATATATATTGGTACTCCATGCAGACATACCACTTATTTGATATATATTTGTGTAAGTTGATCCAATGATAATTCCTCTCAAATAATAATAAATTGAGATGTCTTTGTAAGATTATCCACAATGACCCACATAGAATTGTTTCCTATGGATTTCCTTGGAAGTAAAATGAAAAATTCCATGGTAGTGTTCTCCTATTTTCTTGTTGGTATGTGTAGTGGTTGCAACATCCCCTTAGAATTTCTCCTTTCATCCTTCACTTGTTGACATACCTAGAACTTTGATGTATATTTAGAAATCTTCTTCTTCATACTGTCCCACAAAAAGTTCTCTCGGAGATCTCGATACATGTTTGTGCTCCCTTGGTGAATAGAGAAGGTTGATCTATGTGCATCATTCAAAGGATATTTCTTTATCTCTGGATTGGATGGTACAAATAATCATGACACAAATATTACAACTCCTTCCTCATCAATCTTGAACTCTGAGGATTTTCCATTTCTAACAACTTCCACCCTTTTCATAATTTCCACATATTTTTTGTGATCATCCTTTATTTTATCCATGAGGGATGGTTGAGTAATAATTTGAGAAAGGATTGAATATTTTCCTCCATTAATGATTCTCATGTCCATCCTCTGCAAATATAAAAAGATTTGATCCTTTTCAATTCTCATCATTGATAAGGATGAAGGATCCTTTCTACTTAGATCATCTGCTACCTTATTTTCCTTATCAGGATAGTAGTAGATTGAGTAGTCATAATCCTTGAGGAGATCTAAACATCTCTGTTGGAACATATTAATCACCTTATATGTGAATATATATTTGAGGATTTTGTGATCAGTATATATATCACACTTCTCCCCATAGAGGTAATTCCACTAGATTTTTAATGCAAAGATCATAGCTACCAACTCCAGATCATATGTGGTATAGTTTTTCTCATGGATTTTCAACTACCTTGATGTATAGGCTATCACTTTGTCATTTTGCCTCAGATTCCACCAAAGGGGGAATTATAATATTTTCAAGAACAACATTCCCATAAACATTAACATTAAATACAATACTCATAGAAGTTTTCCCAAGTGATATAATATCATTTTAGGTGGGGAGTCAAAGTTCTTTGAAAACATGAAAGATATACTAATAAGACAAAAATTTAAATACATTATGACATACACTACTTTGAATTAGTCGTTACATGTTATTTATTCATCATTTTCCACCTTAGCATAGGACCTTCAGTGCTCCCTTGATCATGTATATTGTTGATGCTCATCAAGATTCTCAACACTTACAATAGAGCATCATCTTGGATAATGTCAAACTTATCCACATTTATGACATAGAACTGTGTATGATTCCTTAGATAGGGAATTGTTTCCAATCATCGTGTTATTCATTTTTTCTTGGCAATTGGATACTTTATACCCTATCCTCCCACACCTAAAACATCTCCCAGTCCCTTTGTGACATTTCCCTTGGTGCCTCCTTCCACAGTTGTTGCACAATGGAAATTAGGTCTTCTTTCCCTTATCACCTTTATCAAATAGACCTTCATGAGATTTCATCTTCCCATTCCTTGACTCCCTTGTGAATTCAACCAAGTACCAATTTTTAATCATGATTTTTGATAGCTGGTTTGGCATAATCACAATATATCCTTCTTGAGCTCTCGTCAGATGAGGGATCTCATTTTGGAAGTCATCACATTGTCTTTCACATCAATTGTTAACCTGATTCATCCCATTACCCACCATTTGAAAGAATAAAAAAATTGGGGATGAGTATCACATAATAGAGAAACCAATGTCATTAATGGGATAAATTATAAATTACACTTATCTCTTTAATTTATGTATTTTTAGGCCTCATTATATGTTATACATGATCTATCTCCTAATGTATATTCTTATGGGATATTTTTTTGTTCCATTAATTGTGGTTCGTAATGATCTTATGAATTTACCAAATCATGTCCCCTAGGAGTGTTAAACCAAGAGTGCAGCAAGGCTCGTTGTTGTGCACTAGTTCCCATTCGAGTCTAGCTCAAAGAGGTGTTTTGGGGTTTTACCCCTATAAACATCTGTGTTAGATCCAACTATAACTATTTGTATCCAGACAGGGATATATTTTCTTAATAAACCACTAACTCTATACTTACAAAAACTTAAGTGTGTTTTCTTATACTTTGTCTCATCCTTAAGCTTCTTCCTGAAGTGCCCTATTCCCAATCTTCAAAAATAAATAGACAATCCTATGATACCAACTATAGAAACCCTAGACTTTTTTATATAACATTACATGGTTTTAAGCATAATCGTACATTAGAGTACAAGCCAGGGATCATAAAGTCTAGTGTATTTTAAGACTTGGTACATAATACTGAAAACATGGAACTAAATAAATACTTCTATATTTAATCTTCATAGAGGGCTCCTAACTTCCATTTTTCTCATACATATGCATAGTATAACCTAGGGATAACATGAACAAAGGTATGATCTAAAAAGACCAGTAAGGGAGTATACATAAGAATAAGGCTTTATCACATGGGTTAGAAGGCATTACATAATGATAACAAAAGCATGGAACATATGGAATCATAACATTTAAACATGGGATCATATAAACATGGAATCATAGTAATGTGGTAGAAACATAAAACGTAAATTTACTACGAGTCAAGTCTAACCACCAATACCATTTCACATGGTATCACAAGTTAAGGCTAACCACCAAGACTGTCACACATGGTAGCACAAGCCAAGGCTAACCGCCAAGACCGTCGCACATAACGTCTCATGAGACTCAACTTTACCCAATGAATTGGAGTTCTATCTGAGCACACACATCAAAAAAATTTCATGAATATTTTTTCCACATAAATAATCATACAAAATCAATCATACATAAACATAAGAGTACCCATGAAAAGAAATGGGTATCACAATCATGTCATAAAGCATAATAAATGGGTATATTATACAATTGTCCATGAAAGAAAGGAATTAAATCATACAAGAAAATTGAAAAGGAAAAAATTCTTATATCATGATAGGTGATCTAAAATATAAGTTATAACTTGTAAAAAAAGTATTTAAGAAACTTTAGAATTAAAACATTTTAGTGCGGCTTTATGGAAAATACTAAAGGGAATTTAAAATAGATTAGGTAATAATATTTTATAAAACACCAGAAGTTAACCAATAAGGATTTCATAATAAAAATACTAATTTTATAAATACAATGGTGGCTTAAAACATAATATAGGCTTCACTTTAAATCGATTAAGAATTCAGGAAATTCTCTTAAAACATGTTTGCTTATCGGGAAATATTGGGGAGGGAATCACTTAAAAACATGTATATCCCCAAAAGAGAATGATTAAAGGTTATTGGTAAAAGATTTTTTTACATGTAAACATAATTTATAATATTCACATAAATAGATAAGATAACTTCATTTTGGTATAATAAAATATAAGGCAACCCGAAGGAATAAATGAGGTTTAGGTAGAATTCCTTATGGAATATCGGCATGGTGTCAGGTGTACCTAAGAAGGATTACTGAGAGATTAAAGGGGTTTATCATCACTTATACATCATTAGGGTAGTATTTGTGAGGTGAGAAATCATACCCCATCATTATTTATTACACATAAAATGGCATCACATAGAGGACATTCTTGAATAAAAGTGAAATAGATAGGATCCCTTACCTTAAGCCTGAAGGTGTTTTTCCCTTGATCTTAATGACCTGAATAATAAAATTAGGTTTGTTAATTAATAATTAAATAACATATTATATATGTATAAGATTTATTATAACCTTTTCAAGTTTATTCATTACCTTTATGATTGGTTATGAGGTTCAATTTTATTATTTGGGTCCGTTTGTTTACTTGGTTTTTTTATGATCGGTTAACTTATTTTCATGAATGGAGAATCATGTAAAATGGGGACGGTTTTCTTGAATTAGAGTTATATTATATTATTGAACATACATAAGTTTACATGGTTTTAAATTTCATTTGGTTACTTTAAGTGAAGATTAATCATTATGTAAAACGTTAGTGATAACCTTTTGGGTTAATTGGCGGTTTTGGGCCACAAAGAACATGTTTTGTTTTATAAATCAAAAACAGGGGTACAAAAGGATTCTAGAACCATAAATGATAAATAATAAAAATATTTTGGTCTGTTTCAACCATGAAAATGGTTTCATGACCATAAATGAAGACGATAATGGAAATTGAAAACCCATCGTCATTGAATGTGGTAATTTAACACTTCTCAGATGGTGTCTTTACCAATAAAATAAAAGAAGGATAAAGAAAAGCTGATAATAAATTAATCCATTATTATAACAAATTAAATTAAATTTAAGGTACAAGATTTTTCATAAAATTTGGATGCGGAGAGGTAAGGATAGAAAATAAAACAAATGAACTTGAAAAAAAAAGTAAAAGAATTGAAAAGAGGAATTTACCTCTTGAATTAATCTTTCTTGAGAGCCTCCTAAGGGGAGAGGATTTGGTCTTTTGAGGAGACCAAGGTCTGTTGGAAGTGGTGGAGGAGCTTGGGGAGATATTTTTGCAGAATTTAGGGAAGGAACAAGGCTTGAGATGAGTTAATAGAAGAGGGGAGTGTGGGTGTTTTTTATAGTGGAGGGGAGGAGGATTTTCTTAATATTTTAATCATTAGTTTATTATTTTTTCATAAGACAAGAAATAGTGATAGTTCCATGACCAAGAATAGTAATAAGTACATGTGAGTTCTATATTTGGGTTCTTACATCACTTATGATTTTTGGAATAGTGTATTTAACTTATAATGTATTTATACGGTAAATTAATGGATTTTACTATTTACTAAAAATTCAAGTATTTCAGAAAAATTAAAAAAATTCACCCTAAATATTTTTCAATGTGTAGAATACAAAAATAAACTCCATTTTTGAAAAATAATGTTCTAAATATTATTAATTTAATTTTTAATTAAAATCATAATTTCTTGAAAAATACTGATTTCAAAACTATAACTGATTTTATAATGCTTTCAAAAATTACATAAGGTGTTATAAAATTATATTAAAAATAGAAGACATAAAAATTTTAATTTATGAACACCTTTTAGGAAAATAAATTTACTTTTAAATTAATTAATTATTTATTTATGACTTACAAAAATACCAATACTTTTACTATGGTCATATTTATCACTTAAAAGATACCTAAATTTTATATATACATTCAAGGGTGAGGTTACTATTCTTTTGGTCGATTTAATATTCATAAGGGTCATATTAATATTCATAAGGGTAAAATTTCTATTCATAAGGGTTGGTTAATATTCACCAAAAAATAAGTTTGTTCCATCATACCCCAAAAAACATCCTGAACGCAACTGTCTATGTCAGATTTTCAAAATTCAATACCCAAAAGTGTCAAAATTATGTTTAAATGTCACGTATTACATAGTAGTTCATTCTGTTTTGATTTCATGTGATTATATGACATAATTATAAGAAGGTATTTTCCATTAAATAAAACATTGGTTTGTTACACATATAGTGTGCCCCGTATGACTGAAAGTGTGTGTTTTCGGTTTAAAAGTGTCATTTTAGTTCAAAAAAATGCATCACTCACTAAAACCCAAGAAAAACCACTTGAATTATATTGATACTTCGATAAAATGATCCATAATTTATTTTTTACATTTAATAATTAACTTCTATAACACCTCAATATTTTAATATATGACTTCCTTTAAATAAATTGATGCGTTTGATAGCTTACTCCACACGGAACACCAAACTTAAAATAAATCATGATATATTAGATATGGCTATTAAAACCTAGATGTTAAATTAGAAGTAATGAACATGATAATTTCATTATGAAAAAATTATAAGGGTCTTTTTAACACCAATGAAATTCAATTGGTATACCTAAATGACTAATGAGAATACATGATGATTATAAGTGTATTTTTCTAAAAATTTTCCTTTTATGTTATATGAATTTCATCCAACGGCCCGAAGGCCTTCAAATTTTTATTTTATTTAAAGAAAACCCCCTGTTAAGGGAATAAGGGGGGAACCCAAATAGACATCATTAGCATAAAACATATCACGACCCGAACGTCTAGTGGGACAACCCAAAATAACAACATAGAGAAACCCCTCCCCAATAAATGATCGTGGAAAGCTCTTCACCGGTGTAAGACTGAACAGTAAGCAAGTGTCTTATGTCAATGCACAGGCCCAATCCGATGGCTTCTATCATACCTTCTCAAACATCCAAATCCATAAAGCACTACAATGATGAACAGTAGGTCTGGAAAATTATCTGGGGCCATATATGTGTGGTCAAGTCTGGGGGTGTCTCCTTACCAATAGGGCTCACAAAACCTTCCCCCATTCTAAGAATACAAAACCATATAACCTCCAACAATGACCATCCTAGACCAACCCCACCGTCCTGATCTAGACACTGCTGCCACCGCAGCCACAGAAGTTTACAAGGTAGTCCTAGGTTACGATGACTTGATATGAATTTTTATTCCAAGAAATGAAATATATTATGATCAATTGATGATGAAATATAATTATATGGATATAGGTTAACATTAATTTAATTAGTAAATAATGAGAAAATTTATGAGAATAGATAATATTCTATAAAGTTATTTTCTTATAGAAAATAGTTTTTCATTATATTTTCTGATATTATTTAAATTTTAAATTATCATTTTTTTTTATTTTTATTTGATAAAATTAAATTAATTTTTTGATTCAGCATAATGATATTTTATTTAGATGAATTTTTAGTATTTTTATGAAAATATTAATCTTTAAGTGAATAATGAAATATCATATTTTTTAAAAATACTTTGATTTTATAGAGTTATTTGTTTATATGTATGAAATATAAATTTTAAAAAACATTTTCATGAAAAAATATATGTTTTATAAGTAACATCATATATTTTAAAATATTAATTTTAATGTACGAGCATATATTTTACATTTTAAACTTAAGTTATTTTTTCTCCAAAAAAGATTTAATACATTATAAATTTAGTATTTTAAAACTAATTTTTATTTATTTTAAAAATTGAATAAAATAATATTAATTTAAATATTTTAATCATTAGGTCTATATTACGTAATAAGGACCACTTTATGTTTAGGCATAAAGATTAAGATTCCATAGATAAAAACCAATTACCATAGTAAAATTTTGAATTAATTTATTACTATTTGAGGATATTATATGACCAAAACAAACTCACATGCCCAGGAACCATAAGGGTCGGGCCTCATCCCTCCCCACTAGGATTAAAAATCACCCATTTTCCTGTTTTATTACATTTTTATATGGCCTAAAGGTCATGTGGTGTGAATCCCAATTCAAGGGTTAAAGGGATTTAAACATGTTTAAAACATGTTTTTAATTAATTGATTGATATATTATCATCCTTATATCACTATAAAACAATTATTGTCTACTTTTGGATCCACTTTACATGTTTAACATTCTCTCCCTTTATATTAAGTTAAAATATATATAGAGAAAAAAATCACTCTCACAACTTACAAAAGGGGCCTATAACCACACCTTAAATACCACTATAAAATTATGTTTACTTATAAAACCCTAATATTTTTACTTTACCTAGAATCATATTTCTCCTTTTCATCTTCTGGTCATAAGATAATATCCTTCATCATCTATTTTCAAGTTATCTTCCAAGGAAATCTCAAAGTGCTCAATGTGAGTAATCATTTTTACTTAACTTCTTTTCTTTATTTTTCATTTTCTAATTATAATTTTCAAATAAATATGTATTTATATTATTATTAGTTATATACTGAACATTATTATACTATGGTAATAATTATTAATCAAATTTTCCATTTTACCTTAAGAAAAGCATAAACAACATTCATATGTGTGTGTGCGGATTATTGCCTCCACAAAATATCATGTTTAATTTTCCTTCACTATCATAAAATGATGGTCTAAAAGGAGAATTTAATGAATAATTATCATATTAATATAATTTTTATTATTATAAAATAATAAAATACATTAATCCTTCCTCCCATTCTATGAAAATGAAATAATTATCCATGTGTACATGTGGACTACCACTTTCATGGAATGATTGATTTATGTTTTTCTTTTCATCATTACCTTATATTCCTGGTCATGAGGATTATATTAAAGAATAAATATAAAGTTTATGATATCATTAAGGTTATATTATTAAAAATTATATAACCTACTAATGATGTAATCAACAAATGATTTTCGTTAATTCAATCATTTCAAATGAGAATACTAAGAGGAAAATGATATCTTCATTCTAAGTAATGACTTTATATAAATTATCTAAAATTTATAAATAAATAAAATTATGATATATCACACTAATAAATACTAAATAATTTAATTATTATTATGGTATAATGATGTTACAACTAAACCATCTCATAATCATCCATTAATCATAGTAGGTTCATGTTTGGGTTTATTTAACCACCTACTTAAACAATACTACGAATTTATATCATGGATTACTATGAGAAATTATTTACTGGTATAAGATAATATAAATAATTAAATAATTTTTTATTGGTAAGGTTATATCAACATTTAACTCATTAAAATTAAGAAATCTCCCTCTATTCATTAAGAATCATCGAAACATGCCCGTCGCTGATTTTATCCTCTTGGATAACAACCAAAAATACCATGAAATGAAATTATATATTTATAAACTATATTTGAAAATATATTACAGTACCTTAGATGATATAATAATGATTTATTTTGGAAAAATAATAGATAACAACACCTCTTTTATTAAACTAATCTCAAAGTGATAAAGATTACTTACACCGAGTGTTGAAAATAGGTAAAAAATAACTAATATAAAAAATGAGGATTATAAATGGTTATAGATATGAATAATGTTATTATTTATTTATTTAATAAACATAATTTAATTATTCATGATTTTTGGTTCAAGTACATAACAAATCAGTACCAAATTGAGGGTTTTTACCTCAAATTCCTCTCTCTAAGACATATCTGGTATTATGAACCTAATTTCAATTAAGTGGTGTATATAATTCCTATTTGAGATATCATATATTGAAATATAATTTAATCATGGTATTTTAAATTTAATTACAATCCCTCTCTTTCATGTGGTTTTGATTGAAATGTTATGCAAGCCGCAGGGGTTCTTTATATTAAACTTTAATTCCTTAATACATTTTTATGTTATGCACCTTGTTTTCCTTTGAATGGTGTATTCACTTCCCATATATATATATTTATCATATATTTTTTTTATTAATGATAAATAATAATCCAAATTAGTTCATTTTCATTAAATTGATTTTGAATCGGTCGTTACCCCATTTGTAAGACTTTTTAGTAACTCAATTTACATTCATTATGTTCTTATTGTTTCTCTTGTAATAATTTCATATATGTTGGGTGCATTCTACCCTTTTATTTTATTATGTGTTATTTTATTTATTCAAATTTATATAACAAAAAAACCATTTTTAAATATTTCTTACATCAGTGAGTATGTTTCTCATAAGTGATATTGATAACTCTAGTCAAAAAAACACACAAAATTTTCATTTTTTATTAAATGAATAATAAACATTAAATGGAATAAAATCATGGGGGCCTATAAAATTGAAGATAGAGATCATCCCCTATCATAATTTCAACATATCTAGGGGAAGGGATCCAGTGCTAGAAAACTCCATGATAAGGAACTCTTGAGAATCCTTTGCAGTAAGAAATTTAGCCACGTGTTTTACTTCACTCTATGTGTGGATAATATCAAAGTAATCGGTAATTAAGGAAAAAACTCATATAAAATAATATATTTTACAAGGGTAATAAATGTGACATTTAAGAGAGTTGTATATGGTCTTCAATATCATCTCTACTATAGCCATGGAAATGTGATTGGAATGAGAAAGCTTAAGGCTGTTTACCATGGATTTAGCCTTCCCCTGGAGAGAATCACCTTGATTATAGTATAACAGCCCAGTCTTAATATACATAAAAATTACATCACTTTTTAGAAATACTTAAAACATTTCAAAAATATATGCCCAAAGACCGTATTAGTCTAGTTCCTTTGGAAACATGAAAACATGAACACTGGTATATAAGTGAGATACATTATCTCCCAATAGGTTCTTCTTGACTATCACCCTTCTTAGAAACATCATACATAATACTTATATTTATAACCTATTTAAGAAAACATAAAAATATGTGAGATCAAATTCTCATTAAGGGTAAACAAGGGAGACATGTATGCATAAACATGAGCATAGGAGTATGCGAACGTGATCAAAACATTTGAGAATAATACCCTACATATGAAAGATAATAAACATGAGTCATGGAATAAATATTTATATTTAATAAGACATGAATCATAAGGAAATAAATAACATAATCCATGATATCATAACATAGTAATAAAACATGAAATTGTGGTAAACACATAAGTATATAATATGATTTCCATAGTATCCATGGAATCACTTCCAAGACCATCTTAGAAGTATGGGTTCTCTCCCTATACCATATTGGTAGTCATGGTTCACTCCCATGGACATCTTAGTAGCATGTGTTCACTCGTCATACCATATTTGTAGTTTTGGTTCACTCCCATGTCCATCTTAGTTGTCAAGGTTCACTCCTATCACCATCATAGTTTGTCTCATAAGATATAAATCTTTACCCAATGCATTAAAGGAAGATATAGGCATAACCCATATCATAATGAAATGAAACATACATGTGACACAAAATCATAAACAATCATTTCATAATCCACGAAATTAAATAGGTATCATAAACATGTAATCATATCATAATATGTGAAAAAATATATAGTCTTCATAATCATTTCATCAAAATCATAACTCGTTAAAGAAGTAGTTTTTAAAAGCATATAACATGTGAAAGATAAATGGGTTTCAAAAAGATCATTCCATAAAAACATAAACCATTCATAGAAATAATATGAATGGAAACATTTAATCATTTCTCTAGAAATTCATGAGTAACACCAATAGATGTTACCTTAGATGGGAAATAATTTTTAATTATTGTTTAAAAACATTTCTTGAAAAAAATATCCTTCTTTTTTGAAAAATTATCTTTAAATCATAAAAACTTTTGAAAATATTATTTAAAAAATAACTTGAAAACTTAAAAAGGAATATTTAAAAAATATTAAACCGTTTTCCTTGAAACATATAAAGAAGCTTGAAAACAATTTCAAAAACATTATCCATGAAAACTTTTAAAAGACTCTTAAAAACATTTGGAAACATAAACCCCATTAAATAAATATCATAGAATAGATATGTAAATAACCATAAATTTAATAATAATAATCATATAATACATTCATGAGAAGTATATACACCACACAAAAATAAAAGATTGGTGAACATGGCATGTATCTCATGGATATAAAAAGTGAGATGAAATTCCCTAACCTAGTGTCTTGACTCACTTCTTACTCATACAATCTTCCTGTATAATAAATTTAAGTTTATTATAAATATTTTAAATAATAATATTATTATATATAATACCATATATGGTTTTATTATGACCTTATATTACCTTTTTGTTAACAATTTTATGTTAAGGTTTCGCTTCAGGTAATATCTGCTTTGTTCTTCACATGTGTCTTAATTTGTTATATCTTTGGTCCTTATACCTATATCATGATTTAAATAATATAAAAAATGATATAAATATAATTTATATTCATTATATTTGTTTTATAATAATATATATGTTTTATAAGTATAAATGGAATACATTATTCATGGAGATAGTAGGTCGTATGTATATATGAACGTTATTTCCATTTTATTATTGTATTGGAAGGATGAGAGTAAATTATATATAAGTATATGTATTTATATATATAATTATTCTATTATAATTATTATCTCATATTTATCATATAAGTTTACCAAAAACATCAATAATACATTCTATGTAGTGTGTGAACGAATCACATCGCTTTGAGGGGGAGGTAGTCTGCACCTCCTCAAATGAGATTATAGTATTTACCCAAGATGGAAATTAAAAAGATATGTGTTTTAAAATAATTAATTAACCTTAAAAACTTTACAAATATCATAAATATTATATAAAAATAGATTTTCCATCATAATTTCCCCCATGAGAGGCGGTAAATGAAGAATAAACAATTATCATTTTGTGAGGTGGTAGTTCGTCGTACACATAAACAGTATGTTTGTTACCAATTATATGGATGTTTGTGTAGTGTAGATAAAAGTATTATCATAAAAAATCTCAGTATATTTGGGATACTGGTGTTTTTTTATAAGAATGGAATAAGGATAGAAGAGGATATGGAGAATGAAAATAAGATAAAGGAGCTTGAGGAAGGATGTTACCACTTCTTTAGGTAACTTCTTTTGGTTTTCAAAAAATGACTTATTTAGATTTATTTCTTCAAAAAGGGAGGATTCAAGGAGAAAGGGAGATATTTTTGGGATCTATTTTGTCATATCTTGTCCAAACATAAGTGGCTTGAGGGGTGTGTGGAAGTGGGAGGAGATGAGGCCTTTTATAGTGGTGGAGGAGTGGCACTCTTGTAATATTTTGGAAAAGGGAAACCCCACCAAAATTTTTTATAATTTAAAGTGGGTCCAATAATGGTAAAATTTCTATAAAATGGATTATAGGGTCAAAATATGTATATTAAATGTCTTTTATACAAGTTTATAGGTCATATTAGGCTTTAAGTTTAGGGTTTAGTCCCTTGTTAAGCTTAATTTGATCTTAATCGTTGTAATTAATTTTAATTACCTTCACTAATATTTTTGGTCAAAAACTAAGTTGATATTATTATAAATTATAAATTATTATGATTCCAAATATTTAATCCATTATTCAAAATTTCAATCATATAAGTGGTAGAAATTAATTTAAATTCAATCTCATAGATGGGACGATAAAGAGGGTTTTTAAGGTAAAAACATTCAAAAGTTTGTTAGGTTTTGATAACCAATTTCAAAGTGAAATTGAATCCAATGAACAAAATTGGATAAACTAATAAAATTTTATCTAATTTAACCTTAAATTCAATTAAAAATATAGGTTATCATCATAAATAAATTAGATTAAAAAGTTGTTTTGATTTAAATTTGACTATTTTTCATTATTCACTAACAAATGAAACTTCAAAGAAAAAACCAAAAATTCACCCTAACATAATTTTTATGTTTATATTAAAAAATGAAGTTTATTTTGACATATAAAATTTATAAAAGTGTAAAACTTTATATTTAATTTAGGTTCTCCATCAAAAGAAAATAAAAGTGAATTAATAAAAATATAGATTTTTATGTGTAAAATTGGGTTTGTTCTTATCTTATACCTATAAAATCTATTTAATGAATATCAAAAATATTTGATTGAATATAATATATATATATATATTACATTAATATCACTCATTAATTGTAATTAATTTAATTTATTAGGGTAAAATAGCTTTTTGAGCATAAAAATAGTTTTCAATAAAAATAATCCCTTTATATTCAATTGGTTCATTGTATCTAATGAATACATTTTATATTTGTGTAAAGAATATATTTTAATAATTTAGTTAGTACTATTCATAACTGCAGGCTTAATTTCTAGTTTATATCTTAATATATATATTTTTAATAATATGTTGTTTTTTGGCAAATTACGGTGTTGTGTGTAATGTACGCCAAGTTGGTGTCATGTGAAAGTAATGTCTGAATTAGTGCAATGCAAAACATTAATGAAAATTAATTCATTAAAAAAGGCCCATAAAAACTTTTGGAGTTACATTCTACCCACTTGAAATGAATTTATCCCTCAAAATTCATCATTCTGGCATAAAAAATATGGATACTTGTGCTTCATAATATCCTCATGTTCCCATGTAGCTTCCTATAACTGTTGATTTCTCCAAAAAAACATTCAATAGGTGATTTCTCTTGTTTCATAGAACTTTCTTTGTATGATCCATAACTTCAACTGGTTGTTCCTCGTAAGATAGATCCTACTTCAGTGGTATGACCTCTGAGTTTAGTACATATCAAGGGTTAGGTATGTACTTCCTTAAAATATATAAATGGAACACAGCATGGACTTGAGAGAGATTCGGAGGAAGTTCCAAGAGATAAGATACCATTTTGATACAATCAAGAATCTCAAGGGGACTAATATACCTAGGGATTTGTTTATATTTCTTCCTAAAAATCATAACCTTCTTCTAGGGATAGATTCATAGAAACAGCTTTTCACCAACTTCAAAGTCTAGATCATGTCGATGATTATCTGCATAACTTCTGCCAACTTTGAGAGACCTTGATATGTTGTCGAATGTAATTACCCTTCTCTATCATTGCTTTAGTGATCTCGGGTCCCAATATCTTCCTTTCTCCAACATCATCCCTTCACATTAGAGATCTACATTTCTTCCCATAGAGTTCTTCATAAGATTTCATCGAAATTATTGAGTGAAAGATATTGTTGTAAGAAAACTAAACTAGAGGATGGTGTTGATCCCAACCACATTTGAAATATAACAAACAATATCTCAACATATCCTATAGGTTTTGAATTGTTCTTTCATATTTACTATCCCTATTAGGATGATATTAAGTGTTGAAACTAAATTATATATCAAGTAATTTCTGAAGACTTCACCAGAATTTTGAGGTAAACCATGGTATAGGTTATGGGCGTAGCAAAAGCACGTTAGTGGGTGTACACAACTTTAATTTTAACGTTAACAACGATCAATCAGATATCCATTATGATAATAAAACACCGGATCTTCAGAATATAATGAAGAATGAAAAAACAAAAGAGGGGAGTCTCGGAACCATAGATAGAATCATCATATATTGGTTAAAATTAATTTAATTAATTGACAAGAATTACCTTGATGGAATTATTTCTTCATTGATGTTTCTGGTCATGATTCTATGTGATCCATCATTGCATCTTAGAATCCAACTATAGGATTCCTCTATATTTTATCCACACATGCTCCATGTGTCTCTGGATAACACCGAAGGGATCTCTGAGTGCTAGCGCGGAAGAGGATTCACTTTCGATTTCCACCTTTGATCGCCTTGATTCAGTGGAGGATGATCTCTCTCTTATAGCCTGAGAGCGTTCTTGGAAGAAAAGGATTCTCTCTTGTCTTGAGAGCCTTCTCTAGATCCATTGTGCACAACCAAAAAAATGTCTAAGGTAATGAGAAATATATAATTTGGATTTTTAATTACATAGAATAATAAAAATAATTAACTACCCGAAAGAATTTATTCATTTCATTTAATTATTAGTAATACCCCATGTCTAATAATAATATTTTACTATTATTATTACCTAACATACGCCCAGAAAATTACACCTAATATTATTTAATTAAATAAATTATATTATTTCTCATAACTTCCCAGAAAAAAATACATGTCGTGTATATTTAATATACACGGTGTGAACTTTTTTTTTCAATTTTTCTTTATTTCCTCCACCATATTAATTAGACCTTGAATAATGGTTATTTATTTCTAAAATAAATATCACTACATTACTTGCTAATAAATATATTATTTCACCCACAATATATTCTCTCAAATAACTAGTATCGAAATAAATGTGATCAGGCCTCTATAAATAATTATTAAACCGCAATCAGAAATTATCTTTATTCACCTTTTTAAATTAATATTTAAATGATATACTTTGACACACTTAGTGTGAGACCCTCTAGGAATATTTCTCTGCGGGATTAGGTGGAGCCTGCCTAAAGTCCAAGTATAGCGTCTAGAAAAATGCCAAGGCACACATAGAGAAAGAAGTTAACTTCGCAATGACATGTCACCTCCTATGAATGCTTACCGTGTAATATAATACCTCTGTCTTGATATCTCGAATCAAGTGGTTTTCATGCCAGTTCCATCAACCCATGTGCTCTATTGTTCTTTCTTTGACTTTCTGGAATTGAACTTGATCATTCCTCACCATGGCCATAGATTTATTTATGCAATATCAATTCCATCAAAGGGCCTGAGATATCAACTTCCGTTATGGAACACAAAATAAAAATCCTTTCTTGTATTATCTATTAATGCAGTATCACTTGTGACGCACCCAACGTATCCTACCTCACTACGAACAGTGTGTCATCACAGTTTTCGTCAATACATCTAAGTGTGTGATTTTTAATACCCATTAATAATATTCTTAAATTATAAGGACCAATACACATGTACACGGATAGGAATATCCAATGACACAATGAAATGTGGATTTCCTACTAGTGGGTCTTGTTCTCATAATATCCTCCTAGATATTACCAAGGACACACACCATGAGAAGGTGCCTCAAAGTTTTATCTATCCTCACCCTTAATGTCATGTATTATTTGTGTCCCTCAAATAACATCATTCGTCCATAGAACATATATTCAAGAACAGCGTTATATCACTTCTGGGTTCTCATCATAGCAGGGGTCCACTATGACCCTTTAATGCAACAGCTATCCTTAGGACATTATCACATGAATTGCCACGCAGAAGAACAATCAAGATTTAATAAGGTATTAATTAATGAATAAAGTAAAAATTAGTTGGTTCTATGCCACCAACTCCAATAGACTCCCACTTGGACTAGATCCAACTGCTGACAACTTTTAACCTGCTATCTCTCACAAGATATTCATGCTTCTACTAATATAGGCCTTTAGTCATGGGGCCCTCCAAATTCTCTTCTGTGGACACTCTACTGACTCCAAATTCACCCCTTTGATAGAAATCCATCAAGAGGTGATACTTCCGGAGTATGTGCTTTGTACTTTGATGTGGCCCTGGCACTTTTGAAAGATCCACCACTCCAGTATTATAACAATATAATGTGATAGGATATTTAATGATAGGAACCACATCAAGCTCCTGGACAACATTGAGAATCTATACGGATTCCTTGGCTGCATTAGAAGCCACTATATATTCAGACTCTACTATAGAATCGGCGACAACTGGTTTCTTTGAACTCTTCCAGGTCACAGCTCCTCCGTTGAGACAAAAAAATATCCAGATTGCGACTTCAGGTCATTCTAATCTATATGAAAACCAACTTCAGCATACCCTCTGATGAAAAGATCATCATCTCCTCCATACACTAGTAACATATCCTTAGTTCTTATCAGATACTTAAAGATAGTCTTTACAGTTTTCCAATGTTGTTCTCCTGGATCTTCATGATATCTGGATACCATGCTCAGTGCATAGGAAACATCAAGCCTAGTACATAACATGGCATACATGATATATCCTATAGCTGAAGCATATGATATCTCACTCATTCTATCTTTCTCTTGTTGTGTCTGAGGACACATTTTCTTAGAAATATGTAGGCCATGTGACACTAGAACCAATCCCCTCTTGGATTGTTCCATACTAAATCTCTTTAGTATCTCGTCAATATATGTACCCTGACTTAGTCCAAGAAGCCTCTTGGATCTATCATGGATTATCTTGATCCCTAGAATGTAGGTTGCTTCGGCCAAGTCCTTCATGGATAAACACTTTTTCAACTAGTCCTTAACTGACTGTAAGACTAGTACATCATTTCCAATAAGCAATATGTCATCAACATATACTACTAGGATAATGACCGCATTCCCACTAAACCGCTTGTAAATACATGGATCACATTTGTTCTTAATGAAACCAAATTCTTTTATGGATTCATCAAATCAAATGTTTCATTACCTGTATGTGTGCTTCAATCCATAAATGGATTTCTGCAACTTGAAAACCTGTTTGGATTTACCTGGTGTCACAAACCCTTCTGGTTTTTTCATATAGACATCTTCCTGAAGGTTCCCATTAAGTAATGTTGTTTTGACATCCATTTTCCAAATCTCATAGTCATGGTAAGATGCTATGGAAAATATTATTCTTATGGGTTTCAACATGGAAACTAGAGAGAATGTTTCATCATAGTAAATTCCTTGATGCTATCTGAATCCTTTAGCTACTTGCCTTTCTTTATAGGTGTTAACTTGACCTTCAATGTACAGTTTTCTCTTAAATACCCATTTGCATCTAACAGGCTTTACATCAACCGGCTCATCAACCAATACCCAGACTTGGTTCTGATTCATGGAATCCATCTCGGAATTCACAACTTCTAGCCATCTTGCAGCTTCTGAGCTTTCTACTACTTCCTAATAGGAGATAGGTTCATCATTTTCCAATAACAATGATTCACAATCCTCAGTGACTAAGAAACCAAATCTCTCTGGTTATCTTACCTCTCTTGAGTTCCTACGCAGTACTTCTGTTTCTGGAACCTCTTCCACACGAACATGTGGAACTTGTTCCTGTACCCAACTCTTGTGTATCTTGAGCATCAACTTTGTCAAAGTCAATCTTGCTCCCACTATCCTTTTTCAATATGTTCTCTCTCTCAAGAAATATGGCTTGTCTAGAAATAGTCACTTTCTTGTCTAAAGGGTTATATAGGTAATATCCTTTCGTTTCCTTGGGATATCCTATAAAGATACACTTAGTGCCCTGGGGTTCTAGTTTGTTTTCTGATAAGGCCTTACCAAATGCATCGCGTCCCCATACACATGTGTGCGTAAAAATGGGTTTCTTTTCATTCCATAACTCAGAGGGAATTCCATTTTCCTCCTTAGTTGGTACACCGTTTAATGTGTATGCTCCAGTCTATAATGCATATACCCAAAAGGATAATGGAAGATCTTTATGACTCATCATCGACCTCACTATGTCAAAAAAGGTGTGGTTCCTCCTTTCACTAACACCATTCCACTATGGTGTATAAAGAGGAGTGATCTGAGATAGAATCCCAGACTCTCGTAGAAGATCAATGAACTCTTGGTTCAGATATTCTCCACCTCGATCCGATCGAAGATTCTTTATCTTATTACCAAGATGATTTTCTACTTCATTATTGAATTCCTTAAATTTCTCTAAGGATTCTGACTTATACCTCAATAATTAGACATATTCATATCTACTCAAATAATCAGTAAAAGTAATGAAGTAAGAATATCCACCTCTAGCTTCTATTATAAATGGTCCACACATGTCTGTGTGCACTAATCCAAGAAGGTTTTTGTCCCTCTCACTCTTTCCACCTAAAGGCGGCTTGGTCATTTTACATTGTAAACAATCATGACATATATCAAGTGGTTTTATCTCAGTAGAGTCTAAATATCCATCTTGTCAGAGCATTGTCAAGCACTTCGTGTTTACATGATCAAGACGGTGATGCCACAACTGGGTGATGTATGAGTCATGTGAGTTTGTTTCATTATCAATTTCCAATACTTGGTTTTCATAATTTAATAAATACAAACCATTATTTAAATGTCCCATACCATATTATATGTTGTTCTTATAAAATAATCAACCCTTATTTCCAAACTTGAAAATAAATCCATCCTTATCCAAACATGATACAGAAATTATGTTTTTGGTGAAACTTTTCACATAATAATAGTTAAGTAAAACTAAAATCATCCTAGTTTGAAATGAGAGGTGGTAATCGCTAATGGAAAACGCATCCATCCTCTATCAATTGGTATCTCAAAGATCCACCCCTCCTCTAGCAATCTTTTTAAATCTACTTGGTTCCTACATTTGAATACAGATTTGAGCCCCACAAGCTCTATCTAATACCCAATGTGTAGAAATGGAAAGATTACACTTGATAACGAACACACCTTTAGCATCCCCACAATTCTAGGTTAAATTTCTCTTCTAGTGGCCTCACTTGACACATACAAAACATACCACCTCCTGATGGATCTTCTCCTTCTTGGAGGGATGATACTCGGGGGCTTCAGACCGTTTATAAGTTCTTGTCAAATTTTCCATGTCCTTCATTTTCTTATTCACCATAAGGACTGCAGGTTTTTCATGACCCATGTGTTTATCTACATGTAAAATTAAGGTCATAAGTTTTGATATAATCTTCTCAATGCTACTCATGTTATAGTTGACAATAAAGCTAGAGAAGGTCTTGGGCGGAGATGATATGATGAGATCTGTACGCAACTCATCTGAGAACTAAATCCCTAATATGTCCACGCGTTTAATGTATCCAATAATCTTGACTACATGAGGCCCAGCTGGAATAGAAACTCCATTATTAGGTGTAAAAAAATCATTGGAGATCTCATATATCTCCTGTCTCGCCTTCTCTTCGTATAGATCCTTAAGGTGAGACATCATGTTATACGCGTCCATGTTTTCCTGTTGGTTTAAGAGCTCATTAGACATGGATGATAGCATGAAACATTGGAAATATGTGGCATCATCCATATGTTTCATATAGAGAGATATTTTCTCATCACTGACCTCTTTCCCAAGAACAACTGGAACAGTCTCTTCCAGCACATACAATTTCCTCTCGCGGCGAAGAATGACGTGTAAATGCCTCTTCCACTCTTGGAAATTGGTGCTACTGAGAAGGTTTTACTTCTCGAGTATGGTTCGCAATGATATATTTGAAGTCATTTTTATTATCATTTCTAAAAATTAAGATGAGAAAAGGTTTAATACATTATTATGATAAAACTGAGACAAATAAATAAATTAATACTTATTAGTCTCCCACTATTTTATCAAAATCCAATATCCCTCACCATTAACTTCAGAATATTCTGTTTCTTGAATATTCTAGTGGAAAGGATCCATATTTCCCTTCACATTACCCCAACTAGGGTTGTTCAAGCAACTTGAAGTGTTTTCGGTAGGCATTCCAAATTCCAACTGCATTAACTTGTAGCTCCTTGATCCGCTGAGTGGACTCCCCAATCATGAAATCATTTTATTTTGGATTTCCTCAACCATTGCCTCTTGGTCACACCATGTCCTATTATAGAAGTCAACCCTTGATGCAAACCAAGTCAAGTCAAACCAAAACCTTAAATTATAATTCACGGATACACTAGTGGAAAAAACATTTAACACGTCGGCATTTTTCACGTCAGTTCTATATAACCAACGTTCAAAGCTGTAAAAATCGATTTATCATGTCAATTATTGTATAACTAACGTGATAAATCGATGAGAATCTATTTTTTATGTCGATTATTTTATAGCCAACATAAAAAATACTGAGACTAGATTTATCATGTCGGTTATTTTATAACTGATGTGAAATATCAAATATGGTCACTCTATCACGTCAATTATAAAATAACCTACGTGATAAAGAAGATCTCAGCAATTTATCACATCGTTTATCAAAAGAACCAATGTGATAAATAACCAATTATAAGATCGGTTATAAAATAACCGACGTGATAAATTATTTTCTACATTGGTTATTAAATAATCGATGTTATAAACATAAAAAAATAGTTTATCACTTCGGTTATTAAATAACCGACGTGATAAAACTTTTAAATGATTTATTATGCCCCGTATTCAGTCATTCTGTTTTCTTCTATCAGGTGACCTGCGACTCGTCTCTCTCACACAGAAAACATAGAAAGGATTCTTTGAAGTCATGCCCTCCAGCCTCGTTTTTCCAACATCATTCATCGTCTTTCTTATCATCAGATCTATCATATCGACTCGCAACACTCAAGTAAGCCTCACAGGGATCGATTTCATTTTTTATTTTTCACAATGCCCTAAACTAATTTTTTGAGATTTTATTTTTCTATCTTTGTTCTTGCTATCATGGTAAGTTTCATAGTGTTCATTTATACCATGATAAATTCTTTTCTGGTAAAATAAACCTATGGAAGTGATATCATGCAAGTTTACGATTTTTTTGTGTTCTATCATGTGTGTGTGCGCGTAAAGGGGGTGTACATGGGTGTGGGGGGTATATCCAAGTGGGTGGGGGTGTCCAGGGGGTGGGGTATCCAGGGGTGTCAAAGGGGGCGTAGGGTGGTGTCCGGGGGGTGTAGGGGCTGTCTAAGGGGGTTGGGGTGTCCAATGGGGTTGGGGTGTTGTCCAAGGTGTGAGGGGGTTGTCCAAGGGGGTAGGGGTGTCCGGGGGTGAGTGGGTTGTCCAAGGGTGTAGGGGTTTCTAGGGGGGCTATCCAAGGGGGGTGGGGGCTGTCCAGAGGGTTGGGGCGATATCCAAGTGGTGCGAGCTGTCCAGGGCGGGGGGGGTTGTCTAGGGGGTGGGGGTTGTCCAGAGGGTTGGGAGGATGTCCAGGGGTGGGAGCTATCCAGAGGGGTGGGGGTTGTCCAAGGGGGTGGTGGTGTCCAGGGGGTGTCCAAGGGTTTGGGGGTGGTATCCAGGGGGTGAGGGGTCTTTCCAATGGGGTAGGGGTGTCCAAGGGGGTCGGGGTGGGGGTGGTGTCCAGGGAGTGGGGGTGTCCGGGGGGTGGGGGTGTCCAAGGAGGTAGGGTGGGGGTGGTTTCTAAGGGGGTGGGGTGTCCAGGGGTGAGTGGGTTGTCCAAGGGGGTATGGTGTGTCCAGGTGTGGGGTTTCTAGGGGGTGGGGGCTATCGAGAGGGTTTGGGGGGCTGTCCAGGGGGTGGGGTCTGTCTAAGGGGTTGGTGGTGTCCAGGGTGTGTCCATGGGGATTGGGGTGATGTCCAGGGGGTGAGGGGGCTGTCCAGGGGGTGGGGATTTTCCAGAGCAGTTGGCGATTTCCAGGGGTGGGGGAAATCCAAGGGGGTGGTGGTGTCCAGGGGGTGTCCAAGGGGGTGAGGGGGTGGTGTCCAGGGGGGGTGAGAGGGCTTTCCAAGGGGGTGGGGATGTTCAGAGGGGTTAGGGGTTGTCCAAGGGGTGGGGGGATGTCCAAGGGGGTGGTGGTTTCCAGGGGGTGTCCAAGGGGGTGAGGGTGGTTTCCATGGGTTGAGGGGGCTTTCCAAGCTGGTGTTGGTGTCTAGGGGGTGGGGGTGGTGTCCAGGGGTTGATGGGGTTCTCTAGGGGGTGGGGTGTCCAATGGGTGTGGGGGTTTCTAGGGGGTGTCCAATGGGGTGGGGGTGGGGGTGGTGTCCAGGGGGGTGGGGGGTTGTCCAGTGGGTGGGGGTGTCCAAGGGGGTGGGGTGGGGGTGGTGTCTAGGGGTTGGGGTGTCCAGGGGGGTGGGGGTGGTGTCCAGAGGTGTGAGTGGGTTGTCCAAGGTGGTAGGGGTATCTAGGGAATGGGGGTGTCCAGGAGGTGGGGGTGTCTAGAGGGGGTGGGGTGCTATTTAGGGGGTGGGGGCTGTCTAGGTGTTTGGTGGGGTCTAGGGGGTGTCCAAGGCGGTGGGGGTGGTGTCCAATGGCGTAGGGGGTGGATAGCACCCTCACCCCCCCCCCCCCCCCTGTACACCACTCCCCCACCCCCTAGATACCCCCACCCCCATGGACACCCCCCCACACACACACCACTTGGACAGGCCCACACCCCCTGGATCCCCTACCCCCTTGGTCACCCTGGATATCCCCCGACCCCCGTGGACAGCCCCTATCCCCTTGGATAGTCCCCACCACCCACCTGGACAGCCCCTACCCCCTTGGACACCCCCTTGGTATATATATATCCCAACAGTTTCTTTGAAACCATTGGAATATTTTAACTTCAGGTAGTCTATACCAACGGTTTCTGTAGAATCGTTGGTTTAAGGCTATTGCAACGACCATCATGCAAACGCTGTGTAAAACCATTGGGGTATTCTATCCCAATGGTTTCAGAGGCTATCCCAATGGTTTCAAATTTTTGGGATATGTGTAATTTCTAGTAGTGAAGGTATACATATTTCAATATTTATACTTCATATTTCTTTTTACGGAAGGGTGAATTTGGTATCCAGTTTCACCAGGAAGTATTCTTTGTGTACCTTAAGAAGAAAGGATCCAAGATGAAGTTAAAACTATTATATATAATTATATTTTCTTTTTAAAATCATTTTTATGCATATTTGTTTCAAATACACACCCCCATGGACACCCCCACCCCAATGGACACCCCCCCCCTAGATAATCCCCCACCCCCCTGGACACCCCTACCCCCTTGAACACCCTGGATAGCCCCCTACCCCCGTGGATAGCCCCTACCCCCTTGGATAGCCCCCACCACCCCCTGGACAGCCCCTACCCCCTTGGACACACCCTTGGTATATATATATTCCAAGGGTTTCATTGAAACCGTTGGCATATTTTAACTTCAGGTAGTCTATACCAACGTATGGTTCCTGTAAAATCGTTGGTATAGGGATATTTCAATGACCATCATGCCAATGGTGTGTGAAACCATTGGGGTATTCTATCCCAATGGTTTCAGGGGATATCCCAATGGTTTCAAATAGTTGTAATATGTGTAATTTTCAGTAGTGAATATATAGATATTTTAATATTCAAACTTCATATTTCTTTTTTACGGAATGGTTTGTTATCCAGTTGACTGTATGATATATATGAAGGAATATGAATTTCTCTCAGAGTTTCTTGAATGTGGGAAATCATGGTATAAGTTGAAATAAAAATCACAGGCTGATGTAGAGATTACAAAGATCCCTTCCAAGGTATTTTGGTATCTTACTATAATTCATCGTTTGAAACATTTATTTGCTAATTCAAATGATGAAAATAGGTTAAGATGGCATGCTGATGAGTGGATATGTGATGGAAAAATATGTCATCCAGCTGACTGTCCACAATGGAAGAAAATTGATGAGTAGTATCCTACATTTGGAAATAAAATTATAAATCTCAGACTAGGGTTGTGAACAGATGGAAGGAATCCATATCAAACCCTTAGTATCACACATAGTTCATGGCCTATTTTATTGGTAATGTACAACCTCTCTCCTGAAGTTTGTATGAAGCGCAAATATTTCATGTTGATTATAATGATCTCTGGTCCGAAGCAACCCAGAAATGATATTGATGTTTTCTTTTTACCATTGATTGATGAATTGAAACTTTTATGGGAGGATAGAATTAAGTTGTATGATTCTTATAAAATGGAATATTTTCAACTGCATGCAGTGCATATGTTCACTATAAATGACTTCCCAACATATAGAAATTTGTCTAGATACAGGGTTAAGGGGTATAAAGCATGTCTAATTTTCGAGAAACAGACTTCATATTGTTAATTGCATCATGGGAGGAAAACAGTGTATATGGGTCATCAAAAGTTTTTTCCTATGGATCACTCTTATAGAAGACTAAAAAAGTCATTCAATGTCTCATAATAATTTTATATTTCTCCAAAACCTTTATCCCCTGATGTGTATTTTGATAGGGTGGAAAACCTTGATGTGACATTGGGAAAGACACAGAAATATGGTAATGATAGATATATTTGGAAGAAAAAGACAATATTTATTGAGCTACCATATTAGAGATATCATGAAGTCAAACATAATATTGATTTCATGCATGTGGAGAAGAATATCTACGACAGTTTGATAGGAACATTGTTTGATATTAAAGTAAAGACAAAATATGGGTTGAATGCAAGATTAGACTTACTATCAATGGGAATAAGTTTGGAGTTAGCTCCCACTCCTAATGGAAGACGAACATTTCTTCTATGGTCTTGTCATACATTATCCAAGAGGAAAAAATTACATATTTATAGTGTCTTCATGATATCAAAGTGCCTCTAGGTTATTATTCAAATGTAAAAAAATTTGTCTATTTGACATATTTGAAGTTGATAGGTATGAAATCTCATGATTGTCACATCATGATGCAATAACTTCTACCAGTTATATTGAGTGGAATGTCTCACATCCATGTCATAAATACCATAATGAAGTTGTGTTATTTTTTCAATTCAATTTGTAATAAGGTGATTGATGTGAATGCTTTGAACATTTTGGAAAAGGATGCAATTTCTATACTTTTTCAATTGGAAATGTATTTTACCCCATCTTTTTTTGATATAATGGTGCATTTAATGATTCATCTGGTTCGAGAAATAAAGTTTTGTGGACCTGTATATCTTCATTGGATGTATCATTTTGAAAGGTATATGAAAATATTAAAGGGGTAAGTTAAGAATTCATATCAACCTGAATCCTTCTTTATTGAAAAGTATATTTCTAAGGAGGTTGTGGAGTTTTGTACAAGCTACTTGGCTAGGGTGGAGCACATAGGTTTGCCTCCATATCGCCATGAACGAGTTAATAATGAAGGAAAGGGGATTCCTGGATTGAAAGTAAAATCGTTGTTAGCTGAACGGATAAAGAAGTTAGAATTATACATCTTGAATAACATAACTGATGATCAACCGTATATCACATTGCATATTAATGCTTTGAAACAAAGTCATCCAAAGAAGAAATAAATGTGGATTTTGAATGACCACAACAAAACATTTTTGGCTTGGTTTAAAAAGACCTTGCTTAGTAGATCAGATGTATGAGAGACATTAATATGGTTATTAGGTGGTCCATGTTTAAATGTGATAACATGGTCCGGTTATGACATTAATGGCAATAAATTTCATATGAAAGCTCAGGACAATAGAAGTGCAGTTCAGAATAGTAGTGTATTGGTGTTTGTAGAAGCAATGCATTTTTTGAGTTCTAAAGACAAAAAACCAATTTATGCATCATCTGTATATTATGGATTAATTGAAGAAATATGGGAGGTTGATTACTTTAAAATTAAAGTTCTTGTTTTTAACTGCAAATGGTTTATCGATAACAATAGTGTCAGATACGATGAATTGGGAATGACAGTTGTTAATCTGAATAGATTGGAAGACAGAATAGAATCTTTTATAATGGAAACACATGAAAAAAAGATTTTCTATGTAGTCGATCAAGAAAATATGTAGTGGTCTGCTGTTTTAAAAGGGAAAAAACAATATGTTACTGATGATCAAATTGATGAAGATAGTTATTTATGTGAGATTCCTACTTCCATGGAAATATTAGTATAACCTAATGATGAGAATGTTAAAGACATGGTTTGTTCCATAAGGAATGATCATGATGAAGGAATTTGAGAAAAAAATCTATTTGTACATTCCTAATATTATAGGTAACATATGTTTATTTCTTGTTTACATTTATTATTTTCATAAAATTTTAGATATTTTAATTTTTTTTCTTTATTAAATGCGTATTAAAACAAATAAGTAGAAATTTTTGTTTATTTTAATTTTTTTGAGTTTAGTTTATCATGTTTACCATTAGGTAAATTAGATATCTATTATTTTTGTTGAATGAAAATTACTTTACCATGTTTACCATATTTACCATGTTTACCGTGGTTACCAAGTTTATCATGTTTACCATGTCTACCATGTTTACCATGTTTACCATGTTTACCATGTTTACCATAGTTTACCATAGTTTACCATTATGTGACTTATATACTTATTGATTTTTTGAATGAAAATTACACTACCATGTTTACCATGTTTACCATATTTACCATTGTTTAACATGCATACCATATTAACCATGTTTACTATTACGTAACTTATTTCAATTTTCCATTTTCTGTTTACATTAGTATTATAGTATTTGAATTTGTATATTTGTGAACTAATGTTTGTTTTTTTTAAGGATAATGAAAAATCAATCAGTTGATCAACCACATGATTTTGGAGATGAGAATAATGATCATACCTCTTGGGAGGAATATTCACATGCTCCTCTTGATGTTCCCCAATCTTCCTCAGGTGCTCCCATAATGAAAAAGAAGAGTTCAAGAGTTGGTAAACATGGGTTCACACGTTTACCAAAATTATCACTTGTCTGTACATGGGACCAGAGGATAATCATTGAGTTTGATGAGAATGATATTCCTAGAGGTCCAAATGCAAAAGATTTTAAGAGTTTTGTATCAACTCGGGGTAAGAGAAAAGTAATCATTTTGTATGATGATTGGAGAAGTGTGGATAGAACGATAATATCTCAGTTGTGGGAGACGATTTTGGTAAGATATTTTTATATTGTTTGCCTATTCTTTAAATGTTTCTAGTATAATATGTTTTAACTCTTCTTTATCATATGACATTTGATATTCCTGACACTCAAGGAGTCAGGAAGAAATGCTTATCGATGGCCGCTAGGAGATAGAGGGATTTCAAATAAACCCTCACATCTGATTTCATTTTTTGTTATAGGAGTCATGAAAATCCATGTCATATATATCCTTTCATAGATGAGGATACATGGAGACAGTTTGTTGAAAGTAGAAGAAAATATTCATTTTTTGCAAGGGCAATGTAAACTTTTATAATATTTCCTATATAAATTATATTATTAATGTTTTGTTAATGATTTCTTATTCTTAATTTACAACAAAAAAAAGGAAATCTCATCAGGAGATCCAATCTAAAAATGTATACCCTCATAGTTTATCTCGAGGAGTGTATACATTATTAGAAGAACAAATAATGCCAGAAAAATTACAAAAATTGAGAGCTGAGTCTTCAAGCTCTGGAGAGGTTTCCAATTTATCCCCTCCATCTAGACATGAAAAATGGAAGATAAATCGGATGGGAAAAAAGGGGCAATATCTTTCAGAAAATTCAAGAATTGTAGTTGAGGGGATTGTAAGATATTTATTTTATTTATTTAAATTAACTATATTCTTTATATGATTTGAATCATTATAGAAATTTTTAATTAATTAATATAGGATTCTCTTGAGGAGAAGAGGTCACAATGGGTATTTACAGTTGCTGGGAGGTAAGATATTTTTTCTAAAACATTGGGAAAGCCCGAACATCCTGGTCGTGTATAAGGATATCCTATGGGTGTATCAATAAGAAAAGTGTTTCCATGTGATTCAACTTCTTCCATTGAGGGTGTTTATAAAAAAATAGAATCCTTGCAGGTTGAAGTTCATAATAATAAGGCGGCAATGGAGGAAAATATTAGAGCGTCGGTACATTCTATGTTTACAGACATGCAAAGACAATTTCAGACTGTAGCTCCCACTCCTCCACCTGCCCCTACAGACCCTATTATTAATCCTCCACCTCCACTAGTAGCTCCCACTCCCCCACCTCGGCCTATAGACTCCATTTTTTATCCTACTCCTCCGCCACAGCTTCCTACTTATTGCGAGTTGTATGTTAATGATCCTCAACATCATATAGTTGCATATGGGCTCGTATATTGTATTAGAGATACAGTTCATTATCAATACTTATAGGTAGAGGATCATAGGGTCACTGTATAAATTATTATAGATAGATCATCTCGAGTACCATTACCTACAGATGAGGTGACAACAGTTGGACATAGTATCGGCCATTTTTTAATTTGCGCATCCAGACTTTTGTGACTCATTACCATAGAGGTATGTATGTTATATATTCTAGTTTATTTTTTTATTAAAGTTGTTTTAAAATTTGAAATCTAATATATTTTTCTATTTATTTTTACAGGAATACTTCAAAGGTAAAGAATTATTGTATAGACAACAACAAAGAAAAATGGCTATGACATCCGATACAGATTCTAGTAGTTTTGATAGATTGTCAAGATATTCAAATTTTTTGGTGGATCATTATAAGTTTCCAATGGAATCTCATGTTTTTGGATGTTCAAAAAATGTGGAGATTCTGAAAAATGATTTCATGGATCTTGTTACTGGAGATAATTTGGGCATCAATGTGGTGGAAATTTTTTCCATGTAAGTCTTAACACCTTTTCCCTACGTTATATTTATTAAAAATGTATAATTATGTATATTTTGTATTAGGTATCATTATAACATGTGTGAGAATAATGTGAAGATAGATGTATATAGATTCATGGACCTACATTTGATTTCCCCTGAAGCGCATGCATTGGATGAGGAACAAAGAATGCTTTATATTGATGAAACATTTGAATAGAATATAATTACATTGTGTTTGATGATGACTTTTTATGAGAGGTATGAAACATATCTCTAGCAAATAGTTCATTATCTTTTAACATAAAAAACTAGTAACCTTAAATTTTCTTTTATCAGTGATCATTGGATGTTAGGTGTTTTTTTCCCAAGGGAGAAAACACTTTATTGGATATGCTCTGTCCATGGAGATGTGCGGGAAAGTTTTAAGAATATGTTGGAAAAGTATGTTTCAGTTTCTTAATAGTTGTATATATTATAATGAATTTTAAATTTATCCCATTCGTATTATTTTCTAACAGGGGATGGGTCTACTTTCGAAAAAAACACAAAGAAAAGGAGTGACAAGATCAAATTTGTAAAATTAAAGGTAAATATCCATTTATAGTTTTTACTTTTTGTTGTATTACATAAAAAAATATTTTTAATTTACACTCATTTAAACATAACTTTCATTAAAAACAAGGTGTCGTCGAATGCAGATATTATATGTTAAGATTTATGTATAAAATAATTACAACTGGAACACCTGTGAACTTTGACCTAGTAAGATTTTCTTATAAACTTTTCCATAATATTTAATTTTATTTATTAATTATATGCGTTAACTATTATCCTTTTACTTTGTAGATATTTTATGACCCTCAAACCAATAGTGCTAAAGATTTCAAACACTTATAAGTGGAATGGTCAAATTATTTTACAGGTTTGACTGGATTTTATTTTGTTTTTAGTGTGAAATTTAATTTGGAATATTGTTATTATAATTGTGTATTTTTTAGTAATTTAGGTTGGATTTAGGTTTTTTTTAGTTTACATTGTAAGTTCTTAATGTTATATATGTGAATGTTTAATTTTTCTCTACTTCTTCTTTTGGTCTAGTTCTGATGGTTTTATTGTATGCATTCTGGTCTGGGGGAGGGTTTCCAGGGGTGTGGCAGTGTCCAGTGGGGTGGGGCGTTTCCAGGGGTGTGGGAGGGATGTCCAGTGGGGTGGGGTGTCCAGGGTGTCCATGGGGGTGGGAGGGTGTCCAGGAGGGCGGGAGGGATGTCCAGGGGAGTGGGGGGCTGTCCAGGAGGGTGGGGAGCTATCTAGGGGTATCCAGGGGTGTGAAAGGTGTCTAGTGGGGTGGGGGTTCTAGGGTTGTGGGAGGGCTTTCCAGTGGGGTGGGGGTGTCGAGGGTGTCCATGGGGTGGGAGGGTGTTCAGGAGGGTGGGAGGGATATCAAGGGGGTGAGGGGCTATCCCGGAGGATAGGGGGTTGTCCAGGGGGTGTCCAGGGGTGTGGGGGTGTCTAGTGGGGTGGGGGTGTCCAGGGGTGTGGGAGGGTTGTCCAGTGGGGTGGGGGTGTCCCGGGTGTCCATGGGGGTGGGAGGGTTTCTAGGAGTTTGGGATGGATGTCCAAGGGAGTGGGGGATTTCCCGAAGGGTGAGGGGATATCTAGGAGGTGTCTAGGGGTGTTGGGGTGTCCAGTGGCGTAGGGGGTTTACAAGGGTTTCGGAGGGCTTCCCAGTGGGGTGGGGGTGTCCAGGGTGTCCATAGGGGTGGAAGGGTGTCCATGAGGGTGGGAGGGCTATCTAGGGGGGTGAGGGGATGTCCAGGAGGGTGGGGGTGTTCAGTGGGGTGGGGGTTCTAGGGGTGTGGGAGGGATGTCTAGTGGGGTGGGGGTGTCCAGTGTGTCCATGGGGGTGGGAGGGTGTCCAGGAGGGTGGGAGGGCTATACAGGGGAGTGGGGGTTGTCTAGGAGGTTGGGGGCTGTCCAGGGGGTATCTAGGGGTGTGGGGGTGTCCAGTGGGGTGGGGGGTTTCCAGGGGTGCGGGAGGGCTATCCAGTGGGGTGGGGGTTTATAGGGTGTCCATGGGGGTGGGAGGGTGTCCAGGAGGGTGGGAGGGTTGTCCAGGGGGTGAGGGGTTGTCCAGGAGGGTGGGGGTTGTACAGGGGGTGTCTAGGGGTGTGAGGGGGTTTCTAGTGGGGTAGGTGGTTTCCAGGGGTGTAGAAGGGATTTCCAGTGGGGTGGGGGTGTCTAGGGTGTCCATGGGGGTGGGAGGGTGTCTAAGATTGTGGGAGGGATGTCTAGGGGAGTGGGGGATGTCCAGGAGCGTGGGGGGTTATCCAGGGGGTGTCCAGTGGGGTGGGGGGTGTCCAGTGTGGTGGGGGGTTTTTAGGGGTTTGGGAGGGCTTTCCAGTGGTGTGGGGGGTTTCCAGCGTGTCCATGGGGGTGTGAGGGTGTCCATTAGGGTGGGAGGGCTATCCAAGGGGGTGATGGGTTGTACAAGAGGGAGGGGGTGTCCAGCGGTGTGGGGGTGTCCAGTGGGGTGGGGGTTTCCAGGGGTGTGGGAGGGTTGTCCAGTGGGGTGGGGGTGTCCAGGGTGTCAATGGGGGTGGGAGGGTGTCCAGGAGGGTGGGAGGGCTGTCCAGGGGAATGGGGGTTGTCCTGGATGGTGGGGGGTTGTCTAGGGGGTATCCAAGGGTGTTGGGGTGTCTAGTGGGGTGGGGTTTTCCATGGGTGTGGGAGGGTTTTTGGGGGTGTGGGAGGGTTGTCCAGTTAGGTGGGGGTTTCCAGGGTGTCCATGGGGGTGGGGGGTCTAGGAGGGCGGGCGGTGTATCCAGGGTGGTGGGGGCTGTCCAAAAGGGTGGGGGGATTTCCAGGGGGTGTTCAGGGGGTGTCCAGGGGTGGGGTTTCTAGGGGTGTGGGAGGGATGTCCAGTGGGGTGGGGTGTCTAGGGCGTCCATGGGGGTGGGAGGGTGTCCGGGAGGGTGGGAGGGCTGTCCTGGGGGTGAGGGGCTATCTAGGAGGGCGGGGGCTATCAAGTGGGTGTTAATGGGTGTGGGGTGTCCAATGGGTTGGGGGGTTCCAGGGGTTTGGGAAGGTTGTTCAGTGGGTTGGGGTGTCCAGGGTTTCCATGGTGGTGTCCAGGGAAGGTTGTTCAGTGGGTTGGGGTGTCCAGGGTTCCAGGGGTTTGGGAAGGTTGTTCAGTGGGTTGGGGTGTCCAGGGTTTCCATGGTGGTGTGAGGGTGTTAAGGAGGGTGGGAGGGCTGTCTAGGGGAGTGGGGGATATCTAGGAGGGAAGGGGGCTTTCTAGGGGTATCTAGGGGTGTGGGGTGTCTAGTGGGGTGGGGGTTTCCAAGGGTGTGGGAGGGTTATCTAGTGGGGTGGGGGTGTCCACGGTGTCCATGGGTTGGGAGGGTGTCCAAGAGGGTGGGAGGGCTATCCAGGTGGTGGGGTGGTCTAAGAGGGTGGGGGCTATCCAGGGGGTGTCCAGGGGTTGGGGGTGTCCAGTGGGGTGGGGGGTTTCCAAGGGTGTGGGAGGGATATCCAGTGGGGTGGGGGTATCCAGGGTGTCCATGGGGTGTGAGGGTGTCCAATAGGATGGGAGGGCTATCCAGGGGAGTGTGGGGTTGTCCAGGAGAGTGGGGGAGCTGTCTAGGGGTTGTCCAGGGGTGTGGGGGTGTCCACGGGTGGGGTTTTTAGGGGTTTGGGAGGGAGGTCCAGTGGGGTGGGGGTGTCCAGGGTGTCCATGGGGGTGGGAGGGTGTCCAGGAGGGTGGGAGGGTTGTCTATGGTGTGGGGGCTGTCCAGGAGGGTGGGGCTGTCAAGGGGGTGTCTAGGGGTGGGGTGTTTAGTGGGGTGGGGGTTTCTAGGGGTGTGGGAGGGTTTTCGAGTGGGGTGGGGGTTTCTAGGGTGTCTATGGGGGTTGGAGGGTGTCCAGGAGGTTGGGAGGGATATCTAGGGGAGTGGGAGGCTATCCAGGAGGGTGGGGGATCTCTAGGGGGTGTCCAGGGGGTGGGGTATGACGATTAGGGTTGGGGGTTGTCCATGGGGTGTCTACGGGTGTGGGGGTGTCTAATGGGGTGGGGGTTTACAAGGGTGTTGGAGGGTTGTCCAATTCGCTGGGGAGGTGTCCAGGGTGTCCATAGGGGTGTGAGGGTGTCCAGGAGGGTGGGAGGGCTGTCTAGGGGAGTGTGGGTTGTCCATGAGGGTCGGGGTTATCTAGGGGGTGTCTAGGGGTGTGGGTGGGTGTCCAGGGGGTGGGGTTTTTCTGAGGTGTGGGAGGGTTTTCTAGTGGGGTGGGAGTGTCCGAGGTGTCAATGAGGGTGGGAGGGTGTCCAGGAGGGTGGGACGGCTGTCCAGGGGGTGGGGGCTGTCCAGGAGGGTGGGGGCTGTCCAGGGGGTGGGGGTTGTCCAGGAGGGTGTGGGGGTTTCCAGGGTTGTGGGGGGTGTCCAATGGAATGGTTTTTTACACCGGTTATTTCATAACCGACGTATTAAATCGAATGGAATAGATTTTTACGCCGGTTATTTTATAACTAACGTAGTATATATGTTTTCATGTCGGGTATTATTTAACCGACGTGAAAAATGCTTGGAAGACTGGTTTATAACGTCAGTTATGAAAATAAACAATGTGATAAACTCTTCGGAGGCGTAGTTTATTACATCGTTTATTATATAACAGAAGTGAAAAAGTATATACCACATCGGTTATTTAAAAACCGACATAATAAATCACGACTTTGAAGTGTTTTCCGCGTCGGTTTTTGATGAACTGACGTGAAAAACACTTCGTTTTTTTAGTTTTTAAGTCAGTTTTAAAATAACCTCCATAGAAAACAATGTTTATAACATCTCCTATAAAAACTTCAGTGAAAAAGCTGATGTAAAAAATAAAAAATAACCGTAGTAAAAAACGTTTTATGCACTAGTGATAATGGAAAGCACCCCAACTAGGGTTGATCAAGCACTTTGAACTATGGTTCTATTCTAACCAAGATTATGGAAGGCTATACCAACTTGATATTTAATTTGAGGGATTTTAACTTTATACATAAGTTTCCATTTTATTATCTTTGATTAAATTCTTGTTAATATTAATTTGGATATACTTAAGTGGTTAACCATGTCTAAGATAATATTTTACTCATAATTCGGTCTTATTTTAGTTCCATCTTGCATGCTAGTTTAATTCATTAATTGTGTGATCGTGACAACACACCCAAAATAAATAAACCATGAAACTAACATAAATAAAATAAATGGTATGATCATGAGCTTGTTCTATTGGTTAGTTTATCTAGTGGTTGATAAACTAACCCAAGTCCTAGGGGAGAAACACCTTGAACCTTTTGGGTTCATGTTTATAGCTTTCCACCTATCCACCTTTGTATCTCTTTGGATTGGTTTCACTTTGGCTCCTAACTTGAGTCACCTCCACAAGCTTGGGAGCTCCATCTATTACATATTCTTTTATATCACAAGCAGGTGAGGGGTAAAATGGGATTTTACATAAAATAAACCTTGGGTATACAGGCCCTACATGTTAATGAGGAGAAGGCTCGCAGGCCAAAAAAATTAATTTAAATAAATTAATTGAAAGAAACCATTCACATACAAAGGTCTTTGTCTAGATCATAATAATCCATGCATTCAACGATATTTACGCATATATAAAACTATCATTCAATTATTTAATCATTCTTATTTAAGATAAATCATGATCGAATCAATTAATTATCTTTAATTAATCAATACTTTTATCTTAAAACCTTTTTATGAATTTCCCTGATATTCTCATCCACCGTAATTATAAAAAAAATTCATTTAAAATTATCTTTGTACGTAACATGTACCTTGGAGGCAACCCAGTGAATTCCCATTCATAACTATCCAATGAGTATAAACGAACATTACACAGATGTTAAATTAAACACATATATATAAAACACCTATCATGTGTTGTGCCTCAGCTTTATGCCTTCACTATGGTACATGTCTCAAGGGTTTGTATAATATAATAATAAATTTTAATAAATCTACATAATTTGGATGAGTACACAGTGTGTAGTTCCGACTACACGGTGTGTGATTTTGTTCACCATCAATCCAAAGTACACACCCAGGGACATGGTGTGTAGATGTACATTGGAAATTTTTTGGATTACACGGCATGCTCAGTGGGACACACGCCGTGTAGTATCCGCATTACATGGTTTCCATCCAGGAAATTCATGTACAGGGTACACAGTATAACCCTAACCCAAAGGGACTACACGTTGTGTTCATTAGACCACAAAACATGTAATTTGGAAACCATGCGCCACCTGTCCCTGGTCAACACACGGTGTCATTTAAGACTTATAAACACTCCAACACACAGCCTTATTTGGAAGACCAGTCTAATTCATTGAACCTAGAATACACATCCTGTACTTCCAAATACATGTCGTGTATTTTGGTGTTGTATGGCCATAACATTTCACACCTCTGGATGAGATCCTCTATTTTATTTTAATCAAAATTAAAAGAAAAATTCATTTTTATATGGTAAACGAGAAACGAAAGAGGAGGAACATATCTCGAGAATTATATTTAAAGAAAAATTAACTTTAATTGAAATTACTAAATTATTAAATATGTAAATCACTAACGAAAAACTAAATAATTATAATAAATGATATGACCACTTTGATACCACTTGTAGGTTCTAGGTGTAGCAAAATCATGTTAGTGGGTGTACCCAACTTTAATTTTAGCTTTTATAACGATCAATATAAGATTCTTCATGATAACAAAATGTTGGATCTTCGGAATAGAAATAAAAACCAAAAAAGAAAATAGGGGAGTCCCGGAACCATAGATAGGATCATCATATGTTGGTAGTAATTAATTTAAATAATTGAAAATAATTACCTTGACGGAATGCTTTCTTCGTTTATGTTTCTGGTCACGATTTGATGTGATTTGTCGTTGCGTCATAGAATCCAAGTGTAGGATTCCTCTAGAGGTGATCCAAATATGCTCCACGTATCTCTAGACATCGTCGAAGGGATCTCCTAGTGCTAGCGCAGAAGAGCCTTCTCTTTCGATGTCCGCCTTCGATTGCCTTGATCTGATGGAGTAGGATCTCCATCTCGTAGATTGAGAGAGTTCTTAGATGAAAAGGATTCTCTATTGGCTTGAGAGATTTCTCTAGATCCATTATGCACAACCACAAAAAATGGCTAGGATAATGAGAAATATATAATTATGATTTTTAACAACATAAAATAATAAAATGAATTAATTACCAGAAATAATTTATTCATTTCCTTTAATTCTTAGTAATAACCCATGTCTAATAATAACAGTTGACTATTATTATTACCTGAAATGCGCCCAGCGAATTACACCTAATATTATTTAATTAAATAAATAATATTATTTCTCATAAATTCCCAGAAAAAAATAAACAGTGTGTATATTTAATACACACGGCGTGCACTTTTGTTTTTAAATTTTTCTTTATTTCCACCACCACATTTATTAGACCTTAAATAATGTCTATTTATTTCTAAAATAAATATCACTCCATTACTCACTAATAATTATATTATTTCACCCACAATATATTCTCTCGAATAACTAGTGTCGAAATAAATGCGATCAGGAATCCTTAAATAATTATTAAACCGCAATCGGGAATTATCTTTATTCAACATGTTAAATTAATATTTAACTGAGATACTTCGACACACTTAGTGTGTGACCCTCTAGGCCTCTTTCTCAGTGGGATTAGGTGGAGCCTGCCTAAATTCCAAGGTTAGAATCTAGAAAAACGCAAAGGCACCCATAGAGAAAGAAGTTAACTCCACAATGACGTTTCACCTCCTATGAACACTTACCATGTAATATAATCCCCTTGTCTCGATATCTTGAATCAAGTAGGTTTCATGCTAGTGCCATTAATCCATGTGCTCGATTATTCTTTCTTTAACTTTTTGAAATTGAACTTTCCCATTCCTCACCGTGGCCATGGATTTATTTATCCCATATCAATTCCATCAAAGGGCCTGAGATATCTACTTCCATTATAGAATATAAGGGACAAATCCTTTCTCACATTATCTATTAATGCAGTATCACTCATGACACACCCAACATATCCTACCTCACTACGAACAGTGTGTCATCACAGTTTTCATCAATACATCTAAGTGCATGAGTTGTAATACCCATTAATAATAATCTTAAAGTCTAAGTACCAATACACACGTTTGTAGATAGGAACATCCAATGAAACTATGTAATGTGGATTTCCTACTGGTAGGTCTCATTCTCATAATATCCTCCTGGATATTACCAAGGGCACACACCATGAGAAGGTGCCTCAAAATTTTATTATTCCTCACCCCTAATGGATTGTATTATTTGTGTCCCTCAAATAACATCTTCTGGCCATAGAACATATATTCAAAAACAGTGTCATGGCACTTCTGGGTTCTCATCATAACAGGTATCCTCTATGACCCTTTAATGAAACAGCTATCCTTAGGACATTATCACAGTAATTTTCATACAGAATAACAATCAAGATATGATAAGGTATTAATTGATGAATAATGTAAAAAGTAGTTGGTTCTAGGCCACCAACTCCAATAGACTCCCACTTGGACTAGAGCCAATTGAAAACAACTTTTAACCTGCTAGCTCTCACATGATATTCATTCTTCTAATAAGATGTGCCTTTAGTCACGAGGTCCTCCATGTTCTCTTCTGTGGACACTCTGTTCACTGCAACTTTACCCCTTTTATAGAAATCCCTCAAGAGGTGATACTTCCAGAGTATTTTATTTTTCTGTTGATGTGGCCTTGGTTCTTTTGAAAGAGCCAACGTTGTAGTATTATCACAATATAATGTGATAGGATATTTACAGATAGGCACCACATCAAGCTTCTAGACAACGTTACGAATCCATATGGCTTCCTTGACTACATTAGAAGTCGCTATATATTCAGACTCTACTATATAATCGGTGAAAACTGGTTTCTTTGAACTCTTCCAGCTCACAACTCCTCTGTTGAGGAAAAAAACATATCCAGATTGTGACTTCAGATCGTTCTAATCTGTCTAAAAACCAGCATCAGTATACCCTCTGATGAAAAGCTCCTCATCTCCTCCATTCACCAGGAACATATCCTTATTTCTTCTCAGATACTTAAGGATAGTCTTTAATTAGTCTAATACTATTCTCCTAGATCTACATGATATCTACCTACCAAGCTTAGTTCATAGGCAACATCAAGACCGGTACATATCATGGCATATGTGATGGATCCTATAGCTGAAGCATATGGTATCTTACTCATTCTATCTTTCTCTTTTTATGTCTGAGGACACATTTTCTTAGAAATATGTAGGCCTTGTGACACTAGAACCAATCCCCTCTTAGATTGTTCCATACTAAATATCTTTAGTATCTGGTAAATATATGCACCCTGACGTTGTCCAAGAAGCCTCTTAGATCTATCACGAATGATCTTGATCCCTAGAATGTAGGTTGCTTCACCCAAGTCCTTCATATAGAAACACTTGTTCAACTAGTCCTTTACTGACTGTAAGATTGGTACATCATTTCCAATAATCAATATGTCATCAACATATACTACTAGGATAAGGATTGCATTCCCATTAAACCGATTATAAACACGCGGATCACATTCTTTCTTAATGAAACCAAATTCCTTTATGGCTTCATTAAATTGAATGTTCCATGACCTGGATGCTTGATTTAATCCATAAATGGATTTCTACAACTTAAAAACCCTTTTGTCTTTACCTGGTGTCGCAAACCCTTCTGGTTGTGTCATATAGACATCTTCCTGAAGGTTCCTGTTAAGGAATGCTATTTTTACATCCATTTTCCAAATCTCACAGTCATGGTAAGCTTCTATGTAAAGTATGATTCATAAGGATTTCAACATGGAAACCGGTGAGAAGGTTTCATCATATTCAATTCTTTGACGCTATCTGAATCCTTTAGCCACTAGCCTTACTTTATAGGAGTAAACTTGACCTTCAATGTTTAGTTTTATCTTGAATACCCATTTGCATCCAATAGGCTTTACATCAACTGGCTTATCAACCAAAACCCAAACTTGGTTCTAATAAATGGAATCCATCTTAGAATTCATAGCTTCTAGGCATCTTGTAGCTTCTTATCTTTCTACTTCTTCCTTGTAGGATATATGTTCATCATTTTCCAACAATAATGATTCACCATTCTTAGGGACTAATAAACCAAATATCTTTGGTTCTCTTACCTCTCTTGAGCTTTTACGCAATACTTGTGTTTCTGGAACCTCTTCCATAGGGACCTGTGGAACTTGTTCCTGTACCAACTTCAGTGTATCTTGAGCATCAACTTCATCAAAGTCAATCCTTCTCCCACTATCCTTTTTGAGGATGTTCTCCCTCTCAATAAATATGGATTTTTTGGAAATAGTAACTTTCTTGTCTAAAGGGTTATTTAGGTAATATCCTTTCGTTTCCTTGGGATATCCTATAAAGATACACTTCGTTCCCCGGGGTTCCAGTTTTTTTCCTGAGATGGCCTTAAAAAATTCCTCACATCCCCATACACGTGTGTAAAAAAAATTGGTTCCTTTTAATTCCATAACTCTGAGGGAATTCCATTTTCCTCTTTAGTTGGTACTCAATTTAATGTGTATGATGCAGTCTATAATGCATATCCCCAAAAGGATAATGGAAGATCTGCATGACTCATCATCGACCTCACTATGTCAAACAAGGTTTGGTTCCTCCTTTCACTAACACTATTCCACTGTGGAGTATAAGGAGGAGTGAGATGAGATAGAATCCCAGACTCCCATAAAAGATTGATGAACTCTTGGTTCAGATATTCTCCACCTCAATCTGATCGAAGCTTCTTTATCTTCTTACCAAGATGATTTTCTACTTCATTATTGAATTCCTTAAATTTCTCTAAGGATTCTGACTTATACCTCATTAAGTATACATTTCCATATATACTCAAATCATCAGTAAAATTAATGAAGTAAGAATATCCACCTCTAGATTTTACTAGAAATGGTCCACACACATTTGTGTGCACTAATCCTAGAAGATTTTTGTCCCTATCACTCTATCCACTAAGAGGAGGCTTGGTCATTTTACCTTGTAAACAAGAATGACATCTATCACGTGGTTTTATCTTAGAAGAGTCTAAATAGCCATCTTGGCAGAGCATTGTCAAGGGCTTCTCGTTTACATGATCGAGACGGTGATGCCACAACTAGGTGATGTATGAGTCATGTTGTTTTGTTTCATTATCAATTTACAACACTTGGTTTTCATAATTTAATACATAAAAACCATTATTTAAATGATCCATACCATAATATAAATTGTTCTTATAAATATAAGCAACCCTTATTTCCAAACTTGAAAACAAATCCATCCATATACAAACATGATACAGAAATTTTGTTTTTGGTAACACTATTCACATAATAACAGTTATGTAAAACCAAATCATCCCAGTTGGCAATGAGAGGTGGTAATCTCCAATGGCAAATGAAGCTAGCCTCTCTCCATTGGTAGCTCAAAGATCCACCTCTTCGCTAGCAATCTTTCTAAATCTACTTGGTTCCTACATTTGAATATAGATATGAGCCCCACAAGCTGTATCTAATACCCAATGTATAGAAATGGAAAGATCACACTCAATAAAAAACACACCTTTAGCATCCCCACATTTCTGGGTGCAATTCCTCTTCTAGTGCCCTGGCTTGCCACATACAAAACATACCACCTCTCGTTGTATCTACCCCTTCTTGGAGGGAAAATGCTCAGGGGCTTCAGACCATTTATAAGTCCTTGCCCCTTTTTCCTTGTCCTTCCTTTTCTTATTCACCATAAGGACTACAGTTTTTTCATGCCCCATGTACTTATCTACCTGGCGAATTAAGGTCAGAAGTTCAGACAGACTCTTCTCATTGTAACTCATGTTATAGTTGAAAATAAATCTAGAGAAGGTCTTGGGCGGTAATTATAGGATGAGATCTGTACGCAACTCATCTGAGAACTAAATCCCTAAGATGTCTAGGTGTTTAATGTAGCCAATAAGCATGACTACTTGAGGCCCAGCTGGTGCAGACTCTCCAAACTTAGTAGTAAACAAAGCGTTGTAGATCTCATATATCTCCTGTCTCGCCTTCTCTTGGTATAGATCCTTAAGGTGATACATCATGTTATACATGTCCATGTTTTCATGTTTCTTAAAGTGATCATTAGACATGGTCGATAGAATAAACCATTGGAAATTTTTGGCATCATATATATGTTTCATATAGAGAGATAGCTCCTCATCACTGGCCTATTTCCCAAGTGCAACTGGAACAGGCTCTTCCAGTACATACAATTTCCTCTCGTGGCGAAGGATGACACATAAACTCATCTGTCACTCTTGGAAATTGGTGTCAGTGAGAAGATTTTCCTTATTGAGTATGGTTTTTGATGATATGTTTGAAGTCATTCTTCATGTTGTTTCTAAAAATTAAGATGAGAAAAGGTTTAGTACATTATTATGATAAAACTAAGACAAATAAATAAATTAATACTTATTAGTCTCCCACTATTTTATAAAAATCCAATACCCCTCACCATTGACTTCAAAATATTTTGTTTCCTGAATATTCTAGTGTAAAGGATACATATTTCCCTTCGCATTACCCCAACTAGGGTTGGTCAAGAAACTTTAAGGGTTTTAGGTAGGCATTCTAAATTCCAACTGCATTAACTTGCAGCTCCTTGATCTGCTGATTGGGCTCCCCAATCATGAAATCATTTTATTTTGGATTTCCTCAACCTTTACCTCTTGGTCACACCAAGTCCTATTGTGTCAGTCAACCCTTGATGCAATCCAATTCAAGTCAACCCGAAACCTTTAATTATAATTCCCTGATAGACTAGTGGAAAAAACGTTTAACACATCAGCATTTTTCATGTCAGTTCTATTTAACAGATGTGAAAAGCTGTAAAAATTGATTTATCACATAGGTTATTGTATAACTGATGTGATAAATTGATGAGAATATAGTTTTTATGTCTATTATTTTATAACCAATGTAAAAAAATATTGAGATTAGCTTTATCACATCAGTTATTTTATAACCGACATGAAATATCGAATCTGGGCACTTTATCACGTCAGTTATAAAATAATCGACGTGATAAAAAAATCTTGGCAATTTATCACTATGGTTATCAAAAGAACCAACGTGATAAAGCACCATTTATAACATCAGTTATAAAATAACCGACGTGATAAAATATTTTCTACATTGGTTATTAAATAAACGATGTTATAAACATACAAAAATATTTTATCACATCGGTTATTAAATAACCGATGTGATAAAACTTTTAAATGATTTATCACGCCATGTATTCAGTCATTCTGTTTTCTTTGGTCGGGCGACCTGCGACTCGTCTCTATCACGAGAAAAACCTAGAAAGTATTCTTTTAATTCATTCCCTCCACCCTCATTTTTCCAATATCATTCATCATCTTTATTATCATTGTATCTATCAGGTCGACTCGAAACACTAAAGTAAGCCTCACACGGCACGGTTTCTGTTTTTATTTTTCGCAATGCCCTAAACTAATTTTTTGAGATGTTATTTTTCTATCTTTGTTCTTGATATCATGGTAAGTTTCATAGTGTTCATTTATACCATGATAAATCCTTTTCTGGTAAAATAAACCTATGGAAGTGATATCATGCAATTTTACGATTTTTGTGTGTTCTATCATGTGTGTGTTCATGTACAAGGGGTGTCCAAGGGGGTGGGGAGATATCCATGTGGGTGGGGTTGTCCAAGGGTGGGGGGTGTCCAGGGGGTGTCAAAGGGGTGTGGTGGTGTCCGGGGGAGTGCAGGGGCTGTCTAAGGGGGTTAGGGGTGCCCAAGGGGGTGGTGGGGTGTTGTCCAGGGGGTGAGGTGGTTGCCCAATGGGGTAGGGGTGTCCAGGGGTGTGGGGGTGAGTGGGTTGTCCAAGGGGGTAGCGGTGTCTAGGGGGTGGGGGTGTCCAAGGGGGTGGGGGATGTCCAGAGGGGTGGGGGGCTATCCAAGGGGTGGGGAATGTCCCGGGCGAGGGGGTTGTCTAGGGGGTGGGGGCTCTCTAGAGGGTTGGGGGGATGTCCAGGGGTAGGAGCTGTCTAGAGGGGTGGGGGATGTCCAAGGGTATGGTGGTGTCCAGGGGGTGTCCAAGGGGGTGGGGGTGTTGTCTCTGGGGTGAGGGGTATTTCCAATGGGGTAAGGGTGTCCAGGGGGTGGGGGTGGTGTCGAGGGGGGTGAGGGGGTTTTCTAGGGTGGTGGGGGTGTCTAGGGGGTGTCCAAGGGGGTAGGGGTGGGGGTGGTTTCCAGGGGGTCAGGGTGTCCAGGGGGGTGGGGGTGTCCAGGTGGTGTCCAAGGGGGTAGGGGTGGGGGTCGTGTCCATGGGGTGGGGTTTCCAAGGGGGTTGGTGTGGTATCTGGGGGGTGAGTGGGCTGTCCAGGGGGGTATGGGGTGTCCAGGGGTGGGGGTGTCCATGGGTTGGGGTCTATCCAGAGGGTTTGGGGGATATCCAAGGGGTGGCGGCTATCCAAGGGGGTGGTGGTCTCTAGGGGGTGTCCAAGGGGGTGGGGGTGGTATCCAGGGGTGAGGGGGTTTTCCAGGGGGTGGGGGTGTCTTAGGGGGGTGGGGGCTATCCAGAGGGGTTGGGGGCTGTCCAAGGGGTGGGGGATGTCCAAGGGAGTGGTGGTGTCCAGGGGGTGTCCAAGGGGGTGAGGGGGTGGTGTCCAGGGGGTGAGGGGGCTTTCTAAGGGGTTGGCGCTGTCTAGAGGGGTTGTGGGGTTGTCCAAGTGGTTGGGGTTGTCCAAAGGGGTGGTGGTGTCTAGGGGGTTTCCAAGGGGGTGGGGGTGGTTTCTAGGGGGTGAGGGGGCTTTCTAAGGGGGTGGGGGTGGTGTCTAGGGGGTGATGGGGCTTTCCAGGGGGTGGGGATGTCTAGGGGGTGTCCAATGTGGTGGGGGTGGGGGTGGTGTCCAGGGGGTTAGGGGGCTTTCTAAGGGGGTAGGGGTGTCTAAGGGGTGGGGTTGTCCAGGGGTGGGGTGTCCAGGGGTTGTCTTGGGGTGTGGAGGTGTCCAGGGGTGTCCAGGGGGTGTCCAAGGGGGAAGGGGTGGGGGTGGTGTCCAAGGGGTGGGGGTGTCCAGGGGGTGGGGTGGTGTCCAGAGGGGTGCGTGGTCTGTCCAAGGGGGTAGGGGTATCTAGGGGGTGGGGGTGTCTAGGGGGTGGGGGTGTCCAGAGGGGGTGGGTGCTGTTTAGGGGGTGGGGGGCTCTCTAGGGGAGTAGTGGTGTCTAGGGGGTGTCCAAGGGGTGGGGATGGTATCCAGTGGGGTAGGGGTGGACAACCCCCTCACCACCGTAGAAATCACTCCCCCACCCCATGGACACCCCTACCCCTTGGTCACCTTGGATAGACCCCGACCCCCGTGGATATCCCCTACCCCCTTGGACAACCCCCACCACCCCCTTGGACGACCCCTACCCCCTTGGACACCCTTTTGGTATCCCAACAGTTTCATTGAAACCATTGTAATATTTTAACTTCAGTTAGTCTATATCAACGGTTCCTATAGAATTGTTGGTATCGGGCTATTGCAACGACCATCATGCCAACGGTGTGTAAAACTGTTGGGGTATTATATTCCAATGGTTTTAGGGGATATACCAATGGTTTCAGGGGATATCCCAATGGTTTCAAATTTTGGGGATATGTGTAAATTTCAGTAGTGATTGTATACATATTTTAATATTTATACTTCATATTTATTTTTTACGGAAGGATGAATTTGGTATCCAGTTGCACCAGAATGTATTCTTTGTGTACCTTAAGAAGAAAGGTCCCAATATGAATTTAAAACTATTATATATAACTATATTTTCTTTTTAAAATACTTTTCATTCATATTTTGTTCAAATATGCACCACCATGGACACCCCCACCCCCATGGACACCCCCCTAGACAGGCCCCCACCCCCTGGAAACCCCTACCCCCTTTGAAACCATGGATAGCTCCCTACACCCATGGATAGCCCCTACCCCCTTGGACAGCCCCCACCCCCCCTAGACAGACCCTACCCCCTTGGACACCCCCTTTCTATATATATATCTCAATAGTTTCATTGAAACCGTTGGAATATTTTAACTTCATGTAGTCTATACAAATGTATGGTTACTGTAGAATCATTGGTATAGGGCTATTGCAACAACCATCATGCCAATGGTGTGGGAAACCATTGGGGTATTCTATCCTAATGGTTTCATAGGATATCCCAATAGTTTCAAATCATTGTGATATGTGTAATTTTCATTAGTGAATGTATACATATTTTAATACTTATACTTCATATTTCTTTTTTACAGAAGGGTGAATTTGGTATCCAATTGGACCAGGATGTCTTATTTGTGTATCCTAAGAATAAAGGATCCATGATGAATTTAAAACTGTTATATCTAACTATATTATCTTTTTAAAGTCATTTTCATGCATCTTTTTTTCAAATACGCATAGATTTGTTTTATATTTCAAAATTGTTTTACATTCAAATTATGATATTTTTCAAATAAATATATATTTTTATTATATTAACAAGATGTATAATTTTGATATCTGTTATAGGTAATAATGAGTCGAAGTTGGATTATGGCACATCGAATAAGTAATGAATATGAGGAAGGTGTTGATTCCTTTTTGGAATTTTCTAGACAAAATGTTCCAAGTAGTGACATTTTTTTCTGTTCATGCTTGAAATGTTTGAATATGAAGAAGTTGAAAAGTAGATAGATAAAAGATCATCTGATTTTTCATGGTTTTAATCCGAGTTACAATAAATGGATTTGGCATGGTGAAACTAGATAGAATTTCAAATCTACTAATGATTATTATTTTCAAGATTGTAACTTTGATGGAATTGAAGAAATGATCCATGATATTTCAGTAGAACAAATTGAGATATAACCGATTGTTGTGCATCTATATAGTGATACTGAAAAATCATTGTATCCTGGTTGTATGGATTTTACGTTTTTTTCAGTGGTGTTAATATTGATTAACCTGAAGTTGAAACATCGATGGAGTGATATAAGTTTTACAAAGCTTCTATAATTATTGAAAAAATTCTTCCAAAAGACAACAATCTTCCATATTCACATTATAAGGTCAAGAAAATATTATGCCTAATTAGATTGGGATACAAGAAAATGCATGCCTGTCTGAATGATTGTATGATATATAAGAAGGAATATGAATTTCTGTTAGAGTGTCCTAAATGTGGGACATCACGGTATAAGTTGGAAGAAAAATCACACGTTGATGTAGAGATTACAAAGATCCCTTCCAAGGTATTTTGGTATCTTCCTATAATTCATCATTTTAAAAGTTTATTTTCTAATTCAAATGATGAAAAAAGGTTAATATGGCACACTTATGAGCAGATATGTGATGAAAAAATATGTCATCCAGCTGATTTTCCGCAATGGAAGAAAATTGATGAGCATTATCCTACATTCGGAAATGAAATTTTAAATCTCAGACTAGGGTTGTGCACAAATGGAATGAATCCATCCCGAACCCTCAGTAGCACACATATTTCATGTCCTATTTTATTGGTAATTTACAACCTCTCTCATGAAGTTTGTATGAAGCGCAAATATGTCATGTTGAGTATAATGATATCTGGTCCGAAGCAAAACGAAAATGATATTGATGTTTTCTTGTCACCATTGATTGATGATTTGTAACTTTTATGGGAGGATGGTATTTGGGTGTATGATTCCTATAAAATGGAATATTTTCAACCGATTGCAGCGCTTATGTTCACTATAAATGACTTTCCAGCATATGGAAAATTGTCTGGATACAGTGTTAAGGGGCAAAAAGCACGTCCAATTTGTGAACAATAGACTTCATATTGTTAATTGAATCATGGAAGGAAAACAGTGTACATGGGTCATCAAAAGTTTTTTCATATGGATCACTCTTATAGAAGACTAAAAAAGGCATTCAATGGCTCACAATAATTTTATATTTCTCCAAAAGCTTTATCCCCTGATGTGTATTTTGAGCGGGTGGAAAACCTTGATGTGACATTGGGAAAGACACAGAAATATGGTAATGATAGACATATTTGGAAGAAAAGGTCAATATATTTTGAGCTACCATATTGGAGATATCATGAAGTGAAACATAATATTGATGTCATGCACGTGGAGAAGAATATCTGTGACAGTTTTATTGGAACATTGTTAGATATTAAAGGAAAAAAATATGGGTTGAATGCAAGATTAGACTTACTATCTGTGAGAATATGTTTGGATTTAGCTCCCACTCCTAATGGAAGACGAACATTTCTTCCCCTAGCTTGTCATACATTATCCAACAGGAATAAAATTAGATTTTTTTAGTGTCTTCGGGATATCAAAGTGCCTCAAGGTTATTCTTAAAATGTAAAAAAAATCTCTTTGAAGTATTTGAAGTTGATAGGTAAAAAATCTCATGATTGTCACATCATGATGCAACAACTTCTACCAGTTTCATTGAGTGGAATATTGCACATCCATGTCATAAATACTATAATGAAGTTGTGTTATTTTTTCAATTCAATTTGTAATAAGGTGATAGATGTGAATGCTTTGAAAATTTTGGAAAAGAATACAATTTATATACATTGTCAATTGGAAATGTATTTTTCTCCATACTTTTTTGATATAATGGTACATTTAATGATTCATTTGGTTCGAGAAATAAATCTTTGTGGACCTATATATCTTCGTTGGATGTATCCTTTTGAAAGGTATATGAAAATATTGAAGGGGTGTGTTAAGAATCCATATCGACCTGAAGCCTCCATTATTGAAAATTATATTTCTAAGGAGGTTGTGGAGTTTTGTACGAGCTACTTGGATGCGGTGGAGCACATAGGTTTGCCTCTATCTCGCTATGAACGAGTTAATAATAAGGGAAAGGGGATTCATGGCTTGAAAGTCAAATCATTGTCAAATGAACAGATGAAGAAGTTAGAATTATATATCTTGAATAACATAGCTTATGATCAACCATATATCACATTGCATATTATTGAGTTGAAACAATGTCATCCAAAGAAGAAAGAAATGTGGATTTTGAATGAGCACAACAAAACATTTCTGTCATGGTTTAAAAAGACCTTGCTTGGTAGATCAGATGTATCAGAGACATTAAGATGGTTAGTGGGTGGTCCGTGTTTAAATGTGATAACATGGTCTCGTTATGAAATTATTGGCTATTAATTTTATACGAAAGCTCAAGACAACAGAAGTACAGTTCAGAATAGTGGTGTATTGGTGTTTGTAGAAGCAATGAATTTTTCGAGTTCAAAAGACAAAAATCAAATTTCCGCATCATCTGCATATTATAGATCCATTGAAGAAATATGGGAGGTTGATTAATTTAAAATTAAAGTTCCTGTTTTTAAATTCAAATGGTTTATCGGTAACAACAGTGTCAGATACGATTAATTTGGAATGACTGTTGTTAATCTGAATAGATTGGAAGACACAGTAGATTATTTTATAATGGAAACACATGCAAAATAGATTTTCTTTGTAATTGATCGATCAGATATGCAGTGGTATGTTGTTTTACAAGGGAAAAACATTATGTTGGTGAGGATAAACTTGATGAAGATATTGATTTATGTGATATCCCTACTTCCATGGAAAGATTAGTAGAACCTAATGATGATCATGTTGAAGACATGGTTTGTGTCATAAGGAAAGATCATGATGAAGGAATTTAGTAAAACAATAAATTAGTACATTCCTAATATTACAGGTAACATATGTTTATTTCTTGTTTACATTTATTATTTTCATAAAATGTTATATATTTTAATTTTTTCCTTTATTAAAATGCGTATTAAAACAAATAAGTAGAAGTTTTTTTTATTTTAATTTTTTTAGTTTAGTTTATCAGGTTTACCATTACGTAAATTATATATCTATTATTTTTGTTGAATGACAATTAATTTACCATTTTTACCATGTTTACCATGTTTACCATGTTTACCATGTTTACCATGTTTACCATGTTTACCATGTTTACCATGTTTACCATGTTTACCATGTTTACCATGTTTACCATGTTTACCATGTTTACCATGTTTACCATGTTTACCATGTTTACCAAATCTACCATGTCTACCATGTTTACCTTGTTTAACATTTTTACTATGTTTACCATAGTTTACCATAGTTTACATTTACGTGACTTATATATTTATTTATTTTATTGAATGAAAATTACACTACCATTTTTACCATCTTTACCATTGTTTAACATGCTTACCATATTAACCATGTTTACTATTATGTAACTTAGTTCAATTTTCCATTTTCTATTTACATTAGTATTGTAGTATTTGAATTTTTATATTTGTGAACTAATGTTTGTTTTTTTTGGTTTGAAGGATAATGACAAATCAATCAATTGATCAACCACATGATTCTGGAGATGAGTATAATGATCATACCTCTAGGGAGGAACATTCACATGCTCCTCTTGATGTTCCCCAATCTTCCTCATGTGCTCCCATAATGACAAAGAAGAGTTCAAGAGTTGGTAAACGTGGGTTCACACGTTTACCAAAATTATCACTTGCCCGTACACAGGACCAGAGGATACTCATTGAGTTTGATGATAATGATATTCCTAGAGGTCCAAATGCAAAAGATTTTAAGAGTTTGGTATCAACTCAGGGTAAGAGTAAAGTCATCATTTTGTATTATGATTAGAGAAGTGTGGACAAAACGATAATATCTCAGTTGTGGGAGAAGATTTTGATAAGATATTTTTCTATTGTTTAAGTATTCTTTAAATGTTTCTAGTATAATATGTTTTACCTCTTCTTTATCAGATTACATTTGATATTCCTGACACTGGAGGAGTCAGGAAGAAATGCTTTTTGATGGTTGCTAGGATGTGGAGGGATTCGAAATCAACCCTCACATATGATTTCATTTTTTGTCATAGTATTCATAGCAATCCATGTCATATATATCCATTTGTATATTAAGAGACATGGAGACATTTTGTTGAAAATAGAAGAAAAGATTCCTTTTTGGTAAAGGCATTGCAAACATTTATAATATTTCTTATATAAATGGTCTTATTAATGTTTTTTTAATGATTTATTATTCTTAATTTTCAAAAAACAAGTAAATCTAATCAGAAGATCCAATCTAAAAAATTATACCCTCATAGTTTATCTTGAGGAGGGTATACATTATTGGAAGAAAAAATGATGGCAGAAAAATTACAAAAACTGAGAGCTGAGTCTTCAAGCTCTGGAGAGGTTTAACCTCTATCCCCTTCATCTAGAAATGAAAAATGGAAGAGAACTCAGATGGGAAAAAAGGGGAAATATATTTCAGATGATTCAAGAATCATAGCTAAGAGGATTGTAAGATATTTATTTTATTTATTTAAGTTAACTATATTATTTATATGATTTGAATCATTACAGAAATGTTCAATTAATTAATACATGATTCTCTTGAGGAGAAGAGATCACAAGGGGTATTTAGAGCTGCTGTGAGGCAAGATATTTTATCTGCAGCATTGGTAAAGCCCAAACATCCTGGTCGTGTATGAGGATATCTGACGGGTGTATCAGTAAGAAAAGTTTTTCCACGTTATTCAACTTCTTCCATTGAGGGTGTTTATAAAAAAAATATAATCCTTGGAGGTTGAAGTTCATAATATTAATGCGATGATGGAGGAAAAGATTAGAGAATCAGTAAAGTCTATGTTTGCAGACATGCAAAGACAATTTCAGAATGTAGATCCCACTCCTCCACCTCCTCGTGCAGAACCCATTGTTTATCCTCCACCTCCACCTATTCCAGGTCAACACACGGTTTCATTTAAGACTTATAAATACTCTAACACACGGGCTTATTTGGCATACCAGTCTGATGCATTGAACCTAGACTACATGGTGTGTACTTCCAAATACATGTCGTGTATTTTGGTGTTGTATGTTCATAACATTTCTCACCTCTGGATGAGATCCTCTATTTTATTTTAAACAAAATTAAAAGAAAAATTCATTTCTCTAAGGTAAACGAGAAAGGAAAGAGGAGGAATAGATCTCAAGATTTATATTTAAATAACAATTAACTTTAATTTAAATGACTAAATTATTAAATATGTAAATCACCAACGAAAAACTAAATAATTATAACCAACGATATGACAGCTCGGATACAACTTGTAGGTTCTAGGTGTAGTGGAAGCATGTTGGTGGGTGTACCCAACTTTAATTTTAGCTTTTATAATGATCAATCTGAGATTCACCGTGATAATAAAATGTTGGATCTTCAGAATAGAAAGAAAAATCAAAAAAGAAAATAGGGGATTCCTGGAACCATATATAGGATCATCATATGTTGGTTGTAATTAATTTAATTAATTAACAAGAATTACCTTGATGAAATTATTTCTTCTTTTATGTTTCTGGTCATGATCTGGTGTGATTTTTCATTGTGTCGTAGAATCCATGTGTATGATTCCTCTAGCAGTGATCCACATATGCTCCACGTATCTCTAGGCATAATCAAAGGGATCTCCTAGTGCTAGCGTGGAAGAGCCTTCTCTTTCGATGTCCGCCTTCGATTGCCTTGATCCGATGGAGTAGGATCTCCATCTCATAGATTAAAAGAGTGCTTGGAAGAAAAGGATTCTCTATTGTCTTGAGAGATTTCTCTAGATCCGTTGTGCACGACCACAAAAAATGGCTAGGATAATGAGAAATATATAATTGTGATTTTTAATAAAATAGAATAATAAAATGAATTAATTAACATAAAGCATTTATTCATTTCATTTAATTCTTAGTAATACCCCATGTCTAATAATAACAATTGACTATTATTATTACCTAGAATGCGCCCAGCGAATTACACCTAATATTATTTAATTAAATAAATAATATTATTTCTCATAAATTCCTAGAAAAAAATACACGACGTGTATATTTAATATACACGGCATGTAATTTTGTTTTTCAATTTTTCTTTATTTCCACCGCCACATTTATTAGACCTTGAATAATGGGTATTTATTTCTAAAATAAATATCACTACATTACTCACTAATAAATATATTATTTCACTGACTATATATTCTCTCGAATAACTACTGTCAAAATAAATACGATCAGGCATCCTTAAATAATTATTAAACCGCAATTGGGAATTATCTTTATTCAACTTGTTAAATTAATATTTAACTGAGATACTTCGACAAACTTTGTTTGTGACCCTCTAGGCCTCTTTCTCAGTGGGATTAGGTGGATCCTTCCTAAATTCCAAGTTTAGAGTCTAGAAAAATGTCAAGGCACCCATAGAGAAAGAAGTTAACTCCACAATGACGTGTCACCTCCTACGAATGCTTACCATGTAATATAATCCCCTTGTCTCAATATCTGGAATAAAGCAGGTTGTATGCTAGTGTCATCAACCCATGTGCTCGATTATTCTTTATTTAACTTTCCAAAATTGAACTTTCTCATTCCTCACCATGGCCATGGATTTATTTAGCCTATATTAATTACATCAAAGGGCCTGAGATATCTACTTCCATTATAAAATAGAAGGGAAAAATCCTTTCTCACATTATCTATTAATGCAGTATCACTCGTGACGCACACAACGTATCTTACCTCACTACGAATAGTATTTCATCATAGTTTTCATCAATACATCTAAGTGCAAGAGTTGTAATACCCATTAATAATAATCTTAAAGTCTAAGGACCAATACACACATCTATATATAGGAACATCCAATGACACTATGTAATGTGGATTTCCTAGTAGCGGGTCTCATTCTCATAATATCCTCCTAGATATTTCCAAGGGCACACACCATGAGAAGGTGCCTCAAAGTTTTATAAGTCCACACCCCTAATGGCCTGTATTATTTGTGTCCCTCAAATAACATCATCCGGCTATAGAACATATATTCAAGAACAGTGTTATGGCACTTCCGGGTTCTCATCATAGCAAGTATCCTCTATGACCCTTTAATGCAACTGCTATCCTTAGGACATTATCAATTGCATTGTCACACAGAAGAAAAACCAAGATGTGATAAGGTATTAATTAATAAATAATAAACAAATTAGTTGGTTCTAGGCCCCCAGCTCCAATAGACTCACACTTGGACTAGAGGCAACTGCTAACAACTTTTAACCTCCTAGATCTCACATGATATTCATGCTTCTGTTAAGATATGCCTTTAGTCATGGGGTCCTCCATGTTCTCTTCTGTGGACACTCTGCTCACTATAACTTCACCCCTTTGATAGAAATCCCTCAAGAGGTGATACTTCTGGGGTATGTGCTTTTTCCGTTGATGCAGCCTTGGTTATTTCGAAAGATCCACCATTGTAGTATTATCACAATATAATGTGATAGGATATTTTCTGATAGGCACCACATCAAGCTTCTAGACAATGTTCTGAATCCATACGGCTTCCATGGCTACATCAGAAGCCGCTATATATTTAGACTCTTCTGTAGAATAGGTGACAACTGGTTTCTTTGAACTCTTCCAGCTCAAATCTCCTCCATTGAGACAAAAAACATATCTAGATTGCGACTTCAGATCTTTCTAATATGTCTGAAAACCAACATCAGCATACCCTCTGATGAAAAGATCCTCATCTCCTCCATTCACTAGGTATATATCCTTAGTTCTTCTCAGATACTTAAGGATAGTCTTTAAGTAGTCCAATACTATTCTCCTGGATCTACATGATATCTACCTACCATGATTAGTTTGTTGGAAACATCAATCCCGACACATAACATGGCATATATGATGGATACTATAGCTGAATAATATGGGATATTACTCATTCTATATTTCTCTTGTTATGTCTGAGGACACATTTTCTTAGAAATATGTAGGCCATGTGACATTAGAACCAATCCCCTCTTAGATTGTTCCATACTAAATCTATTTAGTATTTGGTCAATATATATACCCTGACTTAGTCCAAGCAGCCTCTTAGATCTATCCCAAATGATCTTGATCCCTAGAATGTAGGTTGCTTCACCCAAGTCCTTCATAGAGAAACACTTGTTCAACTAGTCCTTAACTGACTGTAAGACTGGTACATCATTTTCAATAAGCAATATGTCATCAACATATACAACTAGGATAATGACTGCATTCCCATTAAACTGCTTATAAACACATGGATCACATTCTTTCTTAATGAAACCAAATTCCTTTATGGATTCATAAAATAGAATGTTCCATGACCTGGATGCTTGATTTAATCCATAAATGGATTTTTGCAACTTGTAAACCCATTTGGCTTTACCTAGTGTCACAAACCCTCCTGGTTGTGTCATATAGACATCTTCCTGAAGGTTCCCGTTAAGGAATGCTATTTTTAAATCCATTTTCCAAATATCATATTCATGGTAAGCTACTAAGGAAAGTATGATTATTTAGGATTTCAACATGGAAACTGGCGAGAAGGTTTCATCATAGTCAATTCCTTGACGCTATCTGAATCCTTTAGCCACTAGACTTGCTTTAAAGGAGTTAACTTGACCTTCAATGTCCAGTTTTTTCTTGAATACCCATTTTTATCCAATAGGCTTTACATCAACTAGCTCATCAACCAGAACCCATACTTGGTTCTGATACATGTAATCCATCTCAGAATTAATAGCTTCTATCCATCTTGTAGCTTTTGAGCTTTCTACTGATTCCTTGTATGAGATATGTTTATCATTGTCCAACAATAATGATTCACCGTTATCAGTGACTAAGAAACCAAATCTCTATGGTTCTCTTACCTCTCTTGAGCTCCTACGCAATACTTGTGTTTCTGGAACCTCTTCCACGGGGACCTTTGGAACTTGTTCCTGTACCAACTTTTGTGTATCTTGAGCATCAACTTCATCGAAGTTAATCTTTCTCCCACTATAATTTTTGAGGATGTGCTCCCTCTCAAGAAAGATGTCTTGTCTAGAAATAGTAACTTTCTTTTCTAAAGGGTTATATAGGTAATATCCTTTATTTTCCTTAGGATATCCTATAAAGATACACATCATGCCCTGGGGTGCTAGTTTGTTTCCTGATAAGGCCTTACCAAATTCCTTGCATCCCCATACACGTGTGTGAAAAAAATGGGTTTCTTTTAATTCCATATCTCGGAGGGAATTCCATTTTCCGCCTTAGTTGGTACTCAATTTAATGTGTATATTTTAGTTTATAATGCATATCCCCAAAAGGATAATGGAATATCTACATGACTCATCATCAACCTCACTATGTCAAAGAAGGTGTGGTTCCCCCTTTCACTAACACCATTCCACTGTGGTGTATAAGGAGGAGTGAGATGAGATAGAATCCCAGACTCCCGTAGAAGATTGATGAACTCTTGGTTCAGATATTCTCCACCTCAATCTGATCTAAGCTTCTTTATCTTCTTACCAACTTGAATTTCTACTTCATTATTGAATTCCTTAAATTTCTCTAAGGATTCTGACTTATACCTCATTAAGTAGACATTGCCATATCTACTCAAATCATCAGTAAAAGTAATGAAGTAAGAATATCCACCTATAGATTCTACTAGAAATGGTCCACACACATCTGTGTGAACTAATCCTAGAAGCTTTTTGGCCCTCTCACTATGTCCACCTTGGGGTCTCATGTTCCCTTTTGTCGCAGGCAAGCTACGTCGGTGCCAGGCCCGGGAGAGGGTCGACGGTCCCAAATCCCTAATCTCTTCTCCTTCGGCATTTCAGATCTAAGATTTCTTGCGCGCGACTGTCACTGGTCTTGAAGTTTCATCCCCCTTTTTCCTTTCCCCAGCCTCAGTTCTTGGCGCCCTGAGCTCCGTGACTTTTCCTGAGTTCGAGGTTTATTTCACCTTTCATCATTTTTCTTCCTGTTTTTGTTCTGACTGGAGGTGTCTTGTGGGCAGTGCGCTGGCTCTTTGTCTTCGCAAAGGTTCCACCACGTTTTACTTGTTTGTGAAGCACCCCCCGCGTTGATTCATCACATTGGGAAAGTGCGAATCTCTTTCCACGAAGCATCTGTCGTGAAGCACCTGCCGCGAAGCACCTGTCTTGAAGCTCCTGGCATGGGGTGTACTTCCACGAAGTGACTGGGTTTGCGAAGCTCCTACCGCATTGCTTCATCACATTGAGGGTTCGCTTTGGTGAAGCCGCAAAACTCCCACCACGAAGCACCTACCGCAAAGTTCCTGGCATGGGAAGTGCTTCCGTGAAGTGATTGGTTTTGCAAAAATCCAGCTGCGTTGCTTCATCGTGTTGAGGATTCACTTTGGGGACGCTGTGAAGCTCCTGCCGTGGGGAGTTGTCCTGTGAAGTCTCGGTGTGCGCAGTGAAGAAGGAGGTGTCCTGTGGGCATGGTCGTTGCGAAGAGTCTGTTCCACGATGAGCCTTCGCAATGATTATGATGTGTTGTGTTACCGTAATGTTTTTGCTGTGAGGCATTGGATAGGGCCTGATTTTTGTGTGGCGAGAGATTTTTCCAAGTTCCTTTGCAAGGGTTCTAGGGTCGTGGGGTCCACCAGGGCGACGGTCTTTTGGAGAATTGCGTTTTCCTCTTGGTACAGTTCTATGGATGTAGAACTTTTGAACCAATGGAAGAGGTTGTCCCTGAAGGACAAAGAAAAGGCGACCATCGAGGCACAGTGAAACGAAGACACACTTTTGGAAAAGTGCATGTCACTGCTCATGGTTGGAAAACATCACGATTAATCAGGGGGCTCTCAAAAACACCCTACAGAACATCTGGAAACTTGAAGCAGGAGTGGCTATCCAGGAAGTGGGGGTCAATCACTTCGTCTTTGAGTTCTTCAATGAGAGAGATAGAGACAAAATCTTGCAAGGCTGACCGTGGTCATTCGATAACCAACTCCTCCTCATGGAAGAGTTAAAAGGGGGGGATGATATCCAGCGGGTGAATTTAACCCGCTCCCCCTTCTGGATACGAGTTAAAGGAATTCCCTTCCATGCTAGAACGGAATGAATCATGAGAGAAATCAGGGATAGTTTAGGTCACTTTCTTGACTGGGATAGCTCAGACCCAATACAATGGGGCCCTGAGGTCCAGATCAAGGCAGAAATTGAAGTGTCAGAGCCCCTGATGAGGGTAATGTTCCTGAAAATCGAAGACACCAATATTTGGATATAATTTGAGTTCGAGAAACTCCCAATATTGTTCTTATTCTCTTTACTCCTTGGCCATCTGGAAAGAAAGTGCACCACTAAACCTAATATTGGATCAGGTAACATTTTCCTCCAATATGTCCCATGGCTCCATGCCAAAACTAATAAATATGTTTTCATCCCGGAGATGGAAAAATAAAAGGACAGTGAGCATCTCACACTGGCACATACCAGTCATGCAGAACCAATACTTGAAAAAGGCCAAATTCTAGGACCATTGGATTTCCCTAATGCTGGTCATCCCACTCAGAGAGATGTTGGAGTTCATTCTAACCCCATTAAGGAAAAGAATCAAACATTTACTAAGTTGGATACAAAGCACAAAGAACCACCATTACACTGCTCAAATCCAATGCTGATTCACACTGAACCACCAGATCCGGATCCTGACCCACAACCGGCTGCAGTAGGTGATCTAACAATGGATACACATGGAATGACGGGGACCTCATTACTAGGCCCAATTACCCGTCGAACGTGGAAAAGGGTGTAGGGAGGAGGAAGTGATGTTCCAATGGAATACCTTTACCCGGGGTCAAGAAAAGTCATTATGAAACAGGCCACTTAGGGAGGAATCCCACCAAAAGGTGGAAAACAACATGTGGAGAAACCAGTCTGGGAGAACCAAAGGCGGCGGCGGCGGGTGAGACCCAGCCCCGCCTAGAGCAATGATTGCTTTGTGTTGGAACTTTCGTGGGCTTGGCAACCCACGAACGGTTCGCATGCTTCAGCGCAATTGCGCTCAATGTCACCTCGATGTGGTTTTCCTGTCTGAAACCATACTGGAAAACAAGGACACCAATGGTATTGCTCTGAAGTGAGGCTTCCATGGCTGCTTTTCGGTGCCCAGGCAAGGCCATTCTGGGGGCCTCTGTCTCCTTCAGAAGGACCGTATCGACATAAAAATTTTGTCCTTCTCCTCACACCATATGGCAGCGACTATTCAAAAAGACTCTCACCCACCCTAGACCTTTGTGGGATTCTATGTCTAGCCATCCCATAATGATAAGGTGAAGTCATGGGATCTTCTGAGTAAGCTACGACATGACTTACCGAGCCCTATCCTCTTCGGAGGAGATTTCAATGAGATTATTTTCCATAAGGAAAATAGGGGTGGAATCATTCGACCCTCAGCTTCGATGTCAAACTTCAAGGACATGGTCTATAAGGCGGATCTGGTCAATCTGGGATAAAGTGGTAATCCTTTTACTTGGTTCCGTGGAAACACTGAAGGCACCCACGTCACTGAGCCTCTGGATAGATTTTTGGGCTCTAATGATTTGATTAATTTGTTTAGCATGTTCCATATAGGCCACATGGCCCTTAACTACTCGGACCACTTTCAAATTCTCATTGATTACACACAAGGAAAACAAAATAGACAACTTAGCAGACCTTTCAGATTTGAGAGCTTCTGGGAAAAATATCAGGAATGCGAAGAGGTGATCATATCAAGTTGGAAAAGCACTCAAGTGGATATTTTCCTAAATCTCCAATAGGTCACGTCTGATCTGAGGTCTTGGAGTAGTAAGAAATTCCGCAACCCTGACCGGCACTGTGGTGTCCTTGAAAAGAGACTGAAAAACCTCCTCAAAAAACCCACATCTAATTGCATTCTCTCTAAGATTGGAGAAACACAAAGAGAGCTGGACACGGCCCTGCATGTCAAGGAAAATTTATGGGCCATGCGGGCGCGAGATAACCACATTAAAGAAGGTGACGCTAATACCCGATTCTTTCACCAAAAAGTTTTAGCCAGGCGTAGGAAAAACACTATTACTTGCATCTTACAACCCGAATGAAGTAAGGTTTCTGATACCGATGGTATCCACGAGGCTTTGACATTATTTTTCTAGAACCTCTTCACTGCAGGAACCCCTTGAATGTCTGATGAGGTGGAAGATTGTATCAGACCTATGATCACTATTGAGATCAATAGACAGCTCAACAAATAAATGACAGATGATGAGATACGCCTGGCTCTTAAACATCTTCATCCCACTAAGGCCCTGGGACCGGATGGGTTCCATGAACTTTTCTTTAAACAATACTGGCACATTATCAGTCCCGAAATCTGCAACATGATGAAAAATATATGGGTTGGGACTACTAGAATCACTTCCATCAATGAAACTATCCTTTTCCTTATCCCCAAAATCAAGAAACCTCTGGCAATCCCTGATTTTAGACCTATCAGCCTTTGCAATGTCTCGTACAAGATCTCCTCAAAGATCCTTGTCAATCGGCTGCGACCTTGGCTACCTGATATTATCTCTAAGAATCAGAGCGCATTCGTGGCCAAGAGACTGATCACTTACAATGCAATTGTATCCCATGAAGTGTTCCATTCCATGAAATCACGCTCCACCATGAAAAGAGGAACCATGGCCTGGAACTGGAGTGCATGGACAGATATGGTCATGGAGTGCATCTCGATCGTCTCCTTCAAAATCAATGTCAATGGGGAGCTCACAAGAGTATTGGCCCCATCCTGAGGCCTTCGTCAGGGAGACCCCCCATCCCATTTTCTCTTCATACTGGTGGTTGATGTGTTTTCTAATCTTATTTTCAGGGTTGCAGCCTCCAAATCTATTCATGGGAAAAAGATCAGTCATGTTAGCCCACCAGTGTCGCATCTTTTCTTCGCTAACGACTGTATCCTGTTTTCTAGAGCAACAATTATTGAATGCTAGGTGATCATACATGCGATACAACAGTATGAGAGGGCATCTGTCCAATTGATCAATCATGGAAAATCTGAAATCTCCTTCAGTGTTGGGGTGCCTCTGTCTAAAAGGGATGAAATTTGCGCATCAGCTTGTATCCATATGGTTGTGAGACATCAGAAGTACCTTGGGCTTCCCACGGTGATTGGCCGATCCAAAAAATAAATCTTCGCATCTCTTGTGGACAGGATCAAGAAAAAAATTCTTGGCTGGTCCCCTAAAGGAATCTCTAAAGTAGGAAAAGAGACCCTCATCAAAGCTGTTATCCAGTCCATACCTAGCTACTTTATGTCCCTGTTTAATCTCCCGACCTTCATCGTCGACCATATCCACACACTCACTGCCAATTTCAGTTGGGGTATAATGATGGAAGGAATCGACCCCACTGGTTCGCCTGGGAGAAACTCTGCAAATCCAAACCAGATGGAGGGATGGGTTTCTGGAATCTGCGTCTCTTCAATGATGCACTGTTGGCCAAGAAAGGACGGTGCCTTCTTAACCGTCCATCGTCTATTTGTGCACGGGTTCTCTGGGATAAGTACTTTCCCCACACGGACTTTCATGCTTCCTCTCTTGGTACATGCCCCAGCTTCCTTTGGAGAAGCATATGAGGGTAAAAAAGCTTCTGGAAACAGGACTAGGCTGGAGGATTGGTTCTGGATCATCGGTCAATATCTGGACTGATCCTTGGCTTATCGATAAGGATGGTAGGCGGGATACATCCCCAATTCAACCAGGACTTCAAAACTCCACTGTCAGCTGCCTCCTATCTGACCAGGGATAGGGGTGGTGTCTGGAAAAAATCCTTGATTAGTTCAATGAAAGGAATAAAAGAATTATCCTCATCATTCCCTGGGTCCCTGACGCAGGCCTTGACCAGCTTTTCTAGATCAATGACATCTCGGGCGAGTACACGGTGAGGTCCGGCTACAGACTGGCTCTTGGCAGCCACTCATTTGATCAGGATGAGGGACTGTGGAATTTGATTTGGAAGCTCAACATTCCCCCTAAAGTTCGACAATTTTGGTGGCATATCTACACGGGTACTCTCCCAACCATGAGCCTCCTTTCTTACTGCCATATGGCCAGTACTGCCTTTTTCCCTTATTCCCGAACATTCCAGAAACTCCTTTGTACGCCATCATTCATTGCCTAGGATCTGAGTAAATTTGGACTAAATGGGGCCCGGCTTCAGCCGCTTCATTTGCATCGGCCTCTGACCTTCCCGATCTTATGACACGTTGGTGCTCCTCCTTTTCCACGACTTCTTCAGGATCACTTTGCACTCTGACATGGATTATTTGGGTCTGGCACAATGATGTTGTTTTTCATCAAGCCCACAAACCTCCCGAATTCTGGATGGAATGGGCCACCTCTTGGATTGAGGGTTGGAAAGACCACAACAGACACTTTACGTCAAGTGTTACCCTCCCCTTCCCCCCTCTTTGGAATCCCCCAATGGAAGGGACTCTTAAGATTAACGTGGATGTGTCACTCTCAAAGGTTGGGCTTATTGCTCTTGGCCTCCTGGCCTGAAATCATCTGGGGAAAATCCTTGCTTCCAAGTACGAACCACATTGGGCTTTCTGGGAACCTGCAGTTTTTGAGTCTAGGGCCATCCTTGCAGGCATGTCACTCGCCTTGGAATGTGGATGGAGTGATATCATTATTGAGTTCGACTGCCTTTCCGTGATTGAGGCTATTAACCACAATGATGGTGGGATCCGGTCTTTTGGCATCATCATCAGGAGAATTCTCTCGGTTTGCCAACTCTTCTCCTTTTGCACCTTCTCCTTTACCAAAAGGGAAGGGAACAACGTGGCCCATCAGCTTGCAGCCTCAGGCCCTTTCGATTCCAACCATCTTTTTCTGGACAATTTCCCTTCATGGCTTTGCACATGTACTTCTTCTGAATTTAGTCATTAATGTTTCCTGTTTTAATCAAAAAAAAGCAACCCTTATTTCCAAACTTGAAAATAAATCCATCCATATCCAAACATGATACAGAAATTTTTTTTTTGGTAAAACTATTCATATAATAACAGTTATGTAAACCCAAAATCATCACAGTTGGCAATGAGAGGTGTTAATCACCAATGGCCAACGTAGCCAGCCTCACTCCATTGGTAGCTCAAAGATCCACCTTTCCTCTAGAAATCTTTCTAAATATACTTGGTTTCTACATTTGAATACAGATGTGAGCCCCACAAGCTATATCTAATACCCAATGTGTAGAAATGGAAATATTACACTCGATAAAAAACACACCTTTAGCATCCCCACACTTCTGGGTGCAATTACTCTTCTATTGCCCTAGATTTCCACATGCAAAACATACCACCTCCCGTTGGATCTTCCCCTTCTCAGAGGTACAATGCTTAGGGGCTTCAACCCGTTTATAATTCCTTGGACCCTTTGCCTTGTCCTTCCTTTTCTTATTCACCATAAGAACTGCGGGTTTGTCACGCCCCATGTCCTTATCTACCTGGTGAATTAAGGTGAGAAGTTCATATATACTCTTCTCATTGTAACTCATGTTATAGTTGAAAATAAAGCTAGATAAGGTCTTGGGTGGTGATGATAGGATGAGATCTGTACGCAACTCATCAGAGAACTAAATCCCTAAGATGTCCAGGAGTTTAATGTAGCCAATAAGCTGGACTACATGAGGCCCAGCTGGCATAGAATCTCTAATATTAGTTGTAATTAGAACGTTGTAGATCTCATATCTCTCCTATCTCACCTTATCTTGGTATAGACCCTTAAGGGGATACATCATGCTACGTGTCCATGTTTTCATGTTGCTTCAAGAGCTCATTAGACATGGTCGATATCATGAAACATTGGACATCTGTGGCATCATCTATATGTTTCATAAAGAGAGATAGTTCCTCATCACTGGCCTATTTCCCAACCGCAACTGGAACAGGCTCTTCCAGTACATACAATTTCCTCTCGTGGCGAAGGATAACACATAAATGCATCTGTCACTCTTGGAAATTGGTGTCAGTGAGAAGATTTTCCTTATTGAGTATGGTTTTTGATGATATGTTTGAATTCATTTTTCTTGTTGTTTCAAAAAAATAAGATGAGAAAAGGTTTAGTACATTATTATGATAAAACTGAGACAAATAAATAAATTAATACTTATTAGTCTCCCACTATTTTATCAAAATCCAATAGCCCTCACCATTGACTTCAAAATATTTTTTTGCCTGAATATTCTATTGGAAATGATACGTATTGCCCTTCGCATTACCCCAACTAGGGTTGGTCAAGAAACTTTAAGGGTTTTAGTTAGGCATTCTAAATGCCAACTGCATTAACTTGCAACTCCTTGATCCGCTGAGTGGACTCCTCAATCATGAAATCATTTTATTTTTTATTTACTCAACCTTTTCCTCTTAGTAACACCAAGTCCTTCTATTTTAGTCAACCCTTGATGCAAACCAAGTCAAGTCAACCCAAAACCTTGAATTAGAATTCCCTGATGCACTAGTGGAAAAAAAATTTAACATGTCAGCATTTTTCATGTCAGTTCTATATAACCGATGTGCAAAGCTGTAAAAATTGATTTATCACATCGATTATTGTATAACTGACGTGATAAATCAATGAGAATCTAATTTTTATGTCTATTATTTTATAACCAACGTAAAAAAAATATAGAGATGAGCTTTATCACATCAGTTATTTTATAACTGACATGAAATATCGAATCTAGGCACTTTATCACATCAGTTATAAAATAATCGATGTGATAAAGAAAATCTTGGAAATTTATCATGTCGGTTATCAAAAGAACAGACGTAATAAAGCACCATTTATAACATCGGTTATAAAATAACTGACGTGATAAATTATTTTCTACATCAGTTCTTAAATAACCGATGTTATAAACATAAAAAAATAGTGTATCACATTGGTTATTAAATAACTGACGTGATAAAAAATTTAAATGATATATCGTGCCCCGTATTCAGTCATTCTGTTTTCTTCGATCAGGCAACCTGCGACTCGTCTCTCTCACGGGGAAAACCTATAAAAGATTATTTGAATTCGTGCCCTCCAGCTTCGTTTTTTCAACATCATTCATCATATTTCTTATCATCGTATTTATCATGTCGACGCGCAACACTCAAGTAAGCCTCACACGGCTCGTTTTTAGTTTTTATTTTTTTCAATGCCCTAAACTAATTTTTTGAGATGTTATTTTTCTATCTTTTTTCTTGCTATCATGGTAAGTTTCATAGTGTTCATTTATACCATGCTAAATTGTTTTCTGGTAAAATAAACTTGTGGAAGTGATATCATGAAAGTTTATGATTTTTGTGTGTTCTATCATGTGCATGTGCGCATACAGGGGATGTACAAGGGGGTTGGGGGCTATCCAAGTTGGTGGGGGTGTCCAAGGGGTGGGGGTGGTCCAGGGGGGTGGGGGTGTCCAGGGGGTTTCAAAGGGGGTGGGGTGGTGTTCGGGGGAGTGCAGGGGATGTCTAAGGGGGTTAGGGGTGTCCAAGGGGGTGGGGGTGTTGTCTAGGGAGGTGAGGGTGTTGTCCAAGGTGGTAGGGGTGTCCAGGGGTGTGTGGGGGGTGAGTGAGTTGTCCAGGGGGTAGGGGTTTCCAGGGGTGGGATCTCCAAGGGGTGTGGGGGCTGTCCGAAGGGGTGGGGGCTATCCAAGGGGTGGGGGCTATCCAGGGCGGGGGCTATCCAGGGGGTGGGGGTTGTCCAAAGGGTTGGGGGGATGTCCAGGGGTGGGAGCTATCTAGAGGGGTGGGGTTGTCCTAGAGTGTGGTGGTGTCCAGGGGGTGTCCAAGGGGGTGGGGGTGTTGTCCCAGGGTTGAGGGGGCCTTCCAATGGGGTAGGGGTGTCCAGGGGGTGGTTGTGGTGTCGAGGGGGATATCCAGGGTGGTGGGGTGTCCAGGGGGTGTCCAAGGGGGTAGGTGTGGGGGTGGTGTATAGGGGGTGGGGGTGTCCATGGGGTGTCCATGGGGGTGGAGTCTAGGGGGTGGGGTTTCCAGGGGTGGGGGTGGTATCCGGAGGGTGAGTGGGTTGTCCAAGGGGGAATGGGGTGTCCAGGGGTGGGGGTGTCCATGAGGTGGGGGCTATCCAGAGGGGTGGGGGGCTATCCAAGGGGGTGGTGGTGTCCAAGGGGTGTCCAAGGGGGTGGGGTGGTGTCTATGGGGGGTGAGGGAGCTGTTCAGGGGGGTGGGGGTGTCTTAGGGGGGTGGGGGATGTCCAGATGGGTTGGGGGGCTATCCAGGGGGTGGGGGGAGGTCCAAGGGGGTGTTGGTGTCCAGGGGGTGTCCAAGGGGGTGTCCAAGGGGGTGAGGGGGTGTTGTCCAGGGGGGTGAGGGGGTGGCGTTGTCCAGAGGGGTTGGGGGGTTTTCCAAGTGGTGGGGGTTATTCAAGGGGGTAGTGGTGTCCAAGGTGTGTCCAAGGGGGTGGGGTGGTTTCTAGGGGTTGAGGGGGCTTTCCAAGTGGTTGGGGGTGGTTTCTAGGGGGTGATGGGGCTTTCCAAGGGGTGGGGATGTCTAGTGGGGTGTGGGGGTGTCTAGGGGTGCCCAATGGGGTAGGGGTGAGGGTGGTGTCTAGGGGGTGAGGGGGCTTTCTAAGGGGGTATGGATGTCCATGGGGTGGGGGTGTCCAGGGGGTGTCCAGGGGTGTCCAGGGGGGAAGAGGTGGGGGTGTTTTCCAGGGGTGGGGGTGTCCAGGGGGTGTGGGTGGTGTCCAGAGGGGTGAGTTGGCTGTCAAAGGGGGTAGGGGTATCTAGGGGTGGGGTTTCCAGGGGGTGGGGTGCTGTTTAGGGGGTGGGGGATGTCCAGGGGAGTGGTGGTGTCCAGGGGGTGTCCAAGGGGGTGGGGGTGGTATCCAATGGGGTAGGGGTGGACATCCCCCTCACCCCCCTAGACACCACTCCCCCACCCCCTGGACACCCCCCACCCCCATGGACTCCCCCACCCCCTGGATAGACCCCACCCCCTGGACACCCCCTACCCCTTTGGTCACCCTGGATAGCCCCCGACCCCCGTGGACAGCCCCTACCCCCTTGGATAGCCCCCACCACCCACTTAGAAAACCCCTACCCCCTTGTACACCCCATTGGTATATATATATCCTAAAAGTTTCATTAAAACCATTGGAATATTTTAACTTCAGGTAGTCTATACCAATAGTTCCTGTAGAATTGTTGGTATAGGGCTATTGCAATGACCATCATGCCAACGGTGTGTAAAACTGTTGGGTTATTCTATCCCAATGGTTTCAGGGGTATCCCAATGGTTTCAAATTGTTGGTATATGTGTAATTTTCAGTAGTGAATGTATTCATATTTTAATATTTATACTTCATATTTCTTTTTTACGGAAGGGTGAATTTTGTATCCAGTTGCATGAGGATGTATTCTTTGTGTACCTTAAGAAGAAAGGATCCAAGATGAAGTTAAAACTATTATATATAACTATATTTTCTTTTTAAAATCATTTTCATGCATATTTTTTTCAAATATGCACCACCATGGACACCCCCACCCCCATGGACACCCCCCTGGACACCCCTACCACCTTTGACACCCTGGACATCCCCTACCCCCGTGGATAGCCCCTACCCCCTTGGACAACCCCCACCCCCCTTGGATAGCCCCTACCCCCTTGGACACCCCCTTGGTATATATATATCTCAACAGTTTCATTGAAACCGTTGGAATATTTTAACATAAGGTAGTCTATACCAACGTACGGTTACTATAGAATCATTGGTATAGGGATATTGCAACAACCATCATGCCAATGGTGTGTGAAACCATTGGGGTATTCTATCCCAACAGTTTCATGGGATATCCCAATGGTTTCAAATCATTGGGATATGTGTAATTTTCATTAGTGAATGTATACATATTTTAATATTTATACTTCATATTTCTTTATTACGGAAGGGTGATTTGGTATCCAGTTTCACCAGGATGTCTTCTTTGTGTATCTTAAGAAGAAAGGATCCACGATGAATTTAAAACTGTTATATCTAACTATATTATCTTTTTAAAATCATTTTCATTCATATTTTTTCAATTACACATAGATTTGTTTTATATTTCAAAAAAAATTACATTCAAATTATGATATTTTTCATATAAATATATATTTTTCTTGTCTTAACAATATGTATAATTTTGATATTTTTTATAGGTAAAAATGATTCGAAGTTGGATTATGGAACATAAAATGAGTAATGACTATGAGGAAGGTGTTGATGCCTTTTTGGAATTTTCTAGACAAAATGTTCCAAGTAGTGACATTTTTTTGCCTGAAATGTTTGAATATGAAGAAGTTGAAAAGTAGAGAGATAAAAGATCATCTGATTTGTCATGGTTTTAATCTGAGTTATAATCCTTGGATTTGGCATGGTGAAACTGGACAGAATGTTAGATCTAATGATGATAATGATTTTCAAGATGGTAACTCCAATGCAATTGAAGAAATGATCCATGATATTGCATTAGAACAAATAGAGATATAACCGATAGATTTTCATCTATATGGTGATACTGAAAAATAATTGTGTCCTAGTTGTATATATTTTACGATTTTGTTGGTGGTGTTAAGATTGATTAACCTGAAGGAGAAACATGTATGGAGTGACAGAAGTTTTACAAAGCTTTTAAAATTGTTGAAAGAAAGTATTCCAAAAGACAACGATCTTCCATATTCACATTATAAGTCCAAGAAAATATTATGCCTAATAGGATTGGGATACAAGAAAATGCATGCCTCTCTGAAAGACTGTATGATATATAGGAAGGAATATGAATTTCTGTCAGAGTGTCCTAAATATGGGACATCATGGTATAAGTTGAAAAAAAAATCACACGCTGATGTAGAGATTACAAATATCCCTTCCAAGGTATTTTGGTATCTTCCTATAATTCATCATTTGAAACGTTTATTTTCTAATTCACATGATGAAAAATGGTTAATATGGCACAATGATGAGTAGATGTGTGATGAAAAAATATGGCATTCAGCTGATTTTCCACAATGGAAGAAAATTGATGATCAGTATCCTACATTTGGAAATGAAAATATAAATCTCATACTAGGGTTGTGCACAGATGGAATGAATCCATACTGAACCCTCAGTAGCACACATAGTTCATGTCCTACTTTATTGGTAATTTACAACCTCCCTCATGAAGTTTGTATGAAGCACAAATATGTCATGTTGAGTATAATGATCTCTGGTCCAAAGCAACCTGGAAATGATATTGATGTTTTCTTGTCACCATTGATAGATGATTTGAAACTTTTATGGAAGGATGGTATTAGGGTGTATGATTCCTATAAAATGGAATATTTTCAAACACATGCAGTGCTTATGTTCACTATAAATTACTTTCCAATATATGTAAATTTGTCTGGATATAGTGTTAAGGGGCATAAAGCATGTCCAATTTGTGAACAACAGACTTCATATTGTTAATAGCATCATGGGAGGAAAACAGTGTACATCGGTCATCAAAAGTTTTTTCCTATGGATCACTCTTATAGAAGACTAAAAAAGGAATTCAATGGCTCACAAGAATTTTATATTTCTTAAAATCCTTTATCCCTTGATTTGTATTTTGAGAGGGTGGAAAACCTTCATGTGACATTGGGAAAGACACAGAAATATGGTAATGATAGAAATATTTGGAAGAAAAGGTCAATGTTTTTTGAGCTACCATATTGGAGATATCATGAAGTGAAACATAATATTGATGTCATGCACGTGGAGAAGAATATTTGTGACTGTTTTATTGGAACATTGTTAGATATTAAATGAAAGAAAAAAGATGGGTTGAATGCAATATTAGACTTACTATTAGTGGGAATATGTTTGGAGTTAGCTCCCACTCCTAATGGAAGATGAACATTTCTTCCCCTAGCTTGTCATACATTATCCAACAGGAAGAAAATTAGATTTTGTTAGTGTCTTCATGATATCAAAGTGCCTCAAGGTTATTCTTAAAATGTAAAAAAAATATCTTTGAAGTATTTGAAGTTGATAGGTATGAAATCTCATGATTGTCACATCATGATGCAACAACTTCTACCAGTTTCATTGAGTGGAATATTGCACATCCGTGTCATAAATACTATAATGAAGTTGTGTTATTTTTTCAATTCAATTTGTAATAAGGTGATAGATGTGAATGCTTTTAACATTTTGGAAAAGAATGAAATTTATATACTTTGTTAATTGGAAATGTATTTTTATCCATATTTTTTTGATATAATGGTGCATTTAATGATTCATCTGGTTCGAGAAATAAATATTTGTGGACCTATATATCTTCATTAGATTTATCCTTTTGAAAGGTATATGAAAATATTGAAGGGGTGTGTTAACAATCCATATCAACCTGAATCCTCCATTATTGAAAATTATATTTCTGAGGAGGTTGTGGAGTTGTTTACAAGCTACTTATCTGCGGTGGACCACATAGGTTTGCCTCCATCTCTCCATGAACGAGTTAATAATAAGGGAAAGGGGATTCGTGGCTTGAAAGTCAAATCATTTTCAGTTTAACAGATGAAGAATTTAGAATTATACATCTTGAATAACATAGCTCATGATTAACCGTATATCACATTTCATATTAATGAGTTGAAATAATGTCATCCAAAGAAGAAAGAAATGTGGGTTTTGAATGAGCACAACAAAACATTTCTGCCATGGTTTAAAAAGACCTTGCTTGGTAGATCAAATGTATCAGAGACATTAAGATGGTTAGTGGGTGGTCCATGTTTAAATGTGATAACATGGTTTGGTTATGACATTAATGTATATAAATTTCATATGAAAGCTCAGGACAACAAAAGTTCATTTTAGAATAGTGGTGTATTGGTTTTTGCAGAATAAATCCATTTTTCGAGTTCTAAAGACAAAAACCCAATTTTTGTATCATTTACATATTATAGAGCCATTGAAGAAATATGGGAGGTTGATTACCTTAAAATTAAAGTTCATGTTTTTAACTGCAAATGGTTTATCAGTAACAAAAGTTTCAGATACGATGAATTTGGAATGACAGTTGTTAATTTGAATAGATTGAAAGACACGGTAGATTCTTTTATAATGGAAACACATGAAAAATATATTTACTATGTAGTTGATCAATCAGATATGCAGTGGTATGTTGTTTTACAAGGGAAAAAACATGATGTTGGTGAGGATAAACTTGATGAAGATACTTATTTATGTGAGATCCCTACTTCCATGAAAAGATTAGTAGAACCTAATAATGAGCATGTTGAAGACATGGTTTGTGTCATAAGGAACGATCATGACGAAGGAATTTGGGAAAACAATACATTTGTACATTCCTAATATTACAGGTAACATATGTTTATTTCTTGTTTACATTTATTATTTTCATAAAATGTTAGATATTTTAATTTTTTCCTTTATTAAAATGAGTATTAAAACAAATAAGTAGAATTTTTTGTTTATTTTAATTTTTTTTAGTTTATTTTAACATTTTTACCATTACATAAATTATAAATCTATTATTTTTGTTGAATGACAATTACTTTTCCATGTTTACCATGTTTACCATGTTTACCATGTTTACCATGTTTACCATGTGTACCATGTTTACCATGTTTACCATGTTTACCATGTTTACCATGTTTACCATGTTTACCATGTTTACCATGTTTACCATGTTTACCATGTTTACCATGTTTACCATGTTTACCATGTTTACCATATTTACTAAGTTTACCATGTCTACCATGTCTACCATGTCAACCATGTTTACCATGTTTACTATGTTTACCATGTTTACCATAGTTTACTATAGTTTACCTTTACATGACTTATATATTTATTGATTTTGTTGATTGACAATTACACTAACATGTTTACCATCTTTACCATTGTTTAACATGCTTACAATATTAACCATGTTTACTATTTTGTAACTTAGTTCAATTTTCCATTTTCTGTTTACATTAGTATTGTAGTATTTTAATTTGTATATTTGTGAAATAATGTTTATTTTTTTGAAGGATAATGAAAAATAAATCAGTTGATCAACCACATGATTCTGTAGATGATCATAATGATCATACCTCTAGGGAGGAACATTCACATGCTCATCTTGATGTTCCCCAATCTTCGTCATGTGCACCCATAATGACAAAGAAGTGTTTAAGAGTTAGTAAATGTGGGTTCACACGTTTACCAAAATTATCACTTGCTTGTACATAGGACCCTAGGATACTCGTTGAGTTTGATGAGAATGATATTCCTAGAGGTCCAAATGCAAAATATTTTAAGATTTTTTTATCAACTCAGGGTAAGAGAAAAGTAAGAATTTTGTATGATGATTGGAGAAGTATGGATAGAACGATAATATCTCAGTTGTGGGAGACTATTTTGATAAGATATTTTGATATTGTTTGCCTATTCTTTAAATGTTTCTAGTATAATATGTTTAACCTCCTCTTTATCAGATGAGATTTGATATTTTGGACACTGGAGGAGTCAGGAAGAAATGCTTATCGATGGACGCTAGGAGATGGAGGGATTTCAAATCAACCCTCACATCTAATTTCATTTTTTGTCATAGGAGTCATAACAATCCATTTCATATATATCCTTTCATATATGAAGAGACATGGAGATAGTTTGTTGAAAATAGAAGAAAAGATTCATTTTTGGTAAGGGCAATGTAAAATTTTATAAGCTTTCTTATATAAAATATCTTATTAATGTTTTGTTAATGATTTCTTATTTTTAATTTATAGAAAACAAAGAAATCTCATCAGGAGAACCAATCTAAAAAAGTATACCCTTGTAGTTTATCTCAGGGAGGGTATACATTATTGGAAGAACAAATGATGGCAGAAAAATTACAAAAACTGAGAGCTGGGTCTTCAAGCTCTAGAGACGTTTAAACTCTATCCACTCCATCTAGAAATGAAAAATTGAAGAGAAATCGGATGGGAAAATAGGGGAATATCTTTCGGAAGATTCAAGAATCATATTTGAGAGGATTGTAAGATATTTATTTTATTTATTTAAGTTAAATGTATTCTTTATATGATTTTAATCATTACAAAAATGTTCAATTAATTAACACAGGATTCTCTTGAGGAGAAGAGCTCACAAGGGGTATTTAGAGCTACTGGGAGGCAAGATATTTTATTTTCAGCATTGGGAAAGCCATAACTTCCCGGTCATGTATGAGGATATCTGAAGGGTGTATCAGTAAGAAAAGTGTTTCCATGTTATTCAACTTCTTCCATTGAGGGTGTTTATAAAAAATAGAATCCTTGGAGGCTGAAGTTCATAATATTAATGCGACGATGGAGGAAAGGATTAGAGACTCGGTACAGTCTATGTTTGAAGACATGCAAAGACAATTTCAGAATATAGCTCCTACTCCTCCACCTCCCCCTGTAGACCCCATTATTTATCATCCACCTCCACTTGTAGCTCCCACTCCCCCACCTCAACCTATAGACCCCATTTTTTCTACTCCTATGTCACAGCTTCCTACTTATTGTGAGTTATATGTTGATGATCCTCAACATCATATAGTTGCATATGGGCTGGTATATTGTATAGGAGATATAGTTCATTATCAACAGTTAGAGGTAGAGCATCATAGGGTCACTGTATAGGATATTATAGATAGATCAGCTCAAGTACCATTACCTACAAATGAGGTGACGACAGTTAGACATAGTATCAGCCATTTTTTAATTTGGCCATCCATACTTCTATGAATCATTACCATAGAGGTATGTATGTTATATCTTCTATTTTATTTTTTTATTAAATTTGTTTTAACATTTTAAAACTAATATATTTTTCTATTTATTTTTACAGGAATACTTAAAAGGTAAATAAATAATGTATATACAACAACAACAAAATGGCTATGACATCAGATACAGATTCTAATAGTCTTGACAGATTTTCAAGATATTCAAATTTTTTGGTGGATCATTATGATTTTCCAATGGAAGCTCATGTTTGTGGATGTCCAATAAATGTGGAGATTCTGAAAAATGATTTCATGGAGCTTGTTATTGTAGATAATTCGGGCATCAACGTGGTGAAAAAATTTTCCATGTAAGTCTTAACACCTTTTCCCTACGTTATATTTATTAAAAATGAATAATTATTTCTATTTTGTATTAGGTATTTTTATAACATGTGTGAGAAGAATGAGCAGAAAAATGTATATAGATTCATGGAGCCACATTTGATTTCCCCTGAAGCACATACATTGGATGAGGAACAAAGAATGCTTTATATTACTGAAATATTTGAATAGAATATAATTATAAAATTTTGTATGATGCATTTTTATGAGATGTATGAAACATATCTCTATCACAGAGTTCATTATCTTTTCACATAAATAACCAATAACCTTAAAATTTTATTCATCGGTGATCATTGGATGGTAGGTGTTTTTCCCCAAGGGAGAAAACACTTTATTGGATATGCTCTTTCCATGGCGATGTGTGGGAAAGTTTTAATAATATGTTGGAAAAGTAAGTTTCAATTTCTTAATAGTTTTATATATTATAATTAATTTTAAATTCATCCCATTTGTATTATTTTCTAACAGGGGATGGGTCTACTTTAGAAAAAACACAAAGAAAAGGAGTGCCAAGATCAAATTTGTAAATGTAAAGGTAAATATCCATTTATAATTTGTACTTTTTGATGTATTACATAAAAATAATATTTTGAATTTACACTCATTTAAACAGAATTTTCATGAACAACAAGGTGTCGTCGAATGCGGATATTATATGTTAAGATTTATGTACAAAATAATTACAACTGGAACACTTGTGAACTTTGACCTGGTAAGATTTCCTTTTAAACTTTGCCATAATATTTCATTTTATTTAATAATTATACATGTTAACTACTATCCTTTTAATTTTTAGCTATTTAATGACCCTAAGCCCTATAGTTCTAAAGATTTCAAACACTTACAAGTGGAATGGTCAAATTATTTTACAGGTTTGATTGGATTTTAGTTTTTTTGTAGTGTGAAATGTAATTTTGAATATTTTCATTATAATTGTGTATTTGGTAGTCATTTAGGTTGTATTTAGGTTTTTTTAGTTGAAATTTTATGTTATGAATGTTATATATGTGAATGTTTAATTTTGCTCTACTTCTTGTTTTGGTCTAGTTTTGATGGTTTTTCTGGTATGGATTCTGGTCTGGGGGGAGGGTTTCCAGGGGTGGGGGGGTGTCCAGTGGGGTGGGGGGTTCTAGGGGTGTGGGAGGGTTGTCCAGTGGGGTGGGGTGTCTAGGGTATCCATGGGGGTGGGAGGGTTTCCAGGAGGGTGGGAGGGGTGTCCAGGGGAGTGGGGGTTGTCCAGGAGGGTGGGAGCTGTCTAGGGGTATCTAGGGGTTTAGTGGGTGTCCAGTGGGGTGGGGGGTTTCCAGGGGTGTGGGAGGGTTTTCCAGGGGGTTGGGGTGTCCAGGGTGTCCATGGGGTGGGAGGGTGTCTAGGAGGGTGGGAGGGATATCTAGGGGTGAGGGGCTATCCAGGAGGATGGGGTTGTCCAGGGGGTGTCCAGGGGTGTGGGGTGTCTAGTGGGGTGGGGGTTTCCAGGGGTGTGGGAGGGATGTCCAGTGGGTTGGGGGTGTCCAGGGTATCCATGGGGGTGGAAGGGTGTCTAGGAGTATGGGATGGCTGTCCAGGGGAGTGGGGGTTGTCCCAGAGGGTGGGGGCTATCTAGGGGGTGTCCAGGGGTGTGGGAGTGTCCAGTGGGGTGGGGGTTTCCAGGGGTGTGGGAGGGCTTTCTAGTGGGGTGGGTGTCCAGGGTGTCCAATGGGGTGGGAGGGTGTTCATGACGGTGGGAGGGCTATCTAGGGGGTGAGGGGTTGTCCAGGGGGGTGGGGATCTAGGGGTGTGGGGGGTGTTCAGTGGGGTGGGGGATTTCCAGGGGTGTGGGAGGGATGTCTAGTGGGGTGGGGATTTCCAGGGTGTCCATGGGGGTGGGAGGGTGTCCGGGAGGGTGGGAGGGTTGTCCAGGGTAGTGGGGGATGTCTAGGATGGTGGGGGTTTTCCAGGAGGTATCTAGGAGTGTGGGGGTGTCCAGTGGGGGGGGTTCCAGGGGTGCGGGAGGGCTGTCCAGTGGGGTGGGGGTGTCCAGGGTGTCCATGAGGGTGGGAGGGTATCCAGGAGGGTGGGAGGGTTGTCCAGGGGGTGAGGGGTTGTCCAAGAGTGGGGGCTGTCCAAGGGGTTTCATGGGGTGTGAGGGTGTGTCTAGTGGGGTAGGGGGTGTCCAGGGTTATGGGAGGGTTGTCCAATGGGGTGGGGGTGTCTAGGGTTTCCATGGGGTGGGAGGGTGTCCAGGAGGTTAGGAGGGCTGTTTAGGGGAGTGGGGGTTTTCCAGGAGTGTGGGGGGATGTTGAGGGGTGTGGGGGTGTCCAGTGGGTTGGGGGTTTCCAGAGGTGGGGGGTTGTTCAGTGGGGTGGGGGGTTTCCAGGGTGTCCATGGGGGTGGGAGGGTGTACATGAGGTTGGGAGGTCTATCCAGGGGGTGAGGGGCTATCTAGGAGGGTGGAGTGTCTAGGTGGTGTCTAGGGGTGTGGGGTTGTCCAGTGGGGTGGGGTTTCTAGGGGTTTGGGAGGGCTATCCAGTAGGGTGGGGGTGTCTAGGGTGTCCATGGGGGTGGGAGGGTGTCCAGGAGGGTGGGAGGGCTGTCTAGGGGAGTGGGGGCTATCCAGAAGGGTGGGGGGGTTGTCCAGAGAGTATCCAGGGTTGTGGGGGTGGCCAGTGGGGTGGGGGATTTCTAGGGGTGTGGTAGGGTTTCCAGGGGTGTGGGAGGGTTTTTCTGTGGGGTGGGGGTTTCCAGGGTGTCCATGGGGTGGGGGTGTCCAGGACGGTGGGTGGATTGTCCAGGGGGTGGGGGTGTCTAGGAGGGTGGGGGCTGTCAAGGGGGTGTCCAGGGTTGTGGGGGTTTCCAGTATAGTGGAGGGTTTCTAGGGGTGTGGGAGGGTTGTCTAGTGGGGTGGGGGTGTCTAGGGTGTCCATGGGGGGTGGGAGGGTTTCCATGAGGGTGGGAGGGATTTTTTGGGGGTGAGGGGCTGTCTAGGAGGGTGGGGTCTATCCAAGGGATGTTAAGGAGTGTGGGGGTGTCCAGTTGGGTGGGGGTTTCCAGGGGTTTGGGAGGGATTTCTAGTGGGGTGGGGGTGTCTAGGGTGTCCATGGTGGTGGGAGGGTGTCCAGAAGGGTGGTAGGGCTGTCTAGGGGAGTGGGGGCTGTCTAGGAGGGTGGGGGATTTCCAGGGGTATTCAGGGGTGTGGGGTGTCCAGTGGGGGGATTCTAGGGGTGTGGGAGGGTTGTCTAGTGGGTGGGGTTTCCAAGGTGTCCATGGGGGTGGGAGGGTGTCCAGGAGGGTGGGAGGGTTGTCCAGGGGGGGGTGGGCGGTTTAAGAGGGTGGGGGCTGTCCAGGGTGTGTCCAGGGGTGTGGGGGTGTCTAGTGCAGTGGGGGTTTACAAGGGTGTGGGAGGGATGTCCAGTGGGTTGGGGGTCTTGAGGATGTCCATGGGGTGGGATGATATCCATGAGTGTGGGAGGGATGTCCAGGGGAGTGTGGGGTTATCCAGGAGGGTGGGGGGTTATCCAGGGGTTGTCCAGGGGTGTGGGGGTGTCTAGGGGGGTTGGGTTTCCAGGGGTTTGAGAGGGTATCTAGTGGGGTGGGGGTGTCAAGGGTGTCCATGGGGTTGTGAGGGTGTCTAGGAGGTTGGGAGGGCTATACAGGTGGTGGGGGTTTTCCAGGAGGGTGGGGGATGTCAAGGGGTGTACAGGGGTGGAGGGTGTTTAGTGGGGTGGGGGGTTTTCAGGGGTGTGGGAGGGTTGTCCAGTGGGTGGGGGGTTTCCATGGTGTCTATGGGGGTGGGAGGGTGTCTAGTAGGGTGGGAGGGCTATTTAGGGGAGTGGGAGGCCGTCCAGGAGGGTGGGGGATGTTCAGGGGGTGTCCAGGGGTGTGGGGGTGTCCAGGGGGTGGGGGATGTCTAGGAGGGTTGGGGGCTGTCCAGGGGGTGTCTAGGGGTGTGGGGGTGTCCAGTGGGATGGGGGTTTCCAGGGGTGTAGGAGGGTTGTCCAAATCGGTGGGGAGATATCCAGGGTATCCATAGGGGTGGGAGGGTGTCCAGGAGGGCAGTAGGGCTGTCTAGGGGAGTGGGGGTTGTCCATGAGGGTGGGGGGATGTCCAGGGGGTGTCTAGGGATGTGGGCGGGTGTGTAGGGGGGTGGGGTTTTTAAGGGGTGTGGGAGTGATGTCCAATGGGATGGGGGTTTTCGGGGTGTCCATGGGGGTGGGAGGGTGTCCAGGAGGGTGGGAGGTCTATCCAAGGGGTGGGGGCTGTCCAGGAGGGGGGCAGTCCAGGGGTGGGGGCTGTCTAGGAGGGGGTTTCCAGGGGTGTGGGGGGTGTGCAGTGGAATGGATTTTTACGTCAGTTATTTCATAACTGACATATTAAATAGAATGGAATAGTTTTTTACATCGGTTATTTTATATTCTACTTAGTATATTTGTGTTCATGTCGGTTATTGTTTAACCGATGTGAAAAACGCTTGGCGGGCTAGTTTATAACATCGGTTATGAAAATAAATGACGTGATAAACTCTTCAGAGGCACAGTTTATTGCATCGGTTATTATATAACTGAAGTGAATAAGTATATACCACATTGGTTTTTTAAAAACTGATGTAATAAATCATGACTCTGAAGCGTTTTCTACGTCAGTTTTTGATGAACCGGTGTGAAAAATGCTTTAGAGTTTTGGTTTTTACATCGGTTATAAAATAAATGCCATAAAAAAATGTTTATAACGTCACTGGTAATAACGTCGGCCAAAATCCGACGTGAAAAATAAAAAATAACCGCCGAAAAAATGTTTCCTGCACTAGTGATAATTGAAAGTCCCCCAACTAGGTTTGGTCAAGCACTTTGAACTATGGTTCTATTCCAACCAAGATTATGGAAGGCTATACCGACTTGATATTTTCTTTGAGGGATTTTATCTTTATACATAAATTTCCATTTTATTATCTTTGATTACATTCTTTTTAATATTAAGTGGGATATACTTAAGTGATTAACCATGTCTAAGATAATATTTTACACATAAGTCCGTCTTATTTTAGTTCCATCTTGCATGCTTGTTTAATTCATTAATTGTGTGATTGTGACAACACACCCAAAATAAAGAAACCATGAAACTAAGAGAAATAAAATAAATGGTATGATCATGATCTTGTTCTATTGGTTAGTTTATCTAGCGGTTGATAATCTAACCCAAGACCTAGGGGAGAAACACCTTGAACCTTTTGGGTTAGTGTTTACAGCTTTCCACCTATCCAGTTTTGTATCTCCTTGGATTGGTTTCACTTTGGCTCCTAACTTGAGCCACCTCTACTATCTTGGGAGCTCCATCCATTACATGTGCTTTTATCTCACATGCAAGTGAGGGGTAAAATGGGATTTTACATAAAATAAACCTTGTCTATACAGGCCCAACATGTTAATGAGGAGAAGGCTCGAATGCCAAAAAAAATAATTTAAACAAATTAATTAAAAGAAACCATTCACATATAAAGGTCTTGGTCTAGCTCCTGATCATTCATGCATGCAAAGACATTTATGCATAAATAAAACTATCATTCAATTCTGTAATCGTTCTTATTTAAGATAAATCATGCTCTAATCAATTAATTATCTTTAATTAATCAATCCTTTTATCTTAAACCCTTTTTATGAATTTCCGTGATATTCTCATCCATCATAATTTTAAACAAATAAATTCATTTAAAATTGTCTTTGTACGTAACTTTTACCTTGGAGGCAACCCGGTGAATTCTCGTTCATAACTTTCCAATGAGTATAAATGAACATTACACGGATGTTAAATTAAACACATATATATATAACACCTATCACGTGTTTTTTCTCAGCTTTACGACTTCACTATGGTACACATCTCAAGGGTTTGTATAGTATAATAATAAATTTTAATAAATCTACATAATTTGGATGAGTAGACGGCGTGTAGTTCTGACTACATGGAATGTTCTTTTGTTCACCTTCCATCCAATGTACACACCTGGGGACATGACATGTAGATGTACTATATAAATTTTTTGGAGTACATGGCATGTTCAGTGGGACACACGTCGTGTAGTATCTGCATTACACGGTTTCCATTTGGGAAAGCTGTATACGGGGTACACAGTCCAACCCTAACCCAAAGGGACTACACGCCATGTTCATTGGACCACATGGCATGTAATATGAAAACTGTGTGCCACCTATTCCTGGTCAACACACTATGTCATTTAAGACCTAGAAATACTCTAAAACACGGCCTTATTTGGTAGACCAGTCTGATGCATTGAACCTAGACTACATGGTGTGTACTGCCGAATACATGTCGTGTATTTTGGTGTTGTATGACCATAACATTTGGCACCTATAGATAATATCATCTATTTTATTTTAATCCAAATTAAAATAAAAATTAATTTCGGTAAGGTAAATGAGAAACGAGAGAGAAGGAACATATCTCGAGATTTAGATTTAAATAAAAATTAACTTGAATTGAAACAACTAAATTATTAAATGTGTAAATCACTAATGAAAAACTAAATAATTATAATCAATGATATGGACACTATGACACCGCTTATATGTTCTAGGTGTAACGGAAGCACATTGGTGGTTGTTCCCAACTTTAATTTTAGCTCTAACAATGATCAATCTGATATTCTTCATGATAATAAAATGTCAAATCTTCGGAATAGAATGAAAAACAAAAAAAGAAAAGAGGGGAGTCCCAGAACCATAGATAGGATCATCATATGTTGGTTTTAATTAATTTAATTAATTGAAAAGAATTACCTTGAAGGAATTATTCCTTCATTGATGTTTCTGGTCCTAATCTGATGTGATCCATCATTGAATCGTAGAATCCAAGTGCAGGATTTTTCTAGCAGTGATCCGCACATGCTCCGCGTATCTCTGGACATCGTTGAAGGGATCTCCGGGTGCTAGCATGGAAGAGCCTTCACTTGCGATGTCCGCCTTTGATTGCCTTGATCTGATGTAGTAGGATCTCTCTCTCGTGGATTGAGAGAATTCTTGGAAGAAAAGGATTCTCTCTTGGCTTGAGAGCTTTCTCTAGATCCCATGTGCACAACCACAAAAAATGGCTAGGCTAATGAGAAATATATAATTGTGATTTTTAATTACATAGAATAATAAAATGAATTAATTTCCTGAAAGTATTTATTCATTTCATTTAATTATTAGTAATACCCCATGTATAATAATAACAATTGATTATTATTATTACTTGACATGCGCCCAATGGATTACACCTAATATTATTTAATTAAATAAATAAAATTATTTCTCATAAATTCCCAGAAAAAATACATGGCATGTATATTTAATATACACAGTGTGTACTTTTGTTTTTCTATTTTTATTTATTTCCTCAACCACATTTATTTGACCTTGAATAATGGCTATTTATTTCTAAAATAAATATCACTGTATTACTTGCTAATAAATATATTATTTCACCCACAATATATTCTCATGAATAACTAATGTAGAAATAAATGTGATCAGGCATCCTTAAATAATTATTAAACCATAATCGGGAATAATCTTTATTCAACTTGTTAAATTAATATTTAACTGAGATACTTGGACACACTTAATGTGTGACCCTCTAGGCCTCTTTCTTAGTGGCATTCGACAGAGCCCACCTAAAGTCCAAGGTTAGCGTCTAGAAACATACCAAGGCACCCATAGAGAAAGCAGTTAATGCCGCAATGACGTGTCACCTACTACGAACGCTTTCCATGTAATATAATTCCCTTGTCTTGATATCTTGAATCAAGCAGGTTTCATGCTAGTTCCATCAACCCATGTTCTCAATTATTCTTTCTTTGACTTTCTGAAATTGAACTTGCCCATTCCTCACCATGGCCATGGATTTATTTAGGCTATATCAATTCCATCAAAGGGCCTGAGATATCTACTTTCATTATGGAACAAATAAGACAAATCCTTTCTCACATTATCTATTAATGCAGTATCACTCGTGTCGCACCCAATGTATCCTAACTCACTATGAACAGTGTTTCATCACAGTTTTCATCAATACATCTAAGTGCATGAGTTGTAATACACATTAATAATAATCTTAAATTCTAAGGACCAATACACATGTTTGTAGATAGGAACATTCAATGACACTATGAAATGTATATTTCCTACTAGCGGGTCTCGTTCTCATAATATCCTCTGGGATATTACCAAGGGCACACACCATGAGAAGGTGCCTCAAAGTTTTATGAGTCCCCACCCCTAATGGCTTGTATTATTTGTGTCCCTCAAATAACATCATCCAGCCATAGAACATATATTCAAGAACAATGTTATGTCACTTCCGGGTTCTCATCAAAGTAGGTATCCTCTATGACTCTTTAATGCAACAACTATCCTTAGGACATTATCACATGCATTGTCATGTAGAATAACAATGAAGATGTGATAAGGTATTTATTAATTAATAAACTAGGCCACCAACTCCAACACATGGATCCTGATCTGATACAATGGAATATGGTGCCCCATGTATCCTTACCACTTACTTAATGAATATCCTAGAAAGCCTATCTAGAGATAAATCTTCTCAAATAGCAATGAAGTGCGCTGACTTAGTAAAGAGATCAACTACCACCCATATATCATTAAACCCATTAGAGTTTTTGGGTAGTCCAATGAAAAAATCCATAGTAATGTTCTACCATTTCCATTATAGTATGGGTAATTGATGAAACATAACTTTAGAATTTTTTATTTCATCCTTAACTTGTTGGAATACTAAGCACCGAGATACAAAATATGTGATATCTCTCTTCATTCCATCCCATAATAAATATTCTTTCAAATCCCAATACATATTTATACTTCCAAGGTGAATAAAGAATGAAGAACTATGAGCTTCCTCAAATAGATCCCTCTTTAAATATGGTATGGAAAGAACACATATGCAGTTTCTGGACCTTATCATTCCATCATAATAAATATTAAAACTAGGAACATTTCTAACTTTATTTTACAACTCTACATCTTCCTTCTATGCCTCCTTAATGTTCACTTAGATAGAGGGTTGAAAATTAATTTGAGAAAGATAGGATTTTCCCCTTACTTCTTGATTTATAGATCTATCATTTGAAATCTAGAAATATTTTATCTTTTATGATCCTCTTCATTGATAATCTAGAATGATCCTTTATAATTAAAGCATCATCCACCTTGTTCTCTTTCCTAGGGTGTTAATGTATCGAGCAGCCATAATCCTTTATCAGGTCCAACCATATTCTCTAGCACATGTTCAACACCTTATATGTGAATATATATTTCAAACTTTTAGGATCAATATATATATCACACTTTTCTCCATAAATATAATGCCTCCATATCTTTAATGTGAAAAATACCACTTCTAACTCCCAATCATAAGTTGGGTAATTTTTCATGAATCTTCAAATATTTTTGATGCATTTTTTATAACCATGTTATTATTCATAATAACACATCCCAATCCCTTATTTTATGTGTCAATATAGATTAAAAACCCTTCTCCACTACAGGGTAATGTAAGAACAGGTGAACTGACTAACCATTTCTTCAGTTCCTTGATATTTTCCTCAAATTAATATGTCCATAGGAACTTGATACCTTTCCAAGTTAACTTGGTAAAAGGATTAGATATTCATGAGAAATTTTCTACAAACCATCGATAATATCCAAATAAACCAAGAAATATACGGTTCTCAGTAACTGTGGTTGGTCTAGGCCAGCATTCAATATCCTTTGTCTTTGAGGGATCTATTGTTTACCATCTCTTGAGATTATGTGACACAAGAATGAAACCTTTTGCATCCAAAATTCATAGTTTATAAATTTTTCATATATTTTATCCTTCATTTGGTTCTTTAGTACAATTCTCAAGTGTTCTTCATGCTCTTCCTTTCTCTTTTAATATATCATAATATCATCTATAAAGACTACCTCAAATAGATTGAGGTAATCTCTAAATACTCTATTTATTAAATCCATGAAGATAGAAGATTAATTAGTAAGACCAAAAGGCATTACAATATATTCATAGTATACATACCATGTATGGAATATTGTCTTGGGTATATCCTACTTCTTCGCCATCAATTGAGGATATCCAGAATTAAGGTCAATCTTGGGAAAGTATTGATCTCTATGTAATTGATCAAAAAAATTTCCAACACATAGAAGAGAATAGTTGTTCTTGATTGTGATTTTTTTCAACTCCCAATAATCAATGTAGAGTCACATTTATCCATATTTTTTTCACAAAAAGAATAGGTTCACCCCAAGGTGACACACTTGGACAAATGAATACCTTTTCAAGGTTTTCATGGAGTTTCTTCTTCAATTCCTTCAACTCAATGAGGTATATTCTATATGGAGTCTTTGAAATTGGGGTAGAACCATGTATGAGTTATATTGAGAACTCAACTTCACATTTTGGCAGAAGGCTCGGAAACTATTCTTGAAAGACATCCAAAAATTCATGAACAATGGGAATATCATTGATATTGATTTTCTTCATAACCATTTGAGATAAATAGCCCTTATAAATGGTAATTAAGACCCATAAACTAGATATAATATCCATATAAATTTCATACTTATCATCACATTGATGGAAGATCATATAAGGGTCTGAAATATCAAATGTAAATTCCCTTACTCAATAATTAATGTGATGTCTATGCAGAGAAAGCCAGTCTAGGCTAAAGATGACATCAAATTCAACCAAATGAAGAATGAAAAGATTTTCCAGAATCACATTCCCAAAAACATAAACCGGAGAGGAATCATAGACTTGGGATGAAATCATCATACCATTATGGGTTTGAACCACTAATTCCACATCTAATCATTTTGGTGGGATATTAACACCCTTATAAAATACTTTAGATATGAAAGAGTGGGTAGATCTAAAATAAAATAATACATTTTTAATTTTATAGTGGATGGTAAGTGTACCTTTCACCACGTCATTATCAAACCCCTTATCGTAAATAGTGATTACATGAGATTTCCCCTTTTCCCTGGGATTAAGAAGTTGATGATGTAAATATTCATCACCATCCCTTGGGTTTGGGAACTGGTTATCATAATTTACATTCTCCTTACACTTGTATCATTGAAGAGTGGGAGGTGAATTTTATTCCACTTTTTATCAATTCACACTATTTGTTAACTTATTACCATTAATTTGGAAAAGAAATACCTGATGGCATTCCCTTCCACACTTAAAACATTTATCACACCCCTTGAGTCAATTTCCTCCATGCTTCTTCCCACACTTATAGAATAAATGAAATCTCAACTTCTTCTCTTCATGGTTTTTAGAGTTTTAAATAAACTCTATCTTCCTTTTTTTATCAAAAACATGGGATTGATACATGACAAAAACCTCCATTTCAACCTTGATTGAAAAATGTACAATTTCTTTATAGCTAATAAAATTTCTTATGGCCAATTCCCATCTAAGACTTGGATTTAAGCCATTGAAGAACCTATTAACTTTACTTTTGGGTTGGATGATAATTCTTGAAGCATACCTCTCAAGTCTCGTGAAATTAGCCTCTTTGGTACCGATAGATTTATCATCCCTTTACATCAAATCAGGGAACTAATTCTTTATCTTTTTACAAGGAATCAAAGGAATATACTTATTGAAAAATAAATTCTTGAACTCCTTCCAATCCATGGATCAATTTCATCTTACTTCCTCATATTCTTAATTAAAGTCCAGCACTGGTACACTTCACTTTCTAACCAATAAATATAAAGAATGACTTTCTCATGCTCTAAACACTAGAGAATAGATAATATCTTTTCAGTAGTATTGATCCATTATTCATAAACAAGTGGATAAAAAGAGCCTCTGAAATAATGTGGATGTTTCATCATGAAATATTCAATGGAATTTTGTTCCATCCTTTTCTTATTTATAATTCCACCATGATTCATATCTTGAGAAATATTTTTCATGATAGCAACAATATTTTTCATTCCAAATCCCATAGCATTCAGTTTCTTAGGAGGAAAATCATTTCATTATCCATCATAATCACCATTATCACGGTTCCTTTAGGTTACAACCATTTACTAAATCTAAAATCTTAGAGTAAGAAACAATTATCATAATGAGGAACCACGTATTCACGAAAAGTCACTTATAGGATGTCTAAGTTAGAAAACCTTCCATAATCTATGACACCTTAGGTTTATCCTAGGTTATTCATTGCCAAATTATATTTAAATAATTCATGATGGTTAATGAAGATCTTGTTAATTACCAAAGAATATCTCCCAAGAGTGTCAAACCAGGTGCGTAGTAAGGCTCATTGTCGTGTACTAGGATACCCCAAGTTAGGACCAGGACACCTTTTCGGAGTTTTTACTCCTAGGTACATCTGTTCTAGAACCACGTCCACTTGTAGTATCTATATAGGGATGTATTTCTAGGAAACCACTCAGTATATCCTTTACCAAAATTCCTGGACATTTTTCTATACTTTTTCTTATCCTTATATATATACTTGGAGTTCTCACTAAGGTTTTCTCATCCTAGTTTCTAAAGGTTAACTAAATCATCACTCTGATACCAAATATAAAAACCTATTATTAACATTCATATACATTACATCACTTTGGTGGAATACTTAAAACATTAAAAAAATAGATTCCCAAAGACCATATTAGTCTAGTGCCTTTGGAACATGGAAACATGAAAGATGGTATATAAGTGAGCTACATTATCTCTCAATAAGTTCTTATTAACTATTAACCTTCTCATACATATAATACTTTATATATATCTTCATATCCTGGAAAAGTAAACATAAAAAGGGGTGATCTCAGATTCTCAGTAAGGGTAAACAAGGGAGACAAATAAGCATAAACATGTGCATAGAAGTATGAGAATGTAATAAAAACATTTTAAGATCATACCATGCATATAAAATATCATAAACATGAATCATGGAATAAATACTAACAGTTCATAAGACATGAATCATAAGGAAATAAATAACATAAGACAAAAAAGAATAACATAGGAATAAAACATTGAATTATGGAAAACATGTAAGCTGATAATATGATTTCCATAGTAGCCAAGGAATACCTTCCAAAACCATCTTAGTAGTATGGGTTCACTTCCTATACCATCTTGGTAGTCATGTTTCACTCCCATGGCCATGTTAATATCATGAATTCACTCCTCATACAATAATGGTATTCATGTTTCACTCCCATGGTCATCTTAGTATCAAAGTTTCACTCCCATGACCATCTTAGTCTATCTCATGAGATATAAATATTTACCAAATGCATTGGAGGGAGATATAGGTCTCACCCATCTCATAATGAAATACTATACACATGTTCCACAAAATCATAAACAATCATACAGAACCCATGAAATGAAATGGGTATCATAAACATTTAATCATATGATAACCTTTGGAAAAAGATATAGGCTTCATAATCATTTCATCAAAAGAATAACCTTTCAAAGAATCAATTTTTAAAAGAATAAAACTCACAAAAGATAAATAAGTTTCATAAAAATCATGCCATAAAAACATAAACCATTAAGATAAATAATATCAATGTAAAAATTGAATCATTCCCCCAAAAAAGAATGAGTAACACCAATGGATTTTATCTTATATTGGAATGATTTTGAATGATCTTTTAAAAAAATTCTTGAGGAAAATATCCTTCTTATTTGAGAAATTATTTTTAAAAAATAAAAACTTTTAAAAACAATTTTTTTTTAAATAACTTGAAAATTTATAAAGTAATCTTGAAAACATTTTTCCTTGAAACTTATAAAAAATCTTGACAACTATTTCAAAACCATTATCCATGAAAACTTATAAAAAACTATTAAAAACATTTTGAAACATAAAGAACATTAAATAAATATCATAGAATGGATATGTAAATACTCATAAATTTAATAATAATAATAATATAATTCATTCATGATCATTATATACACCATACAAAATAAAATAGTAGTGAATATGGCATGTATCTCACAGATATAAAATGTGAGATGAAATTCCCTTACCTTGTGTCTTGACTCTATTCATACTCATACAATATTCTTGTATAATAAATGTAAGTTTATTATACATATTTTAAATAATAATATTCTAATATCTAATACCATTTATGGTTTTATTATTACCTTATATTATCCTCATGTTAACAATTATATGTCAAGGTTTCACTTTGGGTAATATTTGTGTTGTTCTTCACATGTGTCTTAATTTGTTATATCTTTGGTCCTTATACTTATATCATGATTTAAAAAATGTAAAAAATGATATAAATATAATTTATATTCATTATAAGTGTATTATAATAATCTATAGGATATATAATTATGAAATTGAATACAATGTTCTTGGAGACGGTAGGCCATACATATGCAAGAACTTTGTTTCCGTTTTATTGACATATTGGAAGATAGAGAGTAAATTACATATAATTATATATATACATATACATATAACAATTCCAGTAGCATCATTATATCATATATATCATATAATTTCACTAAAAACATCCTTAATACATTCTATGTAGTGTGTGAATGAATCACATCGCTTTGAGGGGCGGTAGTCCACACTTCCTCAAATGAAATTATCAAATTGACACAAGATGTGAAGTATAATGATATCTATTGTAAAATAATTAAAGAAGATTAAAAACATTATAAATATCATAAATATTATATAAAAAATGATTATCCATCATAATTTCCACCATGAGAGGCATTAAAGGAAGAATGAATAATTATCATTTTGTGAGGCGGTAGTTCACCATACACATAAACAGTATATTTGTTACCCATTATATGGAAGTGTGTGTATGATTAGGTAAAAATATTAGCATAAAAAATCTCATTATATTTATGATACTGGTTTTTTGTATAATAATGGACTAAGGATAGTTGAGGGGATGGATAATGAAAATAAGATAAAGGAGCTTGAGGGAGGATGTTACCTCTTCTTTGGGTAATTTGTTTTGGTTTTAACCAAAGTAATTCCTTGGATTGATTTCTATACAAATTGGGGATTAAAGGAAGTAGGGAGTGATTTTGGGGAGCTATTTTGGTAGATATTGGATAAACTTATGTGGCTTCATAGTTGTGTGGAAGTGGAAGGAGAGGAGGCCTTTTATAGTTGAGGAGGAGTGGCACTCTTGTAATATTTTGGAAAAGGGAAACCCCACCGACATTAATTTATTTAAAGTGGATACAATAATGGTAAAAAGTCAATAAAATGGTTTATAGGTTCTAAATATGGAGAAAATGGATTTTGGACAAGTTTATAGGTCATATTAGGCCTTAATTTTAGGTTTTAGTTCCTTGTTAAACTTAATTTAATCTCAATCATTGTAATTAATTTTCATTACCTTCACTAATATTTTTGGTAAAAAACTAATTTGAACTTGTTTAAAATTATTAATTATAATTATTCCAAATATGAAATCATTTTTTCCAAATTCCAATCAAAGAAGAGGCGGAAATTAATTTAAATTTAATCTCGTAGACGGGATGACAAGGATGGTTTTTAAAGTAAAAACATTCAAAATATTGTTTGGTTTTTATAACCTATTTCAATGTGAAATTGATTCCAATGACCTAAAATGGAAACATTGATGAAAAAATTATATAATAAAACTTTATAATCAATTAAAAATATAATTTAACCTTATAAATAAATTATATGAAAACATAACTTTTAGTTAAATTTTAGTATTTTTTATTATTCATTAAAGAAAATTAACTTCACAAAAAAAAATTAAACCTAACCTAATTTTTATGTTTCTATTTTAAATATGAAGTTTATTTTGACATATAAAATTTCTAAAATTTTGATTTAAAGTAGGTTCTCCATCAAATTGTGGTAAAAGACCCTTAATAAAAATAAAGGTTTTTATGTGTAAAATTGAGATTGTTCTTATCTTATGCCTATCTAATCTATTAGATGAATATCAAAAATATTTAATTGAATATGATATATATATATATATTACATTAATATCACTCACTAATTATAATTAATTTAATTTATTAGGATAAAATAGCTTTGTGATCATAAAAATATTTTTCTATAAAAATATTACATTTATATTCAATTGGTACATTGTATCTAATGAATTCATTTTAAATTTGTGTAAACCATAGGTTTTAATAATTTATTTAGAACTATTCATAAGCACTAAATTAAGATCTAGGTTAATTCTTAATATAAAATATTTTAATAATATATTTTTTTTGTTAAAACCCGGTGTTGTATGTAACATACTCCAATTCGGTTCCATGTGAAAGGAATGTTTGACTTGGTGCATTAAAAACATCAATGAAAATTAATTCATTTGAAAAAAAAGGTCTATAAAAACTCAGGGTATTACATTATACCACCTTTATAATAGATTTCTCTCTCAAAATTCATCATTATAGTACAAAAAATGGGGATACTTCTGCTTCATCGTATCCTCAAGTTCCCACATAGCTTCCTCTAACTGGTGATTTCTCCAAAACAACTTTGATCCGGTGAGTGTTCTTGTTTCGTAAAACATTATTTCTATGATCCATAATTTCCCTTAGTTTTTCCTTATTATAAATATCCTGATCCAAAGGTATGACCTCTAAGTTCAGTACATGTGAAGGGTTAGGGATATACTTCCTTGGGATAGAAACCTAGAACACATCATGGACTTAAGAGAGACTTGGAGGAAGTGTTAAGTGATAGGATACCATCCCAATATGATCAATAATATCAAATGGATCCATATACCTTGGTCTTAGTTTCCGTTTCTCCATAAATATCATAACCTTCTTCTAGGGATAGATTCATATAAACACCTTTTCACTAACTTCAAATTCTAGATCATGCTGTTAGTTATCAGCATAACTTTTCTGCCAACTTTGAGCTACCTTGATATGATTCTGAATAGGTCTAAACTTATCTGCCATTTATATAGAGATATCAGTTACAAATATCTTTATTTATCCAACATCATTTTGGTAAATTGTAGCTCTACATTTCTTCCCATAGAGTCATAATCTTCCATCTGAATTCTTGAGTGAAAGCTATTGCAGTAAGAAAACTCAACTAGAGTAAGGTGTTGATAGCAACCACCTTTGAAATCTAATTAAAAATATCAGAACATATCCTCTAGGGTTTGACATGTTATTTTAGATTGACCATCTATCTAATAATGATAATAATTGTTGAAACTAAATTATGTATCAAGTGTTTGTTGAAGACTTCACTAGAATTTTGTGGAAAACCTAGGATGTCGATCAGATACAATGGAATGTTGTAATCCATGTATCATTACCACTTCCTTAATCTATATCCTATCAAGATGATCTAGAGATAAATCTTCTTTGATATTAATGAAGTTTACTGACTTAGTAATGTGATTGACCACCACCCATATAGCATTAAACCCTTAACATATTTTGGGTAGTCTAATAAAAATATTCATGGTGATGTTCTCCCATTTCTATTATAGTATGGGTAATGGAGGAAACATCCCTTTAGAATTTTTTATTTTATCCTTAACTTGCTGGAATACCAAGCATCTAGATACTAACTCTGCAATATCCATCTCCATTTCATCCCATGATTAATAATATTTCAAATCCCTATACATATTCATACTTCCAGGATGAATAGAGAATGATGAACTATGAGCTTCCTCTAATAGATCCTTATTCAAATCTGGTATGGAAATAACACATAAATGGTTCTCGAACCTTATCATTCCATCCTAATCATGGTTAAACTCGGTAACATTTCTAACATTAATTTACAACTCTACATATTTCTTTTACGCCTCTTTAATCTTCACTTGGGTATAGGATTGGGCATTCACTTGAGAAAGATAAGATTTTTCCCCTTCCTTCAGGATTTCTAGATCCATACTTTACAAATATAGAAATATTGGATCTTTTATGATCCTCATCATAGATAATCTACCATGATCCTTTCAACTTAAATCATCATCCACCTTGTTGACTTTCCTAGAGTAGTAATGTGTTGAGTAGTCATAATCCTTTATCAGCTCTGACCATCTTCTCCATTACATTTTCAACTCCTTCTATGTGAATATATGTTTTAGTATTTTATGATCAGTATATATATCACACTTTTCTCCATAAAGATAATTCCTCTATATCTTTAATTCAAAAAAAATTATTGCTAACTCCAAAACATGTTTTGGGTAATTTTTCTCATAAATCTTCAACTGTCATTAGGAATATGCTATAATAATGTTATTCTACATAAAAACACATCCCAATCCCTTCTTGGATGCATCATTATAGATTTAAAACCCTTATCCACTATAGGGTAATGTAATCATAGGTGTTCTAGACAACCTGTTCTTGATTTCCTTGAAATTTTCCTCATATTTATCTGCCCAAGGGAACTTGACACCTTTCCAAGTTAACGTGGTCAGAGGATTAGATAGTCATGAGAAATTATCCAAAAAAATAATTGATAATATACAGATAAACCAAGAAAGATATAAATCTCAGTCACTATGGTTGTACTAGGCTAGCATTCAATCGCCTTCATATTTGACGGATCTACTTCTATATCATCCCTTGAGATTATGTCACCCAAGAATGAAACCTTTTGAAACCAAAATTCACACTTTGTAAATTTTTAATATGGTTTTGTTTTCTTTAGGGTCTTTAGTATAATTCTCAAGTTGTATTCATGGTCTACCTTTCTCTATGAAAAAATAAGAGTGTCATCTATAAAGACTACCAAAAACTGATCAAGGCAATCTATAAAGACTTTATTCATTAAATCCATGAAGATATAAGGGGAATTAGTAAGACCAAAATGCATTACTATATATTCATATTGCCTATACCTTTTATGGAATCTAATCTAGGGTATATCCTCCTTCTTGAACCTCAATTGATGATATCTAGAATGAAGTTCAATCTTAAAAAAGTATTTAACTCTATGGAGTTGATCAAAAAAATCATCAATATGGGTAATAGGATACTTGTCATTGGTTTTGATTTTGTTCAACTCTCGATAATCAATACAGAGTCACATTGATCCGTATTTATTTTTCACAAAAAGAATAAGTGCACACCAAGGTGACACACTTGGCCAAATTAATCCCTTGTCAAGGTTTTCTTGGATTTTCTTCTTCAATTCCTATAACTCAATTAGGTTCATTCTATAGGGATTTATTGAAATTGGTGTGGAACCAAGTATGAGTTCTATTGAGAACTCAACTTCATTTTTTTTTTGGGAGTATACGTAACTCTTCCAAAGTGACATCTACAAATTCCTAAAAAATGGTCATATCATCGATATTGATTTTCTCCCCAACCATTTGAGATAAAAAACCCTTTTTAATGGGAATTAATACCCATATACTTGATGTAATCTCTAAATGAAGTTCATACTTATCATCACATTGATTGAAGATCATGGTAGGGTCTGAAATATCAAACATAACTTCCCTTCCTTAACAATTGATGTGAGATTTATGTAGAGAAATCCAATACCTTCCAAGATGACATTAAATTAAACCAAAGGAATAATGATAAGATTTGTATGAATCATATTCCCACAAATATCAATCAGAGAGGAATCATAGACTTGGGATGTAATCATCATACCATTAGGGGTTTCACTACTAATTCCACATCTAATCATTTTGGTGGAATCTTGACACCCCTAGAAAATTCTTTAGATATTAAAAAGTGGGTATATCTGGAATAAATTAATACATTAGCATCTCTAGAGTGGATGGTAAGTATACCTTTCACCACATCATTATCCCAAACCTCCTCAGAAATAGTAATTGCATGAGATTTCCCCTTATCCCTCAGATTAAGAGGTTGCTGACATTGATCATCGTCACTATCCCTTAGGGTTGTCTACTGGTTATCATAATTTCCATTCTCCTTACACTTGTATCATTGAAGTTGGGGAGGTGCATTATGTGCCACTTTTTCTCCATTCACACTATTAGTTAACTTCTTCCCATCACTTCGGTAATAAAATTCCGGATGGCCTTCCCTTCCACACTTAAAACATTTATTTGGCCACTTAGGTAAATTTACTCCATGATTCTTCCCACACTTAGAGAATAAAGGAAAGATCACCTTCTCTTCTTCATGGTTTTTAGAGTTTCCTCTAAACTCTATCTTCCTTTTCTTATTAAAACCACTGGTTTGATATGTAACTCCAACCTCCATTTCAACCTTTATTGAACAACACACAATTTCTTCATAGATATGAAAATATATTAGGGATAATACCATTATAATACTTGGATTAAAGCTACTAAATAACCTGTCAACTTTACTTTCTGTTTGGATGATAATTCCTAAAGTGTACCTCCCAAGTCTCTTGGAATTAGCCTCATAGGTACCAATAGATTCAGCATCTATTTACTTCAACTCAAGTAACTCTTTATCCATCTTTGTAAAAAGATTTAAAGGAAAATAATTATTGAAAAATAAGTTCTTGAACTCATCCCAATCCATGGATTCAATTTCATCTTGCTATCTCGTATTATTAATTTGAGTGAACAAATGGTCCACTTCTCCTTCTAACCGATAAACAAATAGAATGAATTTCTCACACTCTGAACACTGGATAATGTAGAATATCTTTTTAGTAGTACTAATCCATCTTTCAGTAAAAAGTGGATCCAAATATTATCCTAAAGAAGATGGTCACTGCCTCATAAAAGACTCAGTATAATGTCGTTCCTTCCTTTTCTCCTTTGGAATTCCATCAGGATTCATAGATTTAGAATAGTGTGTGAGCATAGAAATAATATTTTTTCATTCCATCTCCCATAGAATTAAATTGATCAGGAGGAAAATCATTGAATTTTTCATTGAAATCACCATTAACATGGTTCTTTTAGGTTCCAACCATTAACTAAAACCAAAATCATAGAGTAATAAATAATAATCATAATGGGGAACCACATAGTCATGAAAAGTAAATTATAGGATGTCTATGTTATGAAACCTTACTTAAACTATGAAAAATTAGGTTAATCATAGGTTATTAATAGACAAATTATATTTAAATCCTATATGATGGCTCGTGAATAGTTTGTGAATTCTCGAAGCATAACCCCCAAGAGTATCAAACCAATTTCACAGGAAGGCTCGTTGTCATGTACTAAGTTAAACCTGAGTTAGGCCCAGGACACCTTGTAAGAGTTGTTACTCCTAGGTACATTTGTACCAGAACCATTTCAACTTGTAATATCAATATAGGTATGTATTTATAGGAAACCACTCACTCTATCCTTTACCAAAATTCTAGGACATTTTTCTATACTTTTCTTTATCCTTAGGCATGTCCTTAGAGTTCTCACTAGGGTTTTATCATCTTAGTTTACAAAGGTTAAATAAACCATCACTCTAATACCAACTATAAAAACATAGTATTAACATATATATACATTACATCACTTTTTGTGGAATACTTAAAACATTACAAAAATAGAGGCCCAAATACTGTATTAGTCTAGTGCCTTTAGAAACATGGAAACATGAACACTGAAACATAAGTGAGATACATTATCTCCCAATGGGTTCTTATTGACTACCACCCATATTAGACACATCATATTTTATACATATCTTCATAACTTGGAGAAGGAAACATAAAAATGGGTGAGCTCAGATGCTCAGTAAGGGTAAACAAAGGAGACATATAAGTATAAACATGAGCATAGGATTATGATAATGTGATCAAAACATTTGAAGATCATACCCTGCATATAAAAGATCATAAACATGATTCCTGGCATAAATCATGACAGTTCATAAGACATGAATCATAAAGAAATAAATAATATAATCCATGAAATCATAACATCAAAATAAAAAATGGAATTGTGGAAAACATGTAAGCATGTAATATTATTTGTATAGTAGCTAAGGCATCGCTCCCAAGACCATAGTAGTAGTATGGGTTCACTCCCCATACCATCTTGGTATTCATGGTTCACTCCCATGGCCATATTAGTAGCATGATATCACTCCTCATACCATCTTGGTAGTCATGGTTCACTCCCATGGCCATCTTAATAGTCAAGGTTCACTCCCATGAATATCTTAGTCTATCTCATGAGATATAAATCTTTACCCAATGTATTAGAGGGAGATAAGGGTCCCACCCATATTATATTGAAATAATAAAAACATTTTTCAAAAAATAATAAACAATCATATCATAACCCATGAAATGAAATGGGTATCATAAACATGTAATCATATCATAACCTATGTAAAAATATATAGGCTTCATAATAATTTCATCAAAAGAATAACCCGCCAAAGAAGCATGTTTTAAAATCATATAACTAGTGAAAGAGAAATGGGTTTCATAAACATTATTCCATAAAAACATAAACCATTTAGATAATGAATATGAAAGGAAACATTGAATAATTTCCCCAAAAAGTTATGGGTAACACCAACGGATGTTATCTTATATGGGAATTATTTTTAATGGTCTTTTAGAGACATTTCTTGAGGAAAATATCCTTATTCTTTGAAAACATATTTTTAAAACATAAAACCTTTTGAAAACTATTTTTTTAAATAACTTGAAAAATTATAAAGAAATCTTGAAAACATTTTGAACCCCTTTTTCCTTGAAACTTATAAAGAGGCTTGAAACCATTTCAAAACTATTTTCTATGAAAACTTGAAAAATAATCTTAAAAACCTTTTGAAACATAAGCCCTGTTAAAGAAATATCATATAATTGATATGTAAATACCCATAAATTTATTAATAATAATCATATAATACATTCATGAGTATTATATACATCACATAAAATAAAATAGTGGTAAATGTTGCATGTATCTCATAGATATAAAAAGTGAGATGATATTCCATTACCTTATTCCTTGACTCTCTTCATACTCATACAATATTCTTATATAATAAATTTAAGTTTATTATAAATATTTTATAGAAGAATATTATTATATCTAATACAATATATGTTTTTATTATAACCTTATAATACCTTTTTTCAATAATTCTATGTTAAGGGTTCACTTTAGGTAATATTTTATTTGTTCTTCACATGTGTCTTAATTTGTTATATAATTGGTCCTTATAAATATATCATGATTTAAATAATGTAAAAATGATATAAATATAATTTATTTTCAGTATATGTGTGTTATAATAATCTATAGGATATAGAAGTATGAAATGGAATACACCGTTCATGGAGACGGTAGGTCGTACGTACGCATGAACAATGTTTCTGTTTTATTGTTTTATTGGAAGAAAGAGAGTAAATTACATATAAGAATATATATATATATCATTGTTATATTATCCTGATTATATCATATATATCATATAAGTTCTCTAAACACATTCTTAATACATTCCTTGTAGTGTGTGAATGAATCACATCGCTTTGAGGGGGCGGTAGTCTACACTTTCTCAAAGGAAATTATTGTATTTACACAAGATGGAAAGTATAAAGATATGTGTTGTAAAATAATTAAATAAGCTTAAAGACATTATAAATATAATAAATATTATATAAAAATAGAGTTTATATCATAATTTCCACCATGATAGGAGGTAAAGGAAGAATGAACAATTATCATTTTGTGGGGCAATAGTTCACCATACACATAAACAGTATGTTCATTACCCATTAGATATAAGTGTGTGTATGTATAGGTAGAACTATTATCATAAAAAAATATCAGTATATTGACAATACTTGTATTTTTTGTATAATAATGGAATAAGGATATTGGATGGTATGGAGAATGAAAATAAGATAAAGGAGCTTCAGGGAGGATGTTACCTCTTCTTTGGGTAACACCTTTTGGTTTTCACCAAAGGACTTACTTGTATTTATTTCTACCTAAAGATAGGATTAAAAGAATAGGGGAGTGATTTTTTTGAGATATTTGGTCAGATACTGGCTGAACATAAGTGGCTTGGGAGGTGTGTGGAAGTGGGAGGAGAGGGGTCCATTTATAGTGGTGGAGGTGTGGCACTCTTGTAATATTTTGGAAAAGGGAAACCCCATCCATGTTTTTTTATTAAAATTAGATCCAATAATGGTAAAAATTAGATAAAAGGGAGGATATGGTCTAAATATGGCCAGAAAATAGATTTTGGACAAGTTTCTTGGTCATATTAGTCCTTAAAATTAGGTTTTAGTCCCTTGTTAAGCTTAATTAAATCTTAATCGTTATAAATAAATTTAATTAACTTCACTAATATTTTTGGAAAAAAACTAATTTGATCTTATTATACATTATAAATTATTATAATTTAAAATATTTAATCCATTTTTTCAAATTTAAATCAAAAAATTGGTAGAAATTAATTTAAATTTAATCTCGCATACGGGATGGCAAAGAGGGTTTTTAATATAAAAACGTTCAATAGATTATTTTGTTTTTATAACCAATTTCAATGTGAAATTGATTCCAATAACCTAAAATGGATAAATTCATAAAAAAAATTATATAATTAAATATTATAATCAATTAAAAATATAAGTTAACCTTATAAATAAATTATAAGAAACACATTTTTTAGTTAAATTTTAGTATTTTTCATTATTCATTAAAAAATGAAACTTCACAGAAAAATACCAAAAAATCACCCTAACCTAATTTTTTATTTATATATAAAAAATAAAGTTTATTTTGACTTATAAAATTTATAAAAGTTCCAAAAGTAATAATTAAAGTAGGTTCACCATCAAAAGGCGGTAAAAGTACCTTAATAAAAATATAGGTTTTTATGTGTAAAATTGGGTTTGTTATTATCTTATGCCTATCAAATATATTGGATGAATATAAAAAATATTTTATTTAATATAATATATATACATATATTACATCAATATCACTCACTAATTGTAATTAATTTAACTTATTTGGATAAAACAGCTTTGTGAGCATAAAAATAGTTTTCTATAAAAATATTCCATTTATATTCAATTGGTTCATTGTATATAATGAATTAATTTTATATTTTTGTAAACCATAGGTTTTAATAAGTTAGTTAGTAATATCCATAATTGTTAACTTAACATCTAGGTTATGTTTTAATATATAATATTTTAATAATATATTTTTGTTTGGTAAAACTCGGTGTTGGGTGTAATGTGTGCCAAGTCGGTGTTGTGTAAAAGGAATGCTTGAACTAATAAATTGAAAAATATAAATTAAAACTAATTAATTTGGGAAAAAAAGGTCCATAAAAACTTGGGGTGTTACACATAGAACATGTTGAAGGTAAAAAATATCAAACCGATGGAATTGCGAACAACTCCCCCCCCCCCACCTGCACCCCTAAATACATGATATATAAACATTGAGTTTGAGGTTGAGGGTTGGAGGCTTCCAAAACACTCAGTTACCTAGAGATGAGTACCTGGATGAAGGAGAAGGAAAAATTCTATCCATAAAACTCCTAAGATAAGGTGTCTCCTCCCACTGATTCAAGAGATATTAGAGCTCAACAACAAGGCACATATACCTCACCACCAAAGAAATACCATACAATAGGGGACCATTATAATTATATTTATTTCCTTCTTCCCAGATACACCAAAATCTCATCGTAAGTAGAAGGCATTGAGCCTTCCTCTCAAGTTTGTAACTAAAAACATTACTGAATCAAAGTTGAAGGAACTCCTCAAATGAATCCATGGGAACTATAAAACCAATGATCTCACCAATATCTATCCACTTTATGATCACCCGCTCAATTTTAAAAAATATATTCAAGGTAGTTTCCTCCTTATAGACCATGAATCAAGAGCATTTAGAGGCTAAGTGAACCCCCTTACCTTTAACCACCACATTAGTAAGTAATGCATGATTTCGAATCATATAAACCAAGAAGTTGAATTTAGCTGGAATATACATTCCTTATAGGAGATCCCACACCCACCCCCAAAAACACACAAATCATTTCCTTGGGATATGTTTATTATGCTTTTATAATCCTTCATAGAAAAAAAATACTCGACGTAGAAACCGTGAAAATATACACATCAAGGACATCTTTCATCCTAATACCGCCAAAGATACTCTTTTGGATGGGGTACAAGATCATCTAAATGAATTAAGGGTAGAGGATATCTTGGTTGAAGGTCATATTTTACATGGGGCATCCTGGATAGCCCAACATCTCACCCGCCTAGGAGCAGTCCCAAAAATTGATGTTCCAACTACCTATAATCCAGTGAGAATGTTTCAAAAGGACCGGTATGTGAACTTGGAGATGTTTCCATAAATGATAGGACTGAAATATAGGTGAGTTAAAATCCTTGACATGTTTCTTAGTGATAAAACTACTCTAGATAGAACACCCTTCAATGACCTCCCATACCATTTTTCCCTAAATAATGTGCATCGCCTCCGCCACATTCCTCACATTTATTCCTCCATTCTCCACTGGTCTGGAGAGCCTCCTCCAGGAATCCAAATGACGTATCAAATCTCCATTGGAATCCCAAATAAAATATTATAAGAGTTTATAAATGTCTTTAAGAATCATTTTAGTCACCTTTAGGACCAATAATATGTGTATGGGGATAGAATTGTGGATGTAGTTGATGCGAGTGATTCTCCCTCCAAATAAAAGAAACTGATTTTTCCAATTCAAGATGTGGTTGGTGATCTTGTTGACCACCCCTTCAAAGTGGAGGATACCAAATCTATTTGGAGTAATAGTGGAACCTAGGTATTCTAGGTATAAGTTCCTCATTTGAATTACCATCATGGATTCAATTCTCTATATTTGTCTGGATGGGTATAAGTGTGTGCAAAACACACAAATTTTATCAAGATTGATAATCTGCCTACTCCATCTGGAGTACTCTTCCATGGTAGTGTTAAAACTATTAATATAATAACTACAACCATTGATAAATAAAACCATGTCATCAGTAAATAAAATATGGGACACACCACTCTAATGGGCCTTACAGTGGTAAGGATGGATAGTGTAGAGTTGCATACAATAAAAAATGTGACTACTGAGGGTGTCCTGAACCATTATGATGATGTTGGTTGATAATGGATCACCCTATATTATCCTCTTAACTAGCATTAAGAATCCACATTGCCTCCCCCAAAATTGAATTGAGAACTAGGGAAATCTATAAGAGTAGAATAATAATTTTTATATGAATTAAGGTTTTGTTACTCTTCTTACAATGTTAGTTTTGGAACAAAGGTATTTTAAAAATAATAAGAAGGGTTTTTCCTTTCACTTTTATATGTTTTTTATTTCTCTCTCATTTCTCCAAGATAACCTTTATGTATTATAAAGGATCCATTATTAGATATTATTTTTAAAATTAATGGTTTTCAAAATCTTTCACATCACCTTTTCAAAAGTTATCTTTGAATGAGACCTTTAAATTTTTATTAAATTTCAATGTTAAAAATGTTTTCTAAAAGATATTTTATGTTTTTTATTTTATTTCCCTTATCATTTTCAAAATTATTTTCCCTAATGTGGTTTATGTTTCATGATTTATCCTCTAATGTATATATTTATCATTTAGGGGATTTAACTTGAGATATTAAACAATTTTATTCTTCATCCCTTTTTTGTGAAACTATTTGAAGAATTCTTTTTGGGAAGGTGTTTTTTATTTGTACAAACATCCTTTTATGTTTCCTTTATTACACTGGGGTCATGTTATTTTTCAACCATCCACCATCTTTCTCTGGATAGATTATGATTATGTTATTATAACATTGAATTATTCATAGACTCATTACCCAATATGGTGTGAACATATCGTTTTATAAAATTTATATTAGAGGATGATCACTTATAAATAACATTTATTTATTGGATAGGGAATTATTGACATTCTTGATGATTATTCCCTGCTAATACAGAATTATTATATATTGAAATTACATATATTTCATTATATTAATAACCATGTTTTTATTCAGCCACCGGTTTATTAGGGAATGATATTAACTGTCTTATTGACTCTTATATTAAATTTATTAGACGTAATAAATTGATGGGTGGGGCCTAGTATTATATAGACCCACAATGAAACAGTAGGACATGTGATATAGAACAGCTTGGGTTTTGGTGTATACCTCTCCCCATATCAGTATAGTGTCTTGGAACAAGGCCTATATAGCATGATTTTTATGTATAGAATTAGGAATTTCATCATCACGAGATCTATATTATTGATATCCATGGTTTATTTTATTTTAATTAATATATAATTCACTCAGTTTATGTTAATTATTGAATTATTCAGATTATTTCTTCCTATCATATTTTGTATACCATGCTTATGTTTTTTACAACATCAGTTATATGTTTCCTTTACTGAACGTTTGACCTCACCCCTTTCTTATGTTTCCATTTTACAGGTTATGAAACAATTATAACATGTGACATGTTTAGAAAAAAATAATGTGTGGAAAAATTTGTGGGAGATATTAAATACTAATTATGAATTAATTAGTTTTTTATATAATGGAAAAAATGTATGATTTATACAAATAATGTTGTATTTTTCAGCTAATTTTTTTTCTAATTATATAAATATATAAACATAAATGGATTGGGAATATATGTGATGTAATAAATTATTTAATTCATGTAATTATGGGATAGTTATTTTAGGTAATCTAGAGTTGGTATCAAAGCTAGTGTGTAAGGTATGTTTTTATGGAATCGTATCTTGGAGTGTGGGTTCATGTTATCACAACCTCACTTTATTCTAACACATAATGTATCTAATATGACTAAAAGTGTTTTCTTTTATTTAAAATTGATATTTTATTTCAAAACAAACATCACATACTCAAAACTAAGAAAAAACACTTGGATTGTCTTTATACTTTAGGAAAACAATCAATAAGTCATTTTTTATGTGTATGAATCAAATTCACATCAATTTAACACACGACGTGTCTAGTGAGACTGAAATTACATGTTTCCAGTTTAAAATTGATATTTTAGTTCAAAACATGCATCACTTACTCAAAATAAAGAAAACCTGCTAAAATTGTCTTGATACTTTAGGATAACAATACATAAGTCATTTTTTACATTTAATAATTAACATCACTTTATACTAACACATGGTGTGTCTGGTATGACTTAAAGTGTGTGTTTTTATTTAAAATCGATATTTTAGTTCAAAACACACATTACATACTCAAAACTAATAAAACATGCTCAAATTTCCTTGATACATTAATTCAATTATCTATATGTAATTTTTTATGTGTACAAATAAACATCGTTTCAATTTGACACACAATGTTCTTGGTATGACTCAAAGTGTGTATTTTTGTTTAAAATTTAAATTTTAGCTCAAAACATGTTTCACTCAATGAAAACTGATAAAACCCACTTATATTGTCTTAATACTTTACTAAAATTATCCATAAGTGATTTTTTAGATTTAAGAATCAATCACACACCAATCTAGAACATTATGTGTCTGGTATGACTCAAAGTGCATGTTTTTAGTTTAAAAGTAACATTTTAGTTCAAAATGTGTTCCAGTTACTAAAAATGAGAAAACCTACTCATATTGTCTTGATGATTTAGAAAAAATTATCTATGTGTATGAATCAACTGTATGTCAATCCGGCACACATCATACCCAGTATGACTCAAAGTGTATGTTTCTAGTTTAAAAGTGTAATTTTAGTTCAAAGAACACATCACATTCTAAAAATCAATAAAATTTAATCATATTGTCTTCATACTTTAGGAAAAGATTTTATAAGTCATTTTTTATTTGTATGAATCAACCTCATGAAATCTAACACATAGTGTGCCTTGTATAACTCAAAAAAAAGTGTTTTTGGTTTAAAAGTTACATTTTAGTTTCATGTGTCACTAACTAAAAACCATGGAAACAAGATTGGATTATATTTACACTTTAGGAAAATTATCCATAAGTTATTTGTGACATTTAATAATTAATCTCACTTCAATATGACCCACAGTGTGGCTGATATGACTGAAAGTGTATGTTTTTATTTAAAATCGACATTTTAGTTCAAAAAACACATCACATACTCAAAACTAATAAAACATATTTTTATTGTCTTTATAATTTAAGAAAATTATCCATAATTCATCTTTTAAATGTATGAATTAATTGTTCCAAAATCTAACACATGGTATGGCCGATATGACTCAAAATGTGTGTTTTCTGTTTAAAAGTGACATTTTCGTTCAAAATATGAATTACTCACTAAAAATTGAGAAAAATATATTAAATTATCTTTATAATTTAGGATAACGATCCATAATTCATTTGTGGTGTTTAAAAATTAAACTCACTTCATTCTAACACCTTTTGTGGATGGTATGACTGAAAGTGTGCGTTTTAATTTAAAATTGATATTTTATTTCAAAACACACATCACATAAATGAAACCAATAGAACATAATCCAATTTTATTGATACTTTAGGTAAATGAACCATAATTCCTTTATGACGTGTAAAAATAAAGCGTATGACAATTTTGCACACGGTATGACTCAAAGTGTGATTTTTCAGTTTAAAAGTGACATTTTAGTTCAACATATGTGTCACTCACTAAAAAATAAAAAACCCACTCTTGGTTTCTTAAAACATTCATAAAATGATTATTATTCCATTTTTTATGTGTATGGATCAACCATGCATCAATCTGACTCACGGTGTGCCTGGTATGACTTGAAGTGCATGTTTTCAGTTTGTAAGTGAAATTTTTGTGCCACTCAATGAAAACTGGTTAAACATTCTAAAATGATATTAATACTTTAGGAAAATGATCTATAATTCATTTTTTTTGTTTATTAATAAACAACATGTCAATTTGATACATTGTGTGACCAATATGACTCAAAGTGTGTGTTTTTATCTTAAAAATGACATTTTAGTTAAAAACGTGGGTCACTCATAGGAAACCAAGAAAACACATTCATATTGTCTTTATATTTTAGAAAAATGATCCATAAATCATTTTTTATGTGTAGGAATCAAACCCATGTCAACCTAACACCAAGTGTGGCCTACAAGATTCGAAGTGCATGTTTTTATTTAAAATTTTCATTTTAGTTCAAAACATGCATCGCATAATCAAAACTAAGAAAATGTGATTGGGTTTTCTTGATAATTTATTACAATTATTCATAAATTATTTATGATTTATAGCAATAATCCACATATTAATTTGACACATGGTGTTCCTATAATGACTCAAAGTGAGTGTTTACAGTTTAAAAGTTTAATTTTATGAATGCATTGTATCAAATTTATTTTTAATTTATTTATTTATAAAATTAATAACATTATCACACCTTGAATTTTTAATTTATTTTTATTTTATTATTTCATTTCTTCGGTTAACCTTGTTGAGGTGCAGGTTGAGAGCGGGTCAAAGAATTTTGATGTTTAATAATTTTAATGGGTTTTGGACCATGTGCAATCACCGTACAGTGGGTGGTAGCCGCGTGGTCAGCCCAGGTGCCCTTGAAAATTTCTAACAATTAAAATAAATAAAGTTTTATGTAAATAAAGTGATTTAAATATTTAAATTGAAATAATAATAATGTTATTATGCAATTAATAATATTATTATTAATAAGCTGTTATTATCGTTATTTTTTTACTTTTATTTTTTTTATTATTACAACTTTTATGGTTATTATTATTATTATTATTGGTGTCATTATTATTATTATTATTAAGTTTGGTTTTATTATTATTATTATAAGATAAAATGAAAAAAAAACCCTAAGCGCTACCCAACTCACCCCCCCCCCTTCCCTCTTCATTTCGTTTTCCTGTTCGCGCACCAAGACCCTACCTACAACCCTCTGCCTCTCACCCCCTACAAGTCCCCATCGCCCTTCTCCCCTGGCTCCCAGCCGCCACCTTTCATCTCCCTCACATCGCCCCTCTCTATTCCATCCCTCTTGCACCCCAACCCCTCTAGCTGACTATCATCCTTGCCCCAGCCCCGGTTCTCACCAGGTCGCCTTAGCCCATGCCTATCCTCTGCTCCGGTATCATCTACAACCCCGACCTCCACCTCCTTCTCACTTTTCACCCAACCAGGCCACCTCCTCCGACCTCCCACTCTGGCCTCATGCTGATCTGAACCCCCCACCCCACCCCTACTTCGATACATTTATTTTCATCTTTTGGTGTTTTTATTTATGTTGGAGAAACCCTATTCATAGGGTTTGTTGGTACATTTTTCTAATTTTTAGGGTGTGTGAAGGGACCAAAAACCTCGGTTATTCCATCTGTTGAAGCATCATCGCGGTTTCATTCCACTAAAGTAGGTGTTTCCATATATTTTTTACCTAAGTAATTTTTTTTGATGATTGGAATTTCAAATAAATTTAATAAGTTGGTTGGCATCTCTTTTACACCCTTGCTAATATTATTATAGCATTTTCAAATTTATTTTGGTTTGTGAAAAATATATTTTTAAGGTTACTTATGTGCAATGACTAGAGTCTTAGCACTTAGGGTGTTTATTTTAAATGTTATTATTCCACTAAATGGAATTATGGGCTTTCATGAAATGTTTAGCATTAATTATGGTGTGATGGTAGTTGTCTACTTGTGAACTTGGTTTGGTGTGTTTTGTTTAGTAATGCTATGACTTGTTTAAGGTGTAAAATGTTTTGAAAAGGGGTTTTATGGTTTCAAGGGGCTTGTTTTATTTACTTTAAATTATGTGAGTAGTTATTTGTGGTTTTAGAGAAAGTGGTGGTTTTGTGAAAATATTTTTGGGTGTCCTTTTGGTGGTTGGGTGTTCCATTGGAAGTTGGCACATCCATGGGTGCACTAGGTTCACACATGGATGTTCCCTTGAATGAAAATGAAACCTTTAAAATAGTTTTCTTTTAAAACCTTTGTCTCTTAAATGGTTCTTTGGTTTTTAAGTGGTGTTGGTCCCTCTAGGTTAATTAATTCAAGCTTTGGTGGCTCCTTGGTGGTGCATGCACACACATACATAGATACGTATGTGTATATGTATATATATATATCTTCTTTTTACATATTCCCTTGTGGTGCAGTAAATATGTACATTTGATTAAGGGTATATATATATATGTATGAGAATTTATGTTTGTGCTCGTATGGGTGGTTTTTGTCAAAACCTTTAAGAGTTGAAGTGCCTCGGCTTGATCCTCTTCCTTTTTGAGGTAGGTCCTCCATGCCTACACCTTTAATTTGAATTCCGTGATTGCTTAGCCTTTTAAAAAAGTGTGTTTACATATACATGTGATATTTATATATGTAGATATGTATATGTGTTTGGTGAAATGGATTGCACCTCTTAGAGATTGGTTTCCTATTAATTTTTATAACTTGTCCAATCCTGTTTACAAATTTCATTTAATTATGAAAGTGTATTATGTATTTTAAAATAGTTTACTAAAATTTCCCTAGTTGTGAAGTGTATTTTTTGAAACTAAAAGGATTTGATTAAATGTGTTTTTTAAAACCTGACTTTTTTGGAACCTTGAAGCTTGGTTTGACAATTTAATGACATGAAGGCCCGTTAGGAACTTTTTAAGTATGTTGTGTGTTTTTAACCTGGAATTGGAAATTTCTTTATGAAATGAATTTGGTTTGGAATATTTTTCTGGTATATTGGAATGATGGTATTAAAGGCACGGTTGGCACCTTATATCACTTAGAAAGTGTCGGTTGGAAACTTAAAGTGCTTTGTGAAATGGTTTAAAATTTTGTGTGACATGATGGCCTGGTAGGCACCTTGGTTGATATGGCATGTATATATTTGTTTATATATATATATCCAGTGGGAACCTCTATAGGAGGGATATCCCTTTAGGGGTTATCTTATAGGGTGTCCGTGTTTGGGGTAGGCAAGTGCGGCGACAGAAGGTAAGATGAGTCATGCATGCGAGGGCCTCCTACTTAAACAGTATTATTACCACCATGGTTCCCTGGGCATCTTTTAGACGGTTGAGTGACTATTGCGGGTAAACCCTGATTAGACGGGTTGGTACCCCCGGGATTTGTTGTTAGGCCAGGTGGGCTATTCCACTAGTGAGGCTAGGTTAGTGAAGCTAGTTGGTTATTGACTTATGGGCTTCACCATATGTCAGTAGGTGGTTCTGAACCTAGTTCATCTAGGGATCTCTCTAGGGATGTTTATGGAATGCCCATGGTTTCATACTTGTATGTTCCTACTTTATTTTATGGCACTTTTGGTTATTTGATCTCATGACACTTTTATTTTTCTTTTTATAATATAGAACTATTTTAGTACTATTCAGTTTCAGAAAGAATTCATTACAATGATTTATATATTTTGGAAATTGATTTAGAAAAATGAAATGGAAAAAAGGGGGTTTTCTTAAAAGTAAAATCTTTTTACCTATTTTTTTAAAGGATTAGAAAACCATATTTTTTTATATATCCTATTTTCAAATTTAGCAAGAATGGACTTCATTTTAGTGGTGGTGAATCAGGTATGGTTTATTTTGGCTTTCCTAATGAGCATCTCAGTGCTCATACCTACTCTATCCTTTTAGTTTCAGGTTCCCTAAGTCTCACATCACTCTTGGAGTGAGCTATGTTCTAAGTTGGGTGGTGACCTAGTAGGTCATGTGGAGGTATGTGCAGGTTATTCTTTTTTTCTTTCCACTGCTATTTTTTATTTTTATTGTCAATTTATTGTTTATTTACTTGTGTTTAAATTATGGGTCAAATCATTCCCACATGTTAGTTTTAATGTTTGGTACTAGTTTCCAGCCTGTGGGGATCAGGATCACCCTTCAGGATATGTCGCGGACTGGCTCGGGTGACCGATTCAGGGTAAACCCGGGTTGGTTCGTTAAGAAATGGTATCATAAGAGGTTCTTTTAATTTAGGGTGTCTGGTAGATGGAGATTAGGACTATCAGGACTCAGGAGTTAGGTACGAAAGGGTGTCATGAACACTCGCTCATTTCAAACCTCGAGTCTCCAGGGGTAGTTTGGGAATTTATTCCTTTTTTCATTCTGGTTTGTTTTTGATTAATGGATGAAAATGGAGGCAATATGATGTTACATCGTGATTTCACATGGATTAGTGACCAAGAGGAGTCCAAGTACATGGTTTAAGTACTTCCTAGTTGTGACGCTTACTTGGGGCATGGCCCACTACTATGTCGTCAGGTTAAGCATGACTATTAGTCCCTCACTCTGGAAGTTTGATGCGAGTTGAGTATCGTTTTTGTTCTGGTTGGTGTAAGTGCACTTTTAAAAAAAATGAAAAGGTGTTTTTTAAATGATAATGATTTCTTATAAATGGATTTAAATTCATAAAAATAGGTTTTAAATCTGAAATCTCTTGGTCTAAAATTTTGGTGTTTTCTTGTAAATTGGTAGAGAAATGGTTTGGGAGCAACCTCAAGTACTCTTTATAAACATTTACACATATGAGGGAATGCATGGGAAGTGCATATTGGTACATATGGATGAAAGAGAATGAAGACATGTACAACGGTTCATGTGATTACTAGGGTGTGTACTTAGAATTAAAGGCTTGGCCTTGTTTTTATAACGTGGTTTTTAAAAAAAGGGAAATTATTTTGGAAGTTGAATTTGGTTTGAAAAGTGGGTTTGGTATTTATAAAGTGGCCTTGAAAGAAGGCAGTTTTGAAATCTAAAATGAAAAAGGGATTTTAAAAGGGATGTTTTTGGGCTGTGTTTGTATTTGTTTGGTTTTTGAGCTAGTCATTTTGGATCTGGATGTTACTTTTAATTTTACATTAAATTGATATCGGTTTCAGCTTTGTGTTTTATATGTTGTTTAGAAAATTCCTCCTAGAAAGGTCCCCAAGGTTTTTGATAAGTCATACCTAGTTTTTGTTTCTTCTCAGATGTTTCTTTTCCTTTACAGCGATTGAGTTATGTTAAAGGTAGTAGAGTATCTTTAAGAGGTCGAGTGCATCTTCAGGGTATTGGGAACTCCCTAAGCTGTCAGAGTGCGTGCCGTTTTGGGTATGTTTGAAGGTCCAGCATTGGATGAATGGGATTTTTTCACCCTGTCATCAATGCAAGTTGGGATGACATGTGATGTCTTTAAATCCATCTTCATCTGATGGTTTATACCTGAAGAGGTGAAGACGAAGAAAAGGGAAGATCTCATGCGTATTCAACAAGGTCAAAAGATGGTGAGAGCATATGTTGACCATTTCAAAGAGCTTTTGCCATTTTCTTAGGATTTAGTGTTGCAGGATTTGATGGAGACTTCTCTCTTAATCAGGTGTCTTAATTTAGAGATCAAGGAGCGATTCCTCCCTTCCAAGGACCATCGTTTTGATAAGCTGGGAGATGAGGCATTCCTAGATGAGTTGGTCTCCAGAGCATAGATGGTTGGAAATCCAGCATATCCAGTTGCTCGTGAAGGTTCCCCATCTGGAGATCAGGGTGTTCTAGAGAGACATATTTTTAAAGAGTTCTCTACAGTGGTTCGGACATCCAGTTTGTTGGACTGTTCAATGTTGTGTCATCATTGTGGACGTTTAGGGCACACGAAGCCATTATTTCGCATCCCTCCAAAGACGTGTCGTCATTGCGGGTGTCTGGGTCATCTAGAGAAGTTCTACAGGAAGAATCACCTGAAGAAGATTCTATGATCGAAGGATTCCAGTGCTTGACTATGAGGCAGGAGATTCTTCATCCATCAGAACCCCAGCCACAGGTCTTGGGGTGAAGCTCGCACATAGTAAGGAGTTTTCGGGGGTGTGAAGCCTCGATTCGGGTTTTCTGCTGTAGAAGTTTTGACTTTATTGTAGGTTCATTTCTTCATCGTGAAGTTATAATGGACATGTTCTGTTTTAGTCCAAACAATTTTGTTTGTCTAATTATGGTTTTCAGAATCGTGCATTTTTCTTAAAAGTGTGTTTGGCCCTTGTCTGGGTTGATATTGGTTTAACTGTATTTTTTTAGAGATATAAGATCCTATGGAAGAATCGATGTTTGTTGTTATGCTTAGGTTCACTGCTTGAGTTAAGTTCTTCTCGGGGATTTTTCTCTAGTGTTTTGGGTTTTTGTTCTGGGTCGAGAGTTCCAGGTTTTAGCGAAGGTGTTTTTTTCTCAAGCTATAGAAGTTAGTTTGGATCATTTGGGAGTTCCCGCGTTTCCCCCCCCCCCCACCTCTCGGGGTGGTGTGTTTGGGTGTTAAATTTACATGCTAGTTGAGTTCTTGTGGTGGGGAGAACCCTATCATGTTCTCTCGTTCCCTTGGGTTATGGTTTCTTTCGGTTTCAATCAGGCATGGATTCTTGTTTTGTCTATTTTTGGTTTGCATGACTTTTTAGGGGCAGAAAGTGTCTATGGTGGGGAGAATTTTCACACCCATCTTTTTAATTTATTTTTATTTTATTATTTCCTGGATTCGGTTAACCTCTTTGAGGTTTGGGTTGAGTTTAGGTCAAATATTTTTTACGTTTAATAATTTTAGTGGGTTTCAAAACATTCGCGGTCACCGCATAGTGGGAGGTAGCCACGTGGTAAGCCTGGGTGCCCGCACAAATGTATAATGATTAAAATAAATAAAGTTTTATGTAAATAAAGTGAGTTAAATATTTAAATTTTAATAATAATAATTTTATTATGTAATTAATAATGTTATTATTAATAAGGTGTTATTATCGTTATTATTTTTATTTTTATTATTACAACTTTTATGGTTATTATTATTATTATTATTTATTATTATTATTATTATTATTTGTGTTATTATTATTATTATTGTTATTATTATTATTATCTTTGGTTTTATTATTATTATTATTATTATTATAAGATAAAATGAAAAAACCATAAGTGTTACCCAGCTCACCCCCCCCCCCTCCCCCCCCCCCCCTCGCTTTGTTTTCTTTTTCATGCACCAGGACCTCACCTTCGGTCCTCTGCCTCACACCCCCTTCAGGTCCTCGTCGCCCTTCGCCCCTAGCTCCTAACTGCCACCCTACATCATCCTCACCTCGCCCCTCGTCGTTCTGGCCCTCTCGCACCTTAGCCCCTCTATCCGACCATCGTCCTCACCCCAGCCAACCTCTAGCCTCCCTGATTCACACCAGGCTACCTCGGCCCTCACCTCTCTTCTACTTTAACAGCATCTGCGACCTCATCCTCCACCTCCTTCACACAGTGCACCTGACCAGGCCACCTTCTCTAGCCTCCCGCTCCAGCCTCCTGTCAATCTGAACCCCCCCCCCTACTCTGGTATATTTCCTTTCATATTTTGGTGTTTTTATTTAAGTTGGAAAAATCCAATTAGTAGGGTTTGTTGGTGCATTTTTTTCAGTTTTAGGGTGTGATAAGGGACCACAAACCTCGGTTATTCCTTCCACTGAATCGGCATTGCGGTTGCATGCCAATAAGGTAGGTTTTTCCATATATTTTTTTTCTAATACATTTCTATTGATGCTTTGAATTTCAAATAAATTTAATAAGTTGGTTGGCACCTCTTTGACACCCTTACTGATCTTAGTATATCATTTTTAAATTTGGTTTGGTTTGTGAAAAATAGATTTTTAAGGATACTTATGTGAAATTCCTAGAGTCTTAGCACTTGGGGTATTTTTTTAAATTCTATTGTTCTACCAAATAGAATTGTGGGTTTTCATGAAATTTTTAGCATTAATTATGGTGTGATAGCAGTTTTCTATTTGTGAACATGGTTTGGTGTGTTTGGTTTAGTAATGTTATGACTTGTTTAATGTGTAAAATGTTTTGGAAAGGGGTTATATAGTTTCAAGGGTATTGTTTTATGTTATTTAAATTATGTGATTAGTTGTTTGTGGTTTTAAATTAATTTGTGGTTTTTTGAAAATAGTTTTGGGTGTCTTTTTATTGGTTGGGTGTTCCATTAGAAGTTTTCACATCCGTGGGTGACTAGGTGCATACATGGATGTTCCATCGAATGAAAATGAAACCTTTAAAATAGTTTTCTTTTAAAACCTTGGTCTCTTAAATGGTTCTTTGGTTTCTAAGTGGTGTTGGGCCCTCTAGGTTAATTAATTAAAGATTTATTGGCTCCTTGGTGGTGCACGCACACACATACATAGGTATGTATGTGTATTTGTATTTATATATCTTCCTTGCACATATTCCATCATGGAGCGGGGAATATGTACGTTGTATTAAGGATATATATATATGTATGAGAATGTATGTGTGTTTTGGTGGGTGGTTTTCATCAAAATCTTCAAGAGCTGAAGTGCCTCGACTTGATCCACTTCCTTTTTAAGGTGGGTTCTCCATGCCCATGCCTTTAATTTGAATTCCATGATTGCTTAGAATTTTTAAAAAGTGTGTTTACATATTCATGTGATGTTTATATATGTAGATATGTATATGTGTTTGGTGAAATAGATTTCACCTCTTGGTGATTGGTTTCCTACTAATCTTCATAACTTGTCCAAGACTATTTACAAATTGCTTTTAATTATGAAGGTGTCCTAAGTTTTTTAAAACAGTTTACTAAAATTTCCCTAGTTGTGAAGTTTATTTTGTGAAACTAAATGGATTTTGTTAAATATGTTGTTTAAAATCTGACTCGTTTGGCACCTTGAAGCGTGGTTTGACTATTCAATGACATGAAGGCCCATTTCATACTTTTTAAGTATGTTGTATGTTTTTAACATATAATTGGAAATGTATTTACAAAATGAATTTTGTTTGGAATATTTTTATGGTATATTGGAATGAAGGTATTAAAGGCCCGGTTGGCACCTTATGTCACTTTGAAACTGTGAACACCAGTTTTGCAACTTAAAGTGATTTGTGGAATGGTTTAAAAGTTTGTGTGACGTGATGACCCAGTTGGAACCTTAGTTGATATGGCGTGTACATTTTTATACATACATAAATATATATATATATATATATATATATCCAGTGGGAAACTCTATAGGAGGGATATTCCTTTAGGGGTTATCGTATAGGGTGTTCATGTTTGGGGTAGGAAAGTGTGGTGATGGAAGGTAAGATGATTCATGCGTGCGCGGGCCTCCTACTTACACAGTATTATTACCACCATGGGTCCCTGGGTGACTTTTAGAGGTTCGAGTAACGGTTTCTGATCAACCCCAATTAGACAGGTTGGTACACCCTAGATTTTTTGTTAGGCCAGGCGGGTGGTGCCACTAGTGAGGCCAGGTTAGGGAAGCTAGTTGGTTATTGACTTAGGGGCTTCACCATATGCTGGTAGGTGATTCTGAACTGAGTATGTTCAGGGATCACTCTATGGATTTTTAAAGATTTCCCATTGTTTCATAATTGTATGTTCCTTCTTTATTTTATGGCACTTTTGGTTATTTTATATCATGACACTTTTACTTTGCTTTTTATAAAATAGAACTGTTTTGGTACTAGTCTATTTTATAAATAATTCATTGCAATGATTTAATATTTTGGAAATTGATTTAGAAAAATGAAATGTAAAAAAGGGGGTTTTTCTTAAAAGTAAAATATTTTTACCTGTTTTGTTAAAGGAGTATAAACCCATATGTTTTTATTTATACTATTTTCAAATTTTGCAAGAATGGACTTAATTTTAGAGGTGGGGCATCGGGTGAGGTTTATTTTGGCTTTCCTACTCAGCATCTCGGTGCTCACGCCTACTCTATCTTTTTATTTTCAGGTTCTCTGAGTCTCACATCGCTTTTAGGGCGAGCTTGGTTCTAAGTTGGGTGGTGAACTAGTAGGTCACATGGAGGTATGTGTAGGTTATTCTTTTTTTCTTTATTATGCTAGTTTTTATTTTTATTTTTATTTTCTTGTTTATTTACTTGTATTTAAATTATGGTCCAAATCGTTCCCACATGTTAGTTTAGATGTCTGACACAAGTTGTCAGCCTGTGGGGATCAGGAATGCCCATCGGGACTTATCGCGGACTATCTCGGGTGACCGGTTTAGGGTCGACTTGGGTTGGTTTGTGACAAACATAATAATTATTTTTTATATAGGTACACTCTTTTTTATCTATGATGGTTTATTCAGAAACTGGTAGCATAATCGGGTTCTTTAGAAGGGGGTTTGAAAATAGTGGTATAATTTTTTTGAATTTGTTGATATTTGTAATAAATTTTACATACCAATGTCAATGTTTGAAATGTTTGTAAGGATTATATAGTTTTTTTATTGTGATATAAATTTAATTGAAATTTAATTCTATATTTTTTATAGTGTTATGTAAACTGAAGCAACGCACTACTGTAATTGGGATTTTATCAATGCTAAAAATATCTTTGATCAAAGTATCATTCATCGGAGCTAAAAAAGTGATGATTAAGGGTCACATACATCAATGCTAAAAATTTATGACAAAGTGATATATTCATCGGTACTAGAAAATATCTGATAAAAGGTCAATATATCAGTGCTTTTTTAGTTTTGATTAATAGAGCTTCTAGAATCCCTATTTTTAGCATTGATAAAAGTCTTTATCTTTTAAAGGTGCTTATAACATCAGTGCATTTTTACACTGAAGAGGTCCATTTATAGCACTGATAAATTGCATAACTATAGTAGTGGAATCACATACTAGCAATGTTTCATTATTTTATGGAATAAAATCAAGGAAGGTGAAGGAGTAGAAGAGGTTTGAAACATCATGTCATGCGTTAGAGGAAGAATAGAGGAAGAAAGGGGAAAGTTTATATTAAATCATGGACCATTTCTCAGTGTTGTAAGAAAAAAACACTCAGAAAGGGGTTCTTTCTCTATGATTATTTAACTCTGATAAAAGTCTATATTTTTTATAGCTAAATAAGCACTGAGAAAGACCCACTTTCTTAGTGTTTTTTAGAAGTACTAAGAAATACATCGCTCAATAAAGATGAATCTGGAATAGTGTAAGTGCTTGTGTATTTTGTAAGGTAGACTAATAAAGGTCTTATAACATTATGTAATGATTAATATTATGTTATTGGGAGGTTCAGGATCCATTATTTCTATACTTCAATTAAAATTTTAACTTTAGAATTTTCATAGTTCGGTATGTATTACTTTAGATATTTTCAATTCTTTAATAATTTTAGTAAAAAATTTCTCAATGAAAGAATTAGTAAAATTTTTGTGTGTTTTATGATTATCAAAATAAAGGGATCCAAATATTTTCATTAGGGAAATGACTCGACAATTTTTTAGTGTGAAACATATTATTATTCAAACTTTATATACATTTCATTCTTTATTATTTTTGACATTAAATTGAATAATTATTCTTTTCATGGTATGTGTATAGTGATTACATAATTGATTTATGTTGAAGTTTTCTTGATACACTAATTATTACTTAGCTATTAATTCATTATCTTAATAACATTTTCTTTTTTATCCATGAGATCAATATGATTTAATATACCAAAATCTGTTCAAATTTTAGAATAATTGAAATAATAATCCGGTATTATAAGAAATTTTCATATTCATTGTGTTATAATATTTTAAATCTAATGTTCAAACATGTATTTATTCTCATAATTCTATAAAAATATTGATCCTTGGAACAATATTGTGTTACTATGCAATGATTCACTACACCAAAATAAGCATTTAGCGGTCGTTTAAACTACCACTAAATCGTTTCGCAATGGTATTCCAAAACTACCGTGAAATCGTGTGTCGCTAATCATTCAGCGGTGGTTTTTTAAAAAATCTAGGAGAATCATTTACTGGTAGTTTATACCACTGCGAAATCGTTTCATGATGGTTTTTATTTTTTTTATTTTTTATTTACATAATTATTTATTTATTTATTTATTTATTTATTTATTTATTATATATCCTATAATGCATGGCATATGGCATGCATGACATGAAAAAAAATACAACATATATATGTGTTGTTTGGGATTTAAACAACATACCTTTTGGTTATTCTGTAAAGACATTACCACTTCATCAAACTCTTTATGTGGTTAGTAATAGAATTTAATATACTTATATATATATATATACACAAATAAATACATATAAATGTGTATACATAAATAATAATAATAAACAATAGTAATAATATTAAAATAAAAAATAGTGCATAATAAATAAATATAAAATAATTAATTAATAATAAATAAATAAGAAATAACAAACGAATGATTAATAAATAATAATTGAAAAATAAAAATTGATAATTGATAAATAAAAAATAAATAGTTATAAATAAATAATAAATATATAATAAATAACAAAAAATGGTTAATTAATAATAAATAATAAATAAATAAATAATACACTAACAAATAGTAAGTAGTAAATAGTAAATAATATTTAATAATTAATAAGTAATAAATAAATAGTAAATAAATTAATATTAAATAACAAACAATTTATTAATATATATTAAATAATAATTATTAAATAAAATATTAAAAAATAGTAAATAAATAAATAATATATAACGTGTGATAATATATAATAAATATTAAATAAATAATAACTTAATATATAATAAATAAGTAGTAAATAAATAAAAAAAATTTAAATATCAAATGAATATATAATAATATATATATATATATACACACAAAATTACATATACATTTATTTAAATATAGCTATATATATCTTATAAAAATATTTAAATATAAATAAATTTATATAAATGTATATGAATATAAGCACAAAAACACACACACACACCAATCAACAAAATACATAGAAATATATATGCTAACAACATATATATAAATATACATTAATTCATATAAATATACTTAAATGGATATAAATATCTATAAATATATATACAAATAAATAAAATTACATAAATATATATAAACACGCATTTATATTGCATAAATATATATAAACGCACACATATGTATATAATTGTATATGAAAATAGAGATATATATATATATATACTCACATTATGTATAAAAATATATAATCATAAATATGTATAAATATTTATAAAATTATATAAATATTGACAAATATGCATAAATACATATAAATATCTTTGCACGTATACAATTTTATAAAATTTTACATAAATTTTGATGAATATATATAAATTATAAATAAATATACATAAATTTATAGAAATGAAAACATATATATATATATAATAGATAATAAATCATCCAAATAGGTAAAATCACAAAAAATGTGTAAGAACCAGGTTCTTCTTTGAGGTATGGATTCCTTGTTTTCTATATATTCTCAGTTTAGTTTCTTAATTATGGCCTAATATGAATTCCCATTGATTTTATAGGGGGCTCGAGGGTGTTTGGGGTTGGTCCAGAGCCCAAAACCCATGTTTTTGGTGAAAAGAGGAGGCCGCACAGTTAGTGAAAACCATGCGACCAGGTATGTAGTTTTATCAGAATTTGACAATAGATTTTCACACAGTTTCTGCATGGTTAGTAAACTGTGTGGGTGAACTATGCGGTGCCCCTTGTCCTACAGGAAGTCGTACATGGTTTCTGCACGATTTGAAAAAATATGCGACCCTGACAGTTTTGGAAAATTTAATATTTTTAATTAAATCAAAAATATATTAAAACCTAAATTGGGTTTATTTTCCTATGCACTACAAAGGGAGATTGAGAAGCTCTCAACCTTGAATATTTTTGGAGTCAATGTGGTTTCTCCATCTGATCGCCATTTCAATGGTTTTCTATCTCATCAGATCTGTAATGGTAAATCCTTAATTCCTTTGTAGTCATTCTCCATTCTTTTAGGAATCAGTTTGACTATTTGAATTTAGGATCATATGCCCTAATTTCACATTATTCATCCATTCTTCATATTTCTTCTAATCAGGATTCAATCAAGATTCGATAAAAGATGAGCTATCTAGCATAGACCTAAGGTAGGGGGTCTCATGACTTTTTTTAATAGTCAGGTTATTTATATATCTCTTTGTGCCGCACAACAATTTTTCAGGCATCACCTTAAATTGAAATTGAACCATAGTATGGCTAGTAATGTTCTAGGTTTTTGAATAGGCTCATTAATGATTGTTATATGTTACAAAACTTTAATTAATCACCCCTTGGGCGTGTTGGGTAAATGGACCTTTTGATGGATTATGCCTTGGACACCCCTTGAGGTGTGCCTTTTTCCCTTACATGGGATGTTAAATATGAAACTAATTATAAATGTAATTACAATGTTGATGGATTTTAATTTGAAGGATTAAAGGAAAGGTATAGATGACTTGAACCTTTGTCTTGTTATACAAATAAATGTTTAGCTTGAATTACATCTTAAAGGTGAATTGACCATGTGAGTTAAATGATTATTATTCCATGTATTGGTTGTTTAAGCTTAATTTCTCTTCTTATTGATTTCACCATATGAGATAAAAGATAACTAATCCATTTAATATATTTTTAGTCTTGTGAGGCTTGTTATATTGAAAATTTACATGTGGGTAATTGAAAGGCCAAGTCGTTTGAGCTTGGCCAATACTTGAGTCACCTTTTGAGGTGAGATTGAAATGGAAGCTTTTGGGTTTGATATTTTTATTTTAAATGAAATGTTTAAATGGAATTGAATTGATGAAATGATTAATATCCATGGGTGAATCATGGATCCAATTGAAGGATTTCATGGACGAACTCAATGGATAAACCTTGATAATGCCTTGGGTGAATCATGGATCCAATCGAAGGATTCCATGGATGGAATCAATGAACTTAACCTAGATTATGTCTTGGTTTAATAATGGATCCAATTTAAGGATTCCATGGATGGAATCAATGGCATGAGCCTTGATTATTCCATGGGTGAATCATTTATCCAAATGAAGGATGCCATGGGTGGACTCATTGAGGCAAGATTTATATGTAGAGTGAATAATGGATCCAAATGAATCATGCCATGGAAAAACTCAAAAGGGGAATTGAATATTTATGCCATGGTTTATACTCAAGATCCCTATAGGACTGCTGAGGAAAAAATTGATTGGTAGGACTCTATACCTCAACTATAGCTATACTGGTTTCCTGATAGGTCTGTAGGGATGGGCTTGTTGGGTGTTGGTGGATATCATACCTATGTGATATTTTAATTCCAACTTAGGAATGTCAAGGATGGGAATATTTTGATATCATACCTAGAGCGATACCTAAATTCCATCTTAGGAGTTTTAGGGACGGGTCAGCTTCCAAATTGAATTAATAATAAAAGACTATATGAACCGTCTTCCAAGCCAAAGTGAAAGATTGGATTCAGTCTTGATTCATGTCTTTATATGTGGCATTTTTAGGAATCTGTTTGTGTTATTGACTATATAGGGGATGATGATCTTGAGCCGGATCTTAAGACATATAAATTCAATGAGATTTAATTTTTAAATGAAATAGATTAAATGAGATGTATGTTTACTTTTGAGTAATTCCTTGTTTATTTTTATACTACCTACACACATGTTATATATATTAACAGACTATTTGGAACATACCTTGGGTATTTGCCTACTGGGATTATATCTCACACCATGTTTGGGTCACATTTTTGGACCCAAAAATATTATATGTTTTCAGGTGTCGATAAGGGAAAACACCCTAATATAGGAACTTGATATACTACTTAGGAGTGGGAGAGTATGATATCAAGTTGAGGCTTGTGATGCTAATGGGATTATTTTTTCCTTTTTTACTTTTGGGACATGTGTTGTATATGAAATTCATGTGCCTGTTTTGGTTGTTTTATTAGAAACATGTGACATGTATCATCATCTTGTATATAATATGACTTCGAGATTTGTTTATACTATCAGTCTTCCATTGTTTATTTTTGTTTTATGGTTTAGGGTTTCTGATATTGAATTTTTGTTGTATTTCCACTATGTTAGACTCTTATAATGAGGGCATAGTCTCCCCACTAACACACCTAGGCCCTTACTGCTAGTCGTCAGCCTCTATCATTTGGGGAGATGTTCTTGAGTCCATGTGGCCAACTAGGTATGGATCACCTTTGAGTGGAATCCAGAATCGGGATGTTATAATGTGGTATCATAGGGGTATTTTCTTTATTGATTTATTGTTTGGTGATAATATAAAGTAATTGGATTTTTTTAATGAGATATGATCAAGCGTAGCTACCCTGCGTATAGGGAAAAGATAAATTACCTCAAAATGAATTTTTGTTTTCTAGATTCTGACTAATACGGTTGATTTGATTCCACCCTTGGGTGATGCACTTGATTTATGTTGTTAATGTTGATATGAATTTGGGTTCTATTATTTTCAACCTGATTATATCAGGGTATGTCATCTCAAGAATCATATAGACACCTACTAGATTTCAAATGTCGTGCATTATTCTATGCCATTTAGAGTTCATTATGGGTTTCATGTTGTTGTGATAGATGTTGTTATAGATATGAATGTTGTTGTGATAGGTATATTGGGATATGTTATGGTATGGATTAGATGGATGTCAATATTTGGTTCTAGAGGAGTATGGGCCCTAATGGATCAGAATTTGTTAAACCATGGTTCAACCTTCTAAATTGAATTGTGACATAAATGTGAATAATTTTGAATTCAAATAGAAAATGAGAATGAAATAGAAACTGAAATGGATTATAGTAGAGAACCTAAACTGACTCGAACTTAGTAGTGGGAAGTAAGTAGTATCTATATCTTATAATTGAATTGTGTGATTACCAGACCTGACCCATGGGGTGGGCAGAGGGTTGAGTTTTTATAGAGGAAGGTTTTTACCAATACTGTTTTGATATCTGTACTTTTGAGCTGAAACCCTTGGAAATGATCTTACACTGAGTCATGTGTTTGGAATTATAGATTCATTCCACCATGAAGACCTCTAGTGGTATGCCAAGAGGGTAGTTATGATCATACTCTGGAGGTGGTAGGTCATGGGATACCAGTGGATCCTCTAGTCGTGCCAACTGCGACACAAGTTGTTGCACTATACATAGGTGTTGAGGCATAGTTCTACGATGGGTTATTTTGATTCATGTAGACCGTTTAGGGATCACCATGACCTACTACGACTATGGAAAAGTTAATGTGTGAGTTTCAATAGTAGTATCCACCCATTTTTTCAGGGGATGGAGTACCAAAGGCTGTAGATTCATGGATAGAGTCCATTCTATCTATCATTGAGCACTTAGAGATGCCTCCTGAGAGGAGGGTAAAGCTCACTACGTACATGTTGCGTGATTCCACCAGGAGATGGTGGGATGTTATCACTCAAACTAATCATCATTGAGATATGGGATGGAGGTATTTTTATACAACATTATATTATTTTTTTTATCCTGAAACATTGAGGGATGATAGCACCTGGGAGTTCTTAAATATGGAGCAGGGCACACTATCAGTTATGGATTATTCAGCCTGTTTTATAGAGCCCCAGCACTTCATACCTATTCTGATGGGTGATGATCTATCTAAAGCTAGGCGACTCAAGGATGGTATCAGATATAAAGTATGATAGCAATTGAATTTATTTTGACTGACTACAATTTTTGGAATAGTGAATCATGCACTAATCATATAACATAACCTGAGAGAGGCTGGAGGTGTGATTCGGGGGGTTTGGAACCTAGGTCTAGTACTGTATCGACCGGTAGTAGGAAGCATCATTTGGAGCTTCCACATGGTGATATTAGAAGTAAAAACACACCTTTGAGTAGCCATTTGAGGTGCTACCAATACGATAGGCAGGGACATACATGGCCACAGTGTCTGAGGGACCCAATTAACTATTGATATTGCAGTAAGATGGGCCATGTATAGTGCTTCTGTAGAATGTTTTCACCAGTAACCAGTGATAAAGGGTCTTCACAGACTCCATGTTTGGGGGTAGGGTCATCAGCTTCTCATCAAGCAGGGATCTAGGGTATAACTATCTAAACAGGGTCTGGTGGTTGTCGTGACCATGGTATCCATACTCGAGGTTCATAGTGACAGTATAGTGGATCAACTCAGGGTAGCTAGGTAGTGTCACAGGGTCATAGTATAGGCCATGCGTATAAAGTGAAATTGAACCATAAGGAGAATACTCCTAGACCTTCTACTATCATAAGTACTATTCTATTATCCTCCACTTTATCTTCTACAATTATTTATATAGGTGCTTCACATAGCTTTATATTTATGCATGTTTTGGAGAGCCTTGGCTCAGTGTTTAGTATTCTGAAGACATCATGACTATTGACACTCCCTTGGGAATTATAAAGGAGGTTGTATGATAGTGCATGGAGTTCCCTCTCAGGATTGGCAGTTGTCACTTCGTATTGGACCCCTTCATCCTTGATATGATCAGATTTTATACCATTATCGGGATGGAATGTTTGGTTCACTTTAATTCTTTCATTGATTGTTATCACTGAAGGGTGATCTATAAACCACTAGAGGGTGGAGAGTACATTCAAAAAAGTGAATGGGATGTCCAGGCGAGTCGAGCTTGACCTGAGAATTATGGGCTGGGCAGGATGATATCTCACATTACGAGTTTATATCTAGATGATCAGGGTAAATGTCATACTAATTTCTCTCCAATGGTTGATCGTTTTAGGGATTTTTTCCTAGAGGAATTATCAAGACTACCTCCAATGAGAGAGGTAGAGTTCTCCATCAAGATAGTCCTTAGAGATAAACTAGTATCCATTCCTCCTTACACGATGGCTACGATAGAGTTTCAAGAGCTTAAGAGGTAGCTAGAGGATTTAGAGAAAAAGGGTTTCATCCGATCTAGTACTTCTCTATGGGGTTCACTGGTCCTTTTTGCATAAAAGGTGGATGGTACCCTCAGGCTTTGTGTGGATTATCATAAGTTGAACTAGTTTATAGTTAATAAACAGTATCTTATATTATGGATAAATGATCTCTTGGACTAACTATTTGGATCTTGGGTATTCTCAAAGATTTATTTGAGCTCTAGTTAACATCATGTGTATGTTAGACCATCATACATACCTCACACATCCTTCTAGAGAAGGTACAATATATGTGAGCATTTAGTTATTTCGTTTGGTCTCAAAAACATGCCATCAATCTTCATGGAACTGAGGAACCAAATGCTCCATCCATACCTTGATTCGTTTGTGATGGTTTTTAGGGATGATATATTAGTGTATTATCATAATCTACATGACCATGTGACTCATCTTGAGATTATTTTGAATACCTTGAGAGAGCATCAGCTATATGGTAAGCTCAAAAAGTGCCACTTCTGGATGGATCAGATTCACTTCTTAGGTCACATCATCTCAAAGACATGAGTATCAGTGGACCCAAAAAAGGTAATAGTTGTATTTTCTTGAGAGTATCCTAAAAAAAAATTTGAGGTGTAGATTTTCTTAGCAATGGATGGTTTCTATAGTAATTTAATACAAGACTTCATATGCTTAGTAGCACCATTGATGGGTTTGACTAAGAAGGGCGTGAAGTTTTTATGTTCATATTCCTATGATACAGCCTTTTAGGAGCTAATAGAGAGTTGAATTCCACACTAATATAGATTTTTATAGATCCAGACAGCAGTTACACTATGTACTACCATGCATCAGGTATCGAGCTAGGAGAATTTCTTATATAGGGGGATCGAGTATTTACATTCGGGTCTCGGAAGTTGAGGCTACATGAGAATAATTACCTAACACATGATCTCAATTTAGATATAGTTGTTCATGCATTATGATTTTGGATACATTACTTATTGGGAGGTAATTTTTTTTTTGTGTACACGGACCACAAAATGCTCAAGTATATATTTACACAACATGATCTGAATCTGAGGCAGTGAAGGTGGATCAAATACCTTTATTATTTCCACTATAAACTTACCTGCATGCCTAGGAAGGGAAATGTAGTGGTCGATGCACTAAGTAGGTGGATGTAGATACATGTAGCTAAGCAGGCCAGTAGCGAGTGTCAGCTCATGTCATTGTTCTCTGATATGAAATTGGAAGTGAACAATAGTCAGGGGTAGTCTTTTCTATCATCCTTACTTGTGACATCTACATTGCTGGATAGATTGAGGATGAGGAAACTATTGGATTATAAAGGCCTAGTTCTATAGGAGATTGTGGTAGGTGAGTACCCTTATCCTGGTTGGATCATAGGTGTGGATGATATTCTATATTTTCATGGTCGTGTATAGGTCTCATTAGATATACATGAGGAGATAATGTGAGATTTTCATGCTTCATCTTGGGCAGTGCATATTGGTGTCACCAAGATGTATTAGGATTTACTTTTCCGATGCTGGTGTCTAAGTATGAAAAGATATATAGCTAGTTTTTTCATGAGGTGTTCCACCTATCAGTAGGTGAAGGCGGAACACCAGCGACCAGACAGACTTTTACAGTAGCTTTCATTCCTAAGTGGAAGTGAAATGATGTTGTGATGGATTTCATGACCAATTTACCAAGGTATACTTGATTTAATGATGTTTTATAGGTTGTTTTTTATAGGTTCGTGAATTTTTCTCACTTCCTACCTATCAAGGATACCTTTTCAGTTGATTAGCTTTGAATTTTGTATATCCTTGAGATAGTACAACTTCAGAGGGTCCTGCATTATATAATTTTAGATAGGGAATCTCATTTTACTTCATGGTTCTATAAAGGGATATAGAGGTCACTGGGTACTCAGGTGCTTCTAAGCACGACATACCACCCCCAGACAGTTGGTCAGTCAGAGCGCACGATTCAGGTTCTTGAGGACGTGCTATGAGCATGCATCCTGGACATTGAGGGTTATTGGGAGAGACATATACCTCTAGTTGAATTCACCTACAAAAATATCTTTTATGATAATATTCAGATGGATCCATATGAGGATTTGTATGGTGGATCGTTCCAATCACCCCTATGTTGGTTAGAGGTAGGAGAGCCAGCTATGCTAGGACCTCGTCTTGTTTAGAAGACCACAGAGCAGGTGCAATTGATTCTAAAGTGGATGTCTACTGTGCAGTCTCATCATAAATATTAAACTAATAATTGCAAACAACCTCTAGAGTTTTAGGTTAAGGATTGGGTTTTCCCACATGTGTCACTAAGGATGGGACACAATAGGATCATAATATATGGTAATCTTTCACTGAGATATGTCTGGTCATTCAAGATTCAAGATAGAGTCGGGTTGGTAGCCTATTGGTTACAGTTACCTCAGAGGTATCGCAAAATGCACAACATATTCTACATTTATTAGCTTTAACATTACTATTAAGAACCATATTATTCTTTTCATCCAAAGGAGGTTGAGTTACAAGTAGATTCATACTTTGTGGAGAATCCTATATGAATTGCGGGTCATAGCATGAAGTTTCTCCGAGGCTAGTCTATTCCTTTAGTACGGGTGCCATGGAAGCATGACTAAGTATAGGATGAGACCTGGGAGAGGGAGTCTGATGTACGATATTAGTGGCTAGATTTATTCTCAGATCATGCATCACCACACTTGGAATGGAAATTCGGGGTAGAATTTTTTTAAGGGAGGAAGTTTGTAAGAACCCGATTCTTCTTTGAGGTATAGATTCTTTATTTTCCATCAATTTTCAGTTTAATTTATTAATTAGACCCTAATATGAACTCCCATTGAGTTAATATATGGATCAGGGGTGTTTGGGGCTAGTCCAGATCATGAAACCCATTTTTTGGGTGAGAAGAGGAGGTTTCATGATTAGTACAAACCACGCGGGTTGGGCCACACAGCCATGCGGCTAGGTCTATAGTTTTTATTGACTTTGATAGTGGATTTTTGTACAGTTTCCACATAGTTAGTAAATCATGTGGGTGAACTATGTGGTGACCCTTGGCCTATAGGAATACATGCATGATTTCTTCATAGTTTGGCAATCCATGTGGGTAAACCATGTGACCCTGTTGGTTTTGGAAAATTTAATATTTTTAATTAAATATAAAATCTATTAAAACGTATATTGGGTTTCTTATCCTACACAAAGAAAAGGGAGATTGGTAAGATCTCAACCTTGACTATTCTTTGATTCAAGGTGGTTTCTCCATATAATATCCATTTATAAGTTCATCTATCTCATTAGATCCATAACAGTAATTCTTGTTATAGGTTGCAAAACTTGAATGAATCTCCCCTTGTGTGTGTTGGCTAAATGGACCTTTTGATGGATTATGACTTGGACACCCCTTGAGGTGTGCCTTTTCCCCTTACATGGGATGTTAAATATGAAATTGATTATAAATGGAATGAAAAAAGTTAAAGGATTTTAATTGTAATGATTAAAGGAAAGTTATGGATGACTTGAACCTTGGTCTTGTTATGAAATTTATTGTTTTGCATGAATTTATTCTTAAAGGTGAATTTCTCATGTGAGTTAAATGACGCTATGCCATGTATTGGTTGCTTAATCTTAATTTATATTCTAATTTATTTTCCCATATGAGATAAATTATAACTAATCCAGGTAATAGATTGTTAGGATTTTGAGTCTTGTTATATTTAAAATGCCCATGTGAGTAATTGAAAGGCCAAGCCTTTTGAGGTTGACCAATTCTTGATTCACCTTTTGAGGTGAGATTGAAATGGATACTTTTGGGTTTGATCTTGGCATGTTAAATGGAATTTTTAAATGGAATTTAATTGATAAAATTATTAATATACATTGGTGAATCATAGACCCAATTGAAGGATTCCATGGAAGGAATCAATGGCCTGAACCTTGATTATGCATTGGGTGAATCATATATCTAATTGAAGGATGACATGGATAGAATAAATAGCCTAAAACTTGATTTTAACTTGGTTGAATCATGGATCCAATTGAAGGATTACATGGATGGACTCAATGTCTTGAACCTTGATTATGAGATGGGTGAATCATGGATACAAAAGAAGGATGCCATGGATAGACTCATTGAGGCTTGATTTATATGTCAAGTGAATCATGGATATAAATGAAAAATTATATGGAAGGAATAAAAAAGGGAATTGACTGTTTGTTCTATGGTTGATACTCGGGCTCCCTATAGGATTGTCAAGGACAGAATCGATTGGAATGACTCTATACCTCACCTAGAGCGATACTGATTTCTTGAGAGGTTAACTGAGACGGTCTTGTAGGGTGTTGGTGGATATCATACCTAGGTGATACTTGAATTCCAACTGAGAGATTTCAAGGATAGGAATAGTTTGATATCATACATAGAGAAATGCCTAAATTCCAACTTAGGAATTTCAGGGGTGGGATCAGGTTCCAAATTGAATTAATAATAAAAGTCTATATGAACAGTCTGCCAAGCCAAACCAAAACCTTAGATTCGGGCTTGACTAATATATTTATAGATGGATTTTCTAGGCATCTTTTTGTTATATTGAGTATACAGGGGATGTTGGTCTTGACCCAGATCTCGATACATATAAATTCAATGGGATTTAATTGATCAATTAAATTGATTAAATGAGATGGATGTTTATTTTTTGAGTACTTCCTTGTTTATTGCTATACTGCTTGCACACTCATTATATATATACACTGACTGTTTGGAACAAACCTTGGGTGGTTGCCTAATAGTATTATATCTCAAACCCTATTTGGGTCACCTTTTTGGACCCAAATAGATTATATGTTTGCGTGAGTCAATAAACGAAAGCACCCTAAGACAGGTACTTGATATGTTGCTTAGGAGAAGGATAGCATGGGACCATACTGAGGCTTACGATTCTACTGGGATTATTTTAAAATATTTGTACTTTTGGGACATGTATTTTATATAACTTTTGTGTACTTATTTTGGTTGTTTTATTAGAAACATGTGACGTGTATCATCATCTTGTATATGATATGAATTCTGACTTTGTTTATACAATCAGTCTTCCACTATTTATTTCTATTTTATGTTTTACTACCTTCGCTCTTGAACTATTATTGTGTTTATTCTATGTTACACTATGTTAATGAAGTCATAGTATCCCCACTAACACACCTAGGCCCTCACTACTGGTCAGCAGCATCTGGAATATGGGGAGATTGCTTTAGGCCAGGTAGCCAACCGGGTACGGAGCACCTTTGAGTGGCATTTAGAACTGGTACATTACAAATTAAAACACGATAACATCAATAGAAATTTAAATACATGGAATGAAATCATGGAATACCTAACAGGCATATAAAGACTCTCTCAAAAGAAGCTGAAATCACGTCGAAATTTTAAAAATCATGGTATCCACACAAAAAAACTCATTTATAGAGGCCTTCAGGGCCTTTTTGACCTTAAAAACAATGACCAAGGTACATTCAAAATTAACTTAGTATAAATATCTTCATAAGATTCAATTTTACATCTTGTGGAGGCCAAAAGGGCACCTGGATAAAAATTTAATGTAAGTTAAATTTGAAGTTAGATTTTCAACTTCTCTTAAAACAGTAGTAACTTTTATTATCTTAATTTTTATCAAATTATTATCTAATTTCATTGTTGTTCATTTTATAAGATTTTATTTTACTAGTTTTGGATCTGAAAAAGTCACATGGATCAAAAGTTATAGTCACTTGTTTATGAAGACTCGTTTTTAATTTATCCTAAAATTAATTTAAGTCTCGAATAATTGCTAACTAATAATTATAAAAAATTAATAATTAACACATAATAAATAATTAAAATTGGAAATAATAAATTATAAATTATTATAAATAATAATTAATTATTATTAATAATAAATATTAATTATTTATTTAATAATTAATATTTTCCCATTAATTGAGCAGTGGTTTTTAAAAACTGCCATGAAAAAATATATTAAAAAAATAAATAAAATAAAAAACAGTCATAGAAGTGGTTTTTCAAAATCCATCACTAAAAAAAAATTAAAAAATATATTTAGTGGTGATTTTGAAAATCGTCGCTAAATGGTGATTTTGGTATAGTGAGTAAAACGAGTGTATTAGATTTGTCTAACTATAGTCAAATGCATTAAATCAAATATTTTTTTGAGCACAAGGTGGAATAAGCGTATATGCTCATTTAAAATGGTGGTGAAAAAATTCAAAAATTAAAAAATATGATAAAAAAACTTCCAACCAATCATCAAATGATGATCTTTTGAACATAAATTACTAATAAAATTTAATAGATAACTTATTATGAGAAAAAACTCGTTAAAGTTTCACCAATTAGTAAGAGTTATTTTTATAATTTTTATTTATTAAAAAAGGGTGGTCTCGTTTGAAAAGAATGAGAGAATTTTGAAAATAACTGGAGGGAATTATTTTTGGTTTTGGGAATTCCATATTAGTTGTGGGGTTTTATTCCCAAGGTCTTCCCATATAAATAGAGGCCTTGGGAATGGTAAATTTTTATAAATAATATATTCCAAAATTCTTTTGAAATTGTTTTTAAAATATTTATTTTTAGTAAAATATTTTATTATATATATATATTATTTTTTTGAAAGGATGTATATTATATAGATATATAAAATAAAAAATAAAATAAAATAAAATATTTTATAAAACCGACTAATGATGAGATTAGTCATGATGATTGGATTTCAAAACATTAAATCGATTGGTTGCCTCCCTCCATAGGTTTCCCTATTTCTATGGAACCAAATTGTATTTTGATCAAAACAGTGATATCAAATCAGCATGAATCACATTTTTTTCTATAAATAAGTAAGATGCTGAGATCATTTGATCAATCTCCTTAATCTAGATTTATCCAGAGATATTCTCCCAACATTGATGCTAAGGAACTATTAGAATTTGGTGTATAAAATTTCCAAAATATTATTGAAATCCTCAAGGGAAATTTTCATCGAGAACCCTACACCAATAAGTGGGGGTGGATCAGACCCTTTTAGACAATAAACTTTTTTACGTATCAAGATTCAATTTATGCCATCTTCTCTACCCACCTTCTTATTTTACAATAATCAAAAGTGTTTGAATACAAGGTATAATGTAGAATATGGATTCATAATCCCTTAATGTGATGAATCAAGATATAGTAAATCTTGATAATTTTTATGACAACAATTTCTTTTGGTGGAAAGATAAGATAAAGTTCCACCTTACGGTATTAAAAAAATTACATTTTGGAAACAAAACTTCCTCTCATTCCCATTGATCCTACTCTAAATACAGATGGCACTCTCATTTACATGAATCAAGTCGAACACATTCACATAATGTGGAAAAAACATGAATATTATGAGGTTTTTCGTCAATGATGTATCCTTAAAAAAAATTATCAAATTGTATGTATGGAAACTTTCACTACGTGAAGTCCACTGAAGAGATGTTGGATACACTCAAATTCAATTACAATTCCAAGGAAGAAGGTACCAATAAATTTCTTATTAAAAAGTATCTTAACATTAATATGGTTGATAAAAAATTGGTTTTGGAGAAAGTTCATGATCTCTAAGTTATAGAAAACAATATTCTTTCCATTAAAATTAATATACCATAAAAATTACAAGTTGGTAAAATTATTGCTAAATTTACACCTATGTGGAAATAATTTGATAAATAAATCATTAAAAATAGTGAGGGTATTTTTTATAACAATTTTAAAATATTATTATCATTGAATATGAATCCATATTAGGAGATGTGGGAATGTATTTACAATTTGATATCAAATTTAATATCGTTAAGGGAAAGGCACAACTGAATACTTACTTAAATGTAAAGAATAAAGTTCAATAATTCAAGAAGAAAGTTAATCATTCCAAAAATAAAGTAGAATGTATTGTCTATGGAAAACCATATAATTTGAAAGGGGATGTCCCTATAAAAAGGAAGTGAAGAAACCTTATACAAAGATGATAACTAAAGAAAATATATTTGTGCTGGTATATGAAGTCAATATGATTTTGATAAAGATGGGATGGTGTCTTGATTCTAGATCAATAGTGCAAGTGTGCATGGATATTTCAATTTTAAAAACATTTTATGAAATTAGTATTGAAAAAGAAGTACACCTTAGAAATAACACATGCATCAATGTTTTCAATCAAGGAGGTACAGAATGATACTTTACTTATGGGAAGAATGTGACTCTTCTAAATGTGCAATTTTTACCTAAGATTCAAAATAATTTAGTATCTAGTTATCTTCTGTGTAAGAAATTATTTTGGGTTTCATTCAAATTTGAAAAGGTTATCTTGTCGAAGGGAGTCATGTTTATGGAAAAGGGGTTTTCAAATGATCACATGTATTAATTTTCATTTAATAATATGATTGAATGTTATGATTACTGGATTGAGTCCTAAAATTTATGGCATGATCATTTATATTTAATTAAAATTAATGAATAGGTTAAACTTAATTATATTTGGAAATGAATTTAACAAATGTGAAACATGTGTAGAATTTAAAATAGTTAAAAAACCCCATTTCAAAGTGTTGAGAGAAATTATGATATATTAGAATTAAAACATTATGATATTTTTGAATTAAATGGTATGTTAACTCATGGAGGAAAAAGGTATTTTATTACTTTTTTTATTACAATAGTAGATATTTATATATATATCTCTTCTTAGAATAAAATATGAAGCCTTTAATATGTTTAATAATTATAAATATGAAGTTGAAAAACAATTAAACAAAATGTTTTAAGTATTGTGCTCAGATAGATATGTTGAATACTCTATGAATTAATTTAATAATTTTTGTGAAGAAAATGGTATAATTCATCAATGAACTACTCCTTGAACACCTTAGATAAATGGATTAGCTAAAATGAAAAATCATACTTTAGTAGAAATGGTAAATTATATTATTAATAAGTATAAGTTACCATTAAATTTATGGTTTGAAGCTTTATTTTCCGCATGTTATATTCATAATAGGATTGATTCTAGGAAAACTAAGTTATCCCCTTATGAAATTTGGAAAGGTATAAGACCTGATCTTTCATATTTTAAAGTGTGGGGTTGTTTAGCTTGCTGTCGAGTTCCTGACATTAATTGAAATAAAATTGGTCCTATAGTTATTAAAGGTGTTTTTATTAGATATAAAGAAAATAGAAAAGAATATAGAGTTTTGGGTTTTAAAGATAATGTATTTTTTGAATCAAGGGATGTTGAATTTTTTAAAATAAATTTTATAAAGATGATATAGAGAATGTTATTCCTTATAACCTTGTCTCTTTTACTAGCTCAAATACAGTAGTATAGAATAATCATGATTCTTGAGTTGAACCTAAATAGGGTACAAGTATTAATAATGATAAATATCTACATCCAACTTTCATTTCTACTGATTCCATAGTTTTCATTGTTTAGGGAGATTAAAATAATCATATTTTGAATAAGAATCAAATGGAATTGACTATAGAAATGACCCAAATACATATAAAGAAGCTCTGACTTCTATAAATTTTTATTTTGGGGAATAATCAATTAATGATTAAATGGATTCTATTATGTGGAATAATACTTGGGTCATTATTTATTTATAAATAGGTTAAAAACTTATTGGTTGTAAATGGGTATTCAAGAATAAGTATGATTCCAATTCTAATATTCATTATTTTAAAGAAATATTAGTTTCCAAAGGTTTTAGAAAAAAGAAGAGATTGATTATTTTGATACTTATGCTCATTTAGCTTGGATTACTTCAATAAGGATTTTGTTTTCATAAGCTTCAATTAATCATTTGTATGTACATCAAAGGGATGTTAAAACTACCTTTTTGAATGGAAACTTAAACGAAGGGATTTTCATGGAACAATCAAAAAAAATTGTTTTACAAGGTAATGAAAATAAATTATGTAAATTAGTTAAATCAATTTATGGAATTAAACAATCTCCAAAGTAGTAGAATTAAAATTTTGATTCTATTATTTTATTTAATGGATTTACTTATAAAAATTCAAATAAAAGTGTTTATTCAAAGTTGAAAAATGAATATGGTTTTATTTTGTGTCTATATTTGGATGATCTGTTGATTTTTTTAACCAATATGGTTGGTGTAAATGAGAAAAATAATTTTTTATCCTCTATGTTTAAAATTAAGGATATTAGAAAATTTGATACTATTCTAGGTATTAAAGTTAGAAAACATAGTGGGGGTTATTTTTTAATTCGATCTCATTACATAGAAAAAATTTTAAATAAATTTAATCATCTTGGTTGCAATGATTATTATACTCCATTTGATTGTAGTGTTAAACTATTTATGAATACAGGAATATCTGTAATAAAAATTGAGTATACTAGTGAAATTTGTTCTTTAATGTATGAAATGCATTTTACTAGTTGAAATATTGTTTTTTCAATATGTAAAATGGGTAGATATTCTAGTAATATTAGTGTTGTTCATTAGAAATGTGTAGTGAGAATATTTGGATAATTAAGAAAAAACAAATATATAAGTTTATACTATAATGATTGTCTTTTTGTATTATAAGGATACACCAATGCAAGTTGGATTACCAATATTGTTGGTAATCAATCCACGTCTAGATAGTTTTTTACTCTTGGAGGTTTTTTTATTTATTGGTCAAGCAAGAAAAAAATATGTAGTTCATATTTTACTATGGATTCAATATTTATCACTTTAGCAGCATGTGTAAAGGAAGTTGAATGGATTATAAATCTGTTATTGGATATTAGATTGTGTCCTAGTCTGATGCCTCCTATCTCTATTAATTGTGATAGTGAATAAACTTTTTCAAAATCCTATAGTTTAAGACATGATTATGTGATATAATTGTTACAATATGGTATTGTCTATTCAAGTTGGATTACCAATATTAATAAATAATTTTTTAACAAAAATATAACACATTCTTTAGGTAGATCATAATTGAAGTGTTTAATGTGTAAAAAAAAGGTTATAAAGATGATTATAGATATTGATAATATAACTCCAACTACCTGGTGTTAATATCATCTGTTATGACTACATGTTGAGTTATAAACTCTTAACAAAATGTTAAGACTCAATGAGTTATGTTTTCAAATAAAGGAAACACATTGTACTATTTTTCCTATGTGAACTTGGAAGTGGTGCTGCTTCTTATGTGGGTTAATGGGTTTACTCTTTAGAGAGTTCAAGAATAAAACATTCAATAAAACCAAGTGCAAAAAATATAATTTCACAAAATACCTTCTTTTTCCAAAACAATGTTTTAAAAAAAATCACAATCAAATCAATACATAAGAAATCAAACAAAATTAACAATAACCACACCCCAAAAATGGCATCAAAACATTCCTTTATCCACCTCCAACAAGTGAGAATCACTTTGGAGATATCTATAATTGAGAGGAGTCAAAGCAGGATAACTGAAGAAGAAACATTGTTGTGATTTCTTTATCCACATGGGTTTGGAAACTGTGTTCCAATCAGGAAAAACACTTTGTGAAGAAGGTAGACTCAACCACATGGACATCGCAAAGTTTCCTAGGTCTTAAGAGCTAATCATACCACTCAAGTTCCCATTTCTTTTCACCCTAAAACTAAGGAATGATCTTCAATATCACTTATATAATCAAATGGTATCAAAATATAAATTCACATAAAAATCCATTAGAAAAATCTAAAAACAAAATCAAATTTACAATTCGAAATCCAAATTCCCCTAGAAATTTGAGGATCGGGATGAGAAATATCTGTCTAGATTATCCCCAACCTTACCTATCAAACTCAAAAAATATATTAATATCCTTTCTACTAGGAAATCCCCAAATAAAAATTGATACTCAATAATATTAGGTTCTTATAAAATAAAACTCAAACCTTCTCTGTTACCATTTTGTAAAGAACCAGCATGGTCTTCCACTGAACTTGGAACCCAACCAATATCGTCACAAGGCCCAAAGGGAATTCATGATCTCCATGGTCTAGAAACTAGTGAATGGTCATCACAATAATCCCTTTGGGAATTATTTCACCCAATTAAAAGATAAACTACAATGAAATAGATAAATACAAGATCCAAAATAAATAAACAATCTAAATAGGTCATAACCAAGTAAACTGATCCAACCCATTTTCATGTACATGAACACTTTACATAAATAGGAGAATAAAAAAGAGCTAACAAAAAAGGAAACAAAAACAAACCAACTCAATTTGAGCCTGATCCAACTCTATTCAACCTTTATTGGATCACCACCACCAAACTTACCCCACATTGGCCTCAAGGAATGAAGGACAGGTCCAACCGAAAACCCAAAACCTAAAATATATAGGCTTGATCTAAAAATCCAAGTAGGTTACCATAACCCACCAAATCTATTGGAAATTTTTCATAAATAAATTCATCAATTATAGTCTAAGAATAAACCTATAAAATAATATTTTCATATAATATTTGTGGAAATGAAAAATATTCCATAATCATCTTACAAAACATTCCTCTTTTTTTTCAAAATCTAAACTCACACATTTTGAAAACAAATCCATCGACCTGATCCATTTTGAAACCACACACACACCATTAACATTTCTCATAACATCCCAATTTTTTATTTAAATGAAAATGGTCACTTAAAAATTTTTCATCAGAAAAATCCATCTTTAAACCCATCACCCATTTTTGAAATGCTCTTAAAAATCCACAAATAGATTTTAAATTCAAAACAGGTTTTCCCAACATCCTTGAAAACTCATTTTTCAAAGAAAACAACCCAATACTCACACATGGGTTAATCTAAACATATAGGAACCATACATAACATAAGGAATATATCAATATAAATAAGAAAATGTTTCACAAAAAGGAAAGTAAGGTAAATGATACTAACAAATACTATATTAAAATCTCCTCAATCAATAACCAACTAAGAAATCGAATGTCTCATGGGATCTCCCCAGGGATTCCAAACATGTGATGCCTCTGGCCGTATAAGAGTATTCCAACCCATGAACTAGCTACTTACATGCTTTAAATTTCAAAACAAAAGTAATACAACTATCCCACACATTCCTTGTTATGACGACCCCCCCCCCCAATCCCTTTGTTCTTAGCATAACTAGAGTTCCACTAGAGGTGTATGAAACAAATAGAGTAATAAATTAGATCTCCCACTTAGTACCTGGTTACCCATGACCAATAAATGAGGTGACGTATAAGAAAAAAAATCCAAGTCTAACACACAAGGCATTATCATAGCTACCCTCACCCCTAACACCCAACAATGAATATCCCCATATAAAAAGTGAACCCATGGCATGATAAGAACATTCCCATGTGAGGGGAGAAATAAGAATCACATATAGATAATAAAACCAACACAAGGGGTAAACAAATCAAGAGGAATTCAGGGGGTGTCTTTTACAACCACTATTTTAAAACCAAAGACCCAACTAGGCCTTTAAAACCAAAACAGGGCTCAAAATTTCAATCCCTTTCACATTTCATAAAATACCATTCCCAAAACCATTTGAAAATAATGGGAATCACTCACACATTCAAAAAATCACAAATCCACCCTAGAACATGGGTCTTCTTCTTTGAAATACAAAATAAGGCCTCAATACCTTCATTTCCATAAAATACATTTCAAAATATCCATTAATTAATTTTTAGATGTGTTAAACCACACACGCATATTTCAAATCACCAATTGAACTCCACTTAAAGACCCTTTTATAAAACACTTTGAGATTAACCCCTCACTTCAAATCCAAATTCCCTTTAAAAAATAGTATTCACTCATTGAAAACTAAATATCGATCAAAAACCCACAATTTCATTTAAATCCATTTCAAAAAACACATGGAATTTCAAAAAAAAAATTGCATAAAAAATCCATTTCAAACATGAAAACAAGGAATTTCTTGGAGAAACACTTTATTCCAAGATCAAAACATAATGAAATGGTTTCAAATCACCTCAAATATATCACATATATTCATAATTTCATTAAAATGAAATATATAAATCACAATCACGCTTTTAATTCAAAAATGAAACAATTTCATAGAAACACTTACTTGGAAGAAGAAAAAACCAATCTGAAATGTGTCACCTTCAATGGAGAGCACGCCCATGGGAATAGAGACGGTGTCTACAAACCCTAGAAACCAAAAAAATCAATATTAGATCTAATTAGAACCCTAAAATTTTCCATAAGAGATCTAGGGTTAATTGGGAAATACAAAATAAGAGAAAATAGAGATGAAATGGAAGAATATAGAGAGGAAAAATACCTCAAGACCTCTTGGGAATCACTAAAGGTAAAGGATTGACTGGCCCGTGCAACGTCATTGATTCCTCATGGGAATTTATTAGAATATAATTTATATTATCCCAAACTACACTCACCTACAAAGTTGTAGTAATGTATTGGTGTGGGGTTGAACCCACGGGGATAGTTGGTAGGAAGCCAACCTAGTAATAAGAACCTTATGGTATGAGTCATCATAATCACCCTTTGGTCTGGTTTTACTAAGACTACATAGCTTGGGTTTGAATTCAGATGAAAATAATGGATTAGGGTCAATTTCATGATTTAAGAAAAAGAATAATACTAAATCTAGATTAGGATATACCTATGGATTAGGCTGCGAAGAGATGAAAGGTCACTAATTGTTCATGGTAAAACCAATTGGATATACCTAAGCTACATCTATTATTTGGTCTAGGAATAGTAAAAACCCTATATTTAGTATGCTTTGATTCAAGGGAAGAAATAATCACAATATATTGGTCCTATAATGTTCAACTCCAACTAGGTTAGAATCTTTCAATTACACTTCCATGATCAATTTTATACAAAATAATGGTATGAATAGTTGTTTTTAAACTAATAACTAGACATGGTGTTACCATGTTTCAATTTAGATATTTGTTATGTTTAAATCCACCCTTACTCTCAAACCCGAACCCTAAGTAGATTAGTCATGCATGATGGTATTAAATGAAATCAAGGAAATAGGCAACAAGATCAATATAAAAATTAAACTATTTAAATCATAACAATACATAATTGAAACCATATAAAATAAATAAAATAATAACTTGAATGAGTGAGCAATGAAGAATGAATAAATAATTAAAATTTATGGAAATCAGAATTGTATTCAAATGTTTTAATAGAAAAACGCAATAAAAGTGTCCTAGAACACTAACCAGAAGCAATGGATTGATAAAAAGGGAAAGATAAATCAATAAAACTAGGTTTTGAAGAAAATGGAAAAGTAAAGAAGAAGAAAGGAAAAATCTTAGCATTTTTCCAATGTATCTATTCCACATCAAGGTGCTCTCGTATTTATAGAGTTGAGCATTACATGATGTGTGCATGTCTCACATCATGTAACTTCTTTAAGTGACTTATGTTTCAAAATTTAGATTATGTTTAAGTGGTTTTCAAGTCATGTACTTCATATCTAAAAAGATCTCTAAATATCTTGGATCTCTTGGACTTTATGACAAGTATCTTTAGTGGGATTCATATCTCAAACCTTTCAGGTCATGTACTTGTTCATGTCATGTATCTTCATCAGGTTTTAGATTTTGAAGCTTACACATCATTTAATATCTTCACATCATGTACTTTAGATTCACATCTTGTAAAGGTTTCATGGGCTTCACTTTGGCTCGTAGGTTCTCTGCTTCAGGAATACACATCATGTAATTTAGATTCACAATGTGTAATTTCCAAATTTATTATTTTCCAGCATGTCGTCTTTTGGGTCTAGGGTCCCTATTTCCTGCAAAAACAAATCAAAACCTGGTGTAATATTAGTTAAATCATGATAAATCCTTAAATAAATGTATCCAAAATATATATATGAATTTGAATTATCAAATTCCCCCACACTTGAATAATTTCTTATCCTCAAGCAAAAAACATCTCAATAGGGATTCAAAATCAAAAAAAAATTAAACAAGAAACATTCATTACAACCAAGACAATAAAAATAAGTGCTAGTAGAAAAGGAAAGTGCTCCAAAATCAATCCTATAGAGAAAATTGGTCATGCCTCATAGTTAAGTTCTTTATTCAGATTCTTTCTTCCTTTATTTACAATTTCTCAATTGTTCCTTAGAAGCTATACCCATGTTGAAATTTACCTCACAATGAATTTTCTATCATCACTAAAGGTAAGATATAATTGTAGTTATTCTCATACCTTGAATACAAGTTCCTAACCATTGTCTTGCATTGGTTTTGACATCTCAACTCCGTAAATAAAAATGAAAAATTAATCAAGAGGGATTTATAAATATGGATCAAATTACTATTTAGATGAGGTTATATGGGAAGATGATAAAAAATAGAGATCAAGTGGGAGGGTAAACTCTCAAGTATAATACATGGTAATCATGAATAGTGCAGTACAGAAACTTCTCCTAGAAAAAAATGTCTTTGTGCCCCAAATAGATCAAAGAGGGTCCATGAATTTATCAACAAAGCATAAATAATGTTCCCTGGTCCTTTCTCTTTTTCAATTTATTTATTTATTGAAAATCAAGCTAAGGATAGGTCTCATATCCACCACCTAACCACAAATATTCTTTTATGAGAATCATATATTTATAAATGGTTATTTTTTACCCTCCTAATACACAATCCATTTTTTTATAGGAAGGAATGAGTATCAAATTTCAAAGGTAATCATGAACCATGTCATAAAAATATGGTGAAAATAACACCATATGTCTCCTCAGTATCAAAATCCTATGTATGGAAGAGATAAAAAATCTCCCACATTTGTTTAAAATAAAATCATGTATATCACTAAGAGTATGGTAGGAAGGGATAATAGGATTGAAATGGTTCCATCCTCAAAAGGTTATTTGCAGAAATTATGGGCTAAATAAGGATATATATACAAGTGGGTCTCAGGATAAGTGGATCAACAAAGATTTACTCAATAATTTTAATAATGTATTTATTTAGTCACAACCTTGATAAGATTACAATGAATGTTCTGATAGGTTTATATTCCCCATGTATCTCTTAAAAATATGCTAAAATAATAATATGAAAATGTAGGTCTAGAATCCTCTCAAGAATGGTAATATAAAATAGTGAAATCACTCAAGGTATAGTATGTAACATCTCGTTACCTTCTTTTAAGTATTTTACTCCTCTTTTCTTGACTTAATATTTAATTGGGTGTGTATTGGGACTCTTGATGGTGTAGAAAATTTGTTGGGGAAAATGAACTAATATTCATCGATGTATGTTTGTTTGAATTAATGGAGTCTAGGTATAAATATTTTAATGGAATTGTGTTGTTCTCTCCAATTTCAAATATTACCTGAGTTTTTATGGGGTTTTTGTGTAAGAATATGAAATTTTTGCAGTATATAAGAAAAATACATGTCGTGTAATGGGATTACATGATGTGTAAGTTATGTAGGGTGGATTCCATGAACCTGGTACATATCATGAAGGGAGTACACATTGTGTACAGATTACATACCATGTAATGATAAAAGGTCGGTTTTAATAAAAAGGTGATGGGTTTTTAGTGTATCCAGACACCATGAAATACATGACATGTAAAGGATTTACACACAATGTAACTATTAGGAGGTTGGGTTTTAGGGTTCTACATCAATTGATTTTTCATTCATTCTTCCACATTCATCTCTCTCATCCAATAGCACTTCTTGGTGATTTGGGGAGTCTTTATTCGATCTAGATTGGTCCATTTGGTGATTGGTCACCATTGTATTAGGATTTCATCTCTCTAGGTGAGTATTTATTTCTGCTTCTCCATTACTTTGATCATGGTATAACCATTGCATTGTGTTATCGGAATCATTGGCCCATGGGGATGTTTCTACTTATTTCTCTCTAGATCCATTGTGGGATCTCATTATGGGGATCATTCCTTTATTGGTTATGGTGTGGTGGGTGGGTTTTCAGGAGGTATATGTTGATTAATATTCTCTATTAATCCTTTTTATTAATATAATCAATTCTAATATGTGTAGATTGGTTCTAGGTCCTCTATTTTCATCGTTTATTTCTTCTTGTTGGGGATCCCTTTTTGGTCATGTGTGACCCCATGTTTATGGTAGGTGGTTCCTTATCTAACCAGTGTTGGTGAACTTAATTGCTCTTATTTTTGAAAAATTGTTTTTATTAAATTAAATTTCATGATTGAATGATTTTTTTGTGTGTGTGTGTGGAACTTGATTTTTATAAAATATGGGTTTCCCCTTGTTTTGGTAAATGGAAAAGGATTTTCAAAGAATTATGAAATGGTTTTGTGAAGTGGTTTTCAAAGCATGGTTTGATGAACTAGTTTGGAAAATATAGAACATGGGAATACTTGGGTACTTATGTGGAAGGTATAGTAATAGGTATCATCCACTATTATGGGGTTGTCTCATGAGGCTTTCCTATGCTCCTTAGGCCCATTGTTCTAGGGACTTGTTAGAACTATTATTGGGTTTTCTTTTTGGTATGTTCCTCTACTCTATAGACTCTATGAATATATCTAGTGGATTTATGTGTACACGATTTTCTATGTTAGGTATGAGTTTCCAAGCTATCCTGACCCAGTGTGACCCATGGCGTGATGTTATTTGTGATTCTGCTTTTGGATTGTACTATTTTGTTGTACTGATCTAGATTTTATATGAGATATGATACATGTTTTTCTTTGTTTGGCTTGATATATCCTATGTGATATATGGATATGTAATTCTTTGAAACTGATTTACCTTCTTTGTTTGGAAATGTGGAAAAGGTGGAAATTAAACTTTTTCCCATGCTTTTGATATAAAAACTGCTAAAATGTTATCATGACTTGTTTTCTTTAAAGTTGATCATGCTTGGATTATTGTTCAGAGACATGATATGGAACACCTGGGTAAGACTCTATTGATCCTGTAAGCTTACACCTTGCATACCCCTTCAGTGGTGCATAGATATTTGTAGGTATTTCGATGTAGGGAAAGGAAAGGTGTCATAGTGAGGTGGTATAGTTTTATGTCATCTGAGTTAGGTAGCTGGTGGTGAGATGGTGGGAGTCTTCCCACATGATCACATGGAGTAGTTGGTTTTCTTATTTTAGTATTCCTTTATTGTTAGACCTGTACTTGGAGATTTTTTTACTATTGTGTAGTTTGGTTCCCGTAGTTTGTTTTCAATTATGGAATATATTTATATTTTTTATGTTGTCTATGTAGTAAATATGTGACATGTTTTTGCTTTAGGTTGGGAGAAATCATTCCCTCTAATTTTTGTTTGATGACCAGGTTCTAGTCACTAACCAGTGGGGATCAGGAACACCCTTCAGGTTTGTGATGGATCGATTTAGGTACCATTTTGAGAGGTTATTCAGGTTGGTTCATTATATTTTAGTATCGAAGGGAGGTTTTTCCTCAAGAGTCCTTGTCTTGGGACATTTAGTAGAATGGAGATAGAATTTTCAGGACTTGATGGGTATATTGCAGTGAGTATCTGGAAAGTTCTTGTCGTGATGAGACTAAAGTTACCATGGTATGTTAGGATGTGTATCCTATTTTCAGTTCTTCATGTTAATATCAGTTTTTAGTTATGGGTTTTCTAGTTTTAATTGAATCATTTTTGTTGTATAATCATTTCTATGTTTCGATGATCTATATTATACCTTTGAGATTTGTTCTACGAGTTCCTCGAGAGGGTGAATACGATTCTCCTCAAGGAAATACTCTTATGGGTCATTAATTTTTCGAGGATATCATGTGAGCAATTATTAATACTGATAAGAATGTTCCACAACCTAAGAAAGCATCCATTGAGAAACAACCAGGAGTTATAGGAGAAATAGATTGATCATGGGAGTTATTACGTGAAAAACCATCATCCATTAAAGGTACTAATGAACCTCAGGAGGTGGAGGACTGGCTTGAAAATATTGATCAGATATTTTACTTCCTAGATAAACCTGATAGTATCAAGTGATGTGTGCAATGTTCATACTTGAGGGTCCTAGCAAGCATTGGTGGGATTCTATGGTACAGGCATATAGGCACATGGGATTGTACTAGAAGGGTTTTAAGACTCTATTTCTATTAGTTTTTTCCAGAGATGTTGTCACGACCCATCCCCTAAGGCCCATGTCATGACTACCCCAACCCCGCCTTCCATAGGCTAGGGGTTAGTGACTAGCACCAGAAAACGTGTATCCCTAAAACGGGAAGGCATTGCCTTTAAACCTGTACAAACACACAATCCAAGAGCAAAAAAAGATGCAACCATGAAGTAAAACTACAATAGTAAAGGTGTGTACTGAAAGGGGCCGAAATACAAGCCCAACTGAAAGGTATAACTACAATTGAAAAATAGAAAACAACTCCTGTAATTGTCCACCGAGGATCCTACCTGAAGGGTAGGTAAAACTCGTCTCCACTGCTCTCCACATCATCTAATCTCCTCCATGTACCGCCTGGTCCTGGCTCCCTCATGTCTCAGCCAAGCTGGTCGTTGTTTTCATAAGACACAATAAGGTGCAGGTGAAGCCCATGCAGGAGTGAGTATAACAATATCCAGTAGGGACCCTGAGACCCCTGAAGGTCTCCTAGAATTTCACAAAGTAAAACCACAAATCATGATCTCAATCACAAAGCTCAAATCAATAAACACAGCTCAAACTAGGTATAAGTAAAGAATAGAAGTATAGATTATTAGTCGAGAAGCTAGATCATCTTATTCTGTCGAGAGGCATTGCTGCTGACCATACGGATTCTGACCCACACAAAGTCCATAGGTACTAACCCTTGTAAGACCCACATAGGATCTGACCCACACAGGATTGGTATGCACTGACCCACATAGGATCGTTGAGCGCTGACCCACATAGGATCTGACCCACACAGGATCGATATGTTGATGATCCACGATGGGCCACTCTAAGTCAGGTCCTCGTCGGGTTGCATATTGTTTATCCACAAAGGATCGCTAAGTGGTGATCTACAAAGGATCACTAGGTGATGACCCACACAAGATTTCTCAGTACTAACTTCCGTATGATCTATCTCCAACCTCCATCTCACTGCCAGCCACTGGATTCTCGCTCATAGTACGCTTGATTCTGGGAGAGCTGCTCCTCAAGCCATTGGTCATATTTCAACTAGCACGAATTCCCAAGAAGAAGTAACCCAATGATCTGTCACGTCATAAGGGTTCCAACACAATAAACAACGCGTCAATTGGACGCCCGGTCTATAAGTTATTGGCAGTTTAGTGTCGAGGGCCCAGTTGGATTCGGAGTCGATCCAACCCCATCATACTCCAACTTTCTCTAAAACTCTTGTGGATTATCTCAAAAGGACCGTCTCGTTCCAAGGATCCCATCATCGTAGACGATTCTTAAAATAGACGTTTGGTTCGCAAGATACGATCACTTATACGTATTAGGGCCCGATAGGGGTCCGGGTCCTATCTGACCCGGTCGGACTGACCCGGTCCGAACCAACCTATTCTAACCCGACCCGACTCGGGTTGACCCGACTCGGTCCGGGTCTAACCTATCCCGGCCCGAACCGGCCTGGGCTGGCCCAGTTGGGTTGACCCAGTTGGGCTGGGCCCCAGACAGACCCGGCCTTCTAGCTAGGCGCGGCTCGTCAGGCGGTCCGGCCTGCTGGCAGGCACGACTTGTATAGGGGTCACGCAGTCCGCCTTCTCAATGGCTCAAAGAGTCGTTTGGTTAATTTAAGGGTGGTTCCAGGTGGTGCAGCCTTGTCACCCGCAGGAGGTGGGTCCCTTTCCAGCTCGTCGCTGCTTCCTTCAGCGCGGCGCGCAACGGCGCGGCGCCTCAACCTTCATGACTAACCCGCTTCCGGTCACCTGTCCGGCTACTATGGCGCCGAGAAGCATCGCTCTTCCACCGCAGCCAGCGGTTTTCGTCCTCCCTCACCGGTCGTCGGTGCCGCCACGCCGACACTTCTTCTACAGGCCACCGGGTGAGCTCCGGTGGTCCATTATTCCTTCTGAACACACCTACGGTCCTCTCAGGATGTCGTCGTCATTGCGTGCTTCTCGGTTTCAAGGTTCTATCAAGTTGGAACAACCCTCCTCTGAAGAACGCAATGAAAAAAACAAGCGGCCCAGGGTCCAGGCCTTGTTCATTTGGAATGTGCCCTCCGCATTAGCATTATAACAAGTGGGAGTAAATTATACATCACATTAAAAATAATGATAAACACCATTCAAATTCCCCACATTGACCACCCACAAATTCAAGAATGAGGAGGAGAAATGTGGTAATTTTTTGAATTAAATGGTAACCCCTACCTCATGAACCGTCCGAGGTATCATGGTCATTGGAGGAAGGAGAGTCCCCATTGGAGTGACGTCATCGGCGTTCGTCGATCCTGGATCATCATGCTCAATCTTCCATCCTCCGTCAGTGGAATACATCGCGTCACTTCACCAGAGGTTCCTTGCTTGGTGAAGCCGTGTCAAAACTCCACCCTGAGCCTCACTTAAATAGGGGGGGAGTGAGTAACACACCGCGGAATTAATGAGGTTCATTTAATGAATGAACCTCTTAATTATCCAATGGTGTAGTTACAAATAAAGGAGATTAAATCCATTTATTGTCTTGACAAGTCACCGGTCCCCACCACCACTTCTCATTTGCGGGAGAAAAATAATTAAAATAACTTGTTAATTTATTTTATTATTTTTCTGTAAAGTCCAAATTTTAACTTTTTCTCCCGACCTACTACGGTTGAAGTGAAGATTCCCTTAAGTGAAACCCGGTGCTGTGGATTCAACAGTGCCCCTGGATTTTTAATCCGAGCACCGGTTCAAAAGATATAAAATGTCACATGTGTGTTTACTAAACATACCTCAAAAAAGTTCATAAATTCATTCTGGGCACATCGGGCCTCGGAATCATGCACCTTCAATTTTTGAAAACTCATAATAATTCAAAATAATTTAAAAAAAATTACATGGAATTTTTGGGTCTTTACATTCTCCCCACCTTAGAGATTTTCGTCCCTGAAAGCTACAACAAAACTAGGAGAAAATTTGGGGGTACTGAGCATGCATCTGAGCCTCCCGCTCCCATGTACTCTCCTAGAGATTCTCATGCTACCAATGAACTCACACCAGAGGAATCGACCTCCCATGAAGGACCTTCTCCTGTCGATCCTCTATCTCCACCGGGAACTTTGCAAATGTCACCTCATCGTCAATGTCCAGCTCACCCCAGTCGGTAACGTGCTATAGATCATGCTTGTATCTCCTCAGCTGCGACACGTGGAATACATTATGTACCTGGGGAATCTATGGGGGAATATCTTGATATAAGTCACCTCGCATACTATACTGAGGATCTGGAAAGGTCTAATGAACCTCGGATATGGCTTACTGCCCCAGCCAAACCTCCGTAATCCTCATCGGGGTGAGACCCGTAGAAATACATGGTCTCCCTCCACAAACTCCAAGGGTCTACATCTTCTATCGGCATAAGAATTTTTCTAGCTCTATGTAGTCTTCATCCGCTCCTGGATGACCTGCACCTTCTCTGTTTTAGTCTATACCAACTCTGGACCCATAAGTGTTGACTCCCCTAGGTATGTCCAGCAAAGAGGTGATCCGCATGGTCACCCATACAAGGCCTCAAATGGAGCCATGCCAATGATGGAGTGATAATTTTTTTTGTATGCAAACTCCACCAGTGGAAGGTGGTCCTCCCAACTGCGGCCAAAATCGAGGACACAAGCACGAAGCATTTCCTCAAGTGTTTGTATGGTCCACTCCATCTGACCATCTCTCTGAGGGTGAAAGGCGGTGCTCAAGCATAGCTAAGTTCTAAATGCCTCATGCAATCCCTTCCACAAGTGGGATGTAAAACATGCATCGTGATCTGAGACGATCATCGACAGCACTCTGTGAATTCGCACTATCGCCTGTACATAGAGGCATCTCAAGCCCTCTACTGATCCCTACTCTCATATGGGTAAGAAGTGGGCCGACTTGGTGAGTCATTCAATGATCACCCATATGGAATCATGGCCCCTGGACATGCGTGGTAGACCTGTTATGAAGTCCATGTAGATACCATCTCACTTCCACTCCGGTACCTCAAGTGGCTGAGCTAAGCCCACTAGTACTTGATTCTATGCCTTCACTTGATGACAATTGATGCATAGGGATACAAACTCTACCATTACTTTCTTCATCCCTGGCCACCAGTAATGATGCCAGAGGTCCTGGTACATCTTCGCTACTCCTAGATGTACCACCAAAGGGGTGTGTGGAACTCCCTCAACACCTCCTCTCGGAGCATCACTTGTACCATAGTTCATCCTCTAAAGAGGACGACGTGCTCCCCACCTTCATAAAATCTACCAGGAGCATGTCCTAAGGATATCTGAGCATGTTAGACCTCGTAGTCTACATCCCCAAGTTGTGCCTCCCGAGATCACTAAAGAAGTGGGGGAGTGATAGTCATAGACTGGAGGTAAGCTGCCCTATCTCTATCCACAAAGGATATATGAAACATAGCTAGCTATTCTTTCGCCTCACTCAGCAACTGTAAGCCAAACCTCCTATTGAGTGTGTCTGCTACTACATTCCCCTTCCGAGGAATATAGAGTATCTCAAAGTCATAGTCCTGGAGGAACTCTATCCATCATCGTTGTCTCAGGTTCAGGTCCTTTTGTGAGAAGATATAACTAAGACTCTTGTGATCAGAGTAAAAAGTAAATCGTTCACCCATCAAGTAGTACAGCCACATCTTCAGCTCAAGGACACCACTGATGCTAACTCTAGGTCATGGGTAGTGTAGTTCTTCTCATTCTGTCTCAATTTTTGTGAGCCTTAGGTTATCACTGCTCACTCCTATATCAAGAAAAAACCTAGTCTAGTCCCTGATGCATCACAGTAGACTACATACCCAACTCCCTCTTTTGGTATCCTCAAGATGGGGGCACTCGTCAGTCTCTGCCTTAGCTCCTCGAAACCCTACTGGCAATTCTCTATCCACACTAAAGGCTACCCCTTCTTCATCAAGGCTGAAAAGGGCATCGATACCCTGGATAAGTCAGTTACAAATCTTCATTAGTACCCAGCCAATCCTAGGAAACTCCTCACTTCAGTCACACTTCAGGGTGGTTCTCAAGCAATCACTGCCTCTATCTTTGTAGGATCCACTGTGACTCCAACCTCCAAGATAACATGCCCTAGGAAGTGGACTTCCTGTATCTAGAACTAGCACTTCGATAGATTTCCATAAAGCCAGTGCTCTCAGAGTGTATCCAGAACGATCTGCAGGTGCATGGTGTGCTCCTCCTTCGACGCCGAGTATACCAAGATGGCGTCAATGAAGACCAACATAAAGAAATTGAGGTATGGCTGAAATATCATGTTCATGATCCCCATGAACATTTCTGGAGCATTGGTCACGCCTAAAGGCATCACCAAGAACTCGTAATGTCTATACCGACATCTGAAGGTTGTCTTCAGCACGTCCTCATCCTGTACTCTGAGCTGATGATAGCCTAATCTGAGGTCTATCTTTGAAAACCAACGAGCTCCCTTCAGCTGGTCAAAGAGATCATCGATTCTAGGGAGTGGATACTTGTTCTTCACAGTCACATGTTTCAGGATCTGATAGTCCACACAAAGCCTCAAGCTCCCATCCACCTTTTTTCTAACAAGATCGGGGATTCCCATGGAAAAACACTAGGCTTTATGAACCCCTTTACCTGCAAGTCCTATAGCTATACTCACAGCTCTTGAAGCTCCATGTGGGACATCCAATATGTTGGTGTAGATATTAGTTTCGTCCCGGGGTACAGGTTGATGTAAAAGTCTACCTATCTGCGTGGAGGTAGTCCTAGAACATCATTAGGAAATGCATTATCATACTGGTCCACCACTACAGGTTAACTCGGGCTCCTCACATCAACTGCTCCGAGGGTGAGGCAAGTCAACTGATGAGTAATCGGCTACACCCTCCTCCGAGATAGTCCATCCTATGCTGTAAAGGTTTCCTTCTCATTGGTGAAGGAAAACCCGATCCAATCCTCGTGGACACACCACACTTTTCTCCTAAAATAGTCGATCTGAGCATGGACTGTGGATAGTCAGTCCATACCCAAGATGACATCGTAAGGCCTCGATGCTGCTACTAGGAGATCCCAGATGAAGCTCTCGCCACCTAGAGTAATCTCACACTATCATCACTAGTGTGTAATCATCGAATCCTCTCTCATAGGAGTCTCTAATCATAAGGATTGAGCCAATGGCTCCATTGGAATCTCCAAGCTCTGAACGAGTGTTGTGGCAATGAAAGAGTAACTGGAACCTATTTCTATATAAGTACTGCATCTAGGGTGGAATAGACACAGATCATACCTCTAATAATCTCCAGAGATTCGTGGTCGTAGGCCTCTACTGCCTGTAGCTATTCTCACTCCTGTCTGTCTGCTCCCTATGGTCGGGGTGGACCTCCTGGTGGCGGTGACGGTAGAACCTCAAATTTTTTCACACCGCCTATTGCACGACGTGATCCTCTTCCTCATCTTCCACCATACAGACCTCCTCACTTGAATATTTTCCTCTACCTCAGTGGTCCCTCGACCATTTTCTGATTGTCGATACAGTGGGTCGGGCAGTCGCGAGCCATGTGGCCCTGCCCGCCGCACGTGAAGCACAGTCTGCCTCCCAACTGACCTTCTCTACATAATGAGCTCCACACCTCTAACCCTGCATCCCAGGGTCATCCACCGGTGGGTCTGGCCTACTTGGACCTCTACGTCATTTATCTACTTCCTCCTACAGATGACTCATCTACCAGTCATCCAGTGGTGGCTCTCACTGTAGGTGCCTAATCAGATATTAATCTCTCCACCAACAGTGCTTGCTCAAGCACTCCATCCTGTGTCAGGATATTCAGCGATATCATCGACGCTCTAATATCTCACCGGAGACCCTACTCAAAGGACCGGGGCCTAAAGAATGTGTCTCGTACCATGTCGGTGGAGTAGTGTGAGAGGTCAGTGAATCTCACCGAGTACTGGGCCACTGATAATCTTCCCAACTGTAAGTGCATCAGCTCCTGGATATGCACTGATCGTAGTATAACTGGAACAAACTCCACCCTAAAGAGTCTCTCAAAGCCCATACAGGTGAGGTTCACCTCATCAATTTACTAGAGCAGCAGGATCCACCATCTCCCTGCTATTCCCTAGAAAAGGCTAGCAGCTAGGATAACCATCTGCTCTGCTGGTGTCTCAACCAATTGAAAAACTCTAGCCATAGCCTCTAGCCAATCCTCAACTATCTGGGGGTATCTCTCACCTCGAAACATCATAGGACACTATCTCTAGAACTCGTGCAATGTGCTTAGTTAGTATACACGGTCTACTAGTGGGGCTGGTGGCATCTGCTACCCAATGGGTGGTGGCGTTGCTGGTGCACCACCTGAAGGTGTTACCACAGTAAGAGGGTCTTGCACCGAAGCCTCATCATTTGGTAGGCCGTCATCGTGCACTCTCTCGGGAATCCTAGAAATTTGTCTATGTGGTGGCATCTAGAAAATAATTAGGTGTTCTATGGTCAATAAGTTATACCTGGTGAGCTGACTCAAAAGTGATCAAAGTAAAAACATTTCCTAAAACACACGCAATAAGTGTTTTCGTGCACTAAGTCAGAATTCAGAATTCAGGGTCCTGGTGTATGGATACGTCGGTCGCCGCACCAACACTGGACTCCCCAAAATAAAAACCATACTCAAAACACTTAACACTATTGCTCCATTAAAAAGATCAGAGTCCTATATATTTAGTAGAACCGGCCCCTTTGATACCACTTTATCAAGACCCGTCCCCCGGGTCTTGTGTCATGACTACCCCAAGCTCGCCTTCCATAGTCCAGGGATTGGCGAATAGCACCGGAAAAGCATATACCTAAAACAGGAAGTAATTTCCTTTAAACCTGTACAAAAACACAATCCAAGATCACAACAAGATGAAACCACAAAGTAAAACTTCAGTAGTAAAGGTGTGTACTGAAAGTAAAGGGTTCGGGATACAATCCCAACTGAAAGGTACAACTACAATGGAAAAACAGAAAATAGCTCATGTAATCGTCCACCAAGGATCCTACCTAAAGGGTAGGTACAAATCGTCTCCACTACTCTCCATGTTAGAAAATCTCCTTCATGTACTGCATGGTCCTGACTCCCTCAAGTCTCATCCAAGCTGCTCGTCATCTGCACAAGACACAACAAGGTGCGGGTGAAGCCCATGCTGGGGTGAGTATAAAAATACCTAGTAGAGACCCCAAGACACCCAAAGGTCTCCTAGAATTCCACAAAGGAAATCATGATCTCAATCACAAATCATAAAGTAATAGACACAGTTCAAACCAGGTATAAGTAAAGCAAAGAAGTATAGATGATTATTTGAGAAGCAAGATTATCTTATTCTGTCGAGAGGCACTATTTCTGATGATACGGAGTCTGACCCACATAGGATCGGTAGGTACTAACCCCCATAAGACCCATACAGGATCTGAAATGCCCAAAGTTGATAGGTACTAACCCCCACAAGACCCACACAGGATCTCACCCACACAGGATTGGTATGCACTGACCCACACAAGATCACTAAGCACTGACCCACATAGGATCTAACCCACACAGGATCGGTATGTCGTTGATCCAAGATGGGCTACTCTAAGGATAGTCCTCGTTGGGTCACGTACTGCTGATCCACATAGTATTTCTAAGTGTTAATCCATACAAGATCACTAGGTTCTGACCCACACAGGATTGCTCGGTACTAACCTCCATATGATCTGTCTCTAACCTCTGCCTCACTACCAGCCACTGGATTCCTGCTCATAGTACACTTGATTCTGGGAGAACCACTCCTCAAGCCATTGGTCATATTTCAACTAGCATGAAGTTCCACAAAGAAGTAACCCAATGATCTATCACGTCATAAGGGTTCCAACGCAACAGATGGCACGTCAACCGGACGCCCGGTTTGTAAGTTATTGGTATTTTAATGATGACGGACCGGTTGGATTCGAAGTCGATCCAACCCGGCCATACTCCAACCTTCTCCAAACCTCTAATAGAGTATCTCAAAAGTACCATCTCACTCCAAGGATCTCATCACTATATAAGGTTCGTCAAACGGATGTCAGGTTCACAAGATATGGTCACTTATGCGTATCAGGGCCTAATAGGGGTATGGGTCTGGTCCGACCCGGTCCGACTGACCCAGACCAACCCGGCCTTGTCCGGACCATTTGGGCTGGTCCACGGTGGGGTCGTCCTGCTAGTCCATAGACCGGCCCGTCCCACTGACTGGGTATGGCCCGTCAGGAGGTCCGGCTAGCTGACTGGCGCGACCCGCATAAGGGTCGCGCAGTCCGCCTCCCAAACGGCTCAAAGAGTTGTTCAGTTTATTTAAGGGTGGATCTAGGGGGCGCCGCCTTGTCACCCGCAGGACCCACAGGAGACGGGTCCCTTGTCAGCTCTCTATGTCTTTGAAGCTTCATCTTCCTTCAGCGTGGCACATGACGGCGCACCACCTACACCTCTATTGTCGCCCCGTTTCCGACCGCATGTCCGGCCACCACGGCGCCGAGCGACACCACTCTTCCACCGCAGTTGGTGGTTTCCAGACACTGCCCTCATCTTCTGGCCGTCGATGCAGGCGCTTCTTCCGCGGGCCACTTGGTGAGCTCTGGTGGTCCATTATTCCTTTCAGATGTGCCTACGATCCTCTCGGGATGCCGCCATCATTACACGCCTCTCTATTTCTAGGTTCCATCAAGTTGGAACAACCCGCCTCTGAAGAACGCAATGAGAAAAACAAGCGGTAGAGGGTCTGGGCCTTGTTCATTTGGCATGCGCCCTCCACGTTAGCATCATAACAAGGGGGAGTAAATTATACATCACATTAAAAATAATGATAAACCCCATTAAAATTCTCCGCATCGACCACCCACAAATTCAAGAATGAGGAGAAGAAATGTGGTAATTTCTTGAATTAAATGGAAAACCCAACCTCATGAACCATCTGAGGTATCACAGTTGTTGTCGGAAGTAGAGTCCTTGTCAGAGTGAGGGTGTCGGAATTCATTGATCCCAGATCATCGCACCCAAGCTTTAGTCCTCCTTCGGTGGAAGATGTCACGTCACTTCACCAGAGGTTCCTTGCTTGGTGAAGCCATGTCAAAACTCCACCCCGAGCCTCACTTAAATAGAGGGGTAAAAGGTGAGTAACACATTGAGAAATTAATGAGGTTCATTTAATGAATGAACCTCTTAATTCCCCAATGGTGTGGTTACAAATAAAGGAGAGTCAATCCATTAATTGGATTGACAATTCATCGATCCCCACCATCATTGCTCATCCGCTGGAGAAAAATAAATAAAATAACTTGTTAAGTTATTTTATTATTTTTCTGTAAATTCCTAAATTTAACTTTTTCTCCCGACCTACTGCAGTTGAAGTGAAGCTTCCCTTAAGTGAAACTTAGTGTTGTGGATTCGACGGTGCCCTCAGATTTTTAATCTGAGCATTGGTTCAAAAGATAGAAAACACCGCCTATGCATTTACTGAATGTACCTCAAAAAAGTTCATAAATTCATTCCAGGCACATTAGGCCTCGGAATCACACCCCGTCAATTTTCGTAGACTCGTAATAATCCCAAATAATTTTAAAAAAAAATACATGGAATTTTTGGGTCTTTAAAGATGTTGATGATAGATAATTCACTAGAGTTCCTCTCTTTACAGTAGGGAGATTATTCAATGTCAACATACACTAATCAGTTTAATGAATTGGTTCATTTTTCACTAGAGGTTGTGAAGAATGAATAGATAAAATCTTAGAAGTACTTGCAGATTTTGCAACTAGATATCATATTGCAAGTATTTTTTATGAATCTTTTGACCTATGTGGATCCTATATACATTTCTATGATGGAATAAATGAATATGGTAGAAAGGTTTGATATTATGCCCCTTCTCTTCTTCCTAGTGGAATATTCAGTGGAGCTCCATGGAAAATGAAGTAGTGGCAGGATCACCACATGAGTGGTGGATGTGGTTCTTGATAGAAGGCCTCTTAGGCACCTCTGGTTATAGCTAGAAGTGTGTCTCTGACATTCTATCAATGTGGAAAGCTTGGAAACACCAGAAATTCATGTCATTCACCTGTAAAGATGTGTAACAGTTGTGGATGTTATGGTCATCTACATCATTTAATTCAGGCCATGTCTACTCCTTAATATGGTCAGGGATCATCACCTCTCAAGGATAATGTAATGCAGTTGGATGAATAAAATATTATAGGGTTATATCCACATGCCTTAGGAGTGAATCACCTTCATGCATTGGATGAGTTTCCAACAGAGGCATACATGGGTCCAGTGACAGTGAGAGGTACCATCTTTATTTCATCCTCAATAACAATTTCTTTATTTAATATCAATGCTTCCCACTCATTTATATCTGGTTATTTTGTTGATATGATTAACCTTACAATTGAACTCATGTCCTTTATTATGGAGTTAGAAACACCTCTTTGGAAGAGTAAATAGAAGTGGTTTCAGTGTCCTTGTGCGCTATCGATAGCTGATGCGAAGCTAGTCTTGGATTTTATGGTTCTTGTTCTTGATTTGTTTGAAATCATCATTAGAATGGATTGGATTGTTGCTCGTCATGATGAGGTTGATTGTTATCTTCAATGTATCTCATTTCTTGTGGTCGATGGGATCTTACAGTTGTTTCAGGGAGAGTGGGATCCAAGGTCTGGTTGTACAGGACCTTCCCACCCAGAGCTTAGGAGTTGGTTTTCTATGGTAGAAGTTATACCCAATAACATCTCTTCTGTTATTGATCTTACTACTATTTTTCATTAATTTCTAGATGTTTTCCTATACTATTTATCTGGGATTCCTCTAGAGAGGGAGTTAGGGTTTACGATTGACCTGGTGTCAGGTATGTAGCCAATATTGACACCTTCTTATCATATGGTCATATAGCACTAGCTGAGATGAAAGAGATCAAGATTTAGTTGGAAAATCTGGTGGATAAGGGTTTCATTTTCCCTAGTGTTTCACCTTGGGAATCCTTGGTGCTCTTTTTCAAGAAGGAAAATGGTTCACTTAGATTATGTGTAGACTATCTAAAGTTGAACTAGGTAATAATTAATAATAAGTATCATTTTCCTCGTATTTATTATTTTTTGATCAGTTAAAGGGGGAAAAGTGGTTTTAGAAGATTTATTTTTGTTCAGGTTATCATCAGGTAAGAGCTCGGGAGTGTGATATACCAAAGAAGTCTTTCAGGAGAAGGTATGGACATTACAAATATCTTATAATGTTGTTTGGTCTAACTAATGCTCCTAAAGTTTTTATAGATATGATGAATCGGATATTCCATCAATATATCAACACTTTTCTGGTAGTTTTTTTGGATGATTTTTTTTTATTCAAGATCCAAGCAAAAGCATGAGCACCATCTGAGTTTTGTTTTGTAAATCTTGATGAGTCAACATTTGTATGGAAATATTTTGAAATTAAACTTTTGGATTCAAAAAGTGAATTTATTAGGGCATGTTATTTTTTTAGCATGACTTATAAGTTGATCCTAAGAAGTTAAAGGCTATATTTTCATGGGAAGATCTATGGAATGTCTTTGAGATTCAAATCTTCCTTGGTCTTGCTGAATAATATCAATGGTTTATTAAGGATTTCTCAAAGTTTGCATCACCTTTGACTTATCTTAATAAGAAATTGGTGAAATTCATATGGGTTTAAATGTGTTAATAATGAAATTAATTCTAAAATTGTCTCCTATTTTGATATTACCTAAGTCTGATAAGGGGTATGTGGTTTTATGTAATGCTTCTGGCACTGGATTGGGTTGTTTTCTCATGTAGGATGATCATGTGGTGAATTATGGCTCTCATCAACTTCGATCACATGAGAAAAATTACCCCACTGATTATTTATAGTTTTCTATAGTTATTCATGTGCTTAAGTATTAGAAGAATTATCTTTTTGGTTAGAAGTTAAAAATATTTTCCAACCATAAGAGTTCAAGCTATATATTTTCTCAAAGGGACTTGAATCTTAGACAATGGTGATGGGTGGAATACATTCAGATGTTTGACTTTGATATCTATTACACCTAGAGGAAGGGGAATGTCATTGTAGATAATCTTAGGAGGAAAGTTTCATTGTAAGCTATTTTGGAATCAAAGGATGTAGTGGAACCTTATGAGTGTTTTTACTCAGTTGCATTTGGATTATTAGGAGGATGTTTCAGGCATGTTTTCTTACCAGTTTTTAGTTTTCATCATCTCTCTTTGAGTCTATTTTGTAGATTCAATAGCAATATGTCAAGTTCAGATGAATTGTAGAAACCCTATATGGTGGAGAGAATGTTTCAGGTTGTTCTCTCCCTTCATATGGTATTCATAATTTTGGGGGTCAATTTTTAATCTAAAAAATATGAGGAGATCAATTTTGTTTTATTGTAAAATTTCTTCATGGATCATTCATCTGGGCACTATGAATATTTATTATTACATGAGACATTGATTATGGTTTCTGGGTATGAAGTGTGAGATTATTGATTATGTGTCCCTCTGTTACACCTGCCAATAGATAAAGGCAGAGCATTTGAAACCTTTTGATTTTCTTCAGCCTCTTCCAGTGATGGTTTGGAAATGGGATGAGGTATCCATGGATTTTGTTATTGGATTTCCATAGACTCACTGAGGGAGGAATTCTATCTAGGTGGTGATTTATCAGTTGAAAAAATCAGCTCATTTCATTCCAATCAAGTACACTTCTAAAGTTGACGATCTGGGTAATCTGTATATGCAGGAAATTATGAGGTTACATGGGGTTGCTTTTGACATTGTTTCAGGAAGGTATACTAGGTTTAATTTGAGGTTCTAGAGGATTATCTAGGTGTTAATGGGGTATCAGGTTAGATTGAGTACAACTTATCATCCACAGACAGAAGGTCAGATAGAGCGTGTTATTCAGATTCCGGAGGATATGCTTTGTGTATGTGTCTTGGACTTATGTGGATCTTGGGATATCCATATGGGATTTTTTTATTTTTCTTATAACAATAGTTATAATTATTTTATTATAATGTCTCCTTTCAAGGATTTGTATGGTTTCCCATATAGATCACCTCTTTTTTGGATGGAGGATGGTAAATATTCTTTGGTGGGACAAGTTTGGTTCAAGATATATCTATAAGGATTTCGGATATAGGTCAGTATTTGGTTACAGCACAGAGTTAGTATAAGACTTATGTGGATCAATGGTTTTTTCCTTTGGAGTTTTCCATAGGTGACTGGGTTTTCTTGAAATTTTTTCTTCAGTTGGATCACTGTCAGTTCAAAAATTAGGGGAAGTTGGATTTGAGATAGTTTGGACTGTTTGAGATCATTGAGAATATTGGGAAGGTTTCTTATTGGTTAGCATTGTCAGCTCAGATGAAATATATTCATGATGTTTCCCACGTATCACATCTCATAAAATACCATCATGATATATCTCAAGTCCTAATTTGGGAATAGATTGAGTTAGAGACTGATGTTTTTGTTGTTGAGAAGCTAGTTTAGATCGTTGAATCTCAATTGAAAGTCTTTCATGGGAAGTCTATTCCATTGTTCATGGTGTTATGGTGTCATAGATCAAATTCTTGTGATACATGGGAGCATGATTTTTTTATGAGGGAGTAGTGGACTCACCTCTTTACCAGAATTCAATCTTCCACTTGACTTACAGAGTATGGAAAGTCTTATGGTGGAAAGTTTGTAACATCCTATTACCTACTTTCAGGTATTTTCCTCCTCATTTATTTTTTTCCTCTTAAATTGGGTGCATCTTGGGACTCCCGAGGATGGAGATAATTTTTTTGTGAAAAAAACATAAAGTTAAGGGATGTATGTTTGTTTGAATTAATATAGTCTGGTATAAATGTGTTAATGGTGTTTCAACATTCTCACCAAGTTCAAAGAATGCCCAAGTTTGATTGGGTTTTTTGTGTAAGAATATATGTTTTTTGCAGTCTGTAGTAAAAATAAATGTTGTGTAATGGGAGTACATGATGTGTAAATTCTATAGGGTGAATGATGTGAACCTAGAACATAGTGTGAAGGGAGTACATTCTATGTACAGATTACATTCCATGTAATGTTAAAAGGTCGATTTTTAATAAAAAGTCATGGGTTTTTTGGCGTATCTAGACATTGTGGATTAAATGGTGTGTAAAGGGTTTATATTCCATGTAACTATTGGGAGGTAGGATTTTAGGGTGAGGAATCAATTTATTTTTCATTCATTCTTCCACATCCCTCCTTGCTCTTGACCTAGATCACTTCTCCAGTGATTTTGGGAGTCTTGGTTCAATCTAGATTGGTTCATTCGGTGAATGATCACTATTGTGGTTGGATTACGTCTCTCTGGGTGAGTAATACTTTCTAATTATTCATTTTTTTGATCATGGTAGCATCGTTGCTTTGCATTATCAGATTCATTAGCCCATGATGATGTTTTTACTTGTTTCTCCCTAGATCTGTTGTGAGATCTCATTCTAGGGTCCATTCCTTTGTTGTTTATGGTGTGGTCAGTGTGTGTTCTTGATATACGTGTTGATTACTCTTCTTCGCCAACCCTTTTTTTAATTGAATCAATTATAATATTTGTATATTAGTTCTAGGGTATTTTTTGTCATTTTTACTTTCTTCTTGTTGGTGGATCCCTTTTCGGTCATGTGCGACACCGATTTTGAGGCAGGTTGTTCCGTCTCTATCCTATGTTGGTGAATTCCATTGCTCCTATTTTTTATAAATTGTTTTTATTAAATGAAATGGAATTATTGGATTATTTTGTGTGTGTGTGGAACTAGGTTTTTATAAAATATGGGTTTCCCCTAGTTTTGGTAAATGGAAAACGGTTTCCAAATAATTGTGAAATGGTTTTTTTAAATGGTTTTTAAATCATGGTTTGATAGAAATGGTTTGATGAACTGGTTTGGAAAATAGAGCACATGGGAAGCCTTGGGTACTTAGGTGCAAGGTATAGTAATGGGTCTCATCCACTGTTGGAAGGTTTCCTCATAGGGATTTCCTATCCTCCTTAGATGCATTGTTCTAGGGACTTGTTAGACCTATTGGAGGGTTTACTTACTGGATTGTTCCTATGATCTATAGACTCGATGCATATGCCTAGTGTATTAATGTGTATGTAATTTTATATGTTAGGTATGAGTATCTCTATATCCTGACCTAGTGTGACCCTTGGCATGATGTTACCTATGATTCTTCTTTTGGCTTGTACTTTTTTTGTTATATTACCATAGATTTGATATGAGATATGATAAATAATTTGATTTGTTTGACTGTGTATATATTTGTGTGTGTGTGTGTGTTGTTATATATGGATATGTAATGATTTGAAAGTGATTTACCTTCTTTATTTGGAAATGTGGAAAAGGGGAAATTAAACTATTTTTTCATAATTTTGATATAAAAACCTTTTAAACTACTATCATGACTTTTTTTCTTCAAAGTTGAGCATGTTTGGATTATTGTTCAGAGACTTGATATGGAACACTTTTGTGAGGATCTACTGAGCTTATTAGCTCACACCCTGTGTACCCCTTCAACAGTGCATAGACCTTTTTATGTATTTCAATGTTGGGAAAGGCAAGGTTCTATAGTGAGGTAGTGTGGTTTTCTTTCAGCTGAGTTTGGTAGATGGTGGTGATATAGTGGGATATTACCCACGCTTCACATGGAGTAGTTGGTTTTCCCTATTTTGGTATTCCTTTGTGGTTGGATCTATACTTCGATATTGTTTTTACTCTTGATCTATTTGGTTTCCACTATTTTTTCAGTTATGGAATATATTTATCTTTTATATTGTTGTGTTTTTTGTATATATGTGTCGTTTTGTTGCTTCAGGTTATGTTAAATCATTCCCTCTAATTGTTTTTTGATGCCTGAGTGCTAGTCACTAGACCAAGGGATTCGGGAATTCCCTTTAGGTATGTGATGAATCAAGTTGAGTACTAGTTTGAGAGGTTATTCTGGTCAGTTCGTTACATAGTATCCAGAAATAATTCAATTAAAATCAATTTCAAGAATCTATAATTGGAATTAAATTACTCAACTCAAAAATCATGTTAAAAATATAAAGAGGAATAAAAATGGATTTCAACCATCTCCAACCAAGATTTTTCTTTTATTTAAATGGGTTCAATGAGATTTCAAGTTAAATCATGCTTGCAATTAAAATTTCTCCTAGACTAATGAAAACTAGCATAAATCCAAGTGTATAGACGATAAAGATCAATAATTAATCCCCTGCACTTAAAATTAAATAGTGTATGCACTATTGTGGAAAGTGACATGGGAGGGATAGAAATAAAAGTATAGACAGGTTGGAAGTGGAAATTATGAATTTAAAATAGGTAATCGATATATCCTTGTAATGAAAGTCATGACATGGGTGAAATTATTAGATGGTGATGGGAAATTGGGCTACCTAAAAACTGTTAAAAAATACTTACACTTGATAAACCATCAGTACATAGGATATAACCAATATATAAGAATAAAAATGGGTATGTGCACATATTCAATAGTAGGATAAAGAATCTTAGATAAATTCATAAACTGACTATAATGAAGTTTTGGATGATCGATGAATAAAAGGTTCTAAAAAAGAAAAAAAATGGTCCAAAGAAACTCAACAAAAACATAGAAAATAAAAAATATGGGTTGCCTTCCATAAAGAAATAAAAGTGATGTTGTTAGGTGTAGATATGGAAAAAATATCATTCAGTGTCGTCCATCGGCTCAGATTTCCTCTTCCTCCTACAAGAATTGGTGGTAGTGTCATTGATCTCATGGGGGAACTTAGTGGGGTTAAATACCTTAGTAATGGTTCGACCAAAATTCTAATGTGGTGGTATTAGCTTTCGTGAAAGTCATCGAGTGGGATATTGCATATTACAGAGCTAGAACTCCTCAATATGGAACTCTAGGTCATCCAAGTGCCGATATATCTCATATGTGAGGCTAGATAGTGGCCTGGTAGACTCTTCAATAATCATGGATGAAGCGGTATATCTATAAATGGATAAATTAATACATAACTAAATATGAGTAAAAGAAATAAAGTAGTCTAGTCAAAACTGAGTCTCCTTTATAGATATGATAAATGATACATCAGGGAGCATGGAATACAAAGAGTGTACAAAAATAGACACCTAGAAATAGCATACAAAAAAGGAGGGGTATACATGGACAAAACATAATAGTGTAGGCCATATCACCGCTATCTGAATTGGATGTCCCCTCCTAAGTAGTGGGTGCCTAAATCTTCCTCTCCATTTCTATCACAGCTATGGAGGTGGGCCAGGTGGATCAACCACCATAGAAGGTGACATGATGCTGGCAGCGGGCTCGGTGTCACCGGAGGATAAGAGGTGTCGATCATTATAGGGGATGAATGTTTTGAATTTGGATCAATAAATGGATCCTAAGAGATAAAATGAAAAGAATATAACTTCCCCCATCATTCTTGATCTTCTATAAACTATTGTTGGGCGGTAGGGTCTGTGATCTCTGGCAGTAGGTCGTCGTGGGTGGAAGGTGGGGTGAGAATGAAGGTAGAAGCGGGGTTAGAAAAGTATGGTGGGTGGCTAGATATAGGAGCTGGTGGAAAGGTGGGTGGTGAACTACAATGGCTCGGTGAATGGAATTCTTAAATGGAGGTAGATATATCTCTAATTATTTAGAATACACTGAAGAATATTCTAGATGTCAGATGGAAATAGATGTGTGGGTGTAGTGTCGGTCACTTGGGTGGTGGAGGATCATTGCCTTGGGTCGGGAATTTAATGGTTTTGGTTTGTACCATGGTGGATAGAGGTAACGAGAAAGGAATGGAATATTATTGGGAAAAATCCCTCAAGGAAGCATTGAAGTATTTTTGGTTTGATTGTGTTCGTTGAAAAACCGGGTTTATCTGTCAACAAATAGGGTTTCCATGGTGATTTGTCGAGTTCCAGAGATATTGTTGGAAACCTATGATGAAAAAAAACCATGAAAAAGTAATGGTTTATCTAGAGGTGGTACAAAAAGAATATATATAAGGTGGCACTCTTTTCCAGTGCCAAATTTTTGGGCCTCAACATCGGAAAATGGGGAAACATATTTTTTGGCAAAGGAAGTTGCGAGCAAGATTTAAGGTGTTTTGGAAACTTGTGTGCAGGTCATGTTTTGGGAGAATAACATCTAAAAATGTCAAATTCATTCATTGTGATAAAGATTTGTAAATTTTCATGAAATAAGAGGTTGCGTTAAAGAAACTTGTGCACCCAATGTGACATCATATGGGGTTTTGAACGCTCGAGGAGGATCTTGCATGACATGCCAAATATTCTGCATAGGGGTCGAAAACGCCTATAAATAAGAGTTGACCCCCCTCATTCATGAGATTTCATGACTTAGAGAGAATCTAAGCTCTAGATAATGTAATAATTTTAATCAAAGGGAGTTGTGCGAAATATTTTGAGTTGCGCGCAAGCTAAGAAAGATTCACATAAGATTTGATTTGTATGTAAGATTGAAGTTGCATGCAAGGGGTGTTTCGCAACAAAAAGTGGAATCTTGCATGAAAGGAATTAAAGTTGTGTACAAGACATTGTAAGTGTTTCACGAAAGATTTGAGGTTGCCTGGTAATAATATGGTAAAGTTTTTTTCATCAGTGGATGAAAGTTGTACATTAATAGAGAATCTGCATACAATGGAGGATGAATTCATTAGGGATTATTAAGGGACCTAAAAGTCTATAAACTATGAGTGGATCTTCTGAAGAAGTAATGAGAACACTTCATTTGAGAGAGTAGTGATCTTTCAAATTGTGATTGGTTGTAAACTATGAGGAATAGTGAGTCCACTCCAAACTTTGTAAAAATTGGTGCACTTTTAGTGGATTTCATACATCATCACATCATCAGTGTATACTCCTTGGACGTATCCCAGTGAGGGTGAACTAAGTAAAATTATTATGTCATGTTCATTATTTAATATTTTTTCATACTCTGCAACAAAAAGTAGAGATAGAAGATAATTTTTTCTAATAATGAAATAAGATCAAAAGGGATGGTTGTTTTAATCTGTCATACCCTGATTCACCCCCCCCCCCTTAGAGTATCTAACCTAGTGTACCTAACAAATATGATGGTTTAAGGTTTCCAATAAGTAGAGGAGAGGAGGGGATGGGGTGTTCATCCTTCATGCAAGCATAGGGTCGGCCGAAGGTCGGGGGAGAAGCATGTGGGAGAGGAGAGGCGGACGAAAATCATTTGAGGGGGGGATTGATCGTGAACCTGGGGTTCATGTATTTTAATGTTGTACCTTGATTTTCACATCATGTAAATAATACATGATGCGTAAAGTGTGATTAATTTTTTCAGGCATGACTTTTTCACGTCGTGTAAATAATTCACGATGTGAATTTTTTCATTTTTTTAAACATTTATGCTTATTTTGGCCACAAATATCTGAATTATTACCAACATTACTAAACTTATCTAATTTTAAGTAAATATAATCTAACTTATTAGACCTATCCTCGGTTTACTCCCATACAACACTTCATTGAATGTCGAGAGATAAACATCATATTCATTGGGATACTGGGTCTCTATGTCATCCTTACTGGTCATATAATCATCTTTCACGTCAGTAATAATGATGGATTGATAATCCAATGAGTTATTTCTTTTCTTGGCAGCTTTCACTAAGTTGAAAACAACATGTTCATCACTGAATCTAAAAATAAAACTTCCTTGGTTTACATTAGTCAACACCTTCCTAGTAGTGAGAAATAGTCTCCCTAGAATGATGGGTACATTTCCTTATTCCTTTATGTATGAGATAAGGAAATTAATGGGAAATATGAACTTATCAACCTTCACTAAGGCATCCTTGAGAATTCCTCTGGGGTACTTGACTGGTCAGTTGGCTAGTTTAAGTGAACTCTCATTTTTTTTCATTTCTTTGAGCCCTATCTTTCGGAAGACACTCATGGGATTGAGATTGATACTTGCACAAATATCACACAAGGTTCTTCCAAAATTTCATGTCCCTATAGTGTTGGGAATATAGAAACTTCTAGGGTCTCACATCATTGGTGAAAGATTATACTGAATGACTTTGTAACATTATTTATTCAATGGGATAACTTCTAGGACTTCCATTTTCATTTTACTAGAGTGAAAATCCTTTAGAAACTTGGCATAAGTATGAATTTGATTTATGGCCTCTAAAAATGGGATATTGATGTGTAATTTCTTAAAAATATCTAGAATTTTTTTATATTATCCCTATTTTTTTCCTTATCTTATCCTCTCTAGAAATGTAATATGGGGTTTTTATGGTGTTAGTTCCACATATACATATTACTTTTCAGGATTCTCTTGTATGGGATATTTTTCAGTTGTTTCTACTTCTAGATTTCTCTCCTAACCATCTTTCTGTGTTCTATCATTGCTAGCTTTGATGATGATAGTCGCACATGTTTCAGGTTCTTTTAACAAATTTTCCTCACCTATGCATGGCTTCTAAAACTATAGCATTATTACACTCCTAAAAACTACACCCTTTATCTCCTCTCTTGGATGTGTCTCGGTATTTTAGGGAAACGTACCCAATAATCAATCTGACGGAGTATTGTAGATTTTTTCCACTTGTTTCTCAAGGTTATGCAAGGAATCCATTTGGTTTTTCATTTCATTTTCTTGGATATTTATCTTTTTATATTCTTTATACATGAAGGTGGTTAGTAGGTTCTCGATATTTGATTATGGAGGTGGGGCTTACTTTTTTTTCTTTGGTGTAGATTGTTAAAACTTATTTTGCTGAGATCTCAAGGGAAAAGGTTATTGCTGAAATTATTATTTTGGATGATGAGATAGATTATATGGTGGGTACCCAAGTGGTCCCTGATTTCATGGTGGTTCTTGAACACTCCTATGTTGATAGTAACCTTGATTTACTTATTATGGCTATTGATTTGGACTTTGATAATACTGCTACTGGTATTTCTCAACTTTTTGATACTACTGATTTTGTTGATTTTAATTTAATTAATTGCAATATTTTATTTTAATCTCTTACATACCTTCCCTCCGGCCCTCAAATGGTTTCAATCCTCTATAAATTTTACAAGTTTGGATTTCCATAATAGGTTCAGGAGGGGAGGTGGTGTAGCAGGTAGCTAAAAACTTTCAAGCTTTGTTGTAAGGACTTAAACTTGGGATGTCAGGAAATAATTCTCTTCCACCTGGTGAATTCTGTGTTGGGATGGTCCTTGGTCACTCTACCATAGACTTTCATTGTGTTAGATCTCTTCTAAGAGTGCTCTATCAACTTCTATAATTTTGATCATAATTCTTCCATCAACGACATCATCTACTACAGTGCGGGAATCTGTTTGGATTCCCTAATAAAACTTTTGTAGTTTTAACCACACATAAAGTCTGTAATGTGGGAACTTTCAGGTCATCTCCTTAAAATGAACCCAATCCTCCCAAGATGACTCTCTATCCACCTGGTTGAAGTTATGGATCTTATTCCTTAGCTTCCATGTTCGTATTGGTGGGAAATTATTTATCAAATAATTTCTTTTCTAAATCATCACAAGTCATGATGGAATCAAGAGCTTGGATTTTGAGCCAATCCTTGGCTCTATTGTAGAAAGAGAATGGGAAGACCCTAATTCTAATGACATCAGATGATACACCTTTTTTTAAAAAGTTGTCACAGACTTCTAAGAAATCTGATATATGTTCATGGGGATCTTCGCTCTGAAGTGCACTAAACATCGCCATGTTTTTGATCATATGGATGAGTCTAGGTTTAATTTAAAATGTATGAACTAGAATAGGAGGGAACATAATACTAGTCGTAGCACCATTAATGGATGGAAAGTCATGGTCCGTGATTGTGCACTCATTAAATGTTGGTTTATCTCTCTAATGTTCATGTGGTGCATATTGGAGGTTTTTTGGGTTGGGTGGTGCAAGGTTGTTTTATTCATCCATGTTTGATTTCTAGTATGTAGATAGGTACCTTTAGATCTTGATATCGAAAGCAAGAGTTTCTTGAGCATTAAGTCTCTTTGAGTGAGTTAGAGGTCCCAAATGCATTCACTAGGCTGAAGAAGATTAGACACATTTGCTAGTCCTTGAGTATTAAAATTATAAAAATAATGAGGGAAATGAAAATGGAGTGAGGAAATCTAAGGTATTCATCAAAGGTTTCTATGCCAAGGAACAAAAATCTCCCTATAAATGATGCCAAAATTTGACAAGTCTGTGTGGCTTCATTGATTCTTCATAGGCATTGATCATATTATAATTTATAATATCCCAAACTACACTCATCTACAAAGGCATAGCATAGTGGTAGTGCAGGGTTGAACCCATAGGAATAACTTTTAGGAAGGAAACCTAGCAATAAGAACCTTATGGTAGGAGTCCTCATGATCTCTCTTTGGTCTAGTTTTACTAAGACTATATAGCATGGGTTTTAATTAGGATGAACATAAGGTATCATGGTCAATTTCAGGATTTTGTCAAAAGGGTAATACTAAATCTAGATTGGGATAGACCTATGGATTCGGCTATAAAGCGGTGTAAAGGTTATCAATTTTTCATGGTCAGACCAATTGGATCTACCTAAGACGCAACTATTTTTTGGTCAAGAAATGATAAACAACCTAGATGCAGTATTCTTGGATTCAAGGGAAGAAATTATCACAAGCTATTGGTCCTAGCTTGCTAAAATATAACTAGGTTAAGGATTTTCAATTACACTTCCCATTATCAGGGTTATAAAAAAGAATAGGATAAACAATTGATTTTAACCTAATTACTAGCCACTAGTTTACTAAGTTTCGATTTAGAGATTCCTTAAGTTTAAAGCCACCCTTACTCTCGACCCCTAACCCTAATTCTATTATCCACACATGATGGTATTAAACGAAATCATGGAAATAAGAAACATGATTTACATAATAATTAAACAATTTAAATCAGCATAATCCATAATTAAAACCATATAAAATAAATTAAATACTAAATTTAATGAGTGAACAATGAAGAATGTAGTAATAATTAATGTTGACAACAATCAAAATTAGATTCAAATTTTGGAGCAACAACACACAATGAAAGGGTCTTGTAAAAATAATTTAAAGAAACTTATTAATAAAATATTAAAAAGAAATAAATAAAACTAGGCTAAGAAGAAAATGGAAAATAAATGAAGAAGAAAGAAAAAAACATCAGTGTTTGTCCAAAGTTTTTGTTCCATGTTAGGGTGATCTCATATTTATAGAGTTGAGTGTTACATGATGTGTTCATGTATCACAGCATGTAACATATTTAAATGACTTCTATTTCAACATTTACATGATGTGTAAGTGGTTTTTATCTCGTGTACTTAAGATTCACAAAGTTCTCCAAAGATCTTGGATATTTGGATTTCATGGCTTTTATCTTTAGTGGTATTCATATCTTGAACTTTTCACATCATGTATCTTCATTAGGTTTCATATTTTGAAGCTTACATGTCATGTAATACCTTCATGCCATGTACTTTGGATTCACGTTTTGTAAAAGTTTCATAGACTGCACTTTGGCTTGCAGGTGCTCTATTCGAGGAATGCATGTCATGTACTTTGGATTCATGACATGTAATGTCCAAATTTTTTATTTTCAATTATTTATTACTTTGATTCTTGAGTCCCTATTTACTGAAAAAACAGACCAAAACCCAGTGTAATATTGAATAAATCATGATAAATCCTTAAAGTAATGTATCCAAAATATATATATGAATTTTTATTATTGAGGATCAATAGAAAAGGAGGTCAGAGATCCTCCAAAGGATCCCAATAGTTAGTTGGTAAAAATGGGGTTGAATAGGGTTGGAAACCCCTTAAATTTATTGAGGTAAAAATAACAAATTCCCAAAAATTAAAAACCTAGAAAATTCACACAGTTTGGCCGCATGGTTTTCCAAAAAATGCACCAACTATGCATTGGATACTACCAAGGCCAGGTACCCCTCACACGATTCACACTAGGTATCACACCATTATCCAACTATGCCATTTTTCATTGTTAAGATCTGGATTAAAACCACACACTTTCTGCATGATTTTCTAAACAGTGTGTAAGCCATGCACTGCACCTTAGATACACTAAGTAACCCACAAAATTTATCATAGGGGATCACATAGTTTGGATTTAACTATGCACATCCCATGTTGACAAACCATGCACAGTTCAGAATGAAATGAAAAGTCACCCCATGAAGGAAGGTCACACGGTTTCCCTCTAATCATGTACTTTAACCATGCATAGAAGGAAACCACACAAAATTTCCAATTTCTGAGTTTAAATTCATAGAAACTCAATATGAACCTCAGCCTCATAAAAATAACATAAAAACTAACCACATTATGGCATGTGGGGTGTCACAAACTCCCCACCATGCCACTTTCTTCCCCTAAAAATTCCACTTTCGAAAATAATAGGCAACAGAAAATGGAATATCCCAGGAGGATCTAACCCAAAAGAACCACTCAACATGATCCGACCTCAAATACCACAACTAAGATCCTAAAACTATTAAATTTACCATCCACAAGGTTTCCAAAAGTCTTCAAACACAACCAAAAAATTATAACCTCAAAAAAATTTCTAAAAAACATGGGATGCCTAACATGGTCTCCCCACCTATCATGACCCAACCCAACAGAGCACAAGCCACAACTTCCCCAAGCCCACCTCCATAGGCCAAGGGGTGGTGTCAAGCGATAAAATTCATAACTATTATGGGAGGACTTTACCTAAAGTTCATATACACACACACATGACTATATAAATACATAAGTGAAAAGGAATAATAAAAAAAGATTCAATATCTAGATAATAACCATGCATGAAAAAAAACCTCTAGGGTGTACAAGATTATGAAAATGCAAACTGAAAAGTAAAGGGGAAAAATATACTCCCAACCAGAAAGATTTCCCAACCTAAAAAAACTAGAAAAGTAAATACTAAGAGAGCCCATATTCTGATCTCAAAGCTCCGACCATCATACATGGACAAATGCACTAGGTAGCCCTAAGCTCCTCTATAATCTTCATCGACCTTTCTATCATCTGTATAAGACACAACATGTGTAAGAAAATCCCATGTAGGTGTGAGTATATACATACCCAATAGGATGCCCCAAAATCTGAAGGGGTTAGTAAGAGACACAATAGGAATAGATAACTCCACTCAAAGTAAGAGAGTAAAAAATACAACAACATGGATATAGATATATATATATATATATGCTCAGATCAAAGAATCCCAAACGAGAGAGAAATGGGAACTTTATCTCATAACCCATCCCAAGTAAGAGTTTCAATAGTTCTAAGAGTCCATAAACAATTCACAACATCTTGCATGTCAATACAAATAAGTAATAGTGTGGAGGTCCTATTCCTCGCCACTATGTTGCACAGTCGAGTGGGTATAATATCCAAGAAAGGTACCTGCATCCTAGTGGGTGAGGGGGTTCCACTCAGTGTAAAGAGGAATTGTGCCCTATCCAAAATGGAAGTACAACACGGTAGATAGAGGAATAATTCTCTAATGTCGTCAGGGGTACCAATATGTGTAAGGAGGACATGTTCCCTATCTGATAGGGGGTAAAACTTAGTAGATATAGGACCTGTGCCCTAATTCCATAGGGGGTACCACTTAGAGGATAGAGGAACTGCACCCTAGTAAGTCAGGGGGTACCACTTGGTGGATAGGGTACCCACACCCTAATTTCATAGGGGGTACCACTCAGTGGATAGAGGACTTTCACCCTAATTTCATAGGGGGTACCACTTATTTAATAGTCAGTAGAGGACCCTTTCCCAGCCTAGGTGGATGGTGACACTCGGATCCCTCCGATGATCCTTCCCGATCAATGTCATTATAGAGCATCACCTAAATAATCTCCATGTCCAGAATATCTTGCATTATATCTCAAAATCCACTATAGAGTCCACCATCGCATTCTATGTAGAAAAAAACTCAGGATAGCCTATTTGTGGTCTGAAATCTAAGTCCAAATGAAGGAGATATGAGATGTTGAAGTTTCCTCAAAAGGAAAGTAGGGGTACACGACATATATGGGACCCACATAATGTGTGGTCCTACTCTACTACTTGGTCATGTCCCTATCGGTACATGGATCACTAACCATGTAGCACTACATGGCATGTAGGTGGACTACATGGCATGCCTTATCCACCCAAGGTCTTTCCCATGCTCCCGGTCATGTCTGTGTAAGTATGCTTGTGTCCATGTACTTCAATACATGGCATGTCCTTCTGCACGAGGTTTATCCACGTGTCCCTGGTTGTGTCCATATACATCGGTACATGGAATGTTCCTAGTTGTATCCTCCCACACAGGGTCCTCTCCATGTGCTATTCTACATGGATTTTCTACCTAAAAAGGGATACATGATGTGTGGACCAACTACATAGAGTGTCATCCTTAACATTCTAAAAACCCTTTCACCATAGCCAAAGGGGGACTACACAGTGTGTGTTCATCCATGTACATATCGTGCAGTCAAGATTTTTCTAGAAAGTTATATCTATACACCGCATTCCAGATCTGGATCTACCACGTCCAACTGTGCCTCGAGATTTTCCAAAACTGATATAAAGGGTCTTCATTCGTTGTTTATGGCCATCTAATGGCCTGAAATTTAATCTTCATTGATTCATGGGGTTCACCACATGCCCCGAATGCATATCCCAACACCACCAACTCCAATTCAAATCCCAACTCAACAAATTGTTCACCTGAAACCCACAAATCCTTCTAATCCATCCCTGATTCACCAAACCATTCCTCGCATGCGATTCCTCTATGAATTGGGGGTCCAATTGGTCTCGATCCCACCTGGAAATGTCAAATAGAGACCCCCTAGGAATATCGATGAAGAATGTGAAGAAAGATTGGGAGAAAATAACAAGAACAAAGGTGAAGTGGACATTGGACAAGTGTTCTTGGACAATGAACACAAATGGGGATGCCCAAGGTGAGAAAAATTGAATAATCAATTAAAACTAGTACATGGGTGCATGAAAAACATTGCAATTGATGTAGATCAAGGAAATTAATCAATCATACACAAAAAAATTAAATCAATAGGGGAATAATCCACAAATTAACTGGTATTACCTCAATTTGGATCAATCATTGATGAAGAACATTTTCTTCAAAGAATGATAGGTTTCATTGCATTTACGACGTCTCAATCTACCTGGATTCGAAGTCTCGTTATCGTCTAATTCTAATTATCCAACAAGAGTTGTAAATTCTCACAAGGTTTATGCAACTAAAACTGGAGAATTTTTATAACCATGAATTTATAGAGGTTTATAATTTAGGTCATTTAAATCAAATAATTGAATTATTTAATTGATTTAATTTAAACACACCTGTTAATGGTCATGATATCTAAATTCCTTGCGCCGACCAATTTTAGGTCTCACCTTGGGTAAAACTCATGTTCTGGATTCAAATGTGGTCTTAGATTTATGATTCGAGATTTCATTTAAGATTTATCCCATTTTATTTAATAAATGGTGCATGTGTAATATAAAATATATTTAATATTTTAATAAAATTAATTTCAGGAACACGAAGCGTCACAATAGCTTTTTGTATTACCTCATAGCTCTAAAAATATTTATAGATGTATTTCAAAGTCTTAAAAATAAAAACAGGGTCTCTACATCATTCCCTCCTTCAATATTTTCATCCCCAAAAAGGAAAAACTTGAAAAAAATCTCGAGAAACTAAGCCTACATCTGGATCTCCTGGTCCCATGAGCTCTCCTACATGCGTCCATGCTACCAAAAGACATGAACCAAGGGGGTGGTCTATCCATGTAGGGTCCTCTCCTGCCGATCCTTGATCACAACCGATTTAACTGCAAAATTGGCCCCATAATCGATGTCTAGATCACCCAAATCAATAATATGTGTGGTTTCATGCACATATCTCCTCACCTATGACATGTGAAAGATTTCGTGCACCCGCTCCAACTGTGGGGGTAGGGTAAGGCAGTAAGCAACATTTCCAATCCTTTTCAAGATCTCGAATGGCTTGATGAACCTCTGGGATAGCATTCCTTCTCAATTGAATATTTGCAATCTTCATCATGGGGAGACTCTCAGGAAAATGTGGTCTCTCTACTTGAACTCCAAGGACCTACAACATCGATCTTTATAAGTCTTTTTTCTACTCTGGGTTGTCCTCGTCCACTCACAAATGACCTAGAACTTCTTCTTTATCACTTTCTTCATCTCTGGACCCACAAGATATGTCTCACTGATCTCTGTCTAGCACAAGGGTGACCTACAGGGTCTCTCGTATAGGGCATTGAAAGGTGTCATGCTGGTAGTAGAGTGGTATATATTTTTTTATGTAAACTCTACCAAGGTAAAGTGATCCTCCCATCTCCAACCGAATTCTAACACATAAGCCCTAAACATATCCTCCAACACTTGGATAGTTTACTCGGTTACCCCATCTATCTAGGGGTGGATGGATGTAATCACCTCATTTGGGTCTCAAATGCATCCTTCAGGGCTATCCACAATCATGACATGAACCACACATCATGGTTAGAGATAATATTCAAGGAAAACCCATGAAGGAAATCAATCTCCTATACATACAACTACCCCAAAATCTCCACTGAACTCTACTCCCTAATAGCAAGGAAGTGTGTCAACTTCATGAGTTGGTCAACAATAACCCAGATGGTGTCATGTTCCTTCGCTATCTATGGAATCCCTATCACAAATTCAATGGATATTTCATCCCATTTCCACTCTGGGGTCTTAAGGGGCTATAAAAAACCTATTAGAACCTGGTGCTCAGCCTTCACCTGTAGATAAGTGAGGTACTGTGAGACGAACTCAACCACGCTTTGTCTCATGTTGGCCTTCCAAAACTACCACTGAAGGTATATTTACATATTCCTCACACCGGTATGTATATCCAAAGGAAAAGTGTGAAACTCTCTCATAAAATCCTCTCACATAATGACTGGGACCACCATTCATCCCTGGAAAATAATGATAAGATTCCCTACTTTATAAAATCCATTGAGTGAATCACCTAATGATATATGGTCATGAAATAACTCATAGTCAATGTCTCCCAAATAGGAATCTATAATGCACTCGAGAATTGTAGGAGTTAATTCCATAAACTGAAGAAAATATGCACCCTCTTGCTCAACTAGGTTTAGCTTTAGGGAATCCAACTACTCAAAACCCTCCTTCACTAAATAAGCTTGGGAATCATCTACTACCATGTTTCCCTTCCTAGAAGTATAGACTATATCAAAGTCATAGTCTTGTAAGAAATCCAACCAGCTCTTCTGTCTCAAGTTCAAGTCTCTATGCATAAAGACATACCTGAGACTCTAATAGTCTTTGTAAACCAAATAGTTCTCTACTAGAAGGCAGTGCCTCTGCATCCTCATAGCAAAGACTACTGTTGTCATCTCTAGGTCATGAGTCGCATAGCTCTTCTCATGGGGTCTCTATCACGACCCGTCCTCGGGGCTCATGTCGTGACTACCCCAAGCTCGCCTTCCGTAGGCCAGGGGCTAGCGACTAGCACCAAGGCGTAATTTCCGAAAAAAAAGGGAAGGCATTGCCTTTGAAAAGTAAACAAACACCACAGAGCAAGCAAGCAGTTGAAGTAAACACTAAGTAAAAACTGATACAAAAGTAAGTGCGGAAAAGTAAGTGGGCCAGTATACAAACCCAAACTGAAAGTAAAGTACAACTGGAAAGGGAAAAACAGCAACTGAAAAGTAAATCCACAGCGTCAAGCCGTCCACTGGAAGTACCACCTGAAGGGTGAGTACAGATAGCCTCCACAGCTCCTCAGGTCCAGCCGTCCGCTCTGAGTACGTCCCGCCCAGTGGTCCACCTTCGGGTACCGACCTGCTCCGCAAGCCTCAACCGCGATCAGCGTTGTCCGTCATCTGCAACCAACACAACGTAGTGCAGGAATAGCCCATGCAGGGGTGAGTATAAGCTACTCAGTAGGGACCCCGAGACCCCCGAAGGTCTCCCAGAATCCACAAAGGATAATCCACAAAGGAAAGATACAATCATGAAGTAACATCCGACACTACTTAGGTATATTCCCATACATATACCTAAGTCATCAATTCCAGTTCGCTCCAACTCCGAGCCCAAGTACAACCCAGTCCACACAGGAAAACGTAACCCGTTCCACATAGGAAAATCACAACCCAATCCACACAAGAAATCATAACGTAATCCACACAGGATATCAAGTCAAGATTCAACTCACACAGGTATACTTCTTCGTATGATGATAGAGATGATCAGATATATCCACTGATTCATCTATGTCGTCGGACCCACAAAGGATCGATAGGTAACTAACCCTCGCAAAGACCCACACTGGATCGGACCCACACAGGATCTGTAGACGCTGGCCCACATAGGACCGTTGAGCGCTGACCCACACAGGATCTGACCCACACAGGATCTGACTCACACATGATTGGTAGCACTGATCCACGTAGGATCGCTGAGTGCTGTAGTCGTCGCCGTCGAATCCACTAAGGATCTCTGTACAGTCGTCGTCGTCGTCGAAGTCGCAGCCAGCTCTAGGGTTCCCGCACACAGCAAGCTCGTTCGGGAGGGTCCGCTCCACGAGCCGAGGGGCTGATACATCAACTGATACATAGTCCGGAGTTGATGTATCCAAAAGTTCCGTATCGTCAACAGGAACTCAACGTCACAGACGGCGCGTCAATCGGACGCCCGGTCAGAGAGTTATTGGCTTTTTCGTCCCAGGGGCCCGGTTGGTTTTTAAGTCAAAACCAACCCGACCGTACTCCACCTGCGTCCAAACCTCGGGTGAAGTAAGCCAAAAGATCCGTCTCACTTAGAGGAATCCATCAAAGTTGACGGCACGTCAATCGGACGTCCGGAGCTCAAGTTATAAGTGTTTCCGCTTCGAGGGCCCGGTTGGTTTCGTGTACGAACCAACCCGGCCGAACCCAAAGTTCTCTGAAACCTTGAATGTGATATACCTAAACGACCATCTCGATCCAAAGATCGTATCGCAACTGACGGTGCGTTGATCGGAGGCCAGTAGCTCAAGTTATAAGAAACAGACCGAAAGAGGTTCGGTAATAGGGGGTTCGGGCCCGGTCCGACATGGCCCGATACCCCCAGGGTCGGCCCGAACCGGGTCGACCCAAACTGGTTCCGGGTCCGGCCCGCTTGGGCGCGGCCTGGCCCGGTCGGCGCGGCCTGGCCCGGTCCGGCGGCTCGGCCCGGTGCGCTGGGCGCGCTGGCACTGGCCGGGTGGCCAGGCGGCCGGCTCGGCCGTTCCGGCCGGCTCGGCCGTTGTGGCCGAGCGATGCGGGCGGGGGGCGCGCTGCCCCCGCGTGGAGAAATCGCGGCCCCTTTATGGGGCCGCTCAGCTGGCCGATCGGGGGTTACGACCCCCAGCGCTTTCCTCTGACCGGTCGGCCGGCTGCTGCTGCCACGGGTCTGGCAAGGGCCGGTCCCCTTGCTCCGACGCTGGCGGCCCAGTACCGGCCGCCGGTTCCACTACTCCGCCGCAGCCCGGAATCGGCCGCGGCCTTGGTTCGTCCAGCACGGCGCGACGGCGCCGCACCCCTTCGTCGCGGCCCCGCTCCGGCCGCAGTGCTTTAGCAGTTCTCCGGTGCGGCGCGACAGCGCCGCATCTTTGGTTCGTTTTCAACGGCACGGTGCGACGGCGCCACGTCTTGGTTCATCTTCAACGGCGCAGCGCGACGGCACCGCGCTTCTCCCCCTTTCCTTATCAAAATTCTGCGCGGTGATTCGGCACCGCGTTGCCTTGCTCGCCGCAAAAATATCAACAACCAAAAGGGGGAGGAGTGTCGGTCATGTTCGTGCGGTCCGACCTCCTCCCGTTATCATGATAACAGGCGTTTCAAAGAAAAGGAGAAAGCGATGGAAGATTTCACGAACTAACAAATAAAATAAATCCCTACCTCAATGTTGTCGTCGAATGAGCGTTCGTCGCGGAATTAACCGTCACGGAAGAAGAGGATCATCGCGGAAGGAATGTCGTTGGCATTAGGTGATCTCCGAGGAAAGCGTCTCTCGCCGTCATCCGCTGTCGGAGGTTGGCGTTCTTCGTTGGCGGTGGTGCGTTCTTCGCGTTCTTCGTCGAAGAACGAAGAATCTTCTCTTTTTCTCCCAAGGCTTAACACAACACAAACCCAACCATAATAAAATAAGTCCTTCCCTTATTTTATTATCAACATAAGAATTTGAAATTCAAAAGATAAGAAACGAACAATTAATTCAAAGAATTAATTGTAACAATTTAACCGCCCAATTTAATGAGGCGTTTCTTAACCAGAATAAACGTAAGGTTTGACTTTCATTAAAAGGGGGTTGCGGGTGCGTTACTTAGAAGGGAAGAAATGGCGGAGCTCGTGCGGGCCCCACCACACAAATATCCTACCAAGTGGGTAGGATATTGTGGGTCCCACCTTATCCGCTTAACGTAGGTTAAGCCGCTTTAAGTGAAATAAAATAAATTGTCGCACCACTTTTATTTTATTTCTTAACTTAACCTCAAAAATTAAAAACCACACCCGAGCAAACGCAACTCCGGAAAAGGTGTTTCTAAGCAATTACCGGTGCTGCGATTCCATTGGTGCCCTCGGAATTCGATTCCGAGAACCGGTTTAAAAGTTAGAAAAACCCGCTTGTTCGTTCACTGAACGTACCTGAGCTAAACTTCAGAAAATTATTTTGGGCACACCGGGCCTCGGAATCAGGTGCCGTTAGAAACTGAGTTCTTGTAAAATTCCCAAGAAAATTAAGAAAAAAATTCCTTGAATTTTACGAGTCTTTACATCACTCCCACCTCAGGGCTTTACGTCCCCGTAAAGATACATCAAAAACTAGGGAAACAAAAGTGGGTACTGAGCACGCATCTGAGCCTCACGCTCCCAAGTGCTCTCCTAGAGGTTCCCGTGCTGCCATCTGATGCGCACTATAGGAATCAACCATCCACGTAGGACCCGCTCCTATCGATCCTCGATCTCCACTGGGACCTTCGCAAAAGTTTCCCCATCATCAACGTCCAGCTCCCCATGGTCAATGATATGCATCGGGTCGTGCACGTATCTCCTCAGCTGAGATACATGGAAGAAGTCGTGCACTCGGTGCAACTGAGGTGGTAGAGCCAGGAGATAAGCCACTTTTCCAATCCTGCTGAGGACCTGAAATGGTCCGATGAAGCGTGGAGACAACTTGCCGCCTTGGCCAAATCTCCGTAATTCACGTCGAGGTGAGACCCGCAAGAAGACGTGGTCTCCATACTCGAACTCCAGTGGCCTCTTCCTCCTGTCAGCATAGGACTTCTGCCGGCTCTGAGCTATCCTCATCCGCTCCTGGATGATTTGGACCTTCTCCGTCGTGGCCTGGACCATCTCCAGTCCCACAAGTGCTGACTCCCCAGGGTCTGTCTAGCACAAAGGAGATCTGCAAGGTCGGTCATACAACGCCTCGTATGGTGTCATCCTGATGGTGGAGTGGTAGCTGTTGTTGTACGCGAACTCCACAAAGGGTAGGTGGTCCTCCCAGCTTTGACCAAAGTCAAGGACATATGCGCGGAGCATGTCCTCGAGAGTCTGAATGGTCCTCTCCGTCTGACCATCTGTCTGAGGGTGAAAGGCGGTGCTCAGACGTAGCTGCATCCCAAAGCCTCCTGCAACCCCTTCCAAAGTCGGGAAGTAAAGCGAGCATCTCGATCGGAGACGATAGATGATGGCACACCGTGAAGTTGTACAATCTCCTGAACGTAAAGATGTCTCAAGCTCTTCACTGAGCCCTGCTCTCTGATGGGTAAGAAGTGAGCCGACTTGGTGAGTCGGTCGACAATCACCCAAATGGAGTCGTGACCTCTGGAAGTGCGTGGAATTCCAGTCACGAAGTCCATAGATATCCCATCCCAATTCCACTCCGGGACCTCCAAGGGTTGTACCAAGCCTGCTGGTACCTGATGCTCTGTCTTCACCTGCTGGCAGGTGAGGCATCGAGAAACGAACTCTGCCATAGCCTTCTTCATGCCCGGCCACTAGTGCTGTCGTCTGAGATCCCGGTACATCTTCACCACTCCAGGATGTACCGCCAAAGGGGAAGTGTGAAACTCTCTCAGCACCTCCTCCCATAAAGCAACTGGTACCAAGGTACGTCCTCTGAAAAGGACGTCGTGCTCTCCTCCTAAGGAGAAACCATCATGTGTCTGTCCTGAGGATATCTGCGCACGCCGTGTCTCACAGTCAGCGTCCCCATGTTGTGCCTCTCTGACCCGCTGCAGTAGTGGAGGAGTGACTGTGAGTGACTGAAGGAAGGCTGCTTCATATCTATCCACAAAGGATATCTGCAAAGCGGCTAGCTGCTCTGTCGCCTCCCCAAGTAGCTGAATGCCTGTCCTCCTGCTGAGAGCATCGGCTACCACGTTCCCCTTCCCAGGAGTATAGACTATCTCAAAGTCATAGTCCTGGAGGAACTCAAGCCATCGCCGCTGTCTCAGGTTCAGGTCCTTCTGAGAGAAGATGTACCCGAGACTCTGATGGTCAGAAAAGACTGTAAAGCGCTCGCCCATCAGGTAGTGTCGCCAAGTCTTCAGAGCGAATACCACTGCTGCTAACTCCAGATCATGGGTAGCGTGGTTCTGCTCATGAGGCCTCAACTGACGTGATCCATAGGCGATCACTGCCTGCTCCTGCATCAGGACACATCTGAGTCTGGTCCCTGATGCATCGCAGTAGACTACGTACCCTACTCCCTCCTCCGGTAACCTCAAGATAGGTGTGTTGGTCAATCTCTGTCTCAGCTCCTGGAAGCTCTGCTGACATCTGTCTGACCACACAAAGGGTTCCCCCTTCTTCATAAGAGCTGAGAGTGGTGACACAACTCTGGAGAAGTCTGGCACAAATCTTCGATAGTATCCAGTTATTCCCAAGAAGCTCCGCACCTCAGTCACGCTCCTGGGTGGCTCCCAAGCTAGCACTACCACGATCTTTGCAGGATCCACCGCAAATCCCGCCTCAGAGATGACGTGTCCCAAGAAGTGGACCTCACGTATCCAAAACTGACACTTCGAGAGATTTCCATAAATCTGGTGCTCTCGGAGTGTGTCTAGTACAACCCGCAAGTGGTAGGCATGCTCCTCCTCAGTCGTCGAGTATATCAAAATGTGGTCGATGAAGACCACGACAAATTGATCGAGGTATGGCTGAAAGATCCTGTTCATGAGGCCCATGAACACTGTGGGAGCATTGGTTACGCTTAAGGGCATAACCAAGAACTCATAATGGCCATACCGACATCTGAAGGCCGTCTTCTGCACGTCCTCATCCCGAACTCTGAGCTGATGATAGCCTGACCTGAGGTCTATCTTTAAGAACCACCGTGCTCCCTTGAGCTGATCGAAGAGTTCATCAATCCTCAGTAGTGGATACTTGTTCTTCACTTTCACCTGGTTCAGGCGAAGATAGTCGACACAAAGTCGCAAGCTCTCATCCACCTTCTTGGCGAACAATATCGAGGAAGCCCAGGGTGAAACACTGGGTCGGATGAATCCCTTGCCATGCAAGTTCTCCAACTGTACCTGTAGCTCTCGAAGCTTGGAAGGAGCCATCTGATATGCTGGGGTGGATATCGGGGTTGTCCCGGGGTACAGATCAATATAAAAGTCTACCTCTCTGTGAGGAGGTAGTCTTGGAATGTCGTCGGGAAAGACGTCTGCATACTGATCCACCACTGCAGGAAAACTAGGACTCTGCACGTGGGGGACCCTTCCAGTTGTTTTTCTTTTGTTCACCTGTTTCCGAGTTGTGGCACTTTTCTGGTTGGGCACGTTTTTTTTCCCTTTTTCCCCTTTTCCTTTTACCTTCAGCTTACTTTGTACTGATTAGAGGTCGATACACTTGGTGGTTTATCTATAGCAGTTTCACTTTACTTTTCTTGTCTTTTCTTTTACTCTGCACTTCTTCTTGAGTGGGTTGTGTGTGTGTGTATAGGTACTCAGGAAAAGGCATCCCCGAGTTATTGTGCCTTCGGCGCTGGTCGCCAGCCCCTGGCCTATGGAGGTGGACTTGGGGTAGTTGCGGCTCGAGCCCAGGTAGGGTCGGGTCGTGACAGTCTCAACTACCTCAACCCATATGTGATAATTTCTTACCTTTACATCAACACATAGCTAATACCAACTCTTGAGGCATCACAATACACTATATACTCTATGCCCTTCTCTGGTATCCTCAAAACAGAAGCACTCATCAGCCTCAGCCTCAAATCCTAGAAGGCTCTCTCTGCTCATTCCAGGTAAATGGTTTCCCTTTCTTCATCAATGCGGTCAATGGGGCTATAATCCTATATAATTATTCCAAAAAACTTTAGTATTACCCCACCAAGTCAAGAAAACATCACACCTATGAAATTATCTTAGATGGATCCCAAGAAATCATTGAATCGATCTTCGTTGGGTCTATGGCTAAACCATGCTAAAAAATTACATTCCCCGTAAATTGAACCATGTGAATACAGAACTGGAACTTTGAGAGCTTACCATAAAGATGGTGCTCCAAAGTAAATGTAGGACCATCCTCAAGTTCTATGCATGTTCCTCCTCTAACGTAAAGTATATGAGTATGTATTCAATAAATACAACCACAAATTGGTCCAAGTATGGCTGGAAGATCTTGTTCATCAAATCCATAAAAATGGTGGGGGTATTTATCACACCGAATGGAATCACTAGGAACTCATAGTGTCCATAGTGACATCAAAATTTCAACTTCATAATATTAGCCTCATAAACTCTCAAATGGTGGTAGTTGGACTGCAGATCGATCTTTGAGAACTATATTGCACCTCAAAAATAATCATAGAGGTATTCAATCCTCAGAAATGGGTACTTTTTCTTTATCATGGCCTAATTTAGGTGATGATAATCCACACCAAGCTGCAATATCTCATCTTTCTTTTTGATGAACAACACAGGAGCTACCCAGGGGGACACATTAGGCCTGAAAAAACCCTTCTCTTAAAGGTACTCCAACTGTAACTGAAGATCCCAGATCTCGGTAGAGGTTATACGATATGCTAAATAAGATAGAAGAGTATCCCCATGATATAATTTGATGAAAAAATACATATTCTACCTCATAGGTAGTCCCATAACATCCTCGGGGAAGACATCTATGAAATCCTACACAACTAAAGAAAATAAGATGCCTGAAGATCTTGTTACACCAAGGTCTACACTCACCAAATGATGGGTAATGGGATGTATCCTCTTTCTTGAAAACCCCACTCACCCTTCCACAAGATATCTCTCACCCAAAAAGGATAATATCTCCCCAATAGTGCGAAGGCATCTGAATCATCTGTGGTGAAATTCAATATGGGAAAGGACTATAGACAAACAATCCATACCCAAGATGATGTCATAGGGTTCTATCCTGACAACCAAAACATCCCACAAGAACCTCTCTCCACCAAGTGATATCTCACATTGTCAGTAGATAAATGATATAGAAGAAGTTTTCCCATTGGGAACCTCAAGATGAAGATGTTGGGCTAAAGCCTCAATTGGGAGCTCCATCTCTCGTACCAGTAGTATAGAGATGAAGGAATGAATCATACCTTTTTATACTAATACTAAATAAATACTAGAATAAACATAGTTTATATTTCTAATCATCTCATGTGTCCCCGGTTCATACACCTCTATAGCATGCATTTGTCCGTGACCCCAACCGCCATCTCCTTGTTCCTAATGTGGGTCGCTCGGTGGTGGTGGTGGAAGGATCTCATTATGTTGTCCGCCACCCACAGCTCCTCCTCCTAGATCTCCACCTACTCATCTAATAGCTCTACCTCCCTGTGATCCTTCTTTACCTCTCCTAGGAGATCCCTAATCATGGAGATGCCTCTACCATGGAAATTCATTAACTATCTGTATGAGCTCCTCATTATGTCATGTCAAGAAATCATGCACCGTGTGACCTCTCTCATCACATGCGTAGAACCTCCCCTCTCCAGGCTACCCTAGTCCTCTGCATGGTCCTTATACATCACAACCACATTCCTAAGTTAGTTCATGGGGAGGTATTCTGCACTGAGATCTTGTCGATCCATCCAATGGCCTGAAGGCCTTCATTTTTTATTTATTTTTTGATAATCCACCTTTCAAGGTGTGAGGTGGAACCATTACAAGTCCCATAGGAGTAAGTATTACATGGCCCATAGGCCTTAGAGGAATTCATTTCCCTTAGGCTTCAAACATTACATACAACCCAGACTAACTACTTGGAACTTCTCCTCCCCAGCATCTTCATCGTGAATCAGCTCTCCACCTCCACATGGCTATTCGGCCAGGATATCTCGTTCATTCATAGGTGATAATGCACAAGGGTACTACACTAGCATGGATATCTTTGTAGAGACCCTTCTCAAACTTCTTTTCTAGGAGGAAGACATCCTAGATCATATCAAGGGAGTACCACGTAAGTTTTGTGAACCCTACGACGTACTCAAACACTATCATCCATCCCTTATGAAACTCTATAATCTCCTGAATCTAAAATGGGTGAAACTATGAGTGGTATTACTCCTCACGGAATAGCTGCTGGAAGTCATCCCATGAGAGTTTCGACTCATCGTGAATTAGTGTAACAAGACTCCACTAGTGCCCAACTAGTCTATGGAAAAAGATAGCTACCAATGAAACCACCTGATCATTCGGTGTTTGGATAATTTTACAGACATGGATCATCAACTCTAGACAATCCTATGCTTCCTGGGGATCTAGCTCACCATAGAACCTAAGTGTCCTCTGGAGCTGGAACTCACGGAATGCGCTAAGCCTATGTGCATCCTCAACCTTCTCTAAAAGTATGATCTTCTGCTCAATAGGCGGGGTGTTATAAACTATCCACCTCAAGGAAGGATCTCATGGGATAGACATTGAACTGAGTCCTCATCACTCATAGGATCATCATCATGATCTGGAACCAGTAACCAGATGGCTATCATCATAGAGGCATCCTGAAAATTTAATCATGACGTACCATGGTCATATGAGTATATATATATAACATGGGGAGCTGAATCAATAATAACAATCAATGGAAATGATCTTATATGATGCATGTACAATTTATCTCTACAACCAATATCTCAGTATACCGATTCGAAAAGAAGGTGTTCAGAGTCTTGGTGAATAGGTATGTCGGTCACCTGCACTATCACTAGATTCCTTATCCTGAAATCCACAGTCAAAACACTTTGGCATTGTTTCCCTAAGCCCTAATCAAAAAACCTTGTAAGGGGAATAATCCAAACACGGTCCCAAGGAATGAACTCCTCTAATACCAATCTCTCATGACCCAACCCAGTAGGGATCAAGATGCAACTACCCCAAGCCCGCCTCCATAGATCATGGGGTGGTCATAAGCGCCGAAAGGCATAACTAGTATGGAAGGCCTTTACTTAAAGTACCCATACAAACACACCCAACCATCTCAATGAAGAATTACAGAGGAATGATAATAAAAATATTTAATGTCTAGATAATAACCATGCATTAAAAAAAATTATAGGGTGTAAAAGAGTACAAAAGTGTAAACTAAAAAGTAAAAGTGAAAAATAAAAGCATATCTAGAAAGAAGTCCCAACCTAAAAAAACTGGAAAAGTAAATCCTGAGAGAGTCTAGCTCCTAATATTTAATCTCTAGCCACCATACATAGCCAAATACACCTAGTATCCATAAGCTCCTCCATAATCTCCGATGACCTATCTGTCTTCTACATAAGACGTGACATGTGTGGGCAAAGCCCATGCAGGGGGGAGTATATACATACCTAATAGGATGCCCTGAAAGCTAAAGGGGGAGGAGTAAGAGACACAATAGAAATAGATAGCTAAAACCAAAGTAATAGAGTACAAAATAAAATAATATGTATGTGTGTGTGTGTGTGTGTGTGTGTGCTCAAACCAAAGAAGCCCAAATAAGAGAGAAAGGGGATCTCCATCTCATAGCTTAGTCCAGGTAAGAGTTCCAATAGTTTCAAGAGTTCATAAATGATGACTAGCATATCACGTGTCAATCCAAATAAGTAACCATGTGGAGGGACCATGCCTTTCATTATTTTGCATAGTCGAGGGGGTACAATATCTAAGATGAGGACCCACTCCCTAGTGCATCAAGGGGGTGTCACTCAGTGTAAGGAGGACTCACATCCTATCCAAAAGGGGGTACAACTCGATAGATAGAGGAATTTCTCCCTAATTTCGTAGGGGGTATTACTCACTATAAGGAGACCTCATACCCTATCTGATAGGGGGTAAAACTTAGTAGATAGATGACATATTCCCTAATTCCATAGGGGGTACTACTCAGTATATAGAGGACTCGTTCCTTGGTACATCATGAGGGTACCACTCATTGAATAGACGACTCACACCCTAATTCCATAGGGGGTACCACTCAGTAGATAGAGGACTCGTACCTAATTCTATAGGGGTTACCACTAAGTAGATATTTAGTAGAGGACTCATTCCTAGCCTAGCTGGAAGGTTCCACTCTGATCCCTCTAATGATCCTACTTGATCACTGTCATCATTGAGCATCACCTAAATAATCTTCATGAATATAATATCTTGTATTGTATCTCAAAGTCCACTATAGAGGCCACCATCATGTTCTATGTGAAAAAAACTTAGGATAGGCTACTCATGATCTAAAATTTGAGTCCAAACAAAGGAGATATGAGGGGTTCAAGTTTACTCAAAAGGAATGTAATGGTAAATGGGATGTAAGGGACCCGCATGACATGTGGCTCTACTCCACTACCTAGTCATTTCCATTTCAACACATGTATAACTAACCACGTAGAACTATATGGCGTGTAGGTGGACTATATAGTGTGCCTCTACCACCCAGGGTCTTACCCATGCTCCTGGCCATGACCATGTAAGTATGCCCATGTCTATGTACTTCGATACATGGCATGTACTTTGGTACATGGCATGTACTTATGCATGGGGTTCCACCCCATGTCCCTATCTATGTTCATGTACATCGATGTACACGGTGTGTGTCTGGTCGTGTCCTCCCGCACAGGGTCCTTCCCGTGTGCCCTGTCATATAGCTTGTATACCTGGGAAGGGATACATGGAATGTGGCCTAGAAACATGTCATATCATCCTTAACTTTCTAAAAACCCTAGCATCACAACTATAGGGTAACTTCATGACATGTGATCATCTGTGTACATGTTGTGTAGCTGCAATTTTTCCATAAAGTTAGATATGTTCACTGCATTCCAGATCCGGCTCTATCACGTCCAATTAAACCTTGAATTTGCTTAAAACTGATATAAAGGGTATCTATTCATCATTTTCAGCCATCCAATGGCTGAAAATTGAATCTTCATTGATCCATGGTGTTTTTTGTGCGCCTTGAACGCATCCCCCAACACCTCCAACTCCGATTCAGATCCTGGTTCAATAAATCGTTCACCTAGAACCCACAAATACTTTGAATCCATCCCTAATTCGCCAAAACATTCCTCGCATGTGATTCCTCCATGAATCTAGGGGTCCAATCGGTCACGGTCTCGCTCAACAATGTCGAACCAAGACCCTGTGGGTCAATCAGAGAAGAACATGAAGAAAGATTGAGAGAAAATCATAAGAACAAAGGTAAAACAATCATTTTCCAAGAGTTCTTGGCCAATGAACACGAATGGGGATTCCCAAGGTGAGAAAAACTAAATAATCTATTAAAACTGCTACACGAGCGCATGAAAAAGGTTGTAATTTATGCAGATCAAGGAAAAGAATCAATCGTGATCAAAAAAAAATAATCAATAGTGTAAGAATCCAAAAAATTATGAGTCTTACCACAATTTGAATCATCTTTCGATGAAGAATGCACTAGCCAATTAATGAGAGGGGTCATTTCATTCGATGTGTCTCGATCTGACTAGATCCAGAGTCTCATCGTTGTCTGATTCTAATTTATCAATGGGATGTAGAAGGAAAACCTCTCAATTCTCCTAGGGTTTATGTGGATAAACCTAGAGAATCATTATAACCATGGATTTATAGAGGTTTAGAATTTAGTTAATTTAAATAAAATAATCAAATTATTTAATTAATTTAATTTAAATTCACCCGCCAACGTTCGCAATATTTGTACTCCCCATGCTGGCCAATTTTAGGTCACGCCTTGGGTCAACCTCACTTTCTATATTCAACCATGGTCTCATATTTCTAATTCAAGATTATATTTAAAAGTTATCCCATTTTATTTAATAATTTGTATTCATGTAACATAAAATATATTTAATATTTTTATAAAATTAATTTCAAGCACACCAGGCCTCAGAATCGCACATCGTCTCAATGTTTGGCTCTAAAAATATTTCTATATATATTTCAAAGTCTTACAAGGAAAAAATAGGGTCTCTACACCACCATTTAGAATTCCTCTAACATGGTGGAATCAAAGAAAATTGCCAAGATACACATCCTCAAATAACCAAGCAACCACGAGAGAAACTCACTCTCAAACCAAAAACACTTCCAAACCCAAAGTAAGGAAGAATAACCACAAGAAGCCTCAAAATAAAGACATTATATCTCACCTTTATCCATGAAACATGTGGATAACCTAGGTTCAGAAACTATATCACCCTCACATGGTGCATCCCACATGGAATAATCCTAATACCATCTAGTGTACCAAACTCGACTGGTAGATCATACACCCTAGTTACCCCTATTGTGCACCCAAGGCCTCTCTTATGTCCAAGAGATGAGCTCCTCCAAGGCTTAATGAATCAATAGACACAAACCACTATATCCAAGAGAGTTTCACCTAAACAATGAGGCTTAACAAAAAAACACTCATATCCAACCATAAAATCCTCTCATAGGGGATAGGGGGAAGATTCTAAAAAAGAAAAAAGGCATGACATTAAGTTATATTCAATCCATTCCATAAGAGATATACCAAAAGGGAACCATCCACAAGATCCCAACAACAACAACTGAATTTTCAAAACTAAGATCACAACAATAAAAGGAAAGGTCCCAAAAATGACACATACACAAGGATTAAACCAAAGACATATTCTGAAAACTGAGCTTACAAAACTTATAAAGATGGTCGTAACATACACAGTGGAGAAAAACTCTATGTGATTTAATATGTTGGGGCTTAGAATGCCCTCGTGTCCAACACAAGAAACACATGAGAGATATTATATTCCCATGAGAAATAATCCTTGATTCTAGCTTTAGGTCATCCATCTTCTTCCCCTCACTCGTCAGGTTTCCCTTTTTTCCACCAGGTAGAACTAAGGAATCACCCACCACAGGTCGCATAGACTAGTTCGATTCCACTCGAATGGACTCATTGAAACCCTCCTAAAAAGATTTCAATCTAGATGCAGGTATAGCTAAGACAAAATATGGGTGAAAATCACTTCTAAAGAAATGAGATTTCTTAAAATTGATGATAACCAACTTTGGAGAAAATATGACCAACATTAAAAAGTGATCGATGTACTCTTCTACTAATTGGTAACCCTGGTGAAGGATCGTGATCTCAAGCACTTTATTTTCTTTCACAACCTCATTAAAGAACTACTCAATAAATTAAATCTAGAAAATATTTCAAGACATACCTCCACACAAAAAAAAGGTTCCCACAACTCTCACCAAACTCAGCTAAAGCCAATAAGAAAGATCTCAACGGCCCTCTTCAATGAAGCATCAGGTATTCCAAGAGAATCAAGGATTGTCTCAATCTCTTAAAACCACCTCATTTCTTCCCCTAAACCTTGATCAATAATAAAATAAGATAGATTTGGATTCAAGAATTCCAAGATGGGGTCCAAGCTTAATGAAGGTTCCACATCCACCACTCCACTCGGAGTCTTGGTAGGCACCAGAACTAGAGAAACCTTTTTGACCATTATCAGGGACAATAACAACAAACATTAAAAACATCAAATTATTATTTAAAATAAAAAACCAATGATTCCACCTAAAGGTAATAATCAAGTCCAAAATAACAATCCCTCAAATGCTACACTAAAGAATTCACACCAATAAAAGAGAATTTTCTTTTAAAACCACCATTTTTCACCATGGAATTTTTAAATAACCCTCCAATAAGGTGAATTCATGAAAACCAAGTCAACCCAAACTTTAAAAACAAAACAACCTCAATGGAACACCTAACGTCTGTATATTTCATTTCACAAAACCCCTTTCGAAATTCAATTTCATTTTGAAAACCAAGAATTCAAAGAATTCTCATCAAAACCCATTTTCCCTTTGATACCATTTTGTAAGACATTCCATAAAACCAAGTTTGAAAAAGGGAATTTCACAAAATCTCTTCTTTTTCCAAAACTAGGCTTTATATACAAGCATAATCAACACACTACACAAGCACTCAAACAAAATTCACAAAAACCGCATCCCAAAAATGGCATCAAAACACTCCTCAATCCAACTCCAACAAGTGAGAATCACTTTGGAGATATCTAGAATTAAGATGAGTAAAATAAGGATAATCGGGGAAGAAGCAATGTTGTGTTCACTTTGGTCACACATGTTGGAAAATAGTGTGCCGATCAGACAGCACACTCTGTGAAGAAGGCAGACTCAACCACATAGACACTGCATGGTTTCCCCAAGTCATATGAGGTAACTATACCACTCGAGTTCCCCTCTATTTTTACCCTAAAAATAAAGAATGACCCCCAATATCACTTACATAATCAAATGGGGTCAAATCAGTAATTCACATCAAAATCCATCAGAAACAGCTAAAAAAATCAAATTCGTAATTTGAAACCTAACTTCCCCTGACAACTTGAGGCTCAGGGTAAGAAAGAGCTAGATAGACTCTTTCAACCCTTACCTATCAATATCCTACAATCTTAATATCCTTTCTGTTGAGATATACTCAAATAACAAGGGTTACTCAATAATCTTAGGTTATTATCAAAGAAAACCCAAACCTACTCCAATACCATTTTGTAACGAACTCGCCTGGGATGATGTCGAACCCAACACCTGACCCAGCCTTCCACAAGGACTAAAGAGAATTCTCGATCCCCACAGGCTGAAAAACTAGTGTCTGGGCATCACAAGAATCCCTTTGGGAATGATTTCTCCCAAATCATAGATAAACAATAGTGGAACAAATAAATAAAATAGAAAAAATAAATAAACAAGACAAACATGTCATAACCAACTAAGTTGATCCAACCCATTTTCATGTACATGAACACTATCCATAAATAGAAGAATACAACAGATCTAACCAAAAAGGAAGAAATAACAAATGAACTTGAGTCGCGCCCAAACCAACTCTATACAGCCTCTGATTTCTCACCACCACCCCACTCACCCCATGTTAGCCTCAAAGAATGAAGGATGGGTCCAACTAGAAACCTAGAACATTAAATATATAAGTGTGAGCTAAAAATACCAGTAGTTCACTACAACCCACTGAATCTCAATACGTTTCATAAAAAAATCTATCAATGCTAGTTTGAAAATAAAGCTTGAAAGTAATCTTTTCATCTATAACATATGGAAACTAAAAAAATTCCATAATAATCTTACAAAACATTCCTCTTTGTTTTCCCAAACCCAAACTCACTCATTTTGAAAAAAAAAATCACTAGCCTAAGCCATTTTGAAACCAAACACTCACCATCAAAATTTCTCAAAACAACCTACTTGTTTTATTTAAATGAAAATAGACGCTTAAAAATATTTCACTGGCTGAAGCGATCTTAAACCCAAAACCCATTTAGAAATGCACTTAAAACCCACACAAAATCTTTTAAATTCAAAACATGTTTTCCATACATCTTTGAAAACTCGTTTTTCAAAGGAAACAACCCAATACTCGCACATTGGTCAATCTCAACAAACATGCACCATCCACAGCACAAGGCATATATCAATATAAATAAGAAAAGGTGTCACAATAATGAAAGCATGGGAAATGATACAATCAAGTAATGGATGAAACTCCCCTCAATCAATAACCAGCTAAGCAATCAAATGTGTCATGGGCTCTACCTTGGGATTCCTAATGTGGGAAGCATCTAATCGTATAAGAGTATACCAACTTACAAACCAGCTACCAGCATGCACTAAAGTTTAAACCACAATTCATCCAACTAGCCCACACAAGCCTCATTGTGACGACAACCCCCCTCCAAACCCTTTGTTCCTGGCATGATTGGAGGGTCACTAGCGGCATGTGAACCCACTAGTGTAACAAATTAGATCTCCCACTTAGTACTCGGTTACCCATGTCCAATAAAGGATGTGATACGTAAGAACAAACAAGCCAAGTCTAACACACAAGGCATAACCATAACTACCCTCACACCTAACACCCCACAATGACAAGCCTCGTATACAAAGTGCACCCACGGCGTAACATGCACATTCCCACACGAGGGGAGAAACAAGCATCTTATAGAGATAAGTAGACCCACACAAGGGGAAAAATCAAGGGTCATTCAACGGGTGTCTTTCACAACCACCACTTTAAAACCAATGTTCCAACCGAGCCTTTAACCCCAAAACATGGCTTGAAATGCCAATCTCTTTCACATTTCATAAAACACTATTCCAAACACCATTTGGAAAATGATGGAATCACCCACACATTCAAAACATTTCGAAGACACCCTCCAAGATGGGTCTTCTTCTTTGAAATAGAAAACAAGGTCCTAAGACCTTCATTTCCATCAAACGTGTTTCAAAAGATCCATTAAGGCTTTTTCACAAGGGGTAAACCACACACACACATTTCAAATCACCATTTTAAATCCATTTAAAGACCCTTTTATAAAATGCTTTGAGGTCAACACCTCACTTCAAATTCAAATTCCCTTTAAAACATAATTTTCACTCATTGAAAACTAAAACTGAATCAAAATCCCACAATAGAATTTAAAACTATTTCAAAAGCCACACGACATTTCACAAAAAATATAGCACATAAAAACATTCTCTTTCAAACATGAAAACATGGAATTTCTAGGAGAAACACTTTATGCAAAGTTCAAAACACAATGAAATGGATTCAAATCACCTCAAAGCTATCATATATATATTCATAATTCAATTAAAAATAAATTTAAAAAAGCACAAGCACGCTTTGAATTCCAAAATGAAACAATTGAAAAGAAACACATACTTGGAAGAATCCAAAACCAAGTAGAAACGTGTCACCTTCAGCAGAGAGCGCACCCATGAGAATGGAGAGGGAGTCTAAAACCCCTAGACACTAAAAACCCCAACATTAGATCCACCTGAAACCCTAAAATCAGACACAAGAGATTTAGGGTTCATAGGGGAACCTAAAACCAAGAGAAAAGAGAGAAGGGGAGAAGATAGAAATAGAGGAAGAAATACCTCACGACCTCTTGGAAATCACCAAAGGGTGATGATCAAGAGAGGAGGAGGTTGGAGCTCCTCCAAGGGCTCCCAAGAGACAGCTGACATAAATGGGGGAGAATAGGGATGGAAGCCACTTAAATTTGAAGAGGGAAAAAAGGGAAATTCTCAAAAATTAAACACCAAGGCAAGTAGCACGGTTTGACTGCACGGTTTGTCTAACCATGAGCTGGTCACTTCCAAGGTCAGACACCCCTTGCACAGTTCACCCTAGGCACGACACGGTTGGACAAACCGGTCTCGAACCGTGTCATTCAGCACAATTGAAAATCAGATTCAAACCACACATTTGTCGCACAGTTTTCCAAACTATGAACAAGTCTTGTGCCGCACCTTAGACACACCAGGGAACCCACATGATTTCTCCTAGAGGATCGCCTAGTTTGGATTTAACCGTGTACATCTCGTTCTGACAAGTCATGCGCAGTTCAAAATGAACTGAAAAGGCACCCCACAAAGGGAGGTCATACAATTTCCCACTAACTATGCACCTTAACCATGCACAGAAGTAAACCCCTCAAAATTTCCAAGTTCTGAGTCGAAACCCCATGGAAACTCAAGCCGAACCTCAACCTCATAAAATAACACAATCAACCACGTCGTGACACATGGGATGTCACGTCAGGAAAAGGATATAACCACATGACAATAAAAGTGGTACGAAATGAGATGTTGGATGGAAAAATCATTGTATGTATAATATTTCTCGCTTATCTTAAAGATTAATAAGTTTAATGTTTCGATAACTTATAAATATGATAATACTTTGAGATATTGATACCAAGCGAAGATTTAGATAGAAGGATACCTTTATTGTGTATAATTATGTGATCTGAAGAATTAATGTTTAATAAATAAATGTGGGGGGTTGTTGTGATTTTTATTTATTTAAAAAAGGTTGTCTTATTTGAAAAGGAGGGAATTTTAAAAATAATTAGAGGGAATTATTTTTGGTTTTGGGAATCCCACATTGGTTGTTGGGTTTTTATTCCTAAGGACTTTCCCCTGTAAATAAAGGCATTGGAAATAGTAAATTTTCATAAAAAATACATGTGCCAAAATGCTTTTGAAAGTATTTTAAAATATATATATATATTAGTAAAATGTTTTATTACATATATATATATATATATATATATAACAAAACAAAACAAAACATAAAAAAAATATTTTATAAAACCAACTAATGATGAGATTAGTCGTGGCGATGAGATTTTGAAATCCGAAATCCGATCGATTGTCAGCATCCAATGGTTGTCTTTTTTCGATCAAATCAAAACATCTTTTGATCTAATCGGTGTGAATCACACTAAATAAGTGGGATGCCAATATATTTGATCAATCTCCTCAATTTGAAATTCTCTAGAAATTTTCTTCCGACATCGACGATGCGGGATTGTCGGAATTTGGTGTACTGCATTCCCGAAATCTTAGTGAAATACCCGAGAGAAATTTCCACTGAGGACCAAACCCTATTGGACATTGAACATTGAACATTGTTCATGCATCAAGATTCAATTTTTATATCTCACTGCCTTCTTATTTTCCAACAGTTATGACATGGGCGGATCCACACACACATATATATAAGACGGTTGTGTACCTTCAAGGCACTCATGAAATCAATCGGGTTCATGAACACGTCATCAATAAATTGATTTTCAAGGTAACATTTTGAGTCTGTGAAGCAATGAAAATGTAATAACGTAAAGAGATTAGAAGGATGTGGGGGGGGTGATGGGTGTAATGAAAAGAAGAGGAAGATAAAACAATGAGATATAATGTATGCCCCTATACTATTTCACTTCACCGTGAAATCAACTAAAATATTATTTAAATTAATTTATATTAGGCAAGATCGGTGAAACTTCTCATGGCCTCGCGATGATTTCGTATAGAGCCAACATGAAAAAATTATCATTCTCTATTTAGGGGGATTGGGAAATATTTCACATAAATGAAAGTTATTATTATTAGTTTTTTTAGTCAACGCTTCTAAAACTGTAATCCGGGAATATGGATTTATTAGAATAAAAATTAAATCAGTGATTAATTGAGTTTTTTTAAGATTGTGTTATTAAATTCAAAATTCCATTTATATTTGGATAGGTTTCAGAAGTAGTACTATGATATGCTAAAGACGGATTTGATTAAATTAATTATTATTAAGTTATTAATTATATAGTTTTGAATGATAATAAAATTTTCAATTAATTATTATTAAGTTATTAACTATATATTTCTGAATGATAATAGATTTTTTAAAAAAAAATATTTATTTATTTTGAGTTGGGTTCATATTAAATTTATAAATTAGTTCTAAATTTGAGTTAAATTAAATTAATTATTATGAATTCGTTAACTATATATTTTTAAATGACAATAAAATCATAAAAATATATATTTAATTTAAGATCCATTAAATTTAGATCTGTATGCGAATTTTAAAATTATGTAATTGCAAACGGACATTAATATGTATCAGCTAGTTAAAAAAAATTAACATTTCAGAAGCCGATTAGGTTTTTGAAAAACTAAACGAATTATGGGTCCTGACTTCTTTTTAAAAGAATAATATAAAACATGTAGTTTTATAATCCACATGGAAACACTTGTTTTTGGAAAAATCAAAGTACTTGTCGGCGTGATGTTTTTATGTGGTAGAGTACACACACTGTTTCCACGAAGACTCCTTTTATTTATTTTTAAGGGCCTTTGGTTTCATGTTTTCCACAATTTTGTCGTCCATCGAGGGTCTTCACTATGAGTGCCCTTTTTTGACTTCCTTTATATATATATATATATATATATATAATTGTTTTTTTTATTCTCCTTATTTTGGCCTCTTGATCCTTTCATTATACATTTTTTGATTTGTTCCCATTGTGAATCACTTTTTTTTCTCCCTTCCACCCTTAGAATGTGGAAATTTTTCATTTATTTATTGTTGTTTTTTTATGAAGAGGGTGAGTCACTAAAATGTTAAAATTAGAGTCATTAATGTTAAAATCACTAGCAAACATCATGAAGGTGGCATTGTACATCTTTTAGGTATGTGCAAGTGTGCGCATGTATATGTGCATATATGTGTATGTATATATATGTATGTATGTATGTATATGTGCATGTGTGTGTATTTGTATGCATGTATATGCATATGTATATATCTGTATTTATGAGTATGTATGTGTATGTGTATGTAAATGTATGTATATGTATAGTTGTGTATGCATGTGATTGTGCGTGTTTAATAAAGGGAACCCTTCATGAGTGATTTATTGAGTGGTGATAAAGGTTTTTTAAACATTGGTAAAGTGCACTTGGAATAATTTAATTTATATATATATATATAACTATACATCTTTAAATATGATTTATATAAAAAAACTATATACATTTTTATAAATACAATATCTTTATTTCCCCATTATATAATTTATAAACACATCAAATACAGTTCCAATTTAAATGTATATATTTATTTTCCTAGTATATAATTTATAATATACACATATTTATAATTACATATGTGTGTTTTTATAATACAATATATATATGTTTTTAATCAACTATACTTTTGTTTATTCTTTTATACTCATATTATAAATTATATATTGTAGCGTCTCGACCCGGTTTGCCACTTTAAATGTGTTCTGGGCCGGTTGGTCACTAAGCCTTAGGCGTGCATCCCCGCATGTCAAAGACTGTTGACTCGCAGCGATGATCTGATTAGGTGATAATGGGGTGACTATACACTCTAGTGATGATAATAATAATGATCCGTACATATATAACACACCAGGAGAATGACCACAATAATAGAAGCAACAATAATAAGCACAACAAAGTCATATACAAAAGCAACAGTAATACTAAACCCAAAGGCATAACACCATATGCAGATAAATAAACACTACATGACAGGTTATACAAAAGAGATAAGCAAGGTCGCCTGTGTCTGACCACATAGGTGTGTGTGTGTGTAACCCGAAAGAAGGTCCAGCTGGATGTAGAGGAACCACCTGATCCAATATCATCAATCTCATGCAAAAGCGGTACATCTCGTCACTAGGGTCCAGATCCCGAGTCTGAATCCTTATTTGATCTCAAAACCATAAAGTCCTCAGTATGCCACCACCAACATGTGTGTGTCTTACATCCATTGTTGAATATGCTCCTGCATGTATTATGGTTGCAATGAAATGAATTAACCTTTCCCCCCCTTTTTTGGTTTATTGAATATTATTCATTTTGCTTTATTACCCTGCATGGATGCATGGCCCTTACGTGGGTGTTTTTCCCGGTTTTGGTTCAACCTGTTTATTATTTATCGGTTTTATTTCCTGGAACTCGGTTACTCTATTTTCCTTACCTGTTAGCGACGCTTACTGTGAACCGCTGATAATTCTCCATCCGACGGCCCGGATTGATCCCGATGTGTTTTCTTTGGCTGACCTTGATCCGTTGTGTTGTTCCGCTGCTTCACTTAGATGGAGCCACTTGTCCTATGTGCTGTCTCGGCTTCGGTTACACAAATCGTCGCAGTGATCTCCACCGTACACGTGACTTCCATCTCGTGCCTTCGCTGAACCGTCTAACGATTTTCTCTGGCGTTCATTGATTGCGCCTGTCGCCCAAGGGTTCATTGCTTGAGTTTTGGTTTCTCTCTGGTTCTCAGAGAGTTCTCGATGAATGGGGTTTTGTTCCGGCTTCACGAAGAAGAAAGGCGAACCATCCAGGAGACTCCGACCACCCGTACTCCTCTCTGCCGCCGTACGTGCCACCTCATGCAACAATAGTCCTTCTCCGGTGGAGACTTAAAGGCTCCAGGGCGCGCAGCGGAAGCCGGTGAGCCAGAAATTTTATAATGTTTTCGTCGGCGGATCAACGGGACTTGTCGACACCAACGATCCGAGCCCTGGAGAGGTCTGAGGATCTCGCGTAAATTATAAGGAGCTCGAAATAAAAATGAAAACATACCCGTTTCAAATCCGAAGCCGCGATCGACTGCAACATGTCGCTGGCGATCGCTGCTTGAAGAATCCATAGCAGGATCCCTCTAGACCATTCACATACGCTTCAAAAAATTGCTGGAACGTCGATCGTCGAACTTCGAGTGCTAGCGCGGCGATCCGACGATGCTTTCAACGTCCCAACGATCATCGCATCGAGATGCATTCGATGCTTGAGGAAGATCTTGATCCGAACTCTTGGATCAACAACTTATCTCTTTAGGAAGCGGGAAGAGAGAGAGACTCTCATTTTTCATTTCATGAATGAATGAATAGTGGAATGACCACACATGAGAGAGAGTCCTCCCTTGTATTTATAGTGACGTTGAGAAATACCCGGTTGAGTTCCCCGACCCCCGTTTATTTCAACGTCCATTAAATAAATAATTTCGACGAACTAAACTGCGTCAATATTATTTATTATTTTATCACATACTTGTAATATATATAAAATATATTACATGATAAAACTCAAGCCATTTAACTCGACTCGCTATCCCGCTTAATATTAAACGAACTTTGAATATTAAAATAATATTCGTCCGATTAATATTTTCCCGTATTTACTAAACTTCTAAATACATTAAATAAATTCAATCTCAAATATTCATAACTTGAATATTAATGAATTTATTTAATTTTTTTGGTGATCGATACATTGGACAACACTCGGACCCTGTGGCGGGGCCCACCATGTCCATATACCTATTCAACTAAATATGGTAGATTCTTGAATACACTATTGTGTATGACCCTCTAGGCCTTTATCTCAATAGCAGTGAATAAATCCACAGACCAAGAGCAAAGTCTACCAACCCATCATGACCCCTAAAGAGATGAGGATAGTTATAGTAACGACTACCAACCTACGAACATTGACTGTGTACTATAATCTCTTTGTCATTAAATATCTCATAAAGCAGGATGCACACTTGTGTCATCGTCATTTTCTTGCTTTATTATTTGTTGATCTTTCTGGATGAATTTACCTTTGTACTGTTTTGGCCAAAGACTTATGAAGGCAACACCATCCTGATCAACCAGACCTGAGATATACAACTTCCTAAACTTGGAAGCGACAAATCCTTTCTTGATCATTCAACCAATGTCATACCAACAACGACGCACCCAACACAAGCTACCTCATCACGATTTCAATACCATGGTTTTCGCCTTGCATCAAAGTACGCAATCAAATGGTACACACTGGTAATGATCTCAAGTTAGGAGACCAATACACATGTTCGTAGATAAGGACGACCAATGACACCCAAAACATGTGGTGTTCCTATTTGTGGGTATGTCCTCATGATCTCACTACTAGAGATCACCAAGTGCAAACTTCATGAGAAGAAGTCTCAATGCTTATGAGCCCCCAACACCTGATAGTCAGACATCAACTGTGTCCAGTCAGTAAGATGTATATAGACTATAGAACATATATTTAAGATTAATGTCATTGTATCTCGAGGTTCTCATTATAGTCTAGGATCTGCTATAACTTCTCGACACGACAATTAACCTTTGGATATTACCATTATAACAGTGGACGCAGAAAAGTCTACACTATAATGGTAAGATGACATCATGCACAACTAACTGTACACATGATATAGTAATCAAAAGTATTGCATAGTTGGGTCTAGGGCACCCACTATTTCAACACTCCCACTTGCACTAGAGCCAACTTGCTAACTAAACTTGTTAGCTACTCACATGATAAAGATCATGCTTCTGCTGGGTAATGGCTTTAACTGTTGGGCCTGCCACATTTTCGCCGCGTGACATATCTGCTGTATACGACCTCATCTCCTCAAGATAAGGTATCCCTGAGTATATCACTTTTTTCCATTGTCAAAACTTGAAAATCTTGGCTAGTAAGAATATCATAATTTACATTATGATAATACTTTTCTCACTAGGTGCGATTCCAAGAACTAGAACAAATCGTTGCATTTAACTACTTCTGAACTGTCTTAGAAGGTGAAACGTACTCGATATTTGTAGGTATAGCTACCACTAGCTTTTATGAGCTTGACTCGCTCATCACCTTTTCCTAACTGCGATACTAGATCAAATTGATCTAAGGATTACTTTTTTGTATCCCGCCATAACTAGTATACATTCTTCTCCATATACCAGGCACATATCATTTGTACTCGCCAAAGTATAAAGATGATAGTTCTGACTGCTTCACTTGCAGTGCTCGTGGATATAAATGATATCCGCCTACTATGAAGTATATCTTGGCAATATCAATTATAGTACATAACATGGCATATGTGATTGATCTATCGCTGAAGCGTATAGAACTCAATTCACAAATTTAATCTCCTCCCATGTTCCGAACATGTTAACCTGGAGAGATTAAACCATGTGACATAGGAAACAATTCATCTCTTGAATTGTTCAAACTTGTATTTTTCAATACAATGTCACTATATGTACGATTGACAAGGACCAAGCAACCTATGGATCTACCTCAGTATATCTTATTCCCTAGAACTCAGGTTGCTACTTTAAGTCAATCATTGGAGAATTGCTTTTATTATGGTCTTATCTAACTGTAATACTAAGATCTGTTTTCCATATGTTGTCGAACATATTTCACTTGGAAAACTTTGGCGCTCCCACTAACCTTTGGTAGACACAAGGAAAATATTCGTTTATAATGAATGCTCTAAGATCTTGTTGCTTACTTTAATCTAGAACTGGATTTCAGTAACTTGCAACCTTCATTGGCATTCGATGGTGTCATCATCCCTTTCTGGTTGCGTCGTATAGACACCTTCTACGAAAGATGATCATGAAATCCAATGACCAATAGAATTATCTTAGAAGTTATATATGACAAGAAAAATTCTAATGGATTTAGGCATACTGACTTGGTATAACCAATCAATCCTTATTGGTACTAAGATTGTACCATCCATGTATCTTCTCATTTGAATACCCACAACAGTATTCAATTTATAAGCCCCTTCACAATTTGATACTTGGAATCCATTATTAAATTTTAATTGATCCTGTCAATCTTAAGTAATTTCCATATACTGCTTACTTGTAGGATTTATTATTCTTAATGAATAATATATCACTGGCCACCGTGAATATAAAACCATCACCATGGTTTCATCCTTCCTACATGGTATGCGTCACTGGAACATTCCTATCCCACATGTACTTGTGGAACTTGTTCTTATGTCAACCATTTGTGCATCTCAAGCATTGACTAAGTCCAAGTAAATTCACCTCCCACTATCCCTAATAGAGATGTGCAACCTTATATAGAAATGTATTCTAATTCTTGACTACATCTTTTCTATCTTAGGGATTTATGTAATATCCTAAGCAACTGTTAGGATAATTACTTAGATGCACCATGTGTTCAGCTTGATGCATGCTTATTTATATCTTAACAATCTCTTTGCTTCCTAACACATGATCTATGACATAATGGATTTTCATCATACTATGACTTGTATGATACCCATTTATCATTTTAGTTGGCATATTGGTTATGGGTTTACTCTGTTATTTTCAAAGCACATCTTGAAATATAATGGAAGTTACTGTAGGTTGTAACATTGATACTCCATACATCATAACTTTGATGTATAAAATGTGCATTTAGGAATTACTCCATGCTAAATTTTGTTGATCAATGTAAACATGTAAGACTTCATCACCGATCCTCCTTATGAACATCAATATGGTGACGTAGATAAGGTAACATGCGTTTAGGAAATACTCCACAACATTATCATGATCGATGATTGCATAATCAAGATATTCTTCGACATATCAATTCGAAGCAACTCATATATTCTAACCATACATATACTTCACTATTACATTCCTTAATAACTTAAAGGAATATTATGAAGTATCTTTACCTCTAGCTTTCTTTGGAATAGTTCACACTCTCTTGTTGAACTAACCTCGGAAGCTTTGCGTCATACCTTTATTTCTAAAGGTTTCTTTGTCTAAACTAAGGATGTCAATAATACCAAAGGTGTTTAGCTATGCCAAGCTTAAATACCATAATGGGTATATTCCTGACATCCACTTTTAGTTTTACTTGACAAAGAATCATCTTTCCACAATTGGGTAGGTCTTACATTTTATATTCATCATGTATTGCCTTTGATTCAAGTAGAAGTGAACTATTTGTTGAGTATGTTACCACAAACAACATTAATTCCAAAACATGGAATAATGTCTCATCATGTCCAAATGGGAACATGAGATAAATGTTTTTGGTTATACTCAACAACTTGTTCAGTTTGAGTCAATTACTTGGAAATTAGAAGTTATGTGTTTCTCATCGCTGACCTAGGAATCACCCTTTCTCAGCTGCTTGGAGAAGACACCTTAATTCTAGTTATGTTTCTCAACTTACTTGGTTACTGTATTTAAATACATATATGTGAAAAGAATATTGTATTTAATACCCAAGAAGTATGTGAGAAAACAATACTATTATTTGATGAATATAAACTGAACGAGAAGCAGGTACTTGCTTCTTGTATTTCAGTTTTTTTTAAAAATTCTATGAATTTATTTCATAATATGTGATGAAAATAACCTCTTGTTAAATAACCAACCGCTTTTCTTTGAAGGACATGACGAAGGTGCCTTTTACGTAATTTTACATAGGCCTTTTCGCCTTGTCTTTCAATATATTTTCCATAAGAATAAAAGATGGTGTTATCTCCAATATTCTTATTACTTAGCGAATGTTACCTTAATGGTAATGAAGCATGTACTCTATACCGTTCATTTGTATCCTTAAATTAAACTAGAGTAATTGGGTGTAAAGGGTATAAGAATGGGATGACATGAAAGATTGTGAACTGTCTTTCACTATACACAAAGTGAGTGCAATAATCACATTCAAATCTCGCTTAGCTTTCTCCTTGAGATGAGACTACATGTAATCATCATCCATGTCATGAAGTAGCGACTATAACTAACATCATACATTGATTATAGAATTATGAAAGAACCATCATATTCTTAATTCACAAGTCTCCTATAAGCAATTTTACACTCTCGCTTGTTGAGGTGGCTTAACAGGTTGGGACACAAGCACCTTGAATTTACGATATAGTAATAATGTGCGCAAGTTCCTATACTAAACTTGGAATTTTGTGCTTGTTTGGTCATTAAAATTTTCCAATATTTATCACAATTTTACTTGTTATATTTCTTTCCATTCTCTACAAATAAACTTCAGCATATTGTACTTTTAATGTTGATTACCAAAAGTGACATTACTGATTAATTTAATCATTAAATGTCTCCCACTATTTTTTCGAATTCTAGGAACCCTTTGTACTAGAATCGGAATACTCTTGAGTATTCTGTGACTTTTATGGAGGAGGCGGGATGACAGGGAGGAGGCCGGAGCGGCTGGGAAGGGGACTTCTGCACCTACAGGGGGCTCGCTAGGCGCGAGATGGCTGGGGAGAGGAGGCATCCGAGGAAGATTAGTGCGGCGCACCTTCTGGTCTGGGCGGTACAAGGAGGCGGAGGAGACTGGGTCCTGCGCTGCGGCGTGGGGAGGAAGAAAGCCGTGGGGTCCCGTGGACCCCCCCCAGTTTTTTTTATTTTTTTCTTTAAGACTTATTTTATTTTTTAAAGAAGTCTAACTCCTTTTTTGAGTCTTCCTTGGAAGTCTTCCCCCCCCAAACATTTTCCAAACCCCAACTTTCTAAAGGCTACATAATAGACTTTCAATTTAATAATAATAAATTTATTATATTAAAATAACAGTTTATTATTATTATTATAATATTATTATATTATAATAATAATAAAGTAAATATTATAATAATAATAAAATTATTATGAAAATTATTAAATTATTAAATTTATAATTTTGAAAATAATTTTAATCATATCCGATGAACGATCTAAACTTATCGATCTTTCGGAATGAATTAAATTTAATACCCGCGATCAAAAATAAATTCAATCCAATCTGAAAATTTAAAATGGCAATAACTTGGCCGTTCGAGATCGGATCGACGCGTGGTTTGAATCGTTGGGACTGTTTTTGAACCCTCTATTTAATTATAATGCAAATTTAATTTTCTAGGATCAGAAAATTTACGCGATCCCTCTAATACCACTGAAAGGCTCTGGGCACACAACGGAAGCCAGTGGGCCGAGAATTTTAAAATGTTTTCGTCAGCGGATTGACGGGACTTGTCGATGCCGAAGTTCCGAGCCCTAGAGAGGTATGAGGATCTTGCGTAAATTATAAGGAGCACAAAATAAAAATGAAAATGTACCTATTTCAAATCTGAAGCCGCGGTCGACTTCAACTTGTCGCTAGAAATCACTATTTGAAGAATCCATAGTAGGATCCCTCTAGATCGTCCACACGCACTTTAAAAAACTGCTGGAACATCGATCGTTGAACTCTGGGTGCTAGTGTGACGATCCAATGATGTGTTCGACGTCCCGACAATCACCGCATCGAGATGCCTTAGATGCTTGAGGAAGATCTTGATCTGAACTCTTGGATCAACAACTTCTCTATTTAGGAAGTGGGAAGAGAGAGAGGCTCTCAATTTTCATTCCATGAATGAATGAATAGTGGAATGACCACACATTAGAGAGAGCCATCCCTTGTATTTATAGTGATGTTGAGAAATACCATGTTGGGTTCCCCGACCCCCTTTTATTTCAACATTCACTAAATAAATAATTTCGACGAACTAAACTGCATCAATATTATTTATTATTTTATCACACACTTGTAATATATATAAAATATATTACATGATAAAACTCGAGCCATTTAACTCGACTCGCTGTCCTGCTTAATATTAAAAAAACCTTGAATATTAAAATAATATTCGTTCGATTAATATTTTCCCGTATTTACTAAACTTGTAAATACATTAAATAAATTCAATCCCAAATATTCATAACTTGAATATTAATGAATTTATTTAATTCTTTTGGTGATCAATACTTTGGACAACACTCTGACCCCGTGGCGGGGCCCACCATATCCATATACCTATTCAACTGAATAGGGCAGATTCTTGAATACGCTATTGTGTGTGACCCTCTAGGACCTTATCTCAATAGAAGTGAATAAATGCATAGACCAAGAGCGGAGTCTAACAACCCATCATGACCCCTAAAGAGATAAGGATAGTCATAGCAATGACTACCAACCTACGAACACTGACTATATACTATAATCTCTTTGTCATTAAATATCTCATAAAATAGGATGCACACTTGTGTCATCGTCCCTTTCTTGCTTTATTATTTGTTGATCTTTCTGGATGGATTTACCTTTGTACTACTTTGGCCAAAAACTTATGAAGGAAACACCATACTGATCCACCAGGCTTAAGATATACAACTTCAAAAACTTGGAAGCAACAAATCCTTTCTTGACCATTCAACCAATGTCATACCACCAACGACACACCCAACACAAGCTACCTTGCCACGATTTCAATACCATGGTCTTAACCTTGCATCAAAGTACGCAATCAAATGGTACACACTAACAATGATCTCAAGTCAGGAGACTAATACACATGTCCATAGATAGGAACGACCAATGACACCCAAAACATGTAGTGTTCCTATTTGAGGGTCTGTCCTCATGATCTCACTACTAGAGATCACTAAGTGCGAACTTCATGAGAAGTCTCAATGCTTATGAGCCCCCAACACCTGATAGTTAGACATCTACTATGTCCAGTCAGTAAGATGTATCTAGACTATTGAACATATATTTAAGATTAATGTCATTGTATCTTGAGGTTCTTATTATAGCCTGTGATCTGCTATAAATTATCGACACAACAATTATCTTTTGAAAATTACCATTATAATAGTGGATGTAGAAAAGTCTACACTAAAATGGTAAGATGACATCTTGCATACCTAACTATACACATGATATATTAATCAAAATTACTGCATAGTTGGGTCTAGGGTACCCACTATTTTAACAGAGAATCAGTGGGGATCATCTCGGTTCTGGGTATTCGAACGACTACGCTTCAAGTAGTAACAATGTTTTTGACATACTTGGAATCGTAACCAAGATCTGGTTTGTAGTTCTTGGATCTATAGCGATTTACCTTTTCTTCTTCATGTATGATGTTTTATCCTCCTTGTGTGCATGCATGAGTCTATCCAGGAGTGGACGGGGCTGAGTCTACATGACAGGGTTGACCACTGCCACCTAGTTCAGCAAGTTTGGCCTCCTCAGATAGTTTTTGTGTTCCTTTAATTTTTTTCATTCAAGTATGTAATTTGTTCTTGCTTTTGTTCTTTCCTTCTTAATAAAATGGTTACCCTGGTGGTGTTCTCTCCATGCACATAGGTCCCCTTAGGGATGAAACACGTTACATTTGTTGTCCTATTTATTTTCTTGCACCATCTGTTTATCTTGTTCCAATTTCTTGATTGTTATTATCAGTCTTGATCCAATTCAATTGTATCCAATCTGTTAATTAAAATTATCGATCTGTTCACCATTAAACGCGATAGTGGATCTTGGCTTATTTTGAGTTTACGTAATTAACCCCAAAAAAGTGGCATCAGATCCTACTGTTTCATTGACATGGGTTCAACTAAGTTCGATATTGATAAGCTTGATGGTGAGAATGATTTTAATCTCCAAATAATTAAGATGACAACCTTGTTAGATCATAATGACCTAATTTATACCCTTACTAGCTCTAGGAAGAAAGTCACCACCACTGCCCTTGATGGGAAAGCTGCTCTCTCCTTTGTAGATGTCCCCGAGGAGACCCTTAGGAAAGCCCGTAGTCTAATACTTTTATCTTTAGGAGACAAAATGTTAAGAGAAGTGGAATATGAGTCCTCTACCACTAGTATATGGTCTAAATTGGAGTCCCTTTATATGACTAAATCTCTTGTTGGTAGAATATATAAGAAAATGAGATTATATACTTTCAAAATGTGCCCTGGAATTGTAGTCAGGATACACATTGATGAATTTAATAAAATATTATGAGATCTAGACAACATTGACATTAAATTGGATGATAAAGACCAAGCCATAATATTGTTGACAACATTAGATGATTCATTTCACTCTGTTAAAGACTCTATGATGTACAGGGAAGACACATTAACTCTTGAAGAAATAAAATCTTCTATGCTCTCTAAAGACCTTCAAAGGAAGGTTAGTATGAAAACTGAGGCTGAGGGTTTAAATGTTAGGGATAGAGGTAATTCTAGAGGTCAAAGTGAGTCAAGGGGTAGGAGAAAAGATAGGGTTCAGTCTAAGAAATATAGAATCAAGTATAAAGGTAATTTAATCAAATGTTTTCAATGTAAACAACCTAGACATATTAAGAGGAACTATCCTAATAGGAAGGGTGACTATAAAGATAGCAATAATGAACATTCCCTATTATTTGAACAAGACTTTGACACTACTGATGTGTTGAATGTCACTGACATAGCCATCTTAGATGAATGGATCCTGGATTCAGGATTCTCATTTCACATGTGCCCTAGGAAGGAATTATTTACTGAATTAAGGGAAGTCAAGTTTGGTGAGGTCTTTCTAGGGAATATCAGGAGCTGCCACATTATGGGAATATGCACAATTTTACTTGAGCTTTATGATGAGTTTGTCAAATTTCTTGAAAAAGTTATGTGGGTACCCGAATTGAAAAGGAACCTAATATCCATAGGAATCCTTGATCAGAAATCATACGACTTCAAGTCTGGATCTAGAAGCCTTAGAGTTTCCTGAGGACCCCTCACAGTAATGAAAGGAACCCTTTGTAATGGAATGTATGTGTTAGATGGTAATGTGTATAGAAACCTGTTGAATGCCTCTTATGGTTTAGAAATTGATTCCACTAACTTATGGTATAGGATACTAGGGCATGTTAGTGCTAAGGGTCTTAGTGAGATTAAGAAAGATGGCCTTCTAAGTAACATCACTCCTAGCAGTCTACCCTTTTATGAAGACTGTGTATATGGGAAGTCTAAGAGAGTCAGTTTCAATAGGTCTATGTATAAGGCTAAAGAATCTCTTGAATGTGTAAATTCTAATTTGTGGGGTCCTTATAGGTTCACCTCCCATGATGGAGGCGTACACATTGTGAATTTTATTGATGAATTATCTAGGAGAGTATGGATTTATATACTCAAGCACAAGTCTGATACCTTTCAAACTTTTAAGAAATGGAAAGCTGCTGTAGAGAGTGAGAGTAATAAGAAACATAAGGCTTTAAGGAATAATAATGCTTTAGAATATCTATCCACTAAATTCATTGAATATTGTGAATATGAAGGAATAAAAAGATACTGAACTATCATGGAAACCTCACAACAGAATGGGTTAGCAGAAAGAATGAATAAGATTATCCTTGAGAGGGTAAGGTGTATGATGTCCCACTCAAAAATCCCCAGGTCCTTTTAATACAAGGCTGCTTCAACAGCAATGTACCTCATTAACCATTTCCCATCTTCTGTCAAATCCTTTAAGACACCTAAAGAACTTTGTAAAGGCACACCCATGAATCTTTCTCACCTTATGATTTTTGGATCCATATCTTATGCACATTCACGTAATGATAAGCTAGCTCATAGGGTTGTTAAGTGTATATTTGTGGGATATCCAGAGGGTGTTAAAGGGTATTGTTTATGGATAGATAAACCAGGTTACCAAAAATGCATCGTTAGCTGCGATGTGGTCTTCCATGAATATGGTATGTCCAATGATAAATAACATAAACCTGTTGCAACTTCTGATGAAGTTGCAGGACCCTCAGGGTTCCTAAAACCTTTAGGTGTTAAAGTTACTTTAATATCCAGTGACCAACCCCAGTTTAGTGTTGGTCCTGCTCTTTCTGATGCCCAAGCCCAACGTGAATCTGATTCCATTTCGGAGTCAGAACTTTAGGGCCAAGAACCTGATGATTTGAGCAACTATCAGCTCACACGAGATAGAGATAAGAGAGTTATTATACCTCTAGTCCACTTCAACCAGAAAAACATTGCTGCCTATGCTTTCAATGCAGCTCAAGACTTGTTTAATGATGAGCCACAGACCTATAAGCAATACATTAAGTCCAAAGAATCCAATAGCTAACTAAGAGCAATGTAAGAGGAGATAAATTCCCTTCTTAAGAACAATACCTAGTTTTTTGTTCCCATAACCAATAACCAGAAAGTTATAGGTTCAAGATGGATTTATAAGAACAAAGAAAATAATTTAGGAGAAACTAAAATCAAATTCAAAGCCCGCATGGTAGCTAAAGGGTTTCTTCAGTGTGAAGGGATTAATTATAGTGAAATATTCTCTCTTGTTGTTAAGCATTCATCCATTATAATTCTGCTTCCATTTTCTGCCAAACTTGATCCTCATGTTGAAAAACTTGATGTAAAAACTGATTTTTTACATGGTAGCCTTGATGAAACAATTTATATGACTCCTCATGAAGGATTTTCAAAACTATTCAAACCTAATAATATTTTTATTTTACAAAATTCATTGTATGGGATTAAGAAGTCTTCCAGACAATGGTATAAAAGGTCTGATTCATTTATGATTGAGAATCAGTTTTCCAGAAGCAGATTTGTTGCATGTGTGTATTTTAAGACTGTTAATCACGAGTCTATTTACCTTTTATTATATATTGATGATGTGTTGTTAATATGAAAAAACATGAGGACTATAAATTCTGTTAAGCACTGGTTGAATTGTTCCTTTGAAATGAAAGACTTAGTCCATGCAAATAAAATCCTTGGTATGGACATAATTAGGGATAGGAAGTCTAGAACCATGTACTTATCCCAATTTTCTTATGTTAGGAAGGTATTAAAGAGATACTTGTCTGAGCACATCAAACCTGTAAATATTTCCTTATGAAAACATTTTAAACTGTCCTTGAATCAATCCCCTAGGAATGAAGATGAAACTTACTTTATGAGTAAGATTCCATATGAAAATGTTATAGGAAGTCTTATGTATGCCATGGTCTGTTCTAGGCTAGATATTGGTCTTTCTATTTGTACACTGAGCACGTTTATGGGGAAACTTGGTAAGGATAATTGTCATGATTTAAAATGGTTACTAAGGTATGTTTCCATGTCTGTTAAACCGTGAATTTATATGGCTTGAACACTAGTTTTGATGATGATATAGTTGGTTTTGTTGATTCTGATTATGCTGAAAATATTGACACCTGAAAGTCTATCACTGGTTTTGTTTTTCTTGCATATGGAGGACTTGTCTCTTGGAAATGAAACATGCAATCAGTGGTTTCACTTTCCACTACTGAGGAAGAGTACATTGCTTTAATAGAATCTATTAAAGAAGCCATTTGTCTTAAAGGTTGGATTTATGAGTTATCATTATCTACTGATATCATAGTGGTTAATTGTGATATCCAATCAGCCTTGCATCTATATAAAAATTATATATTCCATGTTAGATCGAAGCGCATAGACATTAGGTTGCATTTTGTTAGGGATATTATAGAAGTTGGGAAAGTGAGTGTCACAAAGATACCCACTGATGATAACTCGACCAATAGTTTGACTAAGGCTATTCTGTTATCTAAATTCATGCATCATCTTAAGCTTATGAATTTAGTCCCAATTCTATAATGTAGGTTGCGAGAACACCATCATTGAATTTATTTGACTACAAAGTGGAGATTTGTTAAATATGATCCTATATGTATTATGGTTTCAATGAAATGAATTAACCATTTTTCCTTTTTTTTTGGTTTATTGAATATTATCCATGTTTCTCTATTATCCTGCATGGCTGCATGACCCTTACGTGGGTGTTTTTCCCAGTTCTAGTTCAACCTATTTATTATTTCCTGGTTTTATTTCCTAGAACCTGGTTACTCTATTTTTTTACCTGTTAGCGACATTTACTATGAACCATTGATAATTCTCCATCTAAAAGCCTAGATTGATCCCGGTGTGTTTTCATTGGTTGGCCTTGATCCACTGTGCTGTTCCGCTACTCCACTCAAATGGCGCCACTTGTCCTATGCACTATCTTTGCTTCGGTTACACGAACCATCGAACTGATCTCCATCGTACACGCAACTTCCATCCTGCACCTCCACTAAAATGTCTGATGATTTTCTCTGACATTCATTGATTGCGATTGTCACTTGAGGGTTCACTGCTTGAGTTTTTGTTTCTCTCTGGTTCTTAGAGAGCTCTAAAAAAAATTAGGTTTTGTTCCAGCTCTGCGAAGAAGAAAGGAAAACCATCCAGGAGACTCCGGCTATCCGTACTCCCCTATGCAGCTGTACGTGCCACCTCCTGCAACCGGAGTCCTTCTCTAGTGAAGAATCAGTGGGGATCATCTCGGTTTTGGGTATTCGGATGACTACACTTCAAATGGTAATAGTTTTTTTGGCATACTTTTTGTCGTAACTAAGATCTGGTTTGCAGTTCTTGGATTTGTAGCGATTTACCTTTTCTTCATCATGTATAATGTTGTATCCTACTTGTGTGCATGCATAAGTCCGTCTAAGAGTGGACATGACTGACTCTACATGATAGGGTTGACCACTACCACTTAGTTTAACAAGCTCGGCCTCCTTGGATAGTTTCCATGGTCCTTTAATTTTCGCATTTGTGTATGTAATTTGTTCTAGATTTCTTTCCTGCCTTCTTAATAAAATGGTTACCCTAGCGGTGTTCTCGCTATACACGTAGGTCCCCTTGGATCCAAAGCATGTTACATCTGTTGTCCTCTTTATTTTCCTGCACCGACTATTTATCTTGTTCTAATTTCTTTATTATGATTATCATTCTTAATCCAATTCAATTTTATCCAATCTATTAATTAAACTTATCAATCTGTTCACCATTAACTACAAAAATGGATCTTGGATTATTTAGGGTTTAAGTAAGTTACCCCAACATCCATAATTATACAGTGTATGAAAATTATAATTAAAAGGGAAACACACACACATTTAATAATTAACCCACCCCACTTGTGCTCAACAACCATAAGTGAGCATTTACCTAATTCATCCAAAGCTGATATATCTCTAAATACATGCCCCCAAATATATATTTTACATATATTACATGCCATAAAATATATTTTTGTAGTGTAAAGGACCAACGATTTAGTGTCAAGGCGTCCCCTGAATAATATCATACTCGGATAGCCATCGGGCACCTCCCATAAATATATCACTGGCACCTCTTACCATCCAAAACCTAACATGCCACCAATAAAGTATCCGTTATCCTAGAATAATGACCATCAATAATTCCTAGGTCCCTCAGACCTCCGCTTGGAAATTCATTGTCAGCTCAACAAACCGGCCTCTTGAGGCAGGACGATATCTGTCCTCAAATAAATAATAAACCACCATCGGATCAACAACATGGCACCCCGAGGCCCGAAAATATCCTTCATAAAGTAATCCCAACCCATTGGCCTCAAATACAATAATGAGCCTCAACCCCCAACTGATGATCTCAAAACCATCACCCGATATTCCATCTCCATCAACCTTGTCTTTCTACGGTGAGCACCTCCTCCATAACTGATGGTCAACATAACCCCCTAAGGTGTAATATCTATGGAGGTCTCCACCCACAAAGAGTGGTCAAAAACACCTCAATTGAGTCCTATCTGTGTGCACATGACTTTGATGGTGAATCAGCTAACAACAGTGAGCGACAATCACCAACATTTCCTAAGCTATCTCATTCGGCACCTCATTCCCCTACGACCACATCACCCAAATCCGATGGTCAATTCCATCTCATCTCTTGTAGGCCATGCCCTCATCCCAATGACCTTGTCAACCCAATCTCGAAAAACCACATAGCCTCAAAACGATGATCAAAATCACCCCATTTATCGCAGTCCAAACCCAACTAGACGAACCATGCTGCCTTAGTCCCAGTGATTATCATCACCACAAAGCCTCGGGATATGCCCACCATGTTCTCATAGAACCAATTCAATCATATCACGCTTAATTAATTTAATTTAAACAACCATCATAACCTACCCATTTGGTAAAAAAACCCTTATTCAGCTCAACATAATTATATAGACCCGGGTATGCTCAACGACATCCCATAACATCAATTAATCAATTTAAAAGCAAGCATTAATTAATTAAGGGTCTCACTCGGTCAACCCACATGTGCGTATTTAAGGACGCATCCCATAACACCCATAAAATTTAGGATAAAGATATAAACCACCTATATTATACTCATAGGTGCTCACTCATTGGATACTAGTCTCTAATTCGAGCCGTATTGGAAGAAAATGGAGTTTTAGAGAAAGGCCCTGGAAATAGGGAAAAAGAGCTCGAACAAATTTAGCATTCTGTATGATGAGATAAATGAGAAAGAGAAGCCAGAGGAATCAATGAATTACCACTGTGCTTCCAATGAGATAGATGGAGCTTGGATCAAAGCTCGGATGAAGGACCAAAGAACCCTAAGAGAGGGGAAGGGAGGCGTTGCGAGACCCCCTGGGTGCTCCTGCCTCTGTGCGTTAAGAAGAAATGAGGGGGGGGGGGTGATCCCCCTGTGGCTCTTTAAAAAAAAATGGCCCATAGGTTTCATGTCATGTATTTATTACATGGTAATCCTCCCAATCTTTCATGCCGTGTAAACCAATTTCACATCGTGTAAATATTACATGATGTGTATTTTTGGCTGGAGCTGTTTTCAACATTCCAAACTATCCATCCTTCATTTAGTGTTCACCAGAACCCATGAAACTTCCACCAAAACATAAATCCCACCTAAAAAAGGTCTTGGAGATACCAAAATTCTAAAATTAGGCTCCAAAGATTAATTTTTTTGGCCCGACCATAAATCTCAAAAGTTGAAAATTACTGAAAACATGACCTATTCAAGAACCTTGAACGTTAGAGTATCCCCACCTTACAATAACTTGTCCCTGATCTATGAGGTCTCATGAAGAGATGGTACCAAACATACCCATATCATAATATTACCCTAGTCTATGATGTTCATTCAAATAAAGGTCAACTCCCCTCGAGGTGCTCCCCACCTTAGGAGTTACCTACCTGGTCACTTCCCAACCCGAAATTTAATATTTTGATGGTTCCTCTAATCATACTTGGATATAAACATACTCATATGAAATTTCATCATTACTGATCCCTATCAGGTGATCATTTATACCTACTCCATACCTGACACCCATCAATTCCTACATCTCATCAGATGCTCAGTAATACCTATGCCATACACGACACCCATAAGCCACACATCTCATTAGATGCCCATTAATACCTGTGTCATACATGACACCGATGATGTCTCGTATCACATTCGATTCCCACAAGTCCTGCATCTCATCAATTTTTCAAAAGTAATCCTGCATCATATATATACGCATTCCATTCATATTCTCGATGCATACACACCTCATTAAAAACACACATCATACTTGATGCCCCCATACTAACCAGCACCTGGTAAGTCCAAATACAATACACGTACCCCTCATACACCAAAACTGACTGCACCAAAATAAAAGGGACACACCAAAAATCACAGTGTACCTCTAACTGTCATCATTTCACTATCCTGCTCTGACCTTGAAAGCTCAACAACATGCACCTGGCCTGAATCCTGATTGCCCGATTCTTGTCCTCCCCATAGAGCTACACTAACCACTGACCATTGAGCCCACTACTGGGTATCTCTATCCCTGACACGACCTCTGTGTGTAGCTAAATCCTAGATACCATCTCCTGGTACCGCCCATGGTCCTACCTCAAATCCATGAGTATACCCTGGTCCCTGACTCTCGGCTATCTGAGAAGGCTTCCTACAGAATATCTTCAAATTACCCATCTAGTCGCACACCTAACACTCATTCAAAACCTAATCAAACTGGGTTCAAACATGCCCCGAATTCCCACATTGGAAGCACACATTCAAAGATACACTCCTTGGTGGTCTTCTCGGATCTCTGGTCTAATTACCCTGCTGAGACTCCACATGGTCCTACTTCCAGCTACCTAAAGCGTTGCCGCTAAACTCACCTCACGCCGTCACCAAGATCGAATATGAATGGGATGTAAAGTTTCTATTAATCATCAATGATCGATTTAACACCTTAGATAATGATGTCATACTGAAGATGATTACCTGAACCCTTATTCCATGTCGCAATCCATCCTCAAAATTCCTCACCCTAGCGATGTCATTGCCCACCATAGAAGGCGCAAATCAGGACAAGTTTGTGAAGTTAGCCGCATAATCCATAATAGACCTGTCTCCCTATTAGAGGTTCATGAACTCATGGGATCTATCTACCCTCAAGGACTCATGAAATAAGTTCTAAAAGAACATGGCCTTGAAATCCTTCCAAGAGATTCCCTCTGGTTTACCTTCCTTCACCTGTATGTCCAACCGGTGCTTTGTCGGTCCTCTGAGCATATATGTATCCAACTTCACCTGCCGACTAGGGGGAGTCTCAAGATAGTAAAAGATAGTCTGAACTAAATCGATCCAATTATTTTCTACCTATTTTCCACCCTCACCCTGAAACAAATTTGGGTGTTGATAATGGAACTCATGAATCATATACTCCATAGACAACTCAACTCCTTGATCTCTCTTATCGATACCATGTATGACATGAACCAAGCTTGCCTTGAGCTACTCATCTAACCATGGACCAAAATATTCCATCTACTATGGATTAATCACCTGTACCAGAGCCTGTACCTTTGGATCATGATTATCCTGACTCTCAGGGGCCACATCCCGACCCTTAGGGGCCTCATCCTGTGCACGCTCATATGACACCACATCTCCACCCTCTTGACACTTCACGAGAAGCTTTTTAGGTGGAATCATGCTAAAGACCAAAAAACATGGTCAAACAACCATAAAAATTATATATATATATATATATATCATAGATAGGGGAATATATAACATGTAGTGCATCTCACCACCCTTACACTCCCCTACCCACCCATGTCACATGACATCCAACCTCATGGTTCCTTACCTAGCCATAATAGTGTTAGGTATCATATATCATTCGGAATCATGTACCCCTAACTACCCATAATAGGGTCAGGAATCACATATCATGTATATCATATATCATAGATCTGGGGTAGTTTAGTAGAGTTCCACCAAAAGGCTTAGCAGGAAAATACTTTTTACATTTTTGTTAACACTTTAAACAACCCACACTATTTCATTACCCATTACCACCCTTAATAGAGTGAGGACTATACATACTATATACACATAGAATCACTTATGATCTCATTAGGAACCACATACCTGGTATGGCTGAGTAGAATTCCACAAAAAAGGCTAAGCACAAAAACACCGTTTAGCTTCTTTGTTAACACTTTAAACACCCCGACCCCTCACAGTGCATTACAGGTTCCCAATGACAATCACAAGAAAAACACACATTATATGATCTTAAGTTCCTACCATAATGGATAATCAATTATCCATTTAAATACTAGGATAAGGGTCAAAATCTCACAATCCAATAACATCACACCCAAGTGCGCCAATCAACCAACTGTAAAACCTAAAAACATAAAATCAATTTCTAACCCCTGATAACTTGGTCAGTCCCCCATGCATGGGGATGCATGAACCAAACATGATCTCTTTACCCACTTCTGACTAAATCCTAGTCTCCAATCTATAATAGCCCCCCATGCATGGGGATGCATGCACTAAACACGATCTCTTTACCCACTTATGACTAAATCCTAGTCTCTAATCTACAATAGCCCAAATAGTAAGACCTAGATGGAAAGCCACTTCAGTGGTGGTGTGGTGGTGAAGGTGAGTTGCCAAAATAGGTTGTTATTTGGGAGGTTTAGGGTTCGATTCCTGGGAGTCCTCTTTCGGGGTGAGCCTCTCCCCCGGGATCCACCCACCTTGCCGGGTCTCTCATAATCCTCTAGGTGGGAAAAATGAGGCACAACCCAATTGCTGACAGATCGTTGTGAAGAAACATCACTACCGAGACGTTACCCTATGGGATGCTCTACCATCTTAGCTGGCAACGACTCCTTCCCTGGCTGGGGAGCCACCTTCGGGTGCTACCTCTTCGTGGGGGAGGGGGGTTTCTCTGTGTGGAGGGTTCAAAAAGGCCAAACTTGGAAATTCCCTTTCAAAAAAGAAGAAGACCTAGATGGAAAAGAAACTACTTTGATACCATTTGTAGTGCCCAACCCGATTTTCCACTTTAACCATGCTCCAATCCAATTGGCTACTAGGCCTTAGGTGCGCCTTCCCGTACACCAAAGGTTTCCGACTAGAAGTGAGGGTCTGATTAGGTGATAGTGGGTTGACTATACCCTCTAGTGGTAATAATAATAACTATCCATATATATATATATATAAAATAGTGGAAGAAGAACCACAATAGCAGAAGTAACAATAATAAGCGCAAAAGATGTATATACAAAATTAGCAGTAATACTAAACCAAAGACACAATAACATATGTAGATAAATAAAAATTACATAACAAGTTATACAAAAGTGATAAGCAAGGTAACACATGGCTGACCACATAGGTACACACACAAATATATAACTTGAAATAAGGTCCATCTCAATACAGAGGAACCACCTGGTCCACTACCATACATCCCATGCAAAAGTGGTACATCTCGATTACTAAGGTCCAACACCCAAGCCCGAATCCTTACCCAATCTCAAAACCATAAAGTCTACATTCATCCTGAGGGGCCCATGTATGGTGTGAGTATGAAATCAGTAGGCCACCACCAATGCGTGTCTGTATTACATCCATAATTATACAGTATATGAAAATATAATTAAAAGGGAAATACAAACACATTTAATAATTAACCCACTCCACTTGCACTCAATAGCCACAAGTGAGTGTTTACCTTCATCTTCCAAAACTGATAAATCTTTGAATATGTACCCCCAAATATATATTTTGAATATAATACATGTTTTCAAATATATATTTGTAGTGGTGATGGACCATGACTTAGTATGTCACAAACCAAACTAGGTCTCCATCCAACCCGGTGCCCGACCTGGTCTATGGGAAGGCTTGAAGGGCGTTCCTGATCCTCACGGGCTAGCACAAGTGCCTGGGTATAAATATTAAAACATGGGAAGAATTTACTCGATGATATAATGATAAAAAACCAATAAGACAAATAAACCAATACTGAAAAATAAAGAACCAAAGATGTGATAACCAAATTTCTGATTTAAAGTTTACAACTAGGAATAAAACTCCAAAATAAAGACTGAAATAAATAGGGGACTCACTCCATCCCAAACCTCCATGCAACAAAAGGATCAACTTCCTCAAGCTTCCACCACCAAGGTCAACAAGGAATTCCACTCAAGACCCTAACTTCAAAAACCAAACATCTTGCCTTTACCTAGAAAAAACATATAATAAGGTCTACATACACCCAAGGGTGTATGTAGGGTGTGAGGAAAAGCCCAGTAGGATTCCACCCAGATAAAAATATTCCATGCCAACATATTTAAAAGATAATATAACATGCTCATTTAAGCAATGAATTTAAAAAAATTTCCAGGAAAACATTTATTAGGAAAACATCTTTAAAAGGGAACATTTTCAAAGAAATCCATTTCACAACCATTTTCATAAAAGAGAAAGAATTTGTGAAAATACACAGATATAAGAGGTCCACCATATGCCAATGGATGGCACCACATCATATATAGTAGATCACCATGGGTAAATCCCCTTGGGTTAATCTAGCTCGAGTGGGCCACTAGAACCTCGTACCTCGGTGAAACATGTCTTAGAAACCACGAACAATTGCGCTCTCGTGCATGAGCCACTTGAGTGGAGAAACATCCAAAATTCTAGTGGTCTCGAGTCATCACAATGTTTATTAAGTATTGTAAGCATCAATCCTGCTAGACGAAACCAGGATGAACCGATTACGTATCATCTAGCGTACTAGAACTACCTATCCCATCTAGATACTTGGGATTTCTATGGGCTCAAGTTAATGTTTACATGTCACACATATCACCAATCCTGCAACTTAATTTCAAGCATACCAAAGAAATCACCAATTTCATGAACAAACCACTTTTCATTTTACACATGCCAAAACCCTTTTTCAAATAAATTTTCAATTCATAAATCTCTATTTAAAAAGACACAAGAAAGGCACACAATTTCTCACTCAAAAACATGGTCTAATACCCCATGTTTGAATCCACACATAAAATAAGTTCATTTACAAAACAAGCTTCCCGTTGTTTAAAAAATTCACAATTCATACTAAAAAGTGCACAAAAGGGCCTACATGCCAATACTAATCCATTTCCCATTTTACTCACACCAAAAACCCATTTAGAATACATTTTCTATCACTTAAACATCTCATATAATTCTATTTTTAAAAAACACAAGAAAACACACCAATGATCAACCAATGTCATGGGCCAAGCCCCTTTGTAAAACCGTACATAAGATAAGATCATAATAAAACATGCTTTCAAATATTCAAACAATTTGAAATTCAATTTCAAAGATTAAAAACAAGCTTAAAATTCTAAGGGAACACATTATTCATTGAAAATACCATTTCCAACACATTCACACCTTAAGTGATTTTCAAAACATGTTTCTCACCCACAAACCAACCCATAAAAATTATCATGAAACAACATATTGAATCACTCACACAAAACATATCCAATTTCCTTATCAAATCCATTACCATCACATATCATGCCAAAACATCTAAAAATTACCTTTCGAAACACACATGAAATCCATAGAACATATTTATAAATTTAAACAAGCATATTAAATTCATCTATTAATGTTATGGCATGGAACCACCTACCTCATGTGAAGAAACCTTCGAAAATTGGTGCCGAACCACAAACACACCTAAATCAAACCTTATCAAGGTACAATCTAACCAAAAAAATCAAGATCAAACCCTAATAAACAAGAACAAACCAAAAATCAACCCCCTACCTGCTAGAAAATAGAAACCCCAAAGGAGAAGAGAGAAAACCCTAAAAATAAGAGAGAAACAAGGGAGAAGAGGACTTACTCGAGAGATCCTGGGGAAAACGAGCCAAAGACACCCAAAAATTGAATCCCAAGGGGAGGGGAGGATGGAGGGAGGTGTTCCTAGGTATTTTAGGGCTAAGAGGGTTGAGTAAGATAAGGTAAAGGGGTTAAAATCAGGGAGAGAGAAAAGAGGGAAAATATTTTTATTGAGCTGGCATGGCTGCACGATTAGTCCGCACAGTTTTTCAAACCATGTTGTGACTGTGCGATCATCTCTTCTAAGGGACAAACCTACCACACAGGAAATCTGAATGGTCTAACTTACCATGTGGAAGCCATGTGGTCACTTTTGGCTATGACCCAGACCCACTGCATAGTTACCTGGGCAGGGTGTAGAGTTTCTACTAACCGTGTGCCAAGTTCTGTCCACCCATTTTTCAAAAATTTTCTTGAAAACCTAGGGGATAAATCATGGGAAAGAAGTAGTCTAAGTATGGAAAAAGTGAAATACCTCAAAAATTCAAACCTTTCACACCTGGTTCCCGATAGAAATAACTGATAACCCAAACCGAACTGGAACATAGGTGAATTTAAAAACTTGGGTATGACATAGTAACTAGGAATCCCCTAAAGAATATCATACATGGAGATCCCTTAGACACCTCCCATAAATATATCAATGGAAACTCATTCCATTCAACACCTCACGTGCCACCAATCAAGTATCTGAAGTCCTAATGACACACCCATCAGTAAGTCCCAGTTCTATCGAACCTCCTCTTAGAAAGTCACCATTGGCTCAACAACCCGACATCCCAAGGCATAGTGATTTACATCCTTATTTAAATAATAAATAATTATTAGATAAATTTCCTGAAGTCTCAAGCCATGGTAATATCCATCCTACAATAATCCTGGTCCATTGGCCTCAAATACAAATGTGAGCCCCATCCCCCAATCGATGGTCTCAACACCATCACTCAATGGCCCATCACCATCAACTGTGGTTTTCTATGGAGATCACCTCTTCTATAACTAATGGTCATCACCATCCCCTATGCTGTAATATCTATAGAGTCCTACACCCATAATGAATAGTAAATACTACCTCAAGTGAGTCCTATCTATGTGCACATGAATCCAATGACGCGTCATCCAAAATAGTGAGTGACAATCACCAACATTTCCTAAGCCACCTCATCCCCCTACGACCATGTCGCCCAAATCTGATGGTCAATGCTACCTCATCTCCCATGGGCCATGCTATCATCCTAACAACCTTGTCGCTTCAATCCTGACGAACCATGTCACCTCAACCGGGTGATCAACATAACCCCATGTATCACAGACCAAGCCCATACTGAAGAACCATGCCCCTCAGTCCCAGTGATCATCATCACCTCAAAGCCACAAGCGTTTCCTTCCACATTCCCATGAAACCAATTCAATTATATCAAATTTAACTAATTTAATTTAAACAACGACCTAACCTACCCAGTTAGTCAAAATCCTCTTACTCAACTCAGCATAATTTTATAGACTAGTGCATTATCAATAACATCCCATAACATCAATTAATCAATTAAAAATAAAGCATTAATTAATTAAGGGTCTCGCTCGATCAACCCATATGTGCATATTTAAAGACACACTCCATAACATCTTGGTGACTATCGTTGTGGCCGAAGATATATTTTATCAGCGTCCCAAATTAATTATTACCCACATTTTAAAACTTTAGTATAGTTAAAGTGCGGGGTCCATCCACATGGAACTTTGGCAGTGTATTGCTTCAGTTGAGTTTATAATTAATTTAGTGAAATATGCAGAATTTAGAGTGGATTGGTTGGTTGGGATTGAGTGAAACTGTTTTTTTTACTTTAAGAAAATGATTAAAAATTCAAAGGAAACAACAAGTGATTTAAAGGTGTTTTAATAGAATGAAAAGTGTATTGGGGCTATGGTGATTATGGAGTATTTATGCGGGTTGATTAAATGGTTGTGTTGTTCATAATAATTCAACATTCTAGATTTCCTTTTATCACAAGATTTCCTTGGTCCGGTTCCTATTGTTTGGAATTGAAGAAATTGACTCCTTGGTCTGGTAGTCAGTATTTCTCAATTCTTAATTTGGTTCAGTCCATTTATGAATCGGTGAAACCTTTTCAATGGTCATGAAAGCTTTCACTGTTACTCTTCTTTTATATCGCTGAGAATTCTTCCCTTGGTCCAGCTCAGAATTATCAATAATATTTAGCAATGATTTAAGAGGAGTAAGAAGAATTAATAAGAACGAACACAACTATCTAAATCAATACAACATAATACAATCCTTAATCACCCACAACCCCAACACAAGGGGTTTAGTTACACATAGAAAGCATGTTAGAAAAAACACACTCGATACCTGATGAATTCATCATGTAGGCTTCGAGGAGTGGTGTCAGTAGGCAGAACGGCGGAACAATGGCACCACGATGGCTTGGGAACGACAACAGCAGAAATTCTCCCCCCCTCTAATGGTTTTTGAACTCCCAAATCCAAAGTCCAAGGTCTCTATTTATAGAAAAATTAAGTACATGACGTGTAGAAAAGTACATGCTGTGTAGTCATGTCAACTCTCTTTTTTCCGTGGTTTTCCTCCAGTAGGTGGCAGCCACGCCGTCTTTGACTCACACGGCATCGGCGGCCAGTTAGTGGAAGTACACAACATGTAGCACCGCCACACATGACGTGTAGTCTCTGGTAGGCACCACCAACCACTTCTAGAAGGGGGTACATGATGTGTATCAGTGATTCACATGGCGTGTAGACTCTGGATGGTGACTTGGGCGTGTACTCCCTCTTTTGGTCCGTGTCCCTGTCTGGATGTACACGGTGTGTATACAAGTACACGCCGTGTAGTTACAAAATTTCCAAAGACTTCCCTTGATTTGTGTATTTCGGCCAGAATCTCCTAATGATAAACAGAATCACTAAAATCAAAGAATATGTTTATGAAACAACATATATTTGGTGAAAACATGTTTTTATTTGTAATAATATATATGAAAATGTATACACAAATTGGGTGCATCAAACTCCCCCACACTTATTCTTTTTCTTGACCTCAAGCGAAATCTCAACATATAATTAAAAGAGTCCATACTTTTAAAAGGAATGCATTCAATTAATCAAAAGTATAAATGATTAAGTTACTGAGGAAAATTATAAAAGGCACAAACAAATTCAATTCACAAGATATTAAAATCACACCTCATATATAATTCAATTAACTACTCTCATCCTCTTTCAACACATTTTTCAAAATTTCAAAAATAAGCATGCCACTTAATGATCTACCTTACCAGTCAAAATCACACTCCACACTCAAGTTGTATATATTCAGATTTTTTCTCAATATAAGGTATATACACTCTATCCATAGGTTTGCAAGATATATTGTTCTCTACTTCAGAAAAAATTGAATTACAAAAATCCTGAGGGATTTATCAATAAGGTCCAGATGTCTCTATGGCTAAGGGTTTGTAGGTTCAAATGTGAAAAATAAATTCGGAGGCTTGAAAAAGGAAGGCTAATTCCTTTAAACAACATTGCATGATATTCAAAGTAAAGTTCAATGAAAATGTATCCTTCACAAGCCCAGTCGAATGCTGTTGTAATCACCACCTTTTCCCTTAGTCAAGTAGGGTCCCTAAATCAAATGAGCATAAGGTTCCCTTGTCTTTTTTTTTGTTTTTAAGAACACAACTCAAGGGAAACACTTATGAATACAATTAATAAATTTTTGGAACCCTTTCCATCCCAAATAATAAAGAGGAACTTCCCCACACTTCATTTCATGATTGTGCACAAAAATATGCCATGTATTTCCAACTCCCTCTTTAAAGCTCAAAAATGAATAATCATGCAAAGTTCAAAAAGAAATAGGGTAGGAAGGGAAATAGGCTTGTAATGTGGATTCCTGTAAAGGTTTTTCATGGATTCTATGGGATTAACGAAGATTAAATGTAGGGTAGGTCTCAAGATAAATGGGTGAAAACACTCTAGTGCCTAAATATTTTTTAAAGTAATTCAAAAATTCTTCATGTTTTGAAAAGAAAACTTTCAAATTATGGTAGTAATGCATATCCTAAGAATCTCTCAAGAAATAGGGTATTAGAAAAGAAATAAGAAAAAGGGGTTAGAATACCTCTTAGGAGTGGAAAAATAATAAAGGGAAAATCAGGTCATGACATCCATATAAATGATTAGCCTAATCAATGTAATTAATCAAGGATTAAAAGTTTTAATTGAAACTATATCAGAAATAATTTTAAAATACTTAAAAACTAAAATAAGCATGAATCCCTCAAAAATTTCCTACTAAATAACTCTAGAATTGATAAGAATGATTAACCAAAATTGCTTCACATTTTCAAATATATAATATAATAATGATGTATCCTAGACTATTTTAAGGGCCAAGACTAATGTGAAAGAGATAGATACTCCCCCACACTTAATACTGCACATGGTCCAACAGGTGCAATACTAAGGTAAAGGGTGGGAAAGGGAAAGATGACAGGGACAAAACGAGGGGAATTAGTGGAAGTATTAAATGGAAAGAGATGGAAAAGAAAAATAGAAAAATACTCCCCTCGAAAAAAAATGATGCCTGATGTCGCTCCATTCAACCTGTGACTGTCGAGGAAAAAGAAAACTGCAAACATTCACAACATAAAAACACACAAAATGACAAAATAGATATATAAGATAAAGAAAAATGTCACTATCATGGGGTCGCCTCAGGGGACGGCACATCTGATACAGGTGGATCAACAGGAGCGGCCGTAGTAGTGGAAGAACAAGGATCCTCGGTCTGTGTTAAGCGCACTGCTGCAGGAGCATCTGTAACTACCAGCTCTACAAGAGGCGAAGGACCAACACCTGTAGTGAAAATGAGAATGGAGTCTGTGGCCAAGGCATCATCGGCAGGCGGGATCGTAGAGGCCGTAGGAGCAGAAGGAGGATCAACCGTCTCGGGAACGGGAAGCTGAAGACGCTGTAGGACCCACTCCATCATCTGGTCAAAACGGACCTGGCACTGAAGCATAGCGGCCTGCTACCAAAGGATAATAGCCTGCTGCTGCTCCATGCAAGTCAGGCGAAGTGTGATCTTGGCTAGGCGGAGGGTGAGGGGTGGGTCAGCCGAGGGTACGGAGGGTGAAGGGGAATGGGAAGGGTCGGTAGGTGGGGGAATGGAAGAAGAAGAAGGAACAAGGGAGGTGGTAGGAAGCGGTGAGGAAGGAGGTGGAGGGGAATCCCCCAGGGCGAGAGGGTCAACAAGAGCTGGTGGGTGAGGCTGGGGAACAGGAGGAGCAGCAAGAGGTGGGGGCTAGACAGGGGCAATGATGTAGGTGCCCCCGCTTCCGGACTAATCCCATGCGAATAAGCATGAGAAAGTCCATCCGTTGAGGGTGACCTAGTCGATCATATGGTAAGGAGGGCTCAAATATGCCAAGATAATGGGAAAGGTGAGTGGAATAAAATCCGCCGTTAAGGTTTCCCTGACGGATTGTGAACATAGTATGGAAATAGGAGGCAGCTAGGTATGGAAGGTCGGGGTAGGCCCGTGTGAGAACACAGGTGAGGAACTCCATGTCACGGGAAATGACAACCCCCATATCCTCATGGAGGGGAAAAATAATGGCGCTAAAGCACCTGTGAGTGAAGCGGAGGAGAGGGTCATGGATGAGGGTGCTCTTCTGGGAGGTGGGGGCGTAGGGATGGTCAGGCCCAACAATATCCTGCCACACAGCCTTGAGGGCTGAGCGCGCATGGCGAAGTAGGGTGGATACACTGGGTGGGGTGACTGGATGGGGGTAGAATCCACACCCTCGGCCAAAATTAGGAAGGGAAAAGAAAAAATAGCAGCCACCTAGCTAAAATCTAACTGCCGAGATGGTGTCGCTCGACGTCTCCCAGTACTCATGGCCATCGAAATCGAATGACGCAGCAAAATCCAAAAACAAATCGTGATAAATGGGAGTGCTGACCTGAAATATGTATAGGAGTGATGTGTGGTCGAGGAGCTCCTCCAACTCATCCCAGATGCCAAGCTGCTGAGGCACAGCCGGGTCAAGATATCGTCCGCTCAGCTGAATCGTTCACCGAGAAAAACATCGGATGCACTCATGGGCCAGATCTGTCACCAGGAAGACCATGCAGGGAAAGGGAACACTAGAAGGATCCGGCCCAAGTGCGGCAGCAGCGGGGGCTGGATCGGCTGGAAAAGTAGTAGGGGACAGTCCTGGTGGAACAGAAGCAGTGGCAGACTCTGAAGGTGGAGTAGCAGAAGGAGCCGACTCGGTCAGTGGAGCGGCCTCACTGGAGGAAGTGCCGCTGGACGAAGCAACTGCTGTTTGATCCGATGCTGTAGAGGAGGTCAGGGATGTCGTACTGGGTGGTACATGGGAACTCGGCGGGGCCGTACTGGGTGGTGGAGGTTCCTTACTGGGACCAGCCGCTGCTGAAGTGGAAGGTGGTGGCATGATGGCCAGAGCAGGAGGCTGGTCTGTCGAAATGTCCGGAGCGGGTCTATGTCGGAGTCGTATCCGACGATAGAGGGGGACTGCATCCTCAGTAGCATCGATGGGCTGCTTCCCACGTGAGGGATCCTGATCTTCAATAACATAAAAAAGAAAAAGAAAACAAAAAAAGAAAACAAAAAGGAAAAGAAAAGAAAAGAAAAGAAAGAGAAAAATGTGAGAAAATAAAAAAAATAAAAGTACATGGCGTGTAATTCCAGAGTACACAGCGTGTAATGTAAGCGGGTAAGCAACCCGTGTATTCTGGAAAGACATGCTGAATGGGTGTGTCCCTGGCCATGGAAGTATACACGACATGTGGTGACACTACACTCCGTGTATAAGCAAATGAGGACCTGGCCGTGTGGGAACTTCAAACGGGTTGGGCCAGATAATAAACTACACGGCGTGTACAGAACATACACATCGTGTAGTGGAACATGGGATGTGTGGCCATGTTAAAGGAAAGACCCGGGCATGACTTTGGATAGTATTCGGTGTGTACCGAACATACACACAGTGTAGTTTCAAAATTTTGAATTGTTTAGTGTGTGTTAGTGTACAACAGTACACGGCGTGTGTTCTTCAGTGCGTGCCCATGTACTTTCGGAATCCGAACGGTCGAAGAATAAAAAACATCCTAAAAGCTACAAAAACTAGAAAATGAAGAGGGAAGAATGACGTACCTGATTCTATGATGGAAATGGGGGAGAAAGCATGCCAAAAATCTAAGGAAAATGGAGGATTTAGGAGGAGGCGTGCGGGTGGCTTCCGGGAGAAGAAAACGGCGAAGGGGGGGGGGGGGGGGGGGCGCAACACAGACTGAGTTTGGGTAGGGCGTCCAACTTTTATAGATGGACTACACGGCGTATACTCAAGGAGACACACCGTGTATCCCTTTTTTAGAATAATATATATATATATATATATAAATATATAATTATTATAGTAAACTATATAATAATTATTATTAATAATTAAAATAAAATAGATATATATACAAATTCTATTACAAATAAACCTATACATGACATATATCAGGAAATACATACCGTGTAATGTAAAATAAAAAAAAGAGAAGTAAAACCTTGGGTCCGGTGCTTGGGTCGAGGTTTGAACCAGCGATCGGCCATTCCGAATGGAAGCCCTCAACCACTGGAGAAAAGGTTGTACTGCTACCCATATTTATCATTTATATATATTTAATCTATACGACCTATACACACAGGAATATAGAAATGCACGACGTGTGGTTTTTATTTAGGAAAGGATGAGGATGAAGTAGGGAGATTAGCGCGATTTGAACCCGGGCCTTTTGAACCCGGTGCCAAGACTTTGCCAATCCGACAACTTCACCCGCATGTTATTTCTCATTTTGAAAACATTTTTAATTTATATCTGAAAATTATGGCACACACGGCGTATATCGAAATGCACATCATGTGGTTTTATTAAAAGAACAAATTATGGAAATGGGACGGTTGTCTGGATTCGAACCCGAGTCTTTTGGAACCGGGTTACGATTCTAGCTAACCAGTCCATCCCCATCATGGGTTTATTATATTTAAACACACACACAGATATATATATATATATATATATGAAAAATACCACACACGCCATGTAAATAAAAGGAGGAACCCCGTGCCGAAGGTAGGTCGGGAGGATTCAAACTGGGGACATCTCGAATAAACTCTAGTGACTTTACCATCGGTACCGACATCATCCCTGGTTATTTATTTTTTATTCTATAGATTTATACTATTAAGATTATAAATTAAAAAGATAAGTACATGCCGTGTATATAAGTGGGACACATCGTGTAACCTCTGGGTTGCCTCCCAGGAAGCGCCTTTGTTTTAAGTTGTTGGCTCGACCTTCTTACCTGTTCTTACCTGATTTCTATGGCAGATAATGGTCCCAATAGTGGCCGCCCTGGCCTTCTAGGCACTGTAAGTTTTATGGCTCTTCTCCAACAGGAATGTCTAGAATGATAAAGTAATTAGAAATAAAGGTACATACCAGACCATCCATCAAGCGATTGTCCACAGTTGCTATCACAGAACAATACTCATGATCGGGCAATGATGCTTGTTTGACGGCCTTTAAAATATTGTGGGAGACTCTTTCGTCCCCTACCCAGAAAATCAACTCTCCCTGGTGCACATAAATGAGTGCCTTCCCAGTGTCTAGGAAAGTTCTTCCCAATATAATAGGTGCCTCCTGGTCCTCCTCCATGTCCAGGATAATGAAGTCAGTAGGTAGGATCAATCATCACACTTTCACCAGTACATCTTCCAGTAGCCCCTTTGGATATTTAATGGATCGATCAAAAAGTTGAAGGGATACTCGGGTCGGCTTCAAATCATAGAGCCCGAGCTTTTGGAAAACTCTAAATGACATGAGGTTGACACTTGATCCTAAGTCGCATAGAGATTTTCCAAAGTCACAGGGTCCAATTGTGCAGGGAATAGTAAAACTACCTGGATCCTAGAGATTTGGAGGAGTGGAATGTTTTACGACTGTGGAGCACTCCTTTTTCAGTGCTATGGTGCCCAAATCCTCCATCTTCCTTTTATTCAAGAGGATTTCCTTCATGAATTTTTCATATGTGGGCATTTGAGTCAGTACCTCTGCAAATGAGATGTTGATGTTTAACTTTCTGAATACTTCCATGAATTTTCCAAACTGGTGATCCAATTCCCTTTGCTTCATCCTCTTCGGAAAAGGTAATTCAGGCTCGAATGGTTTGATGATTTCCTTTCCTTTACTTAGTTGTGCCTCCGGTGATGGTGGTTCATATGAAGATGGTTCTGAAACTGGATCTTCATTTTCAACAGGGAGAGGAGGTGCAGTAGACTGTTGTGATGGTTCCTTTTGTGGCAGCAATTTTCCTCTCCGCAAGGTGATAGCATTGGCCTCCTCCCTTGGGTTCTTCTCGGTGTTTCCCAGTAGTGTACCGGGCTGCCTCCCTGATAGCTGGTTTGCTATCTGGCCAATTTGATCCTTGAGGCTTCGAATGGAAGCCTCCTAGTTCTGAAATTTCATCTCAGCAGTTGATATGAATTTATTCATCAGGTCCTCTAACCTTGATGTGTTCTCTTGCTGAGATGGCTGGGCAGGTGGTGGAGGTGGTTGTTGCCTTTGTTGCTGCGAGCGAGGGTTCTGGTACCCTTGCTGCTGATAGGAACCCTGCTGGAACCACTATCTCGGAAACTGATTCTGGTACTGAGGCTGATTATAGCCGGGCGGTCACTGGGGCGGAGGGTTTTGCTTCTGTTTTCCCCATCCTTGGTTCTGATTATCTCGCCACGCCGGGTTTTGGTACTGTTGATATTGATTTGACCCTCAATTTTGAGCAATAAAGCTCACCTCGCTTGTGGAAGGGTCGGATGGAAGTCCCGGGCATTCTCCCAGATTGTGGTTGTTACCACAGTCTCCGCATGCTGGATGGTTCGCCGCATGAACTTGAGATGCTCCTTTGAGATTAAATGCATCGATTTTCTTGGACACTACATCCAACTGAGCAGCAAACATGGTGGTAGCGTCAATACTATGCATACCTCTTTTTTGAGTCCCCCACTCAGAGTGCCACTGGAAGCTGTTGGCAGACATATCTTCCAGTAGTTCAAAAAGTTCTTCGGGAGACTTTCTCATCACCATACCTCCAGCAGCAGCATCCACCATGGACTTGGTATTTGTTGTGATTCCTCTGTAGAAGGTTTGGACTTTCATCCAGAGTGAGAGTCCGTGGTGTGGTCATTTTCGTAGCATCTCTTTGAAACGTTCCCAGGACTCGTATAACGACTCGGAGTCATGCTGCTGAAATTTGTGGATCTCGTTCCTTAGCATCACCATCTTCGATGGTGGGAAGTATTTAGACAGGAATGCCCGGGCTAGCTCCTCCCAGGTGAGGATGGATCTTTGTGGCAGTCCTTTGATCCAACATTTCTCCTTGTCCCATAGAGAAAAGGGAAATAGGCGAAGATTGATGGAGTCCTCGGACACACCATTGTACCGAAATGTGTCGCAGATCTCCTGAAAGTTGGAGAGATGGGCGTTCGGGTCCTTGCTGGGCAGGCCTCTGAATTGGATAGTGTTCTGGATCAGCTGCATGATTGCAGGCTTGATCTCGAAGTGTTGGGCCTGTATCGGAGGACAGACGATGCCCGTATCTGCTCCATGGATCGAAGGAAGACCGTACTCCATAAGGGTATGACGTGGAGGTAGCTGCTGAGGGGGTAGAGATTGCATGTATTGCTGCTCCTGAGGGGCGAAATAGGGCTGTTGGAAGATCTTCTACGGCTGTTGTAGTTGGCCGTACGCTGGAGGAGGTTGCTGTGGCGGCCATTGGTAATCCCTTGGAAGGAATTCCATAAAGCCTCTAGGTGCCTGCTCTGGTATACCAGCAGCGGGAGGCTGCTGGTCCTGGTATGAATGCTTAGCCGCAGCATCCACGACTGGTGATCCCTCTTCCTTGTTCTCCATGGTTCGTGACTGCTGGTTGTGAGTTTCTTTTAGTGCACGTCGACGATGAAGCAAGGTCTGTTCGATCTCCGAGTCAAGCAGAACTAGTTCTGATGACTCGATGCTCCTGGACCGTGTAGGGCATCTATTCATGAACTTTAAGCTTTTGTACAATCACAACACAAATACCAGGAATAAAAAGGGAAAATAAAAGATAACAAGAAATGGGAATAGAAAAAGAAATTTTTGGGAATTTTTGTTTTTTATTTTTTTTTATTTTCACTTAATCAATTACTAACACAACTTAAATTGTAGCACTGAAACCAAATTCCCCAACAACGGAGCCAAAATTTGGTGACTATCGTTGTGGCCAAAGATATATTTTATCAGTGTCCCAAATTAATTATTACCCAGTTCTTAAAACTTTATTATAGTTAAAGTGCAGGGTCGATCCATAGGGAACTTTGGCAGTGCGTTGGTTCAGTTGAGTTTATAATTAATTTAGTGAAATATGCAGAATTTAGAGTGGATTGGTTGGTTTGGATTGAGTGAAACTGTTTTGTTTACTTTAAGAAAATGATTAAAAATTAAAAGGAAACAACAAGTGATTTAAAGGTGTTTTAATAGAAAGAAAAGTGTATTGGGGCTATGGTGATTATGGAGTATTTATGTGGGTTTCTTAAATGGTTGTGTTGTTCATAATAATTCAACATTTTGGATTTCCTTTTATCACAAGATTTTCTTGGTCCGATTTCTCTTGTTTGGAATTGAAGAAATTGACTCCTTGGTCCGATAGTCAGTGTTTCTCAATTATTAATTTGGTTCAGTCCATTTATGAATCGGTCAAACCTTTTCAATGGTCATGAAATCTTTCACCGTTACTCTTCTTTTATATCGCTAATAATTCTTCCATTGGTCTGGCTCATAATTCTTAGTAATATTTAGCAATGATTTAAGAGGAGTAAGAATAATTAAGAAGAACGAACAAAACTATCTAAATCAATACAACATAATACAATCCTTCATCGCCCACAGCCCCAACACAAGGGATTTAGTTACACATGGAAATCATGTTAGGAACAACACACTTGATACCTGATGAATTCATCGTATAAGCTTCGAGGAGTGGTGTTGGTAGGCAGAACAATGAAACAACGACACAACGGTGGCTTGGGAACGACAGCAAAAGAACTTCTCCCCTCCTCCAATGGTTTTTGAACTCCCAAATCCAAAGTCCAAGGTCTCTATTTATAGAAAAATTAAGTACAGGACATGTAGAAAAGTACACACCGTGTAGTCATGTCAACTCTCTTTTTGCCGCGGTTTTCCTCCGGTAGGTGGCCAATCATGCCGTATTTGACTCACATGACGTCGGAGGCCAGTTGGTGGAAGTACAAGGCGTGTAGTGCCACCACACATGGCGTGTAGTCTCTGGCAGGCGTCACCAACCTCTTCTAGAAGGCGGTACATGGCGTGTATGAGTGATTCACACGACGTGTAGACTCTAGCTGGTGACTTGGGAGTGTACTCCCTCTTTTGGTCCATGTCCCTATCTGGATGTACACGGCGTGTATACAAGTACACGCCGTGTAGTTACAAAATTTTCACAGACTTCCCTTGATTTGTGTATTTCAGACAGAATCTCTTGATGATAAATAGAATCACCAAAATCATATAATATGTTCATGAAACAACAGATATTTGGTGAAAACATGTTTTTATTTGTAATAATATATATGAAAATGCATACAAAAATTGGGTGTATCACATCAATAAAATTAAGGATAAAGATAAGCATCACTTACCTTATACTCGTAGGTGCTAGCTCTTCGGATACCAACATCTAACTCAAGATGTATCAGAAGAAAACCGAGTTTTATAAAAACACCTTGAAAATAAGGAAAAGAGATAGAATGGATTTAGGATTCCGTATGGAAATATAAATAATAAATAGAATCAATAGGAATCAAGGACTTACCGTTTCACTTCTAAGGAGATAGATGAAGCTCAGATCAGATATCAGATGGAGAAGAACCAAAGAACCCTAGGAGAGGTTAAGGGAAGAACTATGAGACCCCCTGGGTGCTATTGCCTCTGTATGTGAAGGATTAATGAGGGGGGGGGGAAGCCCCCTGTGGCTCTTAAAAAAACACGTTCCACAGGGTTCACATTGTGTATTCAATACACGATGTTAACAACATTCATGATGTGTATTGGATACACATTGTGAATTCCTCGGGTAAGCCCCTGAGCTTTCATGCCCTGCCACATGCCATGTAAACCATTTTCACATTGTGTAAACATGACATGACATATATTTATGGATGGAGGTCCTTTCAACAGCCCATACCGTCCATCTTTCCTCTGGTGTTTGACCGAACCCCCGAGACTTCCACATAAACTTAAACCCCACCTAAAAATAAGGTCTTTGAGCTATCAAACTTCCAGAATTAGGTTCCAAAGCTTTGAATTTATGCTAGCCCAACCACCAAACTCAAAATTTCAAAATTACATGGAAAAAAACTCGTTTAGAAAACCCAAGATGTTACATATACAGTGATAGAGACTATATAAATAAATATCAATACATAAAATATAGTTCACATATAAATTTATATATTTATATTCACATTATATAATTTATAATATTCATATATATTTACACCATACACATATATTTATAATTATATACATGTTACATATATTCATATATATGATTATATATTATAAATTATAAAAATAGATATATAAATAAATTAAAATATTTTGATATATAAAATGTATATTTAAAAATATAATTCATATATATATGCACATAATTCTTTATTTTAATATTTTTATATTTAAATGATTATATAATTATTATTTATTCATTTTAATTGGTAATTTATTGTAAATCTTGTGTATTTAAGCATAATTTTTAATATTTATTCATTTTTAATATTTCTGTAATATTTATAATTAATATTATTTATTCATATTTTTAATATTATTATAATTTATTCATTTAAATTAATTAAATTTTTATTAATTTTTAATATTTTTTCATTTAAAATTATTTAATCATTTTTAATATGTAATAATTTTTAATATTTTTAAATTTAATCAGTTTTAATATGTATTTATATATTTTTATTTATTAGTATTTAATATTTTTAATAGGTTTTTAATTTACATAATTAAAGATTATTCATTTTTAATAATTATTCATTTTTTAAATATTTTTGTATTTAATTATTTTTATAATTATTATTTATTCATTTTTAATTAGTAATTTATTGAATTTTTTTTTATTTAAATGTTATTTTTAATATCTACTTATTTTAAATTTAATATGTATTCATTTTTAATTTTTTATTGTAATTTCTGTAAGTAATATTATTTATTCATTTTCTTTAATATTTTTTCAATTTATTCATTATAAATATTTAACCATTATATTATTTATTCAATTTAATACTTATTAATTTTTACTTTTTTTAGAATTTATTCATTTATTAATATTTATTTATATATTTTTATTTATACCTTTTCAATTTGTTTATAATTTATATAATTAATATTTATTATGTTTTATTTTAATATTTTTTATTTAAATATTTATACACATATTATTTATTCATTTTTAATTAGTAATTTATTGTAAATATTTTTTTTTATTTAAATATTTTTTTAATATTTATTAATTTAATATTTTTGCTATTGTTCATTTTTTAATATTTATTTATACTCTTTTGTTTGTTAATAATTAATATTTTTAATATGTTTTTAATTTATATAATATTTAATTTTTTTTAATTTATTTAGGTTATTTATAATTTTTTTCATACCTCTATCTATACTATATTTATTACTCATAAAATAAACTTTTATGATCACTTTTAGTTTAGCACCGATAAAAGCTTATTTTATCATCGCTTTCCTAATAGTGATAAAGAAATACCTTTATCACCCCTAAGAAAGCATTGATGAACGAAACATTTATCAGCGCTTATCCTCTGAGTGTTGATAAATGTATCTTTTATCAGCACTTTTAGTTAGCGCTAATAAATCCATTTCCTACCTATGGAACCAAATCTTCTCATGTCGTTCGAGGTCCTGTGAAACCAAATATTTACTGAATCCAAAGTCAAATTTTTTGGTCAAATCAACCCTCAATACTGAAGGTATGATATTCATAACTTGTATTTAATGATTTATCAAGAAATATTTCATTAGTTTTTCATGATTTTTTATGTTTCTCTTCCCGTTTTTACTTCCTCAAATCCAAGATTTAAACTTCAACCGTTTTCACAGATTAGTGGTTGCGAGAGTTCTTCTTCATGAAGTCTTAGGTGGGGTTATCCTCCTCTAATTTCTTACTGTATTCACTATGATTTTAGATGTTTCTCACCCCACCACTTTTATAGGCTTCAGATAAAGGTTTTCTTTTGGTTAATATTCCTCAAAGTGTTGGGTGGCGTTTATAAATAGTGATCTTGAGGTAAGGCTACTTTCAATAATGTTGGATTTGTGATTTCCAAGTAGGGAAGCAACTTGAATCTCCCTTTTTTAGTCTTTCTTAGGTTCTTGAAATCCATGGTGATTTCATCCAATTTCCACACAGGTATAGAGAAAGATATTAAAGTCTATAAGTCAATATGAATCAAAATTCATAGTTGATATGATCAATAATTAAAGAATATTTACCAAAATCATGTATTGAAAGAGTAAAATAGTTCCACTAAAAGATATATTTTTTACAACACCTAATTGAAACCAAAACATTAACAACATCATAACCAATGTTTTAAGTTCACCAATAATGATTACATCAAATTCAAAAGTTACTTTATCATTTTCCTCATTATACCATCACATTGTGTATGAAGTTCTATAATTTCAGTGTTGAAGCACATTTATAAAGTTTTCACATCACATACTATTTAATAAAAAATAATTCTATAATGTTACAACTATTTTTCATGTCACTTAACTCACTCAAATAATTAAATTATTAGTTAAATACCCAAATCATATAAAATCACCCAATTAAACCCCGTGAGTTTATGAAGTTACAAACTTCACACTAGGTAAACAATCTGCATGAGGAGAGAATACTTAATTATTTTCAAAACATAGGCATTATTATATGTATATATTTTACATTTTATTATAAAACATAGGATATATATATATATTTTATATATGGATGTATTATAATTTATAATTATATTTTTTTAAAAGTTATACTTTATAAAATTTACGGATGTAAAAAATGATACATTATATACACACCTTATGTGTAATTTTTTTGTGTGTAAAATATGAATACTATTGAACCAAATAAGATGCATATGAATAAAAAATGGATGGATGTCAATCTTATGAAAAAATAGTATGAAGAAGATGTTAAAGAGTTCATCATGTTTGTTATAGAGCTTGCATATGATCCTTCTTAAAACATTTGTTTGTGTTTAAGTTGTTGTTATTCAATACAAATTTCTCCAGAGGAGTTTTAAGAACACTTTATTTATGAAATAACAAGACTTTAAAATATTTTCCTTTTAGAATAAATATAATTTTTTTGTTGGAATGATTTATACACAATGTTAAACTTATGTTACATACGACACTGAACTAGCTTGCATTACATGCAAGACCGAGTTTTACCACCATATATTGTAAAACCTATTTTAAACCTAAATTTTGACACTTTTATTATTTATTTTAAAAAAAACATCAATTTTTAATTTAGAATGTCTAAATTATCTTATAATGATTTTTTGGTATTTTTCTGAGAAACTTCTTTTTTTGATCAATAGTGAAAATCACTACAATTTAGTTAAAATAGTATTTTTGTTTACATAGTTATTAATGATAAATAATATCTTATATTTGTTTTAGAGTTGCATTATATCAATTATAAATCTATCTATACAAATAAGTTTATTAGAATGAATTTTAATTTCAAATTAAATATAAAAACTTAATAAGCTTTTGAACATTTTTCTACTCTAAAAGCTTTTTATTTCACCCTGTATGTGGGATTAACGTTAATCTTAATTTTACCACTTATGTGATTTGAATTTTGAAAATCTGACATACATGGATGTAATTATGATGATATTTGTGGTCTAATAACATCAACTTCATTTTTTGACCAAAATGATTAGTGAATGTGATTAAGATTAATTATATTGATTAAGGTATGATTAAGCTTAATAAGGGAATAAACCTTAATATTAAGAACCAAAATGACTTTTAAACTTATAAAAATCCCATTGTATGCCAATAATATGACCATTTCCTCCCTTGTTTCGAAATATATGGTTATTGTGATATTATTAAATGAAAGTTCCCTATATAAAAGGTTAAGTAAAGAAAAAGAGAACAAGTGAACTTTCCTTACCTTTAAAATTTATAAAATTTTTAGATATGTAAAAAACATCATATTTTCGTTTATACATACCCTTTTGTAATATAAATGGGTTATTTTTATTATAATAATTTATCAATAATTTTTAGAGATGATTTAGTTACTTAAAATTCTTAAGAAACATCAATGTAGAGATTATTTAGTTAATAATTAACTAAAATAAATGATACTATAAATATTAAAAGTGAAGTTAATTGATAGAATTATTGTATTTATTTATTTTTTAATATTAAAATATCATGTTTCACATATTTAAACCTAATATATTTTAATTCAAATATTAGATTGATATTTTAAAATTATCATTAAATAAATAATGTCAAAATTGACATTATTGTTGTAAATGAATCTTATTAAATGATTTAAAATTAATAAAAATAATATATTCTTCCAAGTGATTTTAAGTGTTAATAAATATTAAATATGGTATATATATGGAACAATTAGTCCTTTATAATTAACATATTGAACCATATACTGTAAAAACATTATTAACACGGTCTGGGTTCAAGCGGCGTTTTAGCACGCCACATGCGCTTATTTTAAAATTAATTTCCAAAACACATTGTAATTTTATTCTATAAATTAGATATAATATTAATAATTTAATGTCTATATATTTTATAATAAATATCACTTTAATATAGTCTTAATGGTTAAATTAATTATTTTAGAAAACTAGATGCTTTAATAAAAACCAAAATGATAAAATTAAGGAATATTAGAAGTTAAGGAACCAAATTATTAAAATTCACATATTTTTATGTGTATTAGGTTTTAATCAACCATTATTATCCTTTAATCCATTATTTTTCCATTTTGGAGGAACTTTAAGTAAGACAGACCACCAATTGTTGAGTACCATTTGGTATTTACAAAAGTGCCTCTCCCCCTTCCCTTTAAAAGGCCACCACCTATCCCCATTCCTAACACCTCTAAAACCACCTAAGTTCGGCAAATACCTGACCAAATAGTCTCCCAACATCCCTACCCTCGAACTATAAGTATAAGTTTGGACAAAAAGCTTTCCAAGAAATCCTTTTAGTATAAACCAAAAGAAGTTACCTAATTAAGAGGTAACACCTTCTCTCATGCTTTCTAATTTCATTTACATTCTCCACTCCCAATAATCTTATTATTATATTATTACATAAAAAAATAGTATCCTAAATATACTATAATGTTTTTAAGATAAAGATTCTACTTACACTTACACACACCTCCATGTAACGGGTAACAAACATACTGTTTCTGTGTACGATGAAATACAACCTCATGAAATGATGATTGTTCAATTTTTCCCTACCACATCTCATGGTGTCCATTATGATGGAAAATATATTTATATAAGATATATATATTTTATTTAATATGTCTTATTCTTATTTAATTTTTATTTGGATCATACCCATGCTATCCAAGTTGTGTAAATACGATAATTTCGTTTGAGGAAATGTGGACCACCGACCCCTCAAAGCGATATGATTCGTTCATGCCATACATGGAATGTATAAAGAATGTTTTTAATAAACGTATATAAAATATATAACATATATATGATACTGTAATTATAATATACATATTTATAATTTATTTTTAATTATTTTAATACAAAAAAGAAATGAAAGCAGCGTTCGTGCATACGTACGACCTACCATCTCCATGAACGGTGCACTTCATGTATAATATCAAAATATTATGGATAATTATAAATACATATTTACTGAATATATAAGAAAATTTAGTCAAGTTTTAAATTCCATAGATGATGAAACCATGATATATTTTATAATAACAACAAATAAGATGTTAAAACATACTAAAAAAACTAGGCAATTAACACATGGAATAGTCAAAATAATGTAATATTGTTAAACAAATGGGTAATAAAATGTTATAATAATTTAATATATGATTATATAAACATTATTATGGTTACAATATTAGTATTTAACTTATTTTAAACCACTATATAGGAGGTTAAATACCACACAACATGAGGAAGGTTAAGGTAAGGGATTTCGTCTCAACTTACTTACCATTGAGACTTATGTTTTTTATGCACCAATTCACTCCTATTTGGTGTATATAATTCCCATTATCATGTTATACCATGAATATAATTATTATTATAATGTTATAAGTTTCATTTAATTCATGATAAATTATTATTTAAATGTTTCAATATGGTATGACGCACATTTGAATGTTTAAATATTATTTTTCATCTAGATTGTTTTAATGTCAATAACACATGTTGTTAATTATCCTTATTTGAGGTATTATTGATAAATATGTATCTTTTATTCAATATGGATACATTTTTTTAAGTCACATTGTTCATGAATATGAGAAATTCTTTTTACTGGTACGACATGGATGGGGCCCGGTTATAGATAGCCCCTCGATGCATCGGTAGTATCACGAGACAAATCATTTGGCCAATCAGATGAGTTTTTACCCTACATTTTATAAACTATCTTGTGAAAGGTCTTGATGGTAAAGGCACCATGTACCTTGGAAACACTACATCTAATAATTAAGCATTACACTCATTTATATTCAGTTATTATTCATCTATGAGATTTTGCATTGACATATCTATGGATGCATTTCATTTTCATGATTCAAATATTATTCATCCATGAGATATTGTGTCAAAATATATATGGATGTATTCTATTCTTAGTTTATTGATTAAATGGAATGTGTTTTAGTTTCCTAACTTTCTATATTGATATTTCATTATCTATTTATTTGAATGGAATGTGTTATCAGTTATTCACCATGCCATGTTAATTTATTCCTATTGAATCATTATTACTTCTGCATTGCTTACCCTTACTAAGAATTTGAGCTCACCCTTAATATGTTTCTTTATCCAGGTTATCAAGAAGAGATCTTTGAATAAGGGTTTATGGATTCATTTTATTTCTGTTATTATGTTGAATGTTTTATTTTGTTTTCCTAATATATTATGGGTATTGTGTATGTAATCTAAATTTCCAAGACTGATAAACTGAATAGTCCTTCGGGATCTGTCTCATTGTAATAATGCACTATCTTCTGGATTCTAGGGTTGGGACATTACAATTGGTATCAAAGTAAGTTTATCAACAACATTGGAAACTAGATTTAAAAAACTTAGATTAGGGATCACAACCCTAAGATAGACATTAAGGATAAGTGTAGAAGAACATCCTATAATTTTTTTGAGTAAATATTATGTGGTAATTCCTATAAATACATTCCTATCAAGATACTACAAGTGGATGTGGTTCTAGCACAGATTTACCTTAGAGTAACAACTCCTAAAATGTGTTCCGGGCTTGACTCGAGGTAACCCGATACACAACAATGAGCCTTACTGCACACATAGTTTGACACTCCTAAGGTATATGATTAGGATAATTCAAATTTTATGTACCTACCATTATGAAGGATTTAGAATTAATTATTTCCCCAAAATAGATAAAGTTTATAGTACTAGGATTTATGATGCATAAATTTATGGTATATGCTATACCATGTTTAGAGTTATAAGAAGTTCATAATTTTATGAGCTAATCTAGTACATGGAAATTTTTAAAAATGACACCTATCAGAAGAAATGATAACTCCAACAATGCATGTGACACAAATAGTGAGAAATATCATATCCTTCATGGTCTTACGACAATATTTAGAAGTTAAATAATCTCCCATTTATTCTCATCATATGAGGAAATAATATCACATGTTAACGTGATAAGTAAATAATTCTATGAGTCCTATGTATTTGAAGGGAAGAAGAGAACGACAGAGAAAAAGATTAATAAATTAAAGAAGGAAAAAAATGATTTTCCCACATGTGATAACTGTGGAAAGAATCACCCTGGTAAATTATTTAAGAGAATAAGAGTTTTTCATAAGTGTACATAAAAAGGACACTAAGTTTGTGATTTCAAGGGTAAGAAAATGGTTTCCAATGTCCAATTCTTCCACTACAAGGATATGGGACACTATATGAATCAATGTCCCAAGAGTCAAGGGGATAAACCCCAGATGATGCTATTAGATAGTTATGAAGTTATGATACTTACCCAGATGAAGAGGAATGATTAATATGATTTTTCAAGAATTATTTTATTTTAATATTTTATCAGAAACGTATAGGTTATAAGAATTATGGAATATATAAGTATTGTACTGCATTACTTTTTAATTAAGGATTTTAGATCTTATACTAAATAATACCAAGGAAAGTGATTTAGTAGAAAGTTAAATTTTTCATAAAACACATGATTGAGGGAAATAAAACCCTTAATATATTCCCAATGTTAAGATAATTATCAAAAAATGACTTATTGGATGCATTCTAACTAACTTGGAACTAATTAAATACTTATCAAAAAGTGGTCTATGCTATCATTGAAGGAGTATAAAACACTTTTTTGGATTTAAGGGATATATCTAATAACATGTATCCTATATAAGGAATAATGATAAATTCATGTTTTACGTTAATTTGAGTTATTACCATATATCAAGTGGATATATGATGAATTTATTCACATGTTTAGAATGTAAAAATTTAAAGCTACTTCTTGTTGATTAAAGGCTGATGATAAGTTCATTTTGGAAATTTAGTGACTTTCATTCAGAAGTGATTGGATCATACTCTGTTGTTAAAGTTTTTAAGATGATAATTGGATGAGATTTTAGATGGTAATGTATTACTTCACTATATGTCATATCATGCACTAAGAAACAAAGTATAAATAGTTCAAGGCGTAATCCAAGGAAAATATTATGTATATAGAAACATAGATTTACTTATATTATTATAGAGGGAAATAATTCCTAAAATATAGAAAAAATGGATTTGAAACATTTTTTCCTATTATCACCATTTTTGATGATATCAATGACCTTTACTCACACCTATGGTTTATGGTCTTGTGGACTACAATTTTCATCTAAACATGTTCTCTAGCACTCTCCACTAGAACATGATTGTTGGATTTTTCTTCCATATCCATATTTACATTTTCCACCTATGTTCTCCTATAAGGTAACCCAGTTACGTGACCGTTGTTCTTTCCTTTCTCTCTTATTAAGAATATGTGGTATTAACCCTTTTTATGATGTGAGTCTTTCAAAAATAGTTTATTTTAAATCCCATGATTACTGAAATCAAGTTTAAATTGAGAGGACACAATTTAATTAAGGTGGGGAGAATGAGACACCCCAATAATTTACAATATTTTACTTTAAGAATAAATATAATTATGTTGTTGGAATTCTTTATACACAATGTTAAACTTACGTTACATACGACACTGAATTAGCTTGCATTACATGCAAGACCGAGTTTTACTACCATTGGATGATGAACCTATTTTAAAACTAAATTTTTACCCTTAAATGAATTTTATTTTTAAAAATAAACATCATTTTTGAATTTATAATGTCAAAAGTATCTTATAGTGATTTTTTGGTATTTTTTTGAGAAACTTCATTTTTTGATTAAAAGTAAAAATCACTTCAATTTAGTTAAAAACAACATTTTTGATTACATAATTATTAATGATAAATAATATATTAGATTTGTTTTAGAGTAAAATTAGATCAATTATAAATCAATTTATTCAAATAATTTCATTAGAATCAATTTTACTTTCAAATTGAATATAAAAACTTAACAAAATTTTGAACGTTTTTCTACTTTAAAAGCCCATTATTTCCTCCTATCTATGGTATTAGTGTTAATCTTAATTTTCCAACCTTTTTGATTTGAATTTTGAAAATCCTATATATATAGATGTAATTATGATGATATTTGTGGTTTAATAAGATCAAATTATTTTTTTTGACCAAAATGATTAGTGAATATGATTAAGATTAATTATGTTGATTAAGGTATGATTAAGATTAATAAGGGACTAAACCTTAATATTAAGGAACAAAATGAGTTGGAAACTTGTAAAAAATCCAATGGATGCCAATAATTTTACCATGTACCTGCTTGGTTCAAAATATATGGTTATTGGGATATTATTAAATGAAAGTTCCCTATATAAAAGGTTAAGTAAGTAAAAAGACAAAAAGGGAACTTTCTTTACCTTTAACATTTATAAATTTTTTAGATATGTAAAAAACATCATATTTTCATTTATACATACCTTTTTGTAAGATAAATGGGTTATTGTTATCATAATAATTTATCAATAATTTTTAGAGATGATTTAGTTACTTAAAATTCTTAAGAAACGTTAATGTAGTGATTATTTTGTTAATAATTAACTAAAATAAATGATACTATAAATATTAAAAGTGAAGTTAATTGATCTAATTACCATATTTATTTATTTTTTAAGATGAAAATATCATTTTTCACATATTTAAACCTAATATATTTGAATTCCAATATTATATTGATATTTTAGAATTAACATTAAATAAATAATGTCAAAATTGACATTATTGTTATAAATGAATCTTATTAAATGATTTAAAATAAATAAAAATAATATATTATGAAAATTTATTTTTAAGTGTTAATAAATATTAAATATGGTCTATTAATGGAATAATTAATCTTTTATAGTTAACATATTTAACCATATACTGTAAAAACATTTTCAACACAGTTTGGGTTCAAGCAGCGTTTTAACATGTCACATGCGCCTGTTTTAAAATTAATTTCCAAAAAAAATTGGAATTTTATTCTATAAATTATATATAATATTAATAATTATGTGCCTCTATATTTTATAATTAATATCACTTTATTATAGTCTTAATGGTTAAATTTATTAGATTATAAAACTAGATGTTTTAATAAAAACCAAAATGATAAAATTGGGGAATCTTAGAAGTTAAGGAACCAAATTATTAAAATGCACATATTTTTGTGTGTATGCGGTTTTTAATTGAAAATTATTATCCTTTAATCCATTATTTTTCCATTTTTTAGGAACTTTAGGTAATATAGACCACCCATTATTGAATACTATTTGGTATTTACAAAAGTGCCACTCCCCCTTCCCTATAAAAGGCCACCACCTCTCCCCATTCCTAAAACCTCTAAAACCACCTAAGTTCGGCCAAGAAATTCCCAAATAGTATCTCAACATCACTCCCCTATACCTAGAATCATCTCTTTGGTCAGAAATATTTCCAAAAAATCCTTTTGGTATAAACCAAAAGAAGTTACCCAAATAAGAGGTAACACCGTCTCTCATGATTTCTAATTTAATTTCCATTCTATACTCTCTATAATATTTTTATTCTATGATTTAATAACAAAAATAGTATAATAAATATACTAGTATGTTTTTATGATAAGTTTTATACCTAAAGTTTCACTCACCTCCATCTAATGGGTAACAAACACACTGTTTATGTGTATGGCGAAATACAACCTCACGAAATGATAATTGTTCAATTTTTCCCTACCACCTATTATGGCAGCCATTATAATGGAAACTATATTTATATAATATATATATTTTATTTATGATGTATTATGATTATTTAATTTTTATTTTGATCACAAATTATTGCTATCCAAGTTGTGTAAATACGATAATTTCGTTTGAGGAAGTGTGGACTACCGCCCCCTCAAGGCGATATGATTCATTAATGCCACACTTTTAAAGTATAAAGTATGTTTTTAATAAACCTATATAAAATATATAACATATATATGATACTAAAATTATAATATACATATGTATATTTTAGTTTTAATTATTTTAATACAACAAAGAAATGAAAGCAACGTTCATGCATACGTACGACCTACCGTCTCCATGAACGATGCACTTCATGTCTAACCTCCAAATATTATGGACAATTATAAATAAATATGTACTGAATATATAAGATAATTTATTAATGGTTTAAATTATGGATATTATTAAACCATAATATATTTTATAAGAACAAAAAATAATAAGTTAAAAAATACTCGATAAACTAGGCAATTAACACTCGAAATAGTCAAAATAATGGAAGATTGTTAAACCAAAGGGTAATAGAATATTATAATAAGTTAATATAATATAATATAAACATGATTATAGTTATGGTATTAGTACGTAACATATTTTAAACCACTATACAGGAGGTTAAATACCACACAATAAGAGGAAGGTTAAGGTAATATATTTTGTCTCAACTTACTTACCATTGAGACTTGGGTTTTTATGAACCAATTCAATTATATTTGGTGTATATAATTCCCATTGACATGTTATAACATGAAAATAATTATTATCATAATTTTATAAGTTTCATTTAATTCATGATTAATTATGATTTATATGTTTCAATGTGGCATGTGACACATTGGAATGTTTAAATATTATATTTCCTCAAGATTGTTTTAATGTCAACAAACCCTTGTTTTTAATTATATTTATTTGAGGTATTATTGATAAATATGTATCTTCTATTCAATATGGATACATTTTAAGTCACATTTTTCATGAATATGAGAAATTCTTTCGACTGGTAGGACATAGGTGGGGCCTGGTGCAGAGACCCAAAGCTTGACGTACATGGACATTACATTACTTTTGAGGAATACTTAATACATTACAAAACAAACACCCAATGACCATATTAGTTTAGTGTATTTGGAAACTCAGAACATAATCTTCTAATCATGGTGAAATATCTTCAACATCTCCCATAAAGATCTTTTTTTTCCTACCTAAAACCTTCCTTTATATCCTGGGGGAAAAGAAAACATAAAAAGGGTGAGCTAAAATGCTCAGTAAGGGTAATCATGGAGAAAATAAAACAACCCATATAAATTTGAACTAAAAAACATGAACATAAAGTTTAAACATCAAAATATTGAGCAATGACATTAAACATAGTAGTACGTAAGGCATAGATAATAATAGAACATCAATCATGATAAAATAGCATGGGAATAAAACATGTAATTATGGAAAACCATTAAGCACATGATATTATTTCTATAGTAGCCAAGGCATTGCTGCCAAGACCATCATAGTGGACAAAGTCCATTACTGAATCGGGTTTACCTGCCTTTCCAGCCCTGTATTACTGTATCATATTTACTTTTCGTTACAAACATGTCTATCTCATGAGATATAAATCTTTACCCAATTAATTGGAGGAATATATAGGTACCACCCATCTCATAATGAAATCATTCTTACATGTGCCACAACATAAACATAAATCATTCATCATAACCCAAAGAATAAAATGAGTTTCATAAACATCATCCCATCATAACATAATACATATAAAACAAATGGATATCTTTTCATCATAATAAAAGTGAAACCATGTAAATCATAAAAACATTATACTTGAAACATACACATATGAAATAATGTCATCTTAGATAGAAAATGGTTTTGATAAAACACTTGAAATGAATTCTTGAGGAAAATATCCTTTCTTCTTCAAAATCATTTTCTTTTCACAAAATGCCATGCAATTTTAAAAGAAAAGGATTTTGTTGAAAATAGTCATGAAATATTTTAGAGTAAGATTAATGAAAATAAGGCGTTATGAAAACGTAAAAATTTGTTCATTCCGTATAAGTTAAAAAAAACATTCTCCTCGTACTTTTAACGGAAAAGTAAAAAAGTACCACGTATGGTAAACAAAAGAAAGATTCCTTCCATAACACAAAGTAAAAGTCAAAGAGGGGTAAAAATGACTTTAAAAATACATTTAATAATATTAAACACTTTATGAAAAACATTTTTATGGACATATATGAGAAATATAACCCCAGTAAATACTTACATATAAGCAATCTCGGATAAAAATGAGATTGAAAAGTTATCCCTTACCTTATGTCCAATTTCTTATGTATGTGTCTAAGACTCCTATATAGTGGGTTTAAACATATTATTAACTTGTAACAGAACCATAATAATATTTATTATATCATATATGATTCACTTATGACTTTATATTACCTATTCATTTGTCAATTCCATGTTAAAGCAGCGTTTTGGGTAAAATCGTTTCATTTATCGTACGTGTTTTGACTTGTTGTTCTTGATATTATTACTTATATCCTGATATAATTAATTACATAATGTAAAACATGATTTATATATAATATATATTCATCATATAAATATATATGATAGATCGATAAATGGAATGAAATACACCGTTCATGGAGACGGTAGGCCGTACATACGCATGAACGCTGTTGTCGTTTCCTTATTGAATTGAATGGAATTAAGTAAATAAAACATATATGTACATAAATACAGTATCATTATTATGTAATATATTTCATGATTTTTTATTATATATACTTTATAACCATACTTGAATGGTTAATCATGGAAAATGAATCTCATCGCGTTTGTGGAGATGGTAGTCCGTACGTACGCACGAGCGACAATATCATTCTTTTGATATTAAAATCATATATAATTGGATGGTATATCATATATAAAGAATAATAATAATGTTATATTTATTATTTATATCATTTATACTCATTATTATACCCATCCAAATGACGGAATGTTTGAATAACAAACTACACCACGACGTGGAGACGGTAAGCCGTACGTACGCACGTGTGGTGTCTTTTTCATTCAGAGGATGGATAAAATAAATAATATGGTTATAAAATTTTTATAATAACATCACAATATATATAAGATACTGGAGTTATTATTTTATAATGGAAACAAAAAAGGAGGAAGTGGAAGAAGAAAGGAACTTGAAATAGGTGGTGAGATATTTACCTCTTCTTCGGGTTCTTCCTTTTTATTTGATCAAAAGGGCTCCTTAGGTTGGATTTATGACTAAAGGAACGCCTCTAGGATGAAGGGAGAAAAATTGAGAGGGTATTTGGGCAGGGTTTTTCTGAGCTAAATGGATTTGGAGGTGTGAATTAGAGATAAGGGAGAGTGCCCTTTTATAAGAGGGGTGAGGGGAACCTTAGAAAAAACTTAAAATATTATTTTATAATAAATTCATATTCAGTTTATAATGGATAAAAAGTGTATTATTTAGAGTCTAGGGTGGGGATGGGTTGAAATCCTCTCAACCAGTATGTTTTAGACAAGTTTAGGTTACCATTTTAACCTTATCATTTAGATTTAACTCTAAGTTAAATAATTTAACTTTTACCGTGTCTTCTTGTATTCTTACACTATATGGTTAATAAACTTGCTATAAACTGACAATAAAACCCTAATTGGTTAATTAATGTCATATATATTATTATATAAGTCTTTTGGCAGAACATTATATTTTTAGGACCATTATATTAATTAATAATATAATATTTGTTTTAAAAACTCTTTTATGTCAATTTTGTCACTATTTGGTATTTTGTTTTTCCTAAATTTAAACCAGCATTATTATTTAGAAAAAAATTCATCTAAACAACCCTAATATATTATATTAACCTATAAAATTAGTTTAATTCATAAAAAGTCTCAAATTACATTTATTTGGGTATTTATAATATCAATTATGTTAATATTTCATTAATAAGGTAATTACTGCATCATCATTGTGTCATAACTAAATTAAATTATTAAATTTCTAAAAAATATAAATAAAATACCATTATTTATGAATTTTTTTTATATTTCTAATGAATATTTATAGTAGAATTTATCTTATATATAAACCTATATTAAAAATGTTTTAGTTATTAAAATTTGATTTTAACTATTTTAACTCTTCTTTAAATAAAATAATAATAAATATCCTAATCTAATCCAAGTGGACCTAAAGGGTAATATTTTATTCCTAAGGTTGTTTTAAGTCGAATTACACTTATCCAATAGAATTAGAACATGTTTTAGGGTAATAATAAAATCATTTTTACACTTAATTACCCTATTTACTTTTAACCGTGGTAAATAAAAGTTAAAAGTTACTATTCACCAAAAATTATTTTTATCTTATTGAACCAAATTTTACTCCTTGATATTAACCATGTATCTAGGATTTTTTAAATTCAACTCACAGAAGTGGTAAAATTAAATTTTATGTAAATTTGCAAATTCTCCTAGGAGGTGGGTAAAAGACGGTAAAAAGTTCAATAAAAATTTTATATATCTAAACTTATTATAAAATGACTCCAATGAATTACATTGAACTTATATAGGTATTATATATATATTTTGACCTAAAATAAATTTAAATAAAATAAATGATTATAAAAAGTCAGTTTTAACCAATAACTGAGTGTTTTCACTATTCATCAAAAATTAAAAGTTTTCAGAAAAATACCAAAAATTCACCCTAAGCTAATTTTGATATTCCGAATCCAAAAATGAAGTCCATTTTGAAAGATAAAATTTATAAAATTTCAAAAAGTGGGTATTACTATTCATAACGGATAGTTTATATAATATTTCAATAACATATTGTTGTTTAGTGAAACTCGGTATTGCGTACAACGCAAGCTATCGAGGAAGGTTTCTCTTGCGTGTAATGCAAGGCAAGTCAGGGTTGCATGTAGGGAAAGATTCCTTTGGTGTTTCATATAACATACTCAAAATATAGTTCAGTTATACATTGATCAAAATCTATACTTGGTGTTGTGTAAAATGAATGTTATTCGAAAGAACTTGAAATTGTGTGCATCACAAGCCAAGAATAGTGTTGCATATACTACAAGCTAATACGGTGTTGCATATAGCGCAATATAATCTTAGTGAAATGTACAATAAAAGACATAAAATAAATTAAAAAGAATAATTCTCATAAAATCTCAGGGTGTTACACCTGGTTATAGATAGCCCCTCGATGCATCGATAGTCTCATAAGACGAATCATTTGGCCAATGAGATAAGTTTTTCCTTACATTTTGTAAACCGTCTTGTGAAATGTATTGACGGTAAAGGTACCATGCACCTAGAAGAAATTTCATCCAATAATTAAGAATTACCCTCATTTATATTCAATTATTATTCATCCATGAGATTTTGTGTTGACATATCTATGGATGCATTTTATTTTCTTGATTCAGATATTATTCATCCATGAGATATTGCATCAAAATATCTATGGATGTATTCTATTCTAAGTTTATTGATTGAATGACATGTGTTTAAATTTCCTAACTTTCCATATTTATATTTCCTTATATAGTTATTTTAATGGCATGTGTTATTAGTTATTCACCTTGCTATGTTAATTTATTCCTATTGATTCATTATTGCTTCTGCATTGCTTACCCTTATTGATCATTTGAGATCACCCTTAATATGTTTCTTTCCCCAGGTTATAAAGAAGAGATATTTGAATAAGGTTTTATGGATGCAGTTTATTTCAGTTATTATGTAGCATGTTTTATTTTGTTTATCTAATGTATTATGGGTATCATGTATGTAATCTGGATTTCCAAGACAGCTAAATTGTACGGTCCTTTGGGATTTATTTCCTTGTAATAATGCGCCAACTCCAGAATTCTGGGGTCCGGGTGTTACATTATTTATCATGGAATATATCGAAGTTATAAATGTTAGACTCAACATATAGAAGAACCGAATGTAGCTAGTGATTGGTTTAACACTTTGGTTTATGGATCGTCTAATATAATTAAAATTTTATATGATGATAGAGATAACACTGCGATTTATGAATCATATGATATTATTGCAAGTATAAATGATGATGAAGATCATGAACTACTCAAAATTGGTTTATTTTTGACAAGACCCCATCGCAAATGCCCCATTTTAGAAAAGGGTGTCGCAAATAGTTTTTTTACGATGGGTCATTGCAATTTTTTTTTGCGACGGGACTTGGACCCATCGAAAATAGATTCCCTGAGGGTTTTAAAAAAAAACTATTACGACAGCTCATTGCAAATAGTATTTATGATGGGGAGTTGACCCATCGCAAATAGTCTTCCTGAGTTTTTTTTAAAAACCCGGTAGTGATGGCCTGTCGTAAACAATATTTGCAATGGGCCCATCTTAAATAGCTTAAAAAAATGAAAAATATAAAATTGAAGAAAATAATAATAATAATAATAATAAATAATATTATATAATAATAATAATAATAATAATATAAATAATACTAATAATAAAATAATATTAATATTAATAAAATAATAATAATATTAATAAAATAATAATATTAATATTAGTAAAATAATAAAAATTTTTAACATAATAAAAACATAAATATTCATAAAAATATAAAAAAATAATAAAAAAATAATAAAAAATCAAAAATAATAAAAAAATTAAAAAATTAAAAAAATTAAACAAAGTAATAAAATAATAAAAAAATAAAAAATAATAAATAATTTAATATTTACAATAGTAAAAAAACATACTATATAGAAATTTAAATAGTTAATATTACAAAAAAATTACATTCAAATGTTTTATCATAAAAAATAAACACATCACTAAGGGGGAGAGTCTTCTGGAGGATCTATAGGAGACGATGGAGGGAACTCCATCCCTAAACCATGTGACAGAAGTCGCATGTACTCCATAGTCTGCTTGTGCTACTACTGCTGCCATCGACGCATCTCCTCCTCTTGCTGCTGCTGTCGTTAGAGGTCTTCCGTCTATTGTAGTTTCTATCATCAGAGCTCTTCATTCTCCTTAAGCATACTCTCTATAAGCTCACCATGAGATCAGAGTTTCTCCTGATACTGTGTAGCAGATGATAATTACTCTCCACAAGCTCCCCTTGAGCTGGACACTAACATCGCAGCAGAACCATAATAACTCTCAGGCGTCAATCGAGATTCGACACCAATAACTCAGCCATTCTCAAAGGAATACTGGGTCTCCTGTATCCATGTTTCCTTATCAAATTTGGCTGCACTGGTCTGATCATCAGTCTCGGTCTAACTCTTAGTCCGCGTTTGAGACGTCATGGACTCATATGACTCCTTCAATTGTAATTTAAAATTAAAATAGTTAAAATTTTATTTTTAGATAATTTTAAAACTAAAAAAGAAATTATGCTGAACAAAATATGATGCTGGCGATCACCTCTAATCTCTCCAGTTATAGGATCGATGTACAACCTCCTATAAACACCGAACTCCGTAATACTGAGCTATTTGACTGCCTAAATAAATATAAAATAATCAGTTCAAATTTAAAGTTATATAAATTAATTAAAAAGGGTACTTACCATATGTTCCCTATGCATACTAAATATACAAATACCAGCTCGATGTGTCAAATCCTGTCTCCCCTAATTTTTTTTGGTCTACTGATGATCTTCTCTGAAAATGACTACCCATATAGTGCGAACATAATCCATCCCAAACCTGAGATGAAATGTAATCAGGTCAGTGGGTGAAACAAGACTGATCAATCTCTGTGACTCTTGCTTTCTTCATTGCTTTCCTCCTCAAATTATACAAAAAATGATGGAAACGCTCACACATAAAACCCTCCCATACCCTCCATATAGAGTCACACATGCTCTCATCGATGTGATACCATAAACCCTACAGAAAATTAATAATATCAAGTTATTAATTAAATAAATTTCAAAATAAATATTATTTATTTACATACCATCCAATGGTTGAACATGCGATGCTGAACATATATGGGAATCTAATTCCATGTAACCCATGGCTCAGAAAATTAATTTCACAATATAGAACTCCCCTGTCCAATAGATATACGTGTAAAGTTGTGATATAAAAGAAAAAATAATCAAAAATTAGTATATAAATAAATTAATGATAATTAATGGAAACTAACTAAAATACATAGGTAAATATACCTCTGCATGTGTAGATTGAAGCCAATAGGTAGATGTCGCTCAGGGATAGGTTTAAGAATCATCAATCACACAAGACCATGACCCCTCCAAGTCCTCTCTAAACTGCCAACAGTCTGAGGGTCAGATGATACAACATCCTACTCATTATCAGGTAGATCAGCCTCCCGCAACTGATGAAACATATCCTCATCCATCTGAAACATTAAATGAAATTTTTTAGAAAATAGTTAAAAACAAATATTATATATAGATATATATTATATATGATTATAACTAGTATTTAACTATGTCAATCTTCATCTTCATCCTCATATTAATATCTAACGATGTTAATGTCTTTAAATTCCTCCTTAGCATCATCAATTTCCATATGAGTTTTAGTTTTATCATCTCTTGTCATTTCAAATTCATTTATAACCTCATTAAAACAATATTCACCATCGAACCTTAATCGTGGGGTTTCATCATCGATATTAGCGTGTCTTCGTAAAAAAGATGGATTTGGAGCAGTCTCTTGAAAAATTTCAATTCCTTGCACTTCACCAGAACCACACTCACTTTGAGTAAATTGATTTTCCTAATATTTCATTTTTATTATGCTCCACCAATCACCCAACTCTCTTGAATTAGCACAATAATTTTCATAATAAATTTTATGTGCTTGATGTTCCAATAAAAATGGTTCATTTACTACAAGAAGACTTTTATATTTAATATCAATGATTCCAGGGCTTGGATGAACACACAAGCCTCTCTCAGTATCCAACCACTAACATTTAAACATCATTATGTAATTATATCCCAGATAATATAGTTCAATAATTTATTCTAGCATGCCATAAAATTCAACTTCAGTTTTTCTATGATGAGATCCTCTCAAGAAAACACCACTATTCATTTTTTTATTCCCCATATTCACATGTATGAAATCGAAAACCATTCACCATATATGCATCATAAGAGTTAACCATTTTGGATGGTGGGTTACTCAATACACATAATCAATTATCAATTTTATCATAATGTTGAGATACCTGAATTTTTTTAAAACAATTATCAATATAACAAGTAATAAATTGATTTTATATGTTAACCTAGAAATAATTTATTTTACTAGTTTTTGAAACCAGTAGGAAAAATTATTTTATCGACGTTCATCAAGAGCAGCTGCTGTAATTTGTGGAAGTTGTTTCTTGATATGATTATTATATAACTTATAAATAAAATAATATTAATTTACTATAATAAATATTATATAATAAGTGATAAAATCATTCATAGTAAAAATAGTACCATTTATTTATAGTTGAGAAGAATATGTGTATGAGCTATGTGATGTTCATCATAAAAAATCCACCATTCATGAACTCTACAAAATCCAAGTTTGGGATAATTGAAAATTGATAATTGATTTCTCATTTCATCATCAATATATCCCTCATTAAGACTTATGAGGTTGTGTTTTGAGGTATATTCAGATTTAAAATAATGAGAGAAGAAAAAATAAATTTCATCCTGCAAATAATCTTCTATAATTGATCCTTTAATCGATGCTTTGTTATGTAATATTTTCTTTAATTTCTGCATTTATCACTCAAATGGGTACATACATCAGAACTGTAACAGACCTCCACATTTTGTTTCATGCATAAAATATAATATCAAATGTTCCATTGATTTAAATAAAGCAGATGATATTTTTTTCCAGTTTACATGAAATTAAAACAATAACTTCTTTCAGTCTTCTTTGCACATCGTAGTCTATTATCACCATAAAAATGTCTCAAAAAAAATATAATACATCTTTTAAAGACCCATAAATTCCATTTAATTTTTTTTAAATTATTTGGGATTATTACAAGTCTGCGAAAATTGACGGTGTGTGATTATAAGGCCTAGTGTACCCGAAATGGATTTTTTGAACTTTTTTAAGGTACGTCCAGTAAACGTGCGGGAGAAATTATCTATATTTTAAACCGATGCTTGGATTAAAAATACTAGGGCACCATTGAATCCAAAATTCTAGGATTCGCTTAAGGGAGTCTTCACTTCGACCGTAGTAGGTTGGGAGAAAAAGTTAAATTTGGACTTTACAGAAAAATAATAAAATAACTTAACAAGTTATTTTATTTCTTTTTTTTTCAACAGATTAGCGGCATAGTTGGACCGATGTGTTGTCAATCCAATTAATGGATTAAACCTATAACGTTTTTACCTCAACGTTGCAACATTAATTTCATTTCATAAATAAACTGCATTAATGACATGAAACATGGGTGGTTTCCCCTTCTATTTAAATGGAGATCGGGGTGGGGTTTTGACACGACTTCATTAAGAGAGGAACCTCTGGCGAAGTCCTATGACAACTTCCATCGACGGAGGATGGAATATTGGGAGGCAACAATCCGGGATCTATGAACGCCGTCGACATCACTCCGATGAGGATTCTCATTCTACCACAACATCATCTCCAACGAAATCTGAGGTAGGGAGTTTATTTTACTATAGTTATCCATGATGAATTATTTCCTCCTGCTTGTTATCATGTTAAAGCAGAGGGCGTAGGACAAACGAACAAGGCCCAAACCCTATGCCGCTTCATTCTTGTTGCGTTCTTTGGGGGAAAATTGTTCAACTCATCAGAATCTAGAATCCAGGAGCCTCGCAACGACGATGACATCCCTGGGAGCCCATAGACACGAACGAAAGTGAAAAAGGAGCATCAGAGCATCGCTGGATCCCCGTGGAAGAAGCACTGGTGACAAAGGACAAGATCGACGATCGAAAACCACCGGCCATGGTGGAAGAGCGGCGCCGCTCGGATGGGCGACCGACATTGGCCGACCGCGGAGGTGGAGGCGGCGTGCCGTCGTGCGCCGCACTGAAGGAAGCCGTGACTTCAAAGATGCAGTGGTGATGGAAAGGGACCCACCTTCTGTGGGTCCCATGGGTGATGAGGTGGTTCCTTATGGCACTGCCAATTAATGGAGCCGAACGACACCATTGAGTCATTCGGGAGTAGTGGACCGCGCGACCCTGGGTGGGTTGCGCCAGCCGGCGGGCCGAGCCCGCCGTGGCCCAGCCCAACCAGTTTGGCCCTGGCCAATTCGGTCTGGGCCAGGGCGGACCCAGGGTGGGTCAGGTCAAACTAGACTGGGTCAATATGGGTCGGTCCGACCGGGTCGGACCGGACCCAGACCCCTCTCGGGCCTAGTTACGCTTAAGTGACCGTATCTTGCGAACTAGATGTTTGTTTGACGAACCGTCTTCCACAGTGGGATCATTGGAGGAAGAAGGTCCTTTTGAGATACTCTATGAGATTTTTGGAGAAATTTGAAGTATGAATGGGTTGGATCGACCCTAAATCTAATTGGGCCCTCGACACTAAAATGCCAATAACTTACAGAGCGGACGTCTGGTTGATGCGTCGTCTATTTCGTTGGAACAATTATGATGTGACAGATCATTGGGTTACTTATTCATGGGACTTCATTACAGCTGAAATACGACTGATGGATTGAGGAGAGGTTCTTCCAGAATCAATCATACTATGAGCAGGAATCCAGTGGCTGACAGTGAGGCGGAGGTTGGAGATAGATCATACGAAGGTTAGTACCAAGCGATCCTATGTGGGTCAGCACTGAGTGATCCTGTGTGGATCCGCACCGAGTGATTTTATGTGGATCATCACCTAGTGATCCTATGTGGATCAGCAGTACATGACCCAACGAGGACCAACCTTAGAGCAGCCCGTCGTGGATTAGTGACATACCGATCCTGTGTGAGTCATATCCTATGTGGGTCAGTGATCAACGATCCTATGTGGGTCAGCGCATACCAATCCTATGTGGTTCAGATCGTGTGTGGGTCTTGCAGGGGTTAGTACTTATCGACTCCGAGTGGGTTAGATCCCATGTGGGTCTTACAGGGGTTAGTACCTACCGATCCTATGTGAGTCAGACTCCTTTTGGTCAGAAACAGCGACTCTCGATAGAATAAGATGATATAGCTTCTCGACTACTCATATGTACTTATGTACTTTACTTATAACTGGTTTGAGTTGAGTCTTTTTCTTTGTCCTTTGTGATTGAGATCATGATTTGTGGTTTTTCCTTTGTGGAATTATGAGAGACCTTCGGGGGTCTCGGGGTCCCTACTGGGATTTTTATACTCACCCCTACACTGGCTTCACTCGCACCTTATTGTGTCTTGTGCAGATGATGAGCATCTTGGCTGAGACTTGAGGGAGCCAGGACTAGGCGGTACACGGAGGAGATTGGCTGACGTGTAGAGCAGTGGAGACGAGCTGTACCTACCCTTCAGGTAGGATCCTCAGCGAACGATTCCAGGAGATATTTTCTATTTTTTAGTTGTAGTTGTACCTTTCAGTTGGGATTGTATTCTGACCCCTTTAATTTCATCACACACCTTTAATCCTTCAATTTTACTTCATGGTTGCATCTTGTTGTGTTCCTGGATTGTGTGTTTGTACATGTTTAAAGGAAATGCCTTCCCATTTTAGGGATATGCCTTCCCGGTGCTAGTCTCCACCCCCTATCCAATGGAAGGAGGGCTTGGAGTAGTGACGACATGGGCCCTGGGGGACAGGTCATGACAAAGTGGTATCAGAGGGTGGTTGGTTCTACTAGAAGAACTAAGAGTTTATGTTTTCAATGGAGAAATAATGTTAAGTTCTTTGAGTGTGGTTTTCAGTTCGGGGAGTCCAGTGTTGGTGCGATGGATGACATATTTGTACACCAGGACCCTGAATTCTGATTTCTGACTTGGTACATGAAAATACTGATTTCGTGTGTTTTGGAAATGTTTTTACTTTGATCTATTTTTAGTCAGCTCACCAGGTATAACTTATTAACCGTGGCACACGTGTTTCTTTTCAGGATGCCGCCATGTAGACAGCCAGCCAGGATTCCCAAGAGAGTACACGATGATGGACCACTGAGCAACGAGGCTTTGGTGCATAGCCCTCTTACTATGGTATCACCTTCAGGTGGTGCACCAGCAGAACCACCACCCGTTGGGTAGAAGATGCCACCAGCTCCACCAGCGGACCATGCACGCCGAATGAGTATGTTTCATGAGTTCCAGAGACAGAGGCCTTTGAGGTTTCAAGGCAAGACAGATCCCCAGGAAGTTGAGGACCGGCTGGAGGCTATTGCTAGAGTTTTTCTCTTGGTTGAGACACCAGTAGGGCAGATGGTTATCCTAGCTGCTACCCTTTTCCAGGGTACAACAGGGAGATGGTAGAGCCTGATGCTCAAGACACATGACGAGGTGACCCTAACCTGGACGGACTTTGAGAGCCTCTTTAGGGTGGAGTTCATTCCAGTGACACTACGCTCTATACATATTTAGGAGCTCCTTCACTTACAGTTTGGTAGCCTGAAAGTAGCCCAATACTCGGCGAGATTCACTAAACTCTTGCACTACTCCACCGACATGGTACAAAACCCATTCTTCAGGGCCCAGACCTTTGAGCAGGGTCTCCAGTGGGAGACCACAACATCGATGATACTGCTGAATATTCCGACGCAGGATGGAGTGCTCGAGCAAGCATTGTTGGTGGAGAGCTTCATAGCTGAACAGGCACAAACGGTGAGATCCACCACTAGACGATAGGTATACAAGTTATCTGCAAGAGGTAGTAGACAGATGAAGCAAAGGTCCAAGCGGACCATACCCACTGGTGGATGACCCCGGGATATAGGTTTGGAGGTTCGGAGCTCACGAGGTAGAGAAGGTCAGTTGGGAGGCAGACTGTGCTTCACATGTGGAAGGCAGGGCCACATGGCTCGTGACTTCTCGACCTGTCGTACTGATGATCAGAATATGGTCGAGGGACCACTGAGGCAGAAGTATAGATTTGAGTGAGGAGGTCCGCAGGGTGGCAGATGAGGTAGAAGAGCAGGCCGTGCAGCAGGTGGTGGGTGGCGATTTGTGGTTCTTCCTCCACCACCACCACGAGGTCCACCCCAACCATAGGGAGCATGTGGACAAGGGAAAGAATAGCTTCAGGTATATGAGGCCTATATCCACAACACTCCAGAGATGATTATAGGTACGATATGTGTCTATTCCACCCTAACTGTATTACTTATAGACATAGGTTCCAATCACTCTTTCATTTCCACGACACTCGTTCAGAGCTCAGAGATTCCGATGGAGCCGTTGGATCGATCCTTAAAATTAGAGAATTCTATAGGGGAGGATTCGATGATTACACACTGGTGCCGACAGTGTGAGATTACTCTAGGAGGAGAGAGATTCGGCTGGGATCTCCTAGTAGTAGCATCGAGGCCTTACGACATCATCTTGGGTATGGACCGACTATCTGTAGTCCATACTCAGATTGACTTTTTTAGGCATAAAGTGCGGTGTTTCCACAAGGATGGGTTCATGTTTTCCTTCACCGGTGAGAAGGAAACCTTTACAACACGTGATGGGATTTCTCGGAGGAGGGTGTATCCAATCACTCACTAGTTGGATTGCCTCACCCTCAAAGTAGTTAGCGCGAGGAGTCCAAGTTATGTTTTAGTGGTTGATCAGTATGCTGATGTCTTTCTTGAGGATGTTTCAGGACTACCTCCATGCAGAGAGGTAGAATTTTACATCGACCTATACCCCGAGATGACACTGATATCTACACCAGCATATCGGATGGCTTCCATGGAGCTTCAGGAGTTACGGGTATAGCTGGAGGACTTGCAGGGAAAGGGGTTCATAAGACCCAGTGTTTCTCCATGGGAATCCCCAATATTGTTCTCCAAGAAGGCAGATGGGAGATTGAGGCTTTTTGTGGACTATCGACGCCTAAACCAGGTGGCCGTGAAGAAAAAGTATCCACTCCTGAGGATCAATGATCTCTTTGACCAGCTAAAGGGAGATCGATGGTTTTCGAAGATAGACCTCAGATCAGGCTATCATCAGCTCAGAGTACGGGATGAGGACGTACCGAAGATAACCTTTAGATGTCAGTATGGCCATTACAAGTTATTATTGATGCCTTTCAGTGTTACCAATTCTCCAATAGTGTTCATGGGGCTCATGAACAAGATCTTTCAGCCATACCTCGATCGCTTTGTGGTGGTCTTCATCGAGGACATCTTGATATACTCGACGTCGGAGGAGGAGCATGCCATGCACCTACAGATAGCCCTGGATACACTATGAGAGCACCAAATTTATAGAAATATATCTATTTGCTAGTTCTGGACACTGGAGTTCCACTTCTTGGAGCACGTTATCTCGGAGGCAGGAGTCATAATATATCCACAAAGATAGAGGTAGTACTTTCTTGGGAGCCACTTGGGAGTGTGACCGAGGTACATAGTTTCATAGGATTGGCTAGGAACTACTAGAGATTTGTACCTGACTTCTCCAAGGTAGAGTCACCCTTATCAGATTTTAAAATTAAGGGACAACCTTTCTTGTAGATAGAGAAGTGCCAGCAGAGTTTCCAGGAGCTGAGGCAGAGACTGACGAGTGATCCCATCTTGAGGCTACTAGAAGAGGGTGTTGGGTACGTGGTTTACTACAACACATCAGAGACTGAGCTGGGCTGTGTCCTGATGCAGGATCGAGTGGTGATCGCCTACGTCTCACGATAGTTGAGACAACACAAGAAGAACTATGCTATCCATGGCTTGGATTTAGTAGCAATGGTCTTTGCACTGAAGATGTGGCGACACTAATTGATGGGTAAACGGTTTACTGTTTACTCTAATCATAAGAGTCTCATGTATATATTCTCCTAGAAGGACCTGGACTTGAGACAGTGATGATGGCTATAGTTCCTATAGGACTATGAATTTGAGATATTCTATACTCTTAGGAAGGGGAACATAGTAGTAGACGCACTCAGTAGGAGGTCTGGTCTACAACTGCGGAGTGAGGTGACAGAGTAGCTAGCCGCGTTGTAGTTATCCTTCATGGATAGAGATGAATTATCTTACCTCCAGTCTATGAATATCAATCCCCCACTTCTTCAGCGAGTTCGGAAGGCACAACTTGGGGATATTTACTGTAAGGCCCGACGTGCTCAGATATCCACAGGACATGCTCTTGAGGGATTTTATGAAGGTGGGGAGCACGTCGTCCTATTTAGAGGATGTACTATGGTACCAGTGATTCTACGAGATGAGATGTTGAGGGACTTCCATACATCCCCTTTAGCAGTACATCCTTGAGTGGGGAAGATGTACCGGGACCTCCGACATTAGTACCGATAGCCAGGGATGAAGAAAGTAGTGGCAGAGTTTGTATCCTGATGCCTCACTTGTCTACAAGTGAAGGCTGAGCATTAGGTACAAGCAGGCTTAGCTCATCCACTTGAGGTACTAAAATGGAAGTGGTATGGTATCTCCATGGACTTCATGACAGGGATACCACGTACGTCCAGGGGCCATGATTCCATATGGGTGATCGTTGACCCACTCCCCAAGTCAACCCACTTCCTACCCATCTGAGAGCAGGGATCAGTAGAGTGCTTGGGAGGCCTCTACATGCAAGAGATAATGAGATTTCAAGGAGTTCCATCAATGATCATCTCAGATCACGATGCATATTTTACATCCCACCTTTGGAAGGGATTGTAGGAGGCATTTGGGACTGAGCTACGTTTGAGCACATCCTTTCATCCTCAGACTGATGGTCAGATGGAGCGGACCATACAAACACTTGAGGACATGCTTCGTGCTTATGTCCTAGATTTCAACTATAGTTGGGAGGACCACCTACCCCTGGTGGAGTTTTCATACAATAATAGTTATCACTCCACCATCATCATGGCCCCATTTGAGACTTTGTATGGGAAACCATGCAGATCACCTCTTTACTGGACAGACCTAGGGGAGTCAGTACTTATGGGTCTAGAGTTGGTACAGGAAACCACAGAGAAGGTGCAGATCATCCAGGAGTAGATGAAGACTACATAGAGCTGGAAGAAGTCTTATTCCAATAGGAGACAGAGTCTCTTGGAGTTTGAAGAGGGAGATAATGTCTTCCTATGGGTCTCACCCTGACGAGGAATACAGAGGTTTGGATGAGGCGGCAAGCTATCTCCAAAGTTCATCGGACCTTTCCAAACCCTCAACAGAGTAGGAGAGGTGGCATACCATCTAGCTCTTCCCCCACATATGCACCAGGTGAATAATGTTTTCCATGTGTCGCAGCTGAGGAGATACGTGCATGATCAATCGCACGTTATCAACAAGGGTGAGCTGGACATCAATGATAGGGTGACGTTTACAGAGTTCCCAGTGGAGATAGAGGATCGACATGAGTGGGTCCTTTTTGGGTGGTCGATTCCTCTAGTGCGAGTTCCTTGGTAGAACGAGAATCTCCAGGAGAGTATATGGGAGTGGGAGGCTCAGATATGTGCTCAGTACCCCCATTTGTTTCCCTAGTTTTGTTATAGATTTTGCAGAAAAAAATCCCTAAGGTGGGTAGAATGTAAAGACCTGTAAATTCCATGTATTTTTTTAAATTATTTGGGATTATTACGAGTCTAAGAAAATAGACAGTGCATGATTCTGATGCCCGGTGTGCTCAGAATGGATTTTTTGAACTTTTTTAAGGTACGTTCAGTAAACGCACGTGGGGGATTTTCTATCTTTTGAACCGGTGTTCGGATTAAAAATCCAAGGGAATTGTTGAATACAAAGTCCTAGGATTCTCTTAAGGGAGGCTTCACTTCGACCGAAGTAGGTTGGGAAAAAAAGTTAAATTTTTGAATTTACAGAAAAATAATAAAATAACTTAACAAGTTACTTTATTTCTTTTTCTCTAGCGGATGAGCGTCATGGTGGGACAGATGGGTTTTCAAGCCAATTAATAGCTTGACCCTCCAACTTTGTAACCTCAATGTTGCGACATTAATTGTGGTTCATAAATGAACTGCATTAATGACATAAAACACAGGTGATTTCCCCTTCTATTTAAATGGATCTTGGGGTGTGGTTTTGACATGGCTTCATTAAGAGAAGAACCTCTAGAGAAGTCCTACGACAACTTCCACCAATGGAGGATAGAAGTTCGGGCAACAATGATCCGGGATCGACGAACGCCGATGACCTCACTCCGATGAGGACTCTCCTTCTACCACAACATCATCTCCAATGAAATCCAAGGTATGAAGTTTATTTTATTATAGTAATCTATGATGAATTATTTCCTCCTACTTGTTATCACGTTTCATGTTAACGCGGAGGGCGTGGTCCAAACAAACAAGGCCCGCACCCTCCACCACTTTTTTCTTATTGCATTCTTCGGGGAACAATTCTTCAAATCTTCAGAATCTGGAATCTGGAAGCCTCGCAGTGATAGCGGTATCCCAGGGAGCTCGTAGACACGAGCGGAAGTGAAAATTGAGCTCCGAAACGTCGTCAGAGCCCCACGGAAGAAGTGCCGGTGCAACACCGGCGTCAGCAGAAAAGAATGAAGGATGACAACCACCGACCATGATGGAAGAGTGGCACTGCTGGGCACCGCGGTGGTCGGACAGGCGGCTGAAAGTGTCTGGATGTGGAGGTGGAGGTGGCACGCCGTCGCACGCCATGCTGAAGGAAGCTGTAGCAGTGCGGGCAAGGGACCTGCCTCCTGCGGGTCTCGCGGGTGATGAGACGGCGCCATGTGGGGCCACCAATTAATTGAGCTGAATGGATCCATTGATCCGTTTGTTAGTAGCAGATCACGCAACCCTGCGTGGGTCGCGCTAGCCGACGGGTCAAGCCCGCCACGACCCCACCCAACCAGTCCAGCCCAAGTCAATTTGGGCCAGGCCTGGTCAGACCCAGGGTGGGTCGGGTCGACCCCGAACCGGTTCGGGCAGCCCAGACTGGGTCGGGACGGGTCGGCCCGACCGGGTCAGACCAGACCCGGACCCCTCTCGATCCTAGTTACACTTAAGTGACCGTATCTTGCGAACCAGATGTATGTTAGACGAACCATCTATGGCGCTAGGATCCTTGGAGCGAGATGATCATTTTGAGATACTCCACAAGTTTTTTGGAGAAATTTGGAGCACATACGGGTTGGATTGACCCCGAATCTAACCAGGTGCTTGGCTCTAAAATGCTAATAACTTATAGACCGGGTGTTCGGTTGATGTGACTTCTATTGCGTTGGAAACCTTATGATGTGACAAATCATCAGGTTACTTCTTCATGGGACTTCATTCTGGTTGAAATAAGACCGATGGATTGAGAAGCAGTTCTTCCAGAATCAAGTATACTATGAGTGGGAATCCAATGGATGGTAGTGAGGCGGAAGTTGGAGACAGATCATACGAAGGTTAGTACCGAGAGATCCCGTGTGGTTCAGAACCTAGAGATCCTATGTATATTAGAACTGAGTGATCCTGTGTGGATCAGCACATAGTGATCCTATGTGGATCAACAGTACGCGACCCGATGAGGACAAACCTTAGAGCGGCCCGTCATGGATCAGCGACATACCGATCCTGTGTGGTTCAGCGCTCATCGATCCTATGTGGGTCAGCGCATACCGATCATGTGTGGGTCAGATACTATGTGGGTCTTGCGGGGGTTAGTACCAATAAAATCGGGGTGGGTCAGATCCTATGTGGGTCTTGTGGGGGTTAGTACATACCAATCCTGTGTGGATCAGACTCCGTATGTTCAACAGCAGTGCCTCTCTACAAAATAAGATGATCTATCTTCTCGACTAATCATCTATACTTATGTGCTTTAATTATAACTGGTTTGAGTTGAGTCTTTTGCTTCGTGCTTTGTGATTGAGGCCATGCTTTGTGGTTTTTCCTTTGTGGAATTCTGAGAGACCCTCGGGGGTCTCGGGGTCCCTACTCGGTATTGTTCTACTCACCCCTACACGAGATTCGCCAGAACCTTGTTGTGTCTTGTGCAGACGACGATCATCTTGGTTGAGACTTGAGGGAGCCAGAACCAGGCGGTACACGAAGTATATTGGATGACGTGGAGAGTAGTGGAGATGAGCTGTACCTACCCTTCAGGTAGGATCCTCAGTGGATGATTCTAGGATTTTTTTTCTATTTTTCAGTTTTAGTTGTACCTTTTAGTTGGGATTTTATTCTAGCCCGTTTACTTTCAGTACACATTTTTAATCCTTCAGTTTACTTCGTGGTTGTATCTTGTTGTGTTCTTGGATTGTGTGTTTGTACAGGTTTAAAGGCAACGCCTTCCCATTTTATGGATATTCCTTTCCGGTACTAGTCGCCAACCCCTGGCCTATGGAATGCGGGCTTGGGGTAGTCACGACATAGGACCCAGGGGACGGGTCGTGACATATCTATTATCGCATCCCAATTCGTAGAATTCAACAAACCTATTAATATAATTGGCATAATTATTTCCATTATAACATGATAGTCATAGATTTTTAATCTGGTAATATGACCATTTCTGACACATATTCCCAAACCGGAAGCATAACCATATGGAAGTCTCAAATCTGCAATACATTGACAAAATAATAATAAATTTTCTTTGGACATTGTATAAGATGATTTTGACTTCATTAACTTATGTGATCTGACATTTTCAAACAGTTCAAGTTCTGGTCACCTACAAATTTGGGAGAGATCTAATTGTGCCTTTACATTATTTTTGGTCTTACATGGAGTATCCAAAACTATATGAAATAAATTATCAAAATAGTTCTTCTCAATATGCATGACATCCAACATGTGACATACTAACAAATTAGACCAATATGTTAGATCCCAAATAATTCTCTATTTTATCCAATTGTGTTCTTTACCAAAGCCATCAGTTTTATGTTGGTTTATTGTTGGTCAAAATGTGATGGGAGATAATTAAGATACAATTGATTTTAACTCTACTTCCATATCTTTCAATTGTGAATTTTCTAAAATTATATTTATTCCTCTAAAAAAGATGATCGGTTGGAAGGAATCTGCAATGATAGTTGAAAAAATAAGGTTTTTCCCATTGATGAGCATAAAAATTTTACTGCCTCTCACACAATATGGACATGATTTTGGACCATGTTTACTCCATCCAGATAACATTCCATTTTCCAAGAAGTCACTAATTGTCCACATTAATGTACCTTTCAGTAGGAAATTTTGTTTCGCAGTGACATATTATATACTGACACCATTACTCCACAATGAATTTAATTCATGAGTCGATGGCTAAAAATAAAATCAATATTCTTTTTTCCGATGTCTTGGAATTAATAAGGTCAAAAAGATATATGGATCCTTCATAAACATCCAAGGAGGTAAATTGTATGGATTTATAAAGACATGCCAACATGAATACTGACTAATATAAGAACCAAATGGATATAAACCATCAGTATAAATACCCAATCACACGTTTCAGTATTATAAAGAAAAATACAGATGCAATTGGTCAAAATGTTTCCATGAATCACCATCATAAGGATGATTTAATCTTTTACCGGTTGAAATACTACTTTTGTGTCATGACATCAATGCTATTGCATTCTGAGACATAAATAAATGCTGTAATCTAAGTGTAAGCAAGAAATATCTCAATTGTTTTATAGAAATCAATCCACACATCCCTAGTTGATCCTATTTATACCTCAATTTTCCTCATGTGGGACAACTATCCAATGAATCATTTTCACCATAATATAAGATTCAATCATTTGACCATGAATGAATCTTCTAATAACCAAGACCCAGATTATGAACCAGCCTCTTGCCCTCATAGAAATTTATTGGAAACACATTTCCTTCAGGTAACAATGTTTTAACCAAAGAGGATATCTAATCAAAACAACTATTTGACATTCCATTATCTGATTTAATAGCCATAATTTTTTCAATCACTTCAAATTTTCTTAAACTGCAACCAGGATATAAGGTATCCTCAACAGACCTCAACAACTCATAAAATTGAGATGGTTCCAAATTAGGAGTTAAATCAATATCATTATGAGTTTTAGTTCGTTGAAAATACAGAAATACCACATGATGTACTAAATTTTGAAACTGTGATGGATCCAGAACCAAATTATTAGTATCTTCTCTAGAACTGCATTTACCATGTTGATACCAAAAAAAAATATGGTTGAAAAACAAAATGAAATAGATGACCACAACATTGTAAAATGTGTCAAACATCCTTAGAGAACATTTTTTATAAGGAAACTTAATTGTACCTTCTGAAAAAAATTCAAGTTTTGACGATGTAAATGATAAGAAAGCTTCAACACCCTCAATATATACGGGTATAAACCAAGAACATTTGAATTTCTACACTGATTTATCCAAGAGAGATCATCTAATAATGACTTTTATCGACTTCCTTGTTCCATATTTCTCTAAAAAATATAAAATAATTAGTTTTTTGAATAATTTTATATAATAAAAACACTATCCAAAAAATAAAAGAAAATTAAAATCACTTTTATAGCAATTTATAATATTTTCTGTTATTTCATAGTTATTTACAGTATTTTTTTTAAAATTTATAATAATTTATACAAATTACTATTAATTATTAGTAATTACAGCTAATTTATACTAATTACCACTAATTATGGGTGGCACAACTTCTAATGGATTGAAGGAAGCTCTTTTTCCCGACGGATCATATCCTTTAAAATTTCTCAGAATGAAATCACTATGAAAAATCTGCTCTGATATATGAATATCTATTTTCATATTCGCGAGAATGGAGTGTAGGGAGGCCTCACCACACTACTTTCCATTATCATGCATACAAAAATGGATATCTATATGTCAAATCATATTTTTCATAGCGATTTCAGTGGGAGAAAGTTGTAAAGAGATGAGTCGTTGAAAAAAAGTCTCTTTTGTGCGATGAATCATCTCCTCGCAACTCTCTTCGACGGAAATTAGTATGAAAAATCTACTTGGACGTACACATATCCATTTTCATATGCATGAGAATAGATAGAAGGGAGGCCTCACCACACTCCTCTCCATTCTCATGCATAAGAAAATATATATCTGTACATCAGAACAGATTTTTCATAGTGATTTTAGAGGGAGAAAGTTGCAAGGAGATAAGCTGTTGGGAAAAAGATCTCTCACCAATCCAATGGAAATTATGCTAATTTATTACTAACTATTACTCCACTAGAAATTGTGCTGATTTATTCTAATTATTCTATTTATTCTAATTATTGCTTATTATTGCTCATTATTGATAATTATTACTAATTTTTGCTATTTATTTCTATTTATTATTATTTATTGTTAATTGTTTATATTTATTCCTATTTATTGCTATTTATTCCTATTTATTCCTATTTATTGCTATTTATTGTTGTTTATTGCTGTTTATTGCTATTTATTACTATTTATTAATATTTATTGTTATTTGTTACTATTTATTGATATTTATTCCAATTTATTCCAATTTATTACTATTTATTACTAATAATTACAAATAATTACTATTTATTTCCATTTATTACCATTTATTACCATTTATTACCATTTATTACCATTTATTACCATTTATTACCATTTATTACCATTTATTACGAATTTTTACTAATTTTTACTAATTATTACTAATTATTAATATTTATCACTAATTATTACTAATTATTACTAATTATTACTATTTATTCCTATTTATTACAATTTATTACTAATTATTACCAATTATTACTAATTATTACTAATTAATACTAATTATTACTATTTATTACTAATTACTACTAATTATTACTAATTATTACTAATTATTTGTAATTATTCTGAATTATTATGAATTAATCATATTTGTTACTAATTATTACTAATTATTACAATTTTTTACTAATTATTCATATTTATTACTATTTATTACTAATTATTACAAATTATTACAAATTATTACAAATTATTACAAATTATTACAAATTATTACAAATTATTACTAATTATTGATATTTATTCCTAATTATTCATATTTATTCCAAATTATTCATATTTATTCCTAATTATTCATATTTATTCCTAATTATTCCTAATTATTCCTAATTATTCATATTTATTACTAATTATTCATATTTATTACTAATTATTCATATTTATAACTAATTATTCATATTTAAAACTAATTATTCATATTTATAACTAATTATTCATATTTGTTACCAATTATTCATATTTATTACCAATTATTACAATTTATTACTAATTATTACAATTTATTACCAATTACCGCTAATTATTACTTATTCCCAATAATTGTTACTAATTATTATTAATTTTTAATAGTTACCACTAATTATTACTAATTATTTCTAATTATCACTAATTATCACTAATTATAACTAATTATTACTAATTAGTACTATTTATAAATATTTATTTCAATTTACGACTTATTAACGCTAATTTTTACTAATTGTCGTTAATTATTACTAATTATGACTAATTATTAATAGTTTTTCTAATTAATTATAATGACTACTAATTAATAATAATTAATATAATAACTATTGATTAATACTAATTAATACTAATCACACATAATTATTTGTAAAAATAAATAATGCAAAATAAAACGATCTAATTCTAATTTAATTTAATCGCAACTAATTAACAATAATTATAACAAAATGAAAGAACTTGCTGCTCTAGATGCATGAACTCATGGGATTTATCTGACCTCAAAGTATCAGGATAGAAGTAGTCATAGAAGGATATTTGGAAATCCCTCCAATCCATCTCCTAATTATGATCCATATAAGTGATAACATCCCACTATCTCTTGATGTAATCAAGTAGCATATAGATAGAAATATTTAAGATCCTCTTAGGGGGTATCTCTAGATTCCCAAAGATAGAGAGAATGGCCTCTAGCCATGACTCTGCAACCTTTGGTCCACCATCAACCAAAAAGGTGGGTGGATGATGCTCCTAAAACTCACACAGAAACTCTTCCATAGTCAGGGTAGGCTGTAGTGCTCCCTAAATGGTCTTTATGAAATGCAATAACCCATTGCGGAACTATGCCTCAACACCGATGTCTGGTACAAATGTTGGTGCCATAAGTGGCACAACTGGAGGATCTGCTGGTAGACCACGACCTACCACCTCCATAGTATGATTATCACCACCCTCCTAGCATATGATTGGAGTATGTTGTGGTGTAATTACTCTAAAATTCAAAACACACGCCTCAGATCGAGATATTTAATAAGGTTCACAACTCAAAAGCACAAAACAGAAAAAGGGTAGGTACACACCTTCCTATATAAGAACACACCCCTCTTCCTGCTCCATGAGTTAGGTCTAGATTTCATTGTTATCAGGTATAAGTGAGAGAAACTACCAACAATCCACTACTAATGTCAGGTCTAGTAAATTTATCTTCCTTAAGAAACTCAAGTTTCCATTCCATTTTTATTTGAATTTATATATTCATTTTCATTTGAATTTATATTCAATTCACATTTTATTATAAAGGATAAAGCAGTGGTCTACCAAATTCTGATACAAGAGGGCCCATACTCCTCATGTACCAAAGTATGGAATCCATCTGATTCATATCATAACACATACCAAAATTCCTATCACAACAACAGGTATATATATCACATCACCTATCACAACAACATGCAACAAGTAATGCATCCTAAATGGCATGACATAATGCATGTCATGTGATTCTAATAAGTTCTTGTATGATGCATGAGATGGAATAACCTTATCTCATTGGGTTTCAATAGAATAGAAACCAAAATCGTATCAATAATAACAACACAATATAAGTGCATCACCCAACAATGGAATCAAATCAACTATAATAGTCAAAATCTAGAAAAAAAATTTCATTTGAGGAAATTTGGATTTTTCTTGTATGTGGGTTAGCTATGCCTGGGAAAAACTCATTAAAAAATTCCATTTACTTACCATCCCTTTCTAATGTCACCAAATAGTAGATAAAACCAGAAAAGAACCCCTATGATACCACTTTGTAATGTACTAAACTCAGATGCCACTCAATAGTTCTCTGATCCCAGTTGGTCACATGGCCTCAAGCACATATCCCCAAATTCCAGAGGCTTCTGACTAGTATAAAGTGTCTAGGGTGTGTCTGTGGGGAGACTATTTCATCATTACCAGTGTGTAACACATTAGAGTGTCAATAAAATTCAACAGAGGAAGCAGAGTAAACAAGCATACGACTGATAAATAAACAAGACATGAATACATAACAATTCTATAAGTGCCTCATAACCAATGCTGATGATACATGTCTCTAAAAAGCATCCAAAATAGGTACATAATAGTATAATACAATACGTGTGACAAAATTACAAAAAGGCAAAAATAATACCAGTAGCATTGCAAGCCTCTGCTTGGTCCCATGCTCTCCTACTCTTAAGCAGCAATCAAGTACCTCTAGTAGGGTGATTTCCTTATCAATACCTGAAATCATATAGTCTTTTTGGGTACCAAAAGGTTTCCCAAACAGGTTGTGAGACTAAAACCCAGTAATAAACTACCCATGTTCATATGATAATAAGTTAGTGAATATATATAACAATGTCCAGGAATAAATAATAATGATGGAAGGAAGTACCCAAAAGTAAACACTCCTTAATTCATGGTTCTCATTTAATTACCAATTAATTATAAGTCTACAGACTTGGATTAAATCCTAAATTCCCCTATTATAAAATAAACAAAGAATACCTAAGAATTATATCCATAAATGTATAATTCAAGATTGAATCCAAGCTTATTCTTTGTCTTGGAAGAAACATCATAATCCACTTCATTCATTAATCAATTTAAAACTTGAGCCTTTCCTTGACATTACTAAGTTGTAATTCAAGTATCACTCTAGGTGTAATATCAATCAAGACCTTACAAGCTCATCTAAGTTGAACCTCTCAAGAACCTAGGTATCACTCTAGGTGTGGTATAATGTCTTTACCAATCGAGTTCGTCCTCGACGGTCCACTATTGGATCCTAATTATCACTCATGAAAAAACAATAAAATGCCCTTTGAGTCTATCCATGAAATTATCATATGAATCCTTGTATCACTCAACATATAAGTCAAGTATCAGAGTCTATCCTTGGTAGTCATCAAGGAAGTACAAGTATCACTCAAGCATAATCAAGGTTCTATCCAATTGACTCCATCTATGGAATTATAATATGAATCCACATATCATCCAAGGAATAAAGGTCAATTGTGAAATGAGTCCTTCCATGGAATTATAATATGAATCCAAATGTCACCCAAGGAACATAACCATTTAATCAATTTGATATCATTTAAAGAATTCCATTTATAAATATCAAGTTCAATACCAACAACATTCCATTTCAAACTCTGCTCAAAAGAATTTCCAAGTCATTGGCCAAGCTTAGATGGCTTGGCTCATAATTACTCACATGGTCATTTTTAGTATAACAAGCATCACATGTATAACAATCTATTACATAGAATTAAAATAATTTAACTCACATGTACAAATCTTTATAACAAGATTATCAAGTTTAAATAAACTACCACATGGAATAGTCTTTATCTATCTCACATGGGAATGATAATACAAAGGGAAAATCATGCTTAATGAAGCAATGTCATTAAAATTACAAGGGTCACAGTCAAAACCATCCCTTACATTTAACCAATTCATTTACAATTGATATTATAATTCAATCTACATATCATTCCATCAATTGAAAATTCAAATACTATTATCAATTCAATTACAACATCCCATGACCAAGGGAAGGAGGGCACACCCTAAGGTATCCAAGTCAATCCACCCATGGTGGTCTATCAATATATCCAACTCACCCAAAGGGGTGGTTTCATTTAATTCAAGGTTATTAACCCATAGGCATGAATAAACAAGACTCTTTGATCACATATTCCTAACAAATCTAGAATTCAAATTTAGTTAAGGAAATGCCTAGAAATTGGGAGCACGACACAACTAAATATATAAAAAAATCAAATTTAGGAGAAAATAATGAGACCACCTACAATTGGTCCATAGTTGATAGCCCATACAATATCATCTCCTGATTCAGCTCTGATTGGGAGAAAATAGAATAATAGATGAAAAACCTAATAATAGGTCAAATCAATTTGCACCCAAAAAGTGAAACTGATAACCTGAAGAATAGAGAATGATTGAAAATGAATCGGGGTCTTACTTTTATAGATCCAATGAGATGAACAGACTTTGATTCTGAGCTCTGATTGAAGATTTAACTCAATTCCTACTTTAGACACCAAGAAGGAGCTCTCAAAGTTGAGGTTGTTGTGCATGAAAAGGAAAACCTAAATTAGTTTTATAAAATATTTTTTATTTAATTTAAAATTATTAAATTTTCCCATATTTAAGTGGTAACATAGTTTAGGAACACAGTTTTTCAAACCGCGTTCAAAAAATGCATAGGTATCTGTAAAAGAAGGGGCTCCACATTGTTTTTCTGCACAGTTTGACTAACCATGCACAAACCATGCCAAAATCCACTATCAAGATTGCAGAGCTGGCCACACGACCATGTGACCCAACACACATAGTTTTTATGAAATTTTGTGGCCTATATATGCTCTCTTCCCAAGCTTCTCAGGGTTTGTTAAACCACATGGCCTACCCCACACAGTTTACACTAACCATGCACCAAGCCATTTTCACCCTAAATCTCAGGTTCTGGACTCTGAACCATCCTCAGAAACCCCTAACACCTCCATGATATTATAGAGAATTCACATTAGGCCATATTTAGACATTTAAAAAAAGAATTGATAGAAAGTAAAGGATCCATACCTCAAAGAAGAACCAGGTTCTTATAATACAGATGGTCAGTCTAAGATAACCATTAAAACTTAAGAGGAAATCCTAAGATCATGTTTAATGGATTTCTAAGGATTTTGGTATCAATAAATTCCTCTAGTGGAGTTCTCATATAATAATAGTTTTTATTATATAATTCAAATGACACTTTAAGAGGCTCTGTATGGGAATAAGTGTCAGACTTTGACATGTTATGATGAAGTTAGAAAGTGGAAGTTTATGGGACCTAAAATTTTACAAGAGATTACAGAGAAGGTTTAGAGTATTCAATGTCATATGAAATTAGTAAAATGTTGAAAAAAAATCTATACATAAAATCATCAATGTGATCATGAGTTTGGGGTTATATATTAAGTGTTCTTTTGTATATCACTATAGAATAAATTCACGACATTTGGGAAGAAGGGAAATCTTAGTCCAAGATACATCCAAATTTTTGAAATATTTAATTACATTGGAACTGTGGCCTATCTAATAGCACTCCCACATAACCTATCTCAAGTACATGACATGTTCCATATACCCCTCTTGAGGAAGTACATACCAGAACACTCACATATAATGAATCCATAGGTGAAACCATTGGAGAATGATCTTCCATATAATGATCATTCAGTGAAGATCTTATATCATAGAGATAAAGTTCTATTAAACAAGACAATTCACCATGTCAGAGTATTGTGGGGAACTACAAGTTTAAGGAAGAAACTTGGGAGTCAAAAGTGGCGATGAAACAAAATTACCCTAATCTGTTTTAATTTATAAAATCAAAATTTGAGAGTGAAAATTATAAAGGTGGAAGAATGTAATGACTTGAAGTTTTATAAATTAAATTACATTTTCAAATGAATAAATTCTTTATTAAGTAATTTTGTTATAGAAAACTCATGCACTACTCTGATTATTTTTCTTATCCTTATAAGTTATACATTTTAAAATTTAGAATACTATTAAGAGTAATAAAAATTGAAAATATAGTCATTGTATAGTGACTGTTAATAATATATATTAAGGGTTATGATAAATTACAATTTATATAGATGGAAGTGGCATCGTCCTTGACTAGTAGGATTATACCATATGACACCCATTTATTGGAGCTTTTGAGGGAGATGAAATCACTAATCTTTTCCATTGACCAATCCCAAGCTGTGATTTACAAACTAAAGAATGAGTGAAACTATTTATAAGTAAATTTAAATCTTATCGAGATCTAGACCCAAACCATGTTCATCGAACCACCCCAAGAAAGCTCATCATCGAACATCTTACGATTATGGAATACACTAGTGTAATAAGGGGTTATGTGTATGGCCCTTAAAAATATGAATTTGTATATTTTTTCTTAAAATAATTATTATATTTATCTTTTTTATTATTACTTTATAAATTATTAAATAATGAGTTTGATAAAAATTAGATTTTGATATGATAAAACACAAATTGTATTTTTTAGATATATATAGTTTCAATCAAGATGCCATTTTTTAAAAATTCAAGATTTTTTAAATAAATTTTATTTTAATAAAATATTCTTATTAAATAATATTTATTTAAATATAAATGATAATATAATTTTATGAAGTTAATTGTAATTTTTATAAGAATTAAAAACTGTTATCATCGTAAAACCCCGTATTTTTCAATAAATTGTGGTTTTTGATTTAAAAGTGAAAATTTTAATATTTAAATAATTATTTTTGATAAAATAAATATTATTTTTTAAATTTTAATTTCAAAAATATTCAATGGTTAATTTTTCTTACTTTTATGAGACAATCAATTTTTTTGGGTAAAAATTAAATACGGTATAAATATACAGTATGTATTATGACATCATAAAATACCAAAAGTGATATAATAAATACTATAAATAGTTTCCATGAAAAAAATTATATTTTCCATTAAAAAAAAATGTGTTTTTGAAAATATTTTATTTATTTTATAAACCCTTAATGAATCCTCCAAAAACTATATTATATTTTATGGTTTTAAAATTAATTCTTTATGAAAATGACTCACTTTCACTTTACCAAGGGTATTATTTTAACAAATTTTGTTATTATCCTTATAAAATAATGAAAACAACTTCTTTTTGGTAGAAAAATTGGGAAAAAACTATGGGAAATTTTATGGTTTTGATTATTTTATTACATAGAGTCCAAAAACTATGTTTAGAAACTAATAAAGAATTTTCATCTCTTTTGCTATAAAAACACACCCAACCTCCCATTAATCTTTATTAAAACCCCTTAAAGCAAAAATTTAATCTACCATTACCTCTTTATATTCCTCCCAAGTTGTTCCTAATCTCTTAAGAAGATCCTCCCAATCTTTTAGAAGCACCCTCTCAAGGCAAGGGATCCTCTCCTTCTCCTCTTTATTCAAGAACCTTATTTATACAATGGATTTTGTTTTTAAATTTTTAATCCTCTAATATGTTTTTTAAAATCCCTATTACTATCCTTCTTATTTCCAAGTTATTTAATACCCCTTTCACTCACATTAAACCCTTCCATGAATTTTTATGTATCCCTGTTATGCTGCCAAAATTATCCAATGATTTTACATACCAAACATTTCTATAGAGAATACCCATACCCATTTCCACTCAAGGTAATTCTTTTAGATATAAATATCCTTAATTTTTTTTGTAATTACATGTATTTAAACAAAAATACTTAATATTGGGATTAAAATTGATGAAATAAATGTTTATTTTGTATGATCTATGTGGTACACTTATGCATGTACATGATATGAATGTGATGGGTGGGATCAGAATTATATACCCATCTAATGCATAAGGTAATGTTTTTATATCATGAGATACCATGTATGGTTCATAGGAGGTTATCCTAAGAACACTATGTTATGTTTTCTTAGTAGTTATCCTCAACTTATTTTTATTATTTCTCATTTTATTTTGTTGAAACTTTCATATGTCATCTTTATGTTATGATCGTATATCATGATTTGATGATAATGTTTATGATTATCACCTATTTTATAACACCTTTTTATAAATATTGGATAAAATGTATTACTTTCATCATATTATTCTTTTATTATTCCATTAATAGTATTTTTAGCTCAAAAATTTCTTATATACGTCCCCAAGTTATCCCGTGTAGTATTAGAAAATCAAAGGATTTTAAGGGTATGTCATGGAGCTTTAAATAATTTTGTTGTATCCATATTTTATGTTATTATTCTATGTACCTAATTTACCAAATACATTAGACCTCGTGATCTTTTGGGATGGTATTATGTGTACCTTTATGCAATAAATCATGAATTAAGGTGTATTAAAATATGGATTGTCATGCCAGCTATACATGCACACATGAAAAACCAAGAAACATGGAATGATTCCATTGGCCGTTGTGAGGAGGAATCATTTTAGGTGCATTTTAATTAGTAATATTTTATTTTAATTTATGTGTATTAATAACTTTTATTTAGATTGTTAATTTATGAAATGATAAAGGAGTTATAAAAATATGCAACATGCATCAAAATTAATATACCTCATACTGTAAAGTAATGTTGGGGTGAACTTCACTTGAAAAAATGGTATTTATTTTTAATTTATAGTAATAATTTTATGTGATATTAAATGATAAAATAATTATATTCTTTTTATTATATAAATATTGATTAATACGAATCTAAATCCACTTCCATCCCATATCATGTTCTACGGAAATAGGTTTGTGTAAATAAAAAAGAACAACTAGTATATGAAAACAAACAAAGAGTATGGGAATCATGTGTAAGTATGACATAACATATTTTTTTTCTACTTTAAATCAGTATTACATAACAATGACTACTTATTTTCTTATATTTTTTATCTAGTTTAGACACATGAATCATTATCAGTTGTACCCAATGAACAAATCCATTTATTGGCCTTGAAGTAGTCAAGAAAATATAGAAACCTCCTAGGTGTAGGTTTTGAAATCAAAAATATTTTTAGAAATAAAAGTCACTGAGGGATAACGATAATAAAATAGATGACATGCAAGAAGAAATATATTATTTCAAAGAAAAAGTTAATTTGAAGTACTACATATTAGACTAATTTATGGGAAGAGATCAAGGAGAATAAATAACCCAAAAACAACCACTACATAAAGTGCCACCCCCATATTTTAGGATATCCATTCCCCTTAAAGGCCCATGTTACCAGAGGTAATTGATGTTGTCATAACTATACTGATACCACTAGTGTACTAAAATTATAAAAGGTGAAATTGATTATGAATTTTATCTATTATAAACCTCCCATCATATTATTGTGAGGGGTAAAATGTATAATATACTGATGGTTCCAGGTGTAATGGAATAATGCAGAGGTGGGAAATATATTAAAATTTCTTTTAACAATTTTTCTCGAAACCAAGAGTGAGTATCTTTCAAATCAAATTTATTATTTATTTATTTAATATTTTATGAAATAAATACCTAGGCTTAGGAACTTTTTTCATTGGTGAATGTTGGTCATCCAAAAATACCCTTTTGGATTATCTTTGTTGCACTGTGAGGATCCAAGGATAGAATCCCTCTAGTAGTGATCCACATTTACTCCTATGATCTCTGAGCAACACCATTCGATCTCCGAGTGATAGTGTGGTGAGTCAAATGTATTGCATTGTTCATTCCTGATCACTCATTCCTTGGTCTTGAAGAAATATCTCATGAACTTCTCATTCATGAGAGAGATATAGAAGGAGGAGTTGAGAGAGAATTTGTTGTTCGCAACAGTTTTATATTTTCAATTTTGGATTCTCTACACAATAGACATAGCCTCCTATTTATAGAGTTGGTATCTAAGTTAAAATATTATTTAATTTCATATGGGACATTAAATAACATTTATTACCTTTAAAAAAATCCCAGGCCACATAATAATAATTTTATAATTATTATTTTGTGGTGTGCTACAACTTGCGCAATAAAAAATATTATATATCGGTCTTGTTAATTAATATTTGTCACTAGACTTGGTCTTGGTCCGTTATAACTCCTCTATAATTAATTGAACAACCTAATTAATATCTTATTCATAAATAAATATTTTATTCACAATCTTGTGAATAAATATTTATTAAAATATTCAATAAATAAAATAAATATTTTATTCACAAGCTGGAAAATAAATATTTATTTAACTTATGTGATTAATTTAACTTGAATAAAATTATTCCTCATACTTTAGAATAATATTTATTCCATTAATTAAACTCAAATAGAATTCAATTGAGATCAACAGAAACACATAGTGTGTAACCCTCTAGGATTATTTTTTGTTGGAATTAGGTGTTCTTGACTAAAGTCCAAGATTAATGTCTAGGAATGGGTCAAGGAATCCAAGATAAATAACTTAATGTTCAATGTCGACAACCATATACGAATGATCACTGTGTAATATAATCCCTTCGTCACAATATCTCATGAAGCAGGTTGCACATTCGTGTCACCAACCTATATTCTTGATATGTATTTCCTTGACTATCTAAAATAAACATGTCATTACACCATCACATGGAATTTATTGTGATGGTTCTATTCCAATCAAAGGGATGAGATATCATATTCCATAAATATAGAAGGGAACAATCCTTCATCGACTTATTCATTAATGACATGTCACTCATGATGTACCCAACATTTCCAACTTCTCCATGAATAGTCATCATCATGGTTTATGAGATACATATAAGTACATGAGTTATAACATTCATTAATAATAATATTAAAGTCTAAGGACCATCACACACATTTCTAGATAGGATTATTCGATGACATCAAAACATGTGCAATTCCTACTAGTGGTTCTGTTATCATAATCTCATATCTTGGAGATTACTAAGGGAGGAATTCATGAGAAGAAGCCTCATCTTCTTATGAGTATTCACACCTAAAATAATTTTTACTATGTGTCCCATCATAGTAAATTATCAAACCATAAAACATTATTTGAGAATATCATCATAGCACATCAAGTTTCTCATCATAGTAAAGAACTGTTATGACCTTATTAATGTGATGTAAACATTATTACATTAGATTAAAGAGGAAAAATAAATAATATGTAATTCTAATTTTTATAAATATTCAATATATTAAATATACATGTAATCAAAGTACAAATAGTTGATCTTAGGATAAAAACTCCAAAAAACTCTCACTTGTACTTGAGCCGACTGCCTATGACCTTTAGTTTTCTATACCTCACATGATAATCATGTTTTTTGATGAGTCAATTATTTGGTCAAGGGGTCTTCCACATTGTCTTCTATGTAAATACTACTCACTTAAACTTCAACTCTCTGAGAAAAATCCCATAATAGATGATACTTCTTATGTATGTGCTTCGTATTTTGATGTGACCTTGGATATTTTTCAAGATCAACCACTGCATTATTATCATAATAGAGTGTGATAGGATATTTACTATTAGATACTACATCAAGCTCTTGTATGAATTTTCACATCCATACTACTTCTTTAGCTTCCTCAAAATCTATAATATACTCAGATTCTACTGTATAATCTGCAAACACAACCTGTTTTTGGCTCTTCTAGCTCACAACACCTCCATTCAAAGTGAAGCTTTATCCCATTTGTGAATTAATGTTATCTTGATCAGTTTTGGAACTAGAATATACATATCCTATGATGAATAGTTTCTCATCACCTCTATAAACCAAGAACATATCCTTATTATGCCTCAGATACTTAAGGATAATCTTTACTACCATCCAATGTCGGTCACCTGGATCATCTTGATATCTTCATACTGCACTTAATGAATAAGAGACATCTAGCCTAGTACATATTATGGCATACATGTTTGACTCAATATATGATGCATATATAATCCTTTTCATTATGTTTCTTTCTGTTGGATGGAGAAGTGATGGCAAGAGGGGGGGGGGTGAATTGCCTTTTAAAAAATAATTAACAATTTAAAATCAAAGTAAAAGTTTAGCGGAAATAAAAGCGGCAAGACACACAACTTGATAACGGAGTTCGGCTTAAACCCAAGCCTACGTCTCCGCTCCCAACTCAACCGTTGAGAGATTTACTACCTCTTGCTTTTTAATGGTTTTAGCAAGAAACCCACTAGACTTTAAGGTTAGTCTAGAACCTATTACAGCTTGCTTTTAATGGTTATGCAAGAACCCACTTGCTTTCAATGGTTGAGCAAGAACCCACTAGCCTTCTTACAGGTGAAGGCTATCTCACCTATGACTCAAGCCTTTTAAAAGGGAAGGCTTGACTAACCTCTTCACACCTTGAAGGTGGTGTGAAAACCCAAAAGAGAGGATGAGAGAAAGAGATGGGGGTTTGTAGTCACAAACCCAATTTGATGCTCAAAATAAATAAAGCAATGAAAAAACCATAATGGGAGAAGTCTTGGGCGCCGAAGGATTGATTGGAGTTGATGAAGGGCGCTCCCAAGCTTCTATGGTGGTGCTCCTTGAATGTGGAAGTGAGTTGGAGCAAGTGGAGTTCCTTGAAGGAATGCGCCTGAGGTTCACAAAAATGATCAAAAATGTTCCCGTGGGCTTCCTTTTTTTTTCTGGGGCTTCCTAGTCCTTTATTTATAGAGGGGGAACCCTCAAATGGCCTTTGGGGGTCTTCGGAGCCGTTGGAGAGGCCTTCTGAGCCGTTGGGAGTCAAGTGGAAAAGCCTGGTCAAAGCCCAACGACTAGTTTGACTGGCTCCACCGGCTGACCGGTGCTAGGCCACCGGTTGTCCGGTGCTTTGAAAAAGGAGAGGCCTTCGGGCTCAGGCACCACCGGCTGGCCGGTGAGGAGGCCACCGGTTGGCCGGTGCTGAGGCAGTGACTGATACTGTTCTGTCTGGGTTCCACCGACTGGCCGGTGGTGGGACACCGGTTGGCCGGTGGTCTGGACAGAGGGATGCCTTCTGTCCAGGCCTCCATCGGCTGGCCGGTGGTCATCCACCGGTTGGCCGGTGGACTGATTTTCAGTCCACTTTTGGTCCTTCTTGGCCCAATTCCTTGGAAACCTTTTGCCTATCAACAAGAACACTAAAAACAAGATTAGATAAATAAGAGAGTGATTGTGATCATGAAAATTAAACCACGAGGGGTACGAGAGGTACAACAATCTCCCCCTATTTTGATGATCACAATCACTAAAACAAACAATGTAAAATACTGAAATGAAAGGCATGCTTTAAAGGATAAGGAAAAGTAAAGTAAAGCATGAGAGAAAGATTTCTCCCCCAATCAACCAAGAATTTATCCCCCTTTGTGATTATCAAAATAGCACGAGGCATAAAACTTGATTGAGGGAAAAGTTTGAAAAACAAGATAGATATTTTTAAATCAATTGAAATTTTTGAAATTTGAATTGAAAGTATTGAATTGAAAGTTTTGAAATGAAAATTTTGAAAAAATGTTTTGAATTGAAAATTTGAATTGAAAGTTTTGAATGAAAGATTTGAATAAAAAGTTTTGAATGGAAGATTTGAATTGAAAGTTTTGAATGAAAGATTTGAATTGAAAGTTTTGAATGAAATGTTTGAATAAAAAGAAAAAAAGTCTTAAACGATCCTAACTCCCCCTAAATAAAAACAACAAATCACCGGGGAGAGGATTTTGAAACCGAGACAAATTTTGGTCCGGTGAGACTCGCTAAAAGGGATTTTTCAATCCATACTTGTCTAGTGGTGGGTATTATCCTAAGAAATTCATCATTAAAGAAAATAGTTTTGGGCCTTCCATACCGGGCATTTTTGCAATTGCACTCATAGATTAAGTGCCCGGGTTTTTTACAATAATTGCAAAATTTAAATTGGGAGCTCCCCCTTACAAAAATAGTTGGAGCATGGGAAGAGGAAGCTTTATTGGAATAGCCAAGCCCTTGGGTGGTTCTAGATACGCATTGGGAACCTAGAAATTTGGTCAAATTTTGTTCCCCTTGGGTGAACTTGGCAAGAGATTCCCTTAAATATTTGATTGTTAATGCCACCGGTTGGCCGGTGCTGAGGTAGTGGCTGATACTGTTCTGTCTGGGTTCCACCGGCTGGCCGGTGGTGGGACACCGGTTGGCCGGTGGTCTGGACAGAGGGATGCCTTCTGTCCAGGCCTCCATCGGCTGGCCGGTGGTCATCCACCGGTTGGCCGGTGGACTGATTTTCAGTCCACTTTTGGTCCTTCTTGGCCCAATTCCTTGGAAACCTTTTGCCTATCAACAAGAACACTAAAAACAAGATTAGATAAATAAGAGAGTGATTGTGATCATGAAAATTAAACCACGAGGGGTACGAGAGGTACAACACTTTCCTCATGTGTTTTTAGGGAACATTTTCCCAGAAAGATAAATTCCATGTAACATTGGAAACAATACCCTCTTGGATTGTTCAATACTAAATATCTTTCTTATCTTGTCAATGTATGTACTTTGAATTAGGCCAAGAAACCTCTTGGATCTGTCATGATAGATCTTGATCCCAAGAATATATTCTACCTTTCCCAATTACTTCATAGAGAAGAATCTATTCAACCATTCCTTAACAAACTGTAAGACTGGTATTTCGTTTCCAATGAGTAATATGTCATCAATATATACTATCAAGAAAACAATTTCCCTCCCAATAAATCGTTTATAGACACATGGATCTCATTCATTATTTATGAAACCAAATTTCGTTATAGTCTCATCAAAATGAATGTTCCAGGACATGGATTCTTTCTTTAATCTATAAATGGATCTTTCCAACTTGTATACCTTGTTGGAATCCTTTAGAGTAACAAAAACTTCTGGATATGTCATATAGACATCTTCCTAAAGTTTCTCATTAAGAAATTCTATTTTGACATACAATTTCCAAATATCATAACCATGGAAATCCAAAATTGTAAGTAGAATTCTGATGTATTTTTTCATTTCAACTGGTGAAAAGGTTCCACCATAGAAAATGACTTGATGTTTTTTAATTTTTTTTCAACTAGTCACACATTATAGGTATTGACTTGTACTTCTATGTCAAGTTTCTTCTTGAATACCTATTTTAAACCAATGGGATTTACATCTACTAGAGGGTCTACCAAAATCCAGACATGGTTTGGTACATGGAATCCATTTTATAATTCTTGGATTCTTTCCACTTGGTAACATCTTTTCAAAATACTACTTCCTTTTAGGTTATAGGGTCATTATTATCAACTAATAATTATTAACCATCCTCGGTGACCAGAAAACCATACCATTTTGGTTCTATAACCTCTCTAGTACTCATAAACAGTAATTGTATCTCTTGAACAATTTTTTATTCCATGTGGATTTTTGGAATTTGTTCATAGGCCAACTCTTGAGTATCTCGAGTCTGTAATTCATTTAATTATATCTTTCTCTCACTCCCTCCTTTAGAGACAAGATCCTCCTCAAAAAATGTGGGAAATTTTTCAACCAAAACCTTTTTGTCTGAAAAATTGTATAGGTAATATCCCTTTGTTTCTTTTGGATATCCTATAAAGATACACTTTGTGCCTCAGGGTGTAAGTTGTTACCAAAAGAGGCCATAAAAAATGCTTCGCAACCCCACAATAGTAAGTAAGACTACATAGGTTTCTTTCCATTCCATAATTGGTATAGTATACTATCTATTTCTTTAGTTAGCACTCAGTTTAGTATGTATGCTTCTGTTTGTAATGTATATCCCCAAAAGGATAATAGAAGACTTTCATGAATAATTATTGATATCACCATCTCCAACAAGGCGAGGTTCTTACTTTCTCTTACACCATTCCATTGAGGCATATAAAGAGGAGTGATTTAATATAAAATCCAAAACTACTGTAAATAATCAATGAAGTATTGATTAAAATATTCCCCACCATGGTCTATGAAAAGTTTATTAATCTTCTTAACAAGTTAGTTCTTAACTTCATTCTAGTATTCCTTGAATTTATCAAAAGAGTTAAACTTATACCTCATTAAGTAGAAAAATCCATATCTACTAAAATCATTTGTAAAAGTTATGAAATATGAGTACCCACCCCATTCTTTAATTGGAAATGGTCTACACACATCGGTATGAACAAATTCAAGAAGCCCTATAACCCTTTTACCTTTCCAACTAAATGGGGGGGGGGTTGGTTAGGTTTACTTGTAAACTTTCATGAAATACACAAAGTGGTTTTAGTTCTAAAGAATATAAATATCCTTCTTTATGTAATTTAGACAATCTATTTTTATTTACATGACATAGTCGGTGATTCCAAAGTTGGGTGTGGTGTGATCCATGTGAAGTAACTTCGTTATTAATCTACATTATTTAGTTTATGTAGTATTACACATAAAGACCATTATTTAAATTTTAATTACCATAAAAATGATATATTTATAAAAGAAGAAAAATTTATTTTCAAATTTGAAAACAAATCCATCCATATCAAGTATTGATATAGAAATAATGTTTTTGGTAACTGAAGGCACATAATAAAAACCCTTTAAAACCAAGATCATTCTAGTTGGAAATGTGAGTTGGTAGTCCCTAATATCTAAAGAATCATGTTTATCTATGTTGGATACTCTAAGATCTACCTATCCTCATTAAATATTTTTGAATCTACTTGGTTCCTATATTTGAATACATATGTGAGCACCAAAAGTTGTATCTAATACCTAATTTGTCGAAATATATAAATTGCACTCAATAACAAATGCACCTGAAGCTTCCCCTTTCTTATTTTTCTAGGTGTAGTTTTTCTTCTAGTGGTCCTTCTTGCCACATTAGAAATAGAAAACATCCCGTTACCTTTCTTTCCCCTTGATCTTCCTCTTCTTGGAAGGGAATGAAGAATGTTTTGGCTTAAATCTCTTTTATTTCCAATTCAGTTAGTTCACTATAAGAATGAAAGGTTTTTCATGCCTCGTATCCTTATCTACTTGGAAAATAAGTGTAAGAAGATCTTCTAGAGACTTCTCATTTTTGTTCATATTAAATTTCACAAAAAATACCTGAAGAAGCTCCAAGGGAGGAATTCCATAATGAATTTGGTGCCCAATTCATCGAGGAGTTTAAACCCTAGAACCTCTAAGTGATCAATGTAGCCAATGATCTTGACTACATGAGGCCCAGTTGGGGCACCCTATCCAAGATTTCTCTGAAATAATTTCCCGGAAATATCAAACCATTCATGTCTAGCTCTCTCATGGTAAATACCATGGAGGTGCACAATAATGCTATACACATCCATGTTTTTGTGAGACTTCATTAGTTCACTAGACATTTATGAAAGCATAAAATATTTAATTTTGACTATGTCACTGAATTTTTTTTCATAGACAAGTAACTCTTCATCACTCAGCTCTTTAGCAAGAAGATGAGGCATTGAGGATTCTAGAACATAAGATATTCGTTCATGGCATAACACAATCCGAAGGCGTCTAAACCACTCCTAGAATTTACTGCAAGTTATGAGGCTATCTTTATTCAATATTGATCATAGGGATAGTGTGGATGATGAACATGTAAATTTATTATAAAATAAAAAAGAAAAGATTATTAGTACATTTCTTGAATGAAAAATAAGTAACATATAATAAATTAAATTTTTATTTATTTATTTATTAAATCTCCCACAATTTTATCAAGTTTCAATATCTATCACCATTGAACATGGAATTTATAGTTTCTTTAACATTCTAGTGATAAGGATCCCCATTAATTTTCTTAATGAACCATAATTTGTTCATAAAAACCATAAAAAATTAATTAGGCAGGCAGTCTTGCTAACTGTGGACTTAAAGCTCCTTGATCCACTGAGAGGATTCCCCTATCCTGAAATCCTGACATGGATTTTATCAACACTTGCCTCTAAATTTTTATTTAATAGACTTTGGTCGTTAAAATCAATACAATTTCAATTAATTCAACCCAAAAATCTCATTAGAACTCCTCGATAAAAATAAGTGTCTAGATTTTGTCCAAGTACTATACTCAGTTCTATGGCTTCATTCCCAATCAAGTAATGAAAGGTTTAGTCTGACTTAATATTTAATTGAGATATTTTAATTTATTATTAATAAATTTTATCTTGTTTTATCCTTTACACATATTTTTAATATTAAGTAGATGTTACTTAATTAATTAACCATTTTGGATAAAACATTTATGCATAATTCTTTTATTTAATTTCTATCTTTTCACATTAATTCCTTTATTTATGTGATTTCAGCCTTTCATCTATGAAATAATTAATTAATTAAATGAACTATTTGTGATATTTATCTAATGGTTGATTTAGTGATTAGAAGTTAAATTAACCTTTGACCTAGGTAAAATAACTCTTATTTATGGTCTTTCCGTGTGTTACAACATTTCATCTATCCACCTGTGTATAACCTAGGTTGGAATAATTATGGTTTCTTCTTGAATCACCTCCACATGCCTTGGGATGCTCCATTAATTACAAATAGTTATTACTCAGATGCAGATGATGTAGAGACCCAAAGCCTGACGTACATGGACATTACATTACTTTTTCGGAATACTTAGTACATAACAAAAACACACACACAAGGATCGTAATAGTTTAGTGTCTTTGGAAACTCGGAACGTAATCTTCTAATCGTGGTGAAAGATCTTCAATATCTCCCATAAAGATCTTCCCTTTTTTTACCTATAACCTTTCTTTATATCCTGGGGAAAAGAAAACATAAAAGGGTGAGCTCAAATGCTCAGTAATGGTAAACAAAAGAAAAATCAATCACAACATATTCATAAGAACATAACTTTTGGAAATCTTAACCTGCAAAAGAGAGCATAATTTCATAACATGGGATAAATCATAGTAGTGAAATGAAATCCCAATAATCATAACTTAAAAAAATTGAAACTTTGTGGCATACAAACATAATAATAGAGAATCATTTCTTGTTAGTCAAGACTCATTGCCAAGACTATCTTAGTGGACAAAGTCCCTTTCTGAATCGAGTAACCCTCGTTTCAGTCCTGTTTCACTAAACCGGTATAACCTACCATTTCAGCCATGTCTATCTCATGAGATATGAAATCTTTACCCAATGAATTGGAGGGAGATATAGGTCCCACCCATCTTATAATGAATCCTTTCTTATGTGTGCCACAAAATCATAAATCATACATCATTACATAACCCATATAATACAAATGGGAATCTTAAACATCATGTCATCATAAAACAATTCATATAAGATAAAGGAATTCATAAAAATAATTCCATCACAACATAATCAAATCAATGTAATAATAGGGATAAAAACAGAACCCTTTATTATCTTAGATGGAAAATAATTTTGATAAAACACTTGAACTCCATTCTTGAGGAAAATATCCTTTCTTCTTCAAAAACATTTTTTTCTTTCTTAATATGTCATACAAATTTAAACTAAAAGAAGTTGATTAAAAATAAACTTGAAATCTTGTAAAGGAAGCTTCTTGGAAATAATGTTTTAAAAATCCATTCATGCCGTATAAGTTAGAAAACATTCTTATCGTACTTTTGCCGGAAAAGTCAAAAAGTACCTCGTACGAAAAAACGACAAAAGATTCCTTTCATATTCTTTACTAAAAACTCACCGAAGGGTAAAATTGGATTTAAAATATTGTAAGTGGATGGGAATAATATTACATATTGATGAAACATGGATTTGGATGATAAAATACACCCCAGTAAATACTTACGAATAAACAATCTCGGATAAAAATGAGATTGTGATATTTTCCTTACCTTAGGTCCGACTTGCTTTGTAAGTGTCCGAACCTCCTGTATAATGATTTAAATCATGTTATTGACTTATTCCAGAATCATATTCATTGTTATTATATCATATATGATCCACTTATGACTTTATATTACCCGTTCTTTTGTAAATTCATGTTAAAGTAGCGTTTTGGGTAAAATCGTCTCATTTGTCGTTCGTGTTTTTAACTTGTAATTATTCATATGATTACTTAGATCGTGATTACTTAATTCCAGAATATAAAACATGATTTATATATATATATTAAGAATATACATATATAATAAATCAGTAAATGGAAAGAAATACACCGTTCATGGAGACGGTAGTCCGTACGTACGCATGAACGCTGTTTTCGTTTCCTTATTGAATTGAATGGAATTAAGTAGATGACATACATATAAATAATTACAGTATCATTATTATGTCATATATTTCATTAGTAATTATTATATATACTTTATAATCATTCATGAATGGTTAATCATTGAGAATGAATCTCATCGCGTCGTGGAGATGGTAGTCCGTACGTACGCACGAGCGATGATATCATTCCCATGGTCATGGAGTTGTGTTTAAGTGTATGAATACTATTTCAGTATCAATATCAATTTATAATAATCATGTATAGTTACTCATTAAACCATTATACCCATCCAATTAAGGTGGTGGCGGAAAATAGATTACACCACGGCGTGGAGACGGTATTCCGTACGTACGCACGCGCGGTGATTTCCTTTTTCCGTAGGATGGATAGAAGGTTAATTAGAGTTGTTTCATATTTATAATAACATATCAGTATGTAAGTAATACTGATTTTATTACTTTATCATGAAACAACTAAAGAAGAAGAAGTTGAAGAAGAAAAAAGAAAAAAAAATTGAAAAGGTCGGTAATGGATATTACCTCTTCTTTGAAACGCCTCTTTGAATCCTCCACTTAGGGAACTAAGATTGGTCTTTGAAGAGGACCAGGACCTCTAGGATTATTATAGGGAAGTGGAGAAGGGATTTTGGCAGAGGTTGGCCGAGCTTGAGTGCTCAAATTGGTGTGAGGAGGAAGGGGGAGGAGGTGTCCTTTTATAAAGGAGGAGAGGGGCACCTTAGGAATACCTCAAAATATTATTTTATATTAATGTCAAAATCGGTTTATAATGGTTCCAAAGGGTATTATTTCGAAGCTAAAGTGGGGATGGGTCTAAATCCTATCAACCAATAGGATTTAGACAAGTTTAGGGTGTTATTTTAACCTTATCAATTAGATTTAACTCTAAGTTAAATAATTTAACTTTTACCGTGTCTTTTTGTTTTCTTTCACTATATGGTTAATACACTTACTATAACATGCCAAACGAACCCCAAATTGTTTATTATTAATATATATATCCTTATCTAAGTCATTTGGCCGAACCTTAAATTTTTAGGAATAAAATAACAATTAATAATATAATATTTTATTTAAAAACTATTTTGTGTCAATTTTGACACTATTTGATATATGATTTTTTTGAAAGTCATAACAGAATTATATGTTCGAACCAAGTTGATTAAATCAACACTAATATATCATAGTAACCTAGAAAATTAGTGTAATTCATAAAAAGTCTCAAATTAAATTCATTTGAGCATTTATAACATCAATTATGTTAATATTTCCTTAAAAGGGTAATTACTCCATCATCGTTGTGTCATAAATAAATTAATTTATTTAAAGTCTAAAAATTATAAATAAAATATAATTATGTAGGAAATCTTTTTATATTTCTAATGAATATTTATAATCGAATTTATCTTATGTATAAACCCATATTAAAAATGTCTTAGTAAATAAACTTTGATTTTAACTCTTTTAACTCTTCTTTGAATTAAATAATAATAAATGTCCTAATCTAATCCAAGTGGGCCTAAATGATAATATTTTACACTTAAGGTTGTTTTTGGTCGAGATACACTTGTCCAATAGGATTAGGACATGTGTTAGGGTAATATTAATATCATTTTTACCCTTAATTACCCTATTTACTTTTAACCGTGGTAAATAAAAGTAAAAAGTTACTATTCACCAAAAATTATTTTCATCTCATTGAACCAAATTTTACTTACTAACATCAACCGTGTCTCTCGGATTTTTGAAATTCCATTCACAGAAGCGGTAAAATTAAGATTTATGAAGAAATTAATTTTTTTAACTACCACTTAGTAGTTTCACTATTCATCAAAAATTGATGTTTTTCAGAACAATGCCAAAATTTCATCCTAAGCTATATTTCATATTCCAAATTCAAAAATGAAGTCTAATTTACCAAATTCATAACATAGAAGTTGAATTAATTAATTTTATAATTAAATCCCGCTGTTAAAACAAATAGTGTGTTTTTAAGAAACAATATCTATCAAAAGATTGGCACTTGTTTATGTCTGGTTTAAATGTGAAATTACATCCAATGACCAACATTGTATTAAATTGTAAAAATATATTCTAAATATACTTTAAAACCACTCAAATTAATAATTTATCACTATTAATTATTTTGATTTAAAAAGTTTTTTTTAATTATAATTTAGTAATTTTCACTATTCATCAGAATATGAAAGTTATCCGAAAAGTACCAAAATTTCACCTTAGGCTAAATTAGATACTCCGAATCCAAAAATGAAGTCCATTTTGAGAGCTAAAATTTATAAAATTTTAAAAGGTGGTTATTACTATTTATAACGGCTAGTTATAATAATATTATAATAGCATATCATTGTTTAGTGAAACTCGGTATTGCGTACTACACAAGCTATCGAGGAAGGTCGCGATTGCGTGTAATGCTAGGCAAGTCAAGGATGTGTGTTGTGCAAGCTCCTTTTGGTGTAGCGTACAACACAAGACATTAATAAAATTAAAAAAGAATAGTTTTCATAAAATATCGGGTTGTTACATTCTACCCCCCTTAAAATGAATTTCGCCCTCGAAATTCATCGGGGTTATAAATAGTTTACTATTCAAAAGTTTCTTTAATAGAAACCCACATCGTAAAAAGGAATACCAAAACTTGGCTTTAAAAACTAAAGTATGAAATGTAACGATTACCCAAATAAACTAATCACTGGGTTTCCACATAGGTGAAAATATGGATATGGAAGAGAAATCTAACCATCATGTTCTGATGGAGAGTGGTAGAGAACATGGCTATAGATAATCCAGTAATCACAAATCCATAGATTTGTGATGATATAAGGTACCATCTGATTCATCAGGTATAAGATCACTAGGACAACATTTTTGGTTTTCAAGATCATTTCCCTAAAGTTGAAAATTTGAATTAGAATAAATACTTACTTTATTTTGGTACAATCTCACTTTTGTTCGTGCCTTGAACAATTTCCACTTCATCTCTTAAATAAATGAAGTTGAATTTGTTATTCGTGAAGTGTTAGCAGATCATGTTATAGAATGACGGGTCATTCCATCCGTCTCAAACAAAAGGTTACCAAAAATTATATACATAAGTCGATCTATAGTGAGATTAATCATATATGGTTCCTAAAATGGACTTATACTTCATATATCATACTGATTAATATAATAAAACTAGTTTCTACTAAACAGGGACTTCCTGTAGGCCAGTGGTAGGCGATAAAGGCCAGTCGAACTTCGATTGTGGGTTCAATTTCCACAGCCTTGTCCGACGCGATGGGCTGTCGCCCGTCCTGCAGGTTTTCCTTTTTCTAAAACTATATTACTATAACATCCCATCAATAATATCGAAAAAAATTCTATCCTTAAACAATACTGACTTATGTCCAACATAATCCATTCCAATCTTTAGGCTTATCCATAATACTGCAGTCCACTCTCATAACATAGTGAAAACGATTACCAGAGATTTAACACCATCGTCGATCCCCATATATCATAAGATATGTTTTGTTAGTCACATTCCAAACATTCAAAGTCCTTAATCATGTATTCTCTTGAATACCTTAGTGAAAACATGAATGCAGTTAAAAGTTAACACTTTCCACATACCAAAATCCTCAAAATTCTATATACTCAAACCATGATATCACTTAGTCCTTATATCAATCATGAGCTCATGAATATTGTTAAACATTTCATTTTCTCATTTTACCTTCATTATGCGCATATCATCTTATTTCCAAAAATATCTCAATCACTTTGAATACCACATTAGACCAATAAATAAATATTCCAATACTCCATGATACAATATTATTTTGGAATCCCATTACATAAACACTTAATCATTCCACCACATCGTTGTCATATTCAACATCGCCAATAGTGATCGCATGTGACTTCCCTTTGTCCTTTGCCTTCAGTGGTTGCTCATGTTGATCATCACTAACCCTTGGATTAGGGCATTTATTAGCATAATGCCCCATTTCCTTGCACTTGAATCATTGAAGTGTTGGTGGTGCGTTCTCTGCAGTGTTTGCTTTATTCACATCATTAGAAAACCTTTTTCCATTACTTCGACACTCAGCTGCTCGATGACCTTCTTTTCCACACGTAAAACATTTTCTAGTCCCTTTAAGACAATCTCCACCATTCTTCATTCCACACTTTGTGCATAAGGAAACATTCATCTTCTTTTCACCATTATTCTGAGATTTCTCCTTGAACTCCATCTTTCGTTTCTTGTCAAAACCATGAGATGGATATGTAACACCAACTTCCATTTCTACCTTGATAGCACAACGCACAATTTCTTCATAGCTACTGAAGTCTCTTATAGCTAATTCCCTTTGAAGACTTGGTTTTAAGCCACTGAAAAATCGATCAACTTTACTTTCAGGTTGGATGATAATGCCAGATGCATACCTTGCAAGTCTTGTAAAATTCGCTTCATATATACCAACAGATTCATCATCCTTTTGCTTTAGTTCAAGAAACTCCTTCTCCATCTTTGTTCAAAGAATACGAGGGAAGTACTTACTGAAAAATAAGTTCTTGAACTCGTCCCATTCCATGGACTCAATTTCATCTCTTTGCCTTGTATTCTTAATAAGATTCCACCATTGATCAGCATCACCTTCCAAACGATACACTTCTAAGATGACTTTATCATGTTCATAACATTGAAGAACTGAAAATATATTTTCAGTGGTACTGATCCATTGTTCAGCAACAAGTGGATCAGAAGACCCACTGAAAGAAGGTGGACGTTGCCTCATGAAGGACTCAATAGAATATTGTTCCCTTCTCTGCTCATTTGGAAGTCCAGAATGATTCATAGCTTGTGTAAGTATAGCAATAAGATTTTGCACTCCATCTCCCATAACATTTGTTTGTTCAGGAGGACAATCATTGCATTGTCCATTGCATTGATCAACACGGTTCCTTCGGGTTCCAGCCATCGTCTAAAACCCAAAAAGAATAGTGTGAGAGGCAAAAATAATGCTAGGGAAAACAACATAATAAAGGGGCAGTACCCTCAATATCTAACATCTTAGGTTAAATTATAAGATTGTTAGCGCAATTCTAGCACTATAACCTATACGTATACTTAACCTTAGAGACATCCCTAGACACACCTTAGAAATATCTCTAGGGATCTCACTAAAGTTCTCGCATCCTAGTTTCCAAAGGTTGACTAAACCTTTCCTCTGATACCAACTGTAGAGACCCGAAGCCTGACGTACATGGACATTACATTACTTTTGCGGAATACTTAGTACATAGCAAAAACACACACACAAGGATCATAATAGTTTAGTGTCTTTGGAAACTCAGAACGTAATCTTCTAATCGTGGTGAAAGATCTTCGATATCTCCCATAAAGATCTTCCCTTTTTTTTACCTATAACCTTTCTTTATATCCTGGGGAAATGAAAATATAAAAGGGTGAGCTCAAATGCTCAGTAAGGGTAAACAAAAGAAAAATCAATCACAACATATTCATAAGAACATAACTTTTGGAAATCTTAACCTGCAAAAGAGAGCATAATTTCATAACATGGGATAAATCATAGCAGTGAAATGAAATCCCAATAATCATAACTTAAAAAAAATGAAACTTTGTGGCATACACACATAATCATAGAGAATCATTTCTTGTTAGTCAAGACTCATTGCCAAGACTATCTTAGTGGACAAAGTCCCTTTCTGAATCGAGTAACCCTCGTTTCAGTCCTGTTTCACTGAACTGGTATAACCTACCATTTCAGCCATGTCTATATCATGAGATATGAAATCTTTACCCAATGAATTGGAGGGAGATATAGGTCCCAACCATCTTATAATGAATCCTTTCTTATGTGTGCCATAAAATCATAAATCATACATCATTACATAACCCATATAATACAAAAGGGAATCTTAAACATCATGACATCATAAAACAATTCATATAAGATAAATGAATTCATAAAAATAATTCCATCACAACATAATCAAATCAATGTAATAATAGGGATAAAAACAGAACCCTTTATTATCTTAGATGTAAAATAATTTTGATAAAACACTTGAACTCCATTCTTGAGGAAAATATCCTTTCTTCTTCAAAAACATTTTTTTCTTTCTTAATATGTCATACAAATTTAAACTAAAAGAAGTTGATTAAAAATAAACTTGAAATCTTGTAAAGGAAGATTCTTGTAAATAATGTTTTAAAAATCCATTCATGCCGTATAATTTAAAAAACATTCTTATCGTACTTTTTCCAGAAAAGTCAAAAAGTACCTCGTACGAAAAAACGACAAAAGATTCCTTTCATATTCTTTACTAAAAACTCACCGAAGGGTAAAATTGGATTTAAACTATTTTAAGTGGATGGAAATAATATTACATATTGACGAAACATGGATGTGGATGATAAAATACACCCCAGTAAATACTTACGAATAAACAATCTCGGATAAAAATGAGATTGTGATATTTCCCTTACCTTAGGTCCGACTTGCTTTGTAAGTGTCCGAACCTCCTGTATAATGATTTAAATCATGTTATTGACTTATTCCAGAATCATATTAATTGTTATTATATCATATATGATCCACTTATGACTTTATATTACCCGTTCTTTTGTAAATTAATGTTAAAGTAGCGTTTTGGGTAAAATCGTCTCATTTGTCGTTCGTGTTTTTAACTTGTAATTATTCATATGATTACTTAGATCGTGATTACTTAATTCCATAATATAAAACATGATTTATATATATATATTCATAATATACATATATAATAAATCAGTAAATGGAAAGAAATACACCGTTCATGGAGACGGTAGTCCGTACGTACGCATGAACGCTGTTTTCGTTTCCTTATTGAATTGAATGGAATTAAGTAGATGACATACATATAAATAATTCCAGTATCATTATTATGTCATATATTTCATTAGTACTTATTATATATACTTTATAATCATTCATGAATGGTTAATCATTGAGAATGAATCTCATCGCGTCGTGGAGACGGTAGTCCGTACGTACGCACGAGCGATGATATCATTCCCATGGTCGTGGAGTTGTGTTGAAGTGTATGTATACTATTTCAGTATCAATATCAATTTATAATAATCATGTATAGTTACTCATTAAACAATTATACCCGTCCAATTAAGGTGGTGGCGGAAAATAGATTACACCACGGCGTGGAGACGGTATTCCGTACGTACGCACGCGTGGTGATTTCCTTTTTCCGTAGGATGGATAGAAGGTTAATTAGAGTTGTTTCATATTTATAATAATATATCAGTATGTAAGTAATACTGATGTTATTACTTTATCATTAAACAACTAAAGAAGAAGAAGTTGAAGAAGAAAAAAGAAAAAAAAATTGAAAAGGTCGGTAATGGATATTACCTCTTCTTTGAAACGCCTCTTTGAATCCTCCACTTAGGGAACTAATATTGGTCTTTGAAGAAGACCAGGACCTCGAGGATTATTCTAGGGAAGTGGAGAAGGGATTTTGGCAGAGTTTGGCCGAGCTTGAGTGCTCAAATTGGTGTGAGGAGGAAGGGGGAGGAGGTGTCCTTTTATAAGGGAGGAGAGGGGCACCTTAGGAATACCTCAAAATATTATTTTATATTAATGTCAAAATCGGTTTATAATGGTTCCAAATGGTCTTATTTCGAAGATAAAGTGGGTATGGGTCGAAATACTATCAACCAATAGGATTTAGACAAGTTTAGGGTGTTATTTTAACCTTATCAATTAGATTTAACTCTAAGTTAAATAATTTAACTTTTACCGTGTCTTTTTGTTTTCTTTCACTATATGGTTAATACACTTACTATAACATGCCAAAAGAACCCAAAATTGTTTATTATTAATATATATATCCTTATCTAAGTCATTTGGCCGAACCTTAGATTTTTAGGAATAAAATAACAATTAATAATATAATATTTGATTTAAAAACTATTTTGTGTCAATTTTGACACTCTTTGATATATGATTTTTGTGAAAGTCATAACAGAATTATATGTTCGAACCAAGTTGATTAAATCAATACTAATATATCATAGTAACCTACAAAATTAGTTTAATTCATAAAAAGTCTCAAATTAAATTCATTTGAGCATTTATAACATCAATTATGTTAATATTTCCTTAAAAGAGTAATTACTGCATCATCGTTGTGTCATAAATAAATTAATTTATTTAAAGTCTAAAAATTATAAATAAAATATCATTATGTAGGAAATATTTTTAGATTTCTAATGAATATTTATAATCGAATTTATCTTATGTATAAACTCATATTAAAAATGTTTTAGTAAATAAACTTTGATTTGAACTCTTTTAACTCTTCTTTGAATTAAATAATAATAAATGTCCTAATCTAATCCAAGTGGGCCTAAATGATAAAATTTTACACTTAAGGTTGTTTTTGGTCGAGATACACTTGTCCAATAGGATTAGGACATGTGTTAGGGTAATATTAATATCATTTTTACCCTTAATTACCCTATTTACTTTTAACCGTGCTAAATAAAAGTAAAAAGTTACTATTCACCAAAAATTATTTTCATCTCATTGAACCACATTTTATTTACTGAAATCAACCATGTCTCTCGGATTTTTGAAATTCCATTCACAGAAGAGGTAAAATTAAGATTTATGAAGAAATTAATTTTTTTAACTACCACTTAGTAGTTTCACTATTCATCAAAAATTGATGTTTTTCAGAACAATGCCAAAATTTCATCCTAAGCTATATTTCATATTCCAAATTCAAAAATGAAGTCTAATTTACCAAATTCATAACATAGAAGTTTCATTAATTAATTTTATAATTAAATCCCGCTGTTAAAACAAATAGCGTGTTTTTAAGAAACAATATCTATCAAAAGATTGACACTTGTTTATGTCTGGTTTAAATGTGAAATTACATCCAATGACCAAAATTGTATTAAATTGTAAAAATATATTCTAAATATACTTTAAAACCACTCAAATTAATAATTTATCACTATTAATTATTTTGATTAAAAAAGTTGTTTTTAATTATAATTTAGTAATTTTCACTATTCATCAGAATATGAAAGTTATCCGAAAAGTACCAAAATTTCACCTTAGGCTAAATTCGATACTCCGAATCCAAAAATGAAGTCCATTTTGAGAGATAAAATTTCTAAAATTTTAAAAGGTGGTTATTACTATTTATAACGGCTAGTTATAATAATGTTATAATAGCATATCGTTGTTTAGTGAAACTCGGTATTGCGTACTACACAATTTATCGAGGAAGGTCGCGATTGCGTGTAATGCTAGGCAAGTCAAGGATGTGTGTTGTGCAAACTCCTTTTGGTGTAGAGTACAACACAAGACATTAATAAAATTAAAAAAGAATAGTTTTCATAAAATCTCAGGTTGTTACATTCTACCCCCCTTAAAATGAATTTCGCCCTCGAAATTCGTCGGGGTTATAAATAGTTTACTATTCAAAAGTTTCTTTAATAGAAACCCACATCGTAAAAAGGAATACCAAAACTTGGCTTTAAAAACTAAAGTATGAAATGTAACGATTACCAAAATAAACTAATCACTGGGTTTCCACATAGGTGAAAATATGGATATGGAAGAGAAATCTAACCATCATGTTCTGATGGAGAGTGGTAGAGAACATGGCTATGGAAAAGCCAGTAATCACAAATCCATAGATTTGTGATGATATAAGGTACCATCTGATTCATCAGGTATAAGATTACTAGGACAACATTTTTGGTTTTCAAGATCATTTCCCTAAAGTTGAAAATTTGAATTAGAATAAATACTTAATTTATTTTGGTACAATCTCACTGTTTTTCATGCCTCGAACAATTTCCACTTCATCTCTTAAATAAATGAAGTTGAATTTGTTATTCGTGAAGTGTTAGCAGATCATGTGATAGAATGACGAGTCATTCCATCTGTCTCAAACAAAAGGTTACCAAAAATTATATACATAAGTCGATCTATAGTGAGATTAATCATATATGGTTCCTAAAATGGACTTCTACTTCATATATCATACTGCTTAATATAATAAAACTAGTTTCTACTAAACAGGGACTTCCTGTAGGCCAGTGGTAGGCGATAAAGGCCAGTCGAACTTCGATTGTGGGTTCGATTTCCACAGCCTTGTCCGACGCGATGGGCTGTCGCCCGTCCTGCAGGTTTTCCTTTTTCTAAAACTATATTACTATAACATCCCATCAATAATATCGAAAAAAATTGTATCCTTAAACAATACTGACTTATGTCCAACATAATCCATTCCAATCTTTAGACTTATCCATAATACTGCAGTCCACTCTCATAACATAGTGAAAACGATTACCATATATTTAACACCATCGTCGATCCCCATATATCATAAGATATGTTTTGTTAGTCACATTCCAAACATTCAAAGTCATTTATCATGTATTCTCTTGAATACCTTAGTGAAAACATGAATGCAGTTAAAAGTTAACACTTTCCACATACCAAAATCCTCAAAATTCTATATACTCAAACCATGATATCACTTAGTCCTTATATCAATCATGAGCTCATGAATATTGTTAAACATTTCATTTTCTCATTTTCCCTTAATTATGCGCATATCATCTTATTTCCAAAAATATCTCAATCACTTTGAATACCACATTAGACCAATACATAAATATTCCAATACTCCATGATACAATATTATTTTGGAATCTCATTACATAAACACTTAATCATTCCACCACATCGTTGTCATATTCAACATCGCCAATAGTGATCGCATGTGACTTCCCTTTGTCCTTTGCCTTCAGTGGTTGCTCATGTTGATCATCACTAACCCTTGTATTAGGGCATTTATTAGCATAATGCCCCATTTCCTTGCACTTGAAGCATTGAAGTGTTGGTGGTGCGTTCTCTGCAGTGTTTGCTTTATTCACATCATTAGAAAACCTTTTTCCATTAATTCGACACTCAGCTGCTCGATGACCTTCTTTTCCACACTTAAAACATTTTCTAGTCCCTTTAAGACAATCTCCACCATGATTCTTTCCACACTTTGTGCATAAGGAAACATTCATCTTCTTTTCACCATTATTCTGAGATTTCTCCTTGAACTCCATCTTTCGTTTCTTGTCAAAACCATGAGATGGATATGTAACACCAACTTCCATTTCTACCTTGATAGCACAACGCACAATTTATTCATAGCTACTGAAGTCTCTTATAGCTAATGCCCTTCGAAGACTTGGTTTTAAGCCACTGAAAAATCGATCAACTTTACTTTCAGGTTGGATGATAATGCCAGATGCATACCTTGCAAGTCTTGTAAAATTCGTTTCGTATATACCAACAGATTCATCATCCTTTTGCTTTAGTTCAAGAAACTCCTTCTCCATCTTTGTTCGAAGAATACGAGGGAAGTACTTACTGAAAAATAAGTTCTTGAACTCGTCCCATTCCATGGACTCAATTTCATCTCTTTTCCTTGTATTCTTAATAAGATTCCACCATTGATCAACATCACCTTCCAAACGATACACTGCTAAGATGACTTTATCATGTTCATAACATTGAAGAACTGAAAATATCTTTTCAGTGGTACTGATCCATTGTTCAGCAACAAGTGGATCAGAAGACCCACTGAAAGAAGGTGGATGTTGCCTCATGAAGGACTCAATAGAATATGGTTCCCTTCTCTGCTCATTTGGAAGTCCAGAATGATTCATAGCTTGTGTAAGTATAGCAATAAGATTTTTCACTCCATCTCCCATAACATTTGTTTGTTCAGGAGGACCATCATTGCATTGTCCATTGCATTTATCAACACGGTTCCTTCGGGTTCCATCCATCGTCTAAAACCCAAAAAGAATAGTGTGAGAGGCAAAAATCATGCTAGGGAAAACAACATAATAAAGGGGGAGTACCCTCAATATCTAACATCTTAGGTTAAATTCTAAGATCGTTAGCGCAATTCTAGCACTATAACCTATACGCATACTTAACCTTAGAGACATCCCTAGACACACCTTAGAAATATCTCTAGGGATCTCACTAAAGTTCTCGCATCCTAGTTTCCAAAGGTTGACTAAACCTTTCCTCTGATACCAACTGTAGAGACCCGAAGCCTGACGTACATGGACATTACATTACTTTTGCGGAATACTTAGTACATAACAAAAACACACACACAAGGATCGTAATAGTTTAGTGTCTTTGGAAACTCGGAACGTAATCTTCTAATCGTGGTGAAAGATCTTCAATATCTCCCATAAAGATCTTCCCTTTTTTTTACCTATAACCTTTCTTTATATCCTGGGGAAAAGAAAACATAAAAGGGTGAGCTCAAATGCTCAGTAAGGGTAAACAAAAGAAAAATCAATCACAACATATTCATAAGAACATAACTTTTGGAAATCTTAACCTGCAAAAGAGAGCATAATTTCATAACATGGGATAAATCATAGTAGTGAAATGAAATCCCAATAATCATAACTTAAAAAAAATGAAACTTTTTGGCATACACACATAATCATAGAGAATCATTTCTTGTTAGTCAAGACTCATTGCCAAGACTATCTTAGTGGAGAAAGTCCCTTTCTGAATCGAGTAACCCTCGTTTCAATCCTGTTTCACTGAACCGGTATAACCTACCATTTCAGCCATGTCTATCTCATGAGATATGAAATATTTACCCAATGCATTGGAGGGAGATATAGGTCCCACCCATCTTATAATGAATCCTTTCTTATGTGTGCCACAAAATCATAAATCATACATCATTACATAACCCATATAATACAAATGGGAATCTTCAACATCATGACATCATAAAACAATTCATATAAGATAAAGGAATTCAAAAAAATAATTCCATCACAACAAAATCAAATCAATGTAATAATAGGGATAAAAATAGAACCCTTTATTATCTTAGATGGAAAATAATTTTGATAAAACTCTTGAACTCCATTCTTGAGGAAAATATCCTTTCTTCTTCAAAAACATTTTTTTCTTTCTTAATATGTCATACAAATTTAAACTAAAAGAAGTTGATTAAAAATAAACATGAAATCTTGTAAAGGAAGCTTCTTGGAAATAATGTTTTAAAAATCCATTCATGCCGTATAAGTTAAAAAACATTCTTATCGTACTTTTGCTGGAAAAGTCAAAAAGTACCTCGTACGAAAAAACGACAAAAGATTCCTTTCATATTCTTTACTAAAAACTCACCGAAGGGTAAAATTGGATTTAAACTATTGTAAGTGGATGGAAATAATATTGCATATTGACGAAACATGGATGTGGATGATAAAATACACCCCAGTAAATACTTACGAATAAACAATCTCGGATAAAAATGAGATTGTGATATTTCCCTTACCTTAGGCCCGACTTGCTTTGTAAGTGTCCGAACCTCCTGTATAATGATTTAAATCATGTTATTGACTTATTCCAGAATCATATTCATTGTTATTATATCATATATGATCCACTTATGACTTTATATTACCCGTTCTTTTGTAAATTCATGTTAAAGTAGCGTTTTGGGTAAAATCGTCTCATTTGTCGTTCGTGTTTTTAACTTGTAATTATTCATATGATTACTTAGATCATGATTACTTAATTCCAGAATATAAAACATGATTTATATATATATATTCAGAATATACATATATAATAAATCAGTAAATGGAAAGAAATACACCGTTCATGGAGACGGTAGTCCGTACGTACGCATGAACACTGTTTTCGTTTCCTTATTGAATTGAATGGAATTAAGTAGATGACATACATATAAATAATTCTAGTATCATTATTATGTCATATATTTCATTAGTACTTATTATATATACTTTATAATCATTCATGAATGGTTAATCATTGAGAATGAATCTCATCGCGTCGTGGAGACGGTAGTCCGTACGTACGCACGAGCGATGATATCATTCCCATGGTCGTGGAGTTGTGTTGAAGTGTATGTATACTATTTCAGTATAAATATCACTTTATAATAATCATGTATAGTTACTCATTAAACCATTATACCCATCCAATTAAGGTGGTGGCGGAAAATAGATTACACCACGGCGTGGAGACGGTATTCTGTACGTACGCACGCACGGTGATTTCCTTTTTCCGTAGAATGGATAGAAGGTTAATTAGAGTTTTTTCATATTTATAATAACATATCAGTATGTAAGTAATACTTATGTTATTACTTTATCTTGAAACAACTAAAGAAGAAGAAGTTGATGAAGAAAAAAGAAAAAAAATTGAAAAGGTCGGTAATGGATATTACCTCTTCTTTGAAACGCCTCTTTGAATCCTCCACTTAGGGAACTAAGATTGGTCTTTGAAGAAGACCAGGACCTCTAGGATTATTCTAGGGAAGTGGAGAAGGGATTTTGGCAGAGGTTGGCCGATCTTGAGTGCTCAAATTGGTGTGAGGAGGAAGGGGGAGGAGGTGTCCTTTTATAAGGGAGGAGAGGGGCACCTTAGGAATACCTCAAAATATTATTTTATATTAATGTCAAAATCGGTTTATAATGGTTCCAAAGGGTCTTATTTCGAAGCTAAAGTGGGGATGGGTCGAAATCCTATCAACCAATAGTATTTAGACAAGTTTAGGGTGTTATTTTAACCTTATCAATTAGATTTAACTCTAAGTTAAATAATTTAACTTTTACCGTGTCTTTTTGTTTTCTTTCACTATATGGTTAATACACTTACTATAACATGCCAAAAGAACCCCAAATTGTTTATTATTAATATATAGATCCTTATCTAAGTCATTTTACCGAACCTTATATTTTTAGGAATAAAATAACAATTAATAATATAATATTTTATTTAAAAACTATTTTGTGTCAATTTTGACACTATTTGATATATGATTTTTGTGAAAGTCATAACAGAATTATATGTTCGAACCAAGTTGATTAAATCAACACTCATATATCATAGTAACCTAGAAAATTAGTGTAATTCATAAAAAGTCTCAAATTAAATTAATTTGAGCATTTATAACATCAATTATGTTAATATTTCCTTAAAAGGGTAATTAATGCATCATCGTTGTGTCATAAATAAATTAATTTATTTAAAGTCTAAAAATTATAAATAAAATAGAATTATGTAGGAAATCGTTTTAGCTTTCTAATGAATATTTATAATCGAATTTATCTTATGTATAAACCTATATTAAAAATGTTTTAGTAAATAAACTTTGATTTTAACTCTTTTAACTCTTCTTTGAATTAAATAATAATAAATGTCCTAATCTAATCCAAGTGGGACTAAATGATAATATTTTACAATTAAGGTTGTTTTTGGTCGAGATACACTTGTCCAATAGGATTAGGACATGTGTTAGGGTAATATTAATATCATTTTTACCCTTAATTACCCTATTTACTTTTAACCGTGGTAAATAAAAGTAAAAAGTTACTATTCACCAAAAATTATTTTCATCTCATTGAACCACATTTTACTTACTAACATCAACCGTGTCTCTCGGATTTTTGAAATTCCATTCACAGAAGCGGTAAAATTAAGATTTATGAACAAATTAATTTTTTTAACTACCACTTAGTAGTTTCACTATTCATCAAAAATTGATGTTTTTCAGAACAATGCCAAAATTTCATCCTAAGCTATATTTCATATTCCAAATTAAAAAATGAAGTCTAATTTACCAAATTCATAACATAGAAGTTGCATTAATTAATTTTATAATTAAATCCCGCTGTTAAAACAAATAGCGTGTTTTTAAGAAACAATATCTATCAAAAGATTGACACTTGTTTATGTCTGGTTTAAATGTGAAATTACATCCAATGACCAACATTGTATTAAATTGTAAAAATATATTCTAAATATACTTTAAAACCACTCAAATTAATAATTTATCACTATTAATTATTTTGATTAAAAAAGTTGTTTTTAATTATAATTTAGTAATTTTCACTATTCATCAGAATATGAAAGTTATCCGAAAAGTACCAAAATTTCACCTTAGGATAAATTCGATACTCCGAATCCAAAAATGAATTCCATTTTGAGATCTAAAATTTCTAAAATTTTAAACGGTGGTTATTACTATTTATAACGGCTAGTTATAATAATGTTATAATAACATATCGTTGTTTAGTGAAACTCGGTATTGCGTACTACACAAGCTATCGAGGAAGGTCGCGATTGCGTGTAATGCTAGGCAAGTCAAGGATGTGTTTTGTGCAAGATCCTTTTGGTGTAGCGTACAACACAAGACATTAATAAAATTAAAAAAGAATAGTTTTCATAAAATCTCGGGTTGTTACATTCTACCCCCCTTAAAATGAATTTCGCCCTCGAAATTCGTCGGGGTTATAAATAGTTTACTATTCAAAAGTTTCTTTAATAGAAACCCACATCGTAAAAAGGAATACCAAAACTTGGCTTTAAAAACTAAAGTATGAAATGTAACAATTACCAAAATAAACAAATCACTGGGTTTCCACATAGGTGAAAATATGGATATGGAAGAGAAATCTAACCATCACGTTCTGATGGAGGGTGGTAGAGAACATGGCTATGGAAAAGCCAGTAATCACAAATCCATAGATTTGTGATGATATAAGGTACCATCTGATTCATCAGGTATAAGATCACTAGGACAACATTTTTGGTTTTCAAGATCATTTCCCTAAAGTTGAAAATTTGAATTAGAATAAATACTTACTTTATTTTGGTACAATCTCACTGTTTTTCGTGCCTTGAACAATTTCCACTTCATCTCTTAAATAAATGAGGTTGAATTTGTTATTCGTGAAGTGTTAGCAGATCATGTGACAGAATGACGGGTCATTCCATCTGTCTCAAACAAAAGGTTACCAAAAATTATATACATAAGTCGATCTATAGTGAGATTAATCATATATGGTTCCTAAAATGGACTTATACTTCATATATAATACTTCTTAATATAATAAAACTAGTTTCTACTAAACAAGGACTTCCTGTAGGCCAGTGGTAGGCGATAAAGGCCAGTCGAACTTCGATTGTGGGTTCGATTTCCACAGCCTTGTCCGACGCGATGGGCTGTCGCCCGTCCTGCAGGTTGTCCTTTTTCTAAAACTATATTACTATAACATCCCATCAATAATATCGAAAAAAATTCTATCCTTAAACAATACTGACTTATGTCCAACATAATCCATTCCAATCTTTAGGCTTATCCATAATACTGCAGTCCACTCTCATAACATAGTGAAAACGATTACCAGAGATTTAACACCATCGTCGATCCCCATATATCATAAGATATGTTTTGTTAGTCACATTCCAAACATTCAAAGTCCTTAATCATGTATTCTCTTGAATACCTTAGTGAAAACATGAATGCAGTTAAAAGTTAACACTTTCCACATACCAAAATCCTCAAAATTCTATATACTCAAACCATGATATCACTTAGTCCTTATATCAATCATGAGCTCATGAATATTGTTAAACATTTCATTTTCTCATTTTACCTTCATTATGCGCATATCATCTTATTTCCAAAAATATCTCAATCACTTTGAATACCACATTAGACCAATACATAAATATTCCAATACTCCATGATACAATATTATTTTGGAATCCCATTACATAAACACTTAATCATTCCACCACATCGTTGTCATATTCAACATCGCCAATAGTGATCGCATGTGACTTCCCTTTGTCCTTTGCCTTCAGTGGTTGCTCATGTTGATCATCACTAACCCTTGGATTAGGGCATTTATTAGCATAATGCCCCATTTCCTTGCACTTGAAGCATTGAAGTGTTGGTGGTGCGTTCTCTGCAGTGTTTGCTTTATTCACATCATTAGAAAACCTTTTTCCATTACTTCGACACTCAGCTGCTCGATGACCTTCTTTTCCACACTTAAAACATTTTCTAGTCCCTTTAAGACAATCTCCACCATGCTTCTTTCCACACTTTGTGCATAAGGAAACATTCATCTTCTTTTCACCATTATTCTGAGATTTCTCCTTGAACTCCATCTTTCGTTTCTTGTCAAAACCATGAGATGGATATGTAACACCAACTTCCATTTATACCTTGATAGCACAACGCACAATTTCTTCATAGCTACTGAAGTCTCTTATAGCTAATGCCCTTCGAAGACTTGGTTTTAAGCCACTGAAAAATAGATCAACTTTACTTTCAGGTTGGATGATAATGCCAGATGAATACCTTGCAAGTCTTGTAAAATTCGCTTCGTATATACCAACAGATTCATCATCCTTTTGCTTTAGTTCAAGAAACTCCTTCTCCATCTTTGTTCGAAGAATACGAGGGAAGTACTTACTGAAAAATAAGTTCTTGAACTCGTCCCATTCCATGGACTCAATTTCATCTCTTTGCCTTGTATTCTTAATAATATTCCACCATTGATCAACATCACCTTCCAAACGATACACTGCTAAGATGACTTTATCATGTTCATAACATTGAAGAACTGAAAATATCTTTTCAGTGGTACTGATCCATTGTTCAGCAACAAGTGGATCAGAAGACCCACTGAAAGAAGGTGGACGTTGCCTCATGAAGGAATCAATAGAATATTGTTCCCTTCTCTGCTCATTTGGAAGTCCAGAATGATTCATATCTTGTGTAAGTATAGCAATAAGATTTTTCACTCCATCTCCCATAACATTTGTTTTTTCAGGAGGACAATCATTGCATTGTCCATTGCATTTATCAACACGGTTCCTTCGGGTTCCAGCCATCGTCTAAAACCCAAAAAGAATAGTGTGAGAGGCAAAAATCATGCTAGGGAAAACAACATAATAAAGGGGGAGTACTCTCAATATCTAACATCTTAGGTTAAATTCTAAGATCGTTAGCGCAATTCTAGCACTATAACCTATACGTATACTTAACCTTAGAGACATCCCTAGACACACCTTAGAAATATCTCTAGGGATCTCACTAAAGTTCTCGCATCCTAGTTTCCAAAGGTTGACTAAACCTTTCCTCTGATACCAACTATAGAGACCCGAAGCCTGACGTACATGGACATTACATTACTTTTGCGGAATACTTAGTACATAACAAAAACACACACACAAGGATCGTAATAGTTTAGTGTCTTTGGAAACTCGGAACGTAATCTTCTAATCATGGTGAAAGATCTTCAATATCTCCCATAAAGATCTTCCCTTTTTTTTACCTATAACCTTTCTTTATATCCTGGGGAAAAGAAAACATAAAAGGGTGAGCTCAAATGCTCAGTAAGGGTAAACAAAAGAAAAATCAATCACAACATATTCATAAGAACATAACTTTTGGAAATCTTAACCTGAAAAGAGAGAATAATTTCATAACATGGGATAAATCATAGTAGTGAAATGAAATCCCAATAATCATAACTTAAAAAAAATGAAACTTTGTGGCATACACACATAATCATAGAGAGTCATTTCTTGTTAGTCAAGACTCATTGCCAAGACTATCTTAGTGGACAAAGTCCCTTTCTGAATCGAGTAACCCTCGTTTCAGTCCTGTTTCACTGAACCGGTATAACCTACCATTTCAGCCATGTCTATCTCATGAGATATGAAATCTTTACCCAATGAATTGGAGGGAGAAATAGGTCCCACCCATATTATAATGAATCCTTTCTTATGTGTGCCACAAAATCATAAATCATACATCATTACATAACCCATATAATACAAATGGGAATCTTAAACATCATGACATCATAAAACAATTCATATAAGATAAAGGAATTCAAAAAAATAATTCCATCACAACATAATCAAATCAATGTAATAATAGGGATAAAAATAGAACCCTTTATTATCTTAGATGGAAAATAATTTTGATAAAACACTTGAACTCCATTCTTGAGGAAAATATCCTTTCTTCTTCAAAAACATTTTTTTCTTTCTTAATATGTCATACAAATTTAAACTAAAAGAAGTTGATTAAAAATAAACTTGAAATGTTGTAAAGGAAGCTTCTTGGAAATAATGTTTTAAAAATCCATTCATGCCGTATAAGTTAAAAAACATTCTTATCGTACTTTTGCCGGAAAAGTCAAAAAGTACCTCGTACGAAAAAACGACAAAAGATTCCTTTCATATTCTTTACTAAAAACTCACCGAAGGGTAAAATTGGATTTAAACTATTGTAAGTGGATGGAAATAATATTACTTATTGACGAAACATGGATGTGGATGATAAAATACACCCCAGTAAATACTTACGAATAAACAATCTCGGATAAAAATGAGATTGTGATATTTCCCTTACCTTAGGCCCGACTTGATTTGTAAGTGTCCGAACCTCCTGTATAATTATTTAAATCATGTTATTGACTTATTAAAGAATCATATTCATTGTTATTATATCATATATGATCCACTTATGACTTTATATTACCCGTTCTTTTGTAAATTCATGTTAAAGTAGCGTTTTGGGTAAAATCGTCTCATTTGTCGTTCGTGTTTTTAACTTGTAATTATTAATATGATTACTTAGATCGTGATTACTTAATTCCAGAATATAAAACATGATTTATATATATATATTCAGAATATACATATATAATAAATCAGTAAATGGAAAGAAATACACCGTTCATGGAGACGGTAGTCCGTACGTACGCATGAACGCTGTTTTCGTTTCCTTATTGAATTGAATGGAATTAAGTAGATGACATACATATAAATAATTCCAGTATCATTATTATGTCATATATTTCATTATTACTTATTATATATACTTTATAATCATTCATGAATGGTTAATCATTGAGAATGAATCTCATCGCGTCGTGGAGACGGTAGTCCGTACGTACGCACGAGCGATGATATCATTCCCATGGTCGTGGAGTTGTGTTGAAGTGTATGTATACTATTTCAGTATCAATATCACTTTATAATAATCATGTATAGTTACTCATTAAACCATTATACCCATCCAATTAAGGTGGTGGCGGAAAATAGATTACACCACGGCGTGGAGACGGTATTCCGTACGTACGCACGCGCGGTGATTTCCTTTTTCCGTAGGATGGATAGAAGGTTAATTAGAGTTGTTTCATATTTATAATAACATATAAGTATGTAAGTAATAATTATGTTATTACTTTATCATGAAACAACTAAAGAAGAAGAATTTGAAGAAGAAAAAAGAAAAAAAAAATTGAAAAGGTCGGTAATGGATATTACCTCTTCTTTGAAACGCCTCTTTGAATCCTCCACTTAGGGAACTAAGATTGGTCTTTGAAGAAGACCAGGACCTCTAGGATTATTCTAGGGAAGTGGAGAAGGGATTTTGGCAGAGGTTGGCCGAGCTGGAGTGCTCAAATTGGTGTGAGGAGGAAGGGGGAGGAGGTGTCCTTTTATAAGGGAGGAGAGGGGCACCTTAGGAATACCTCAAAATATTATTTTATATTAATGTCAAAATCGGTTTATAATGGTTCCAAAGGGTCTTATTTCGAATCTAAAGTGGGGATGGGTCTAAATCATATCAACCAATAGTATTTAGACAAGTTTAGGGTGTTATTTTAACCTTATCAATTAGATTTAACTCTAAGTTAAATAATTTAACTTTTACCGTGTCTTTTTGTTTTCTTTTACTATATGGTTAATACACTTACTATAACATGCCAAACGAACCCCAAATTGTTTATTATTAATATATATATCCTTATCTAAGTCATTTGGCCGAACCTTAGATTTTTATGAATAAAATAACAATCAATAATATAATATTTGATTTAAAAACTATTTTGTGTCAATTTTGACACTATTTGATATATGATTTTTGTGAAAGTCATAACAGAATTATATGTTCGAAACAAGTTGATTAAATCAACAATAATATATAATAGTAACCTATAAAATTAGTGGAATTCATAAAAAGTCTCAAATTAAATTAATTTGAGCATTTATAACATCAATTATGTTAATATTTCCTTAAAAGGGTAATTAATGCATCATCGTTGTGTCATAAATAAATTAATTTATTTAAAGTCTAAAAATTATAAATAAAATATCATTATGTAGGAAACCTTTTTATATTTCTAATTAATATTTATAATCGAATTTATCTTATGTATAAACCCATATTAAAAATGTTTTAGTAAATAAACTTTGATTTTAACTCTTTTAACTCTTCTTTGAATTAAATAATAATAAATGTCCTAATCTAATCCAAGTGGGCCTAAATGATAATATTTTACACTTAAGGTTGTTTTTGGTCGAGATACACTTGTCCAATAGGATTAGGACATGTGTTAGGGTAATATTAATATCATTTTTACCCTTAATTACCCTATTTACTTTTAACCGTGGTAAATAAAAGTAAAAAGTTACTATTCACCAAAAATTATTTTCATCTCATTGAACCACATTATACTTACTGACATCAACCGTGTCTCTTGGATTTTTGAAATTCCATTCACAGAAGCGGTAAAATTAAGATTTATGAAGAAATTAATTTTTTTAACTACCACTTAGTAGTTTCACTATTCATCAAAAATTGATGTTTTTCAGAACAATGCCAAAATTTCATCCTAAGCTATATTTCATATTCCAAATTCAAAAATGAAGTCTAATTTACCAAATTCATAACATAGAAGTTGCATTAATTAATTTTATAATTAAATCCCGGTGTTAAAACAAATAGCGTGTTTTTAAGAAACAATATCTATCAAAAGATTGGCACTTGTTTATGTCTGGTTTAAATGTGAAATTACATCCAATGAACAACATTGTATTAAATTGTAAAAATATATTCTAAATATACTTTAAAACCACTCAAATTAATAATTTATCACTATTAATTATTTTGATTAAAAAAGTTGTTTTTAATTATAATTTAGTAATTTTCACTATTCATCAGAATATGAAAGTTATCTGAAAAGTACCAAAATTTCACCTTAGGCTAAATTCGATACTCCGAATCCAAAAATGAAGTCCATTTTGAGTGCTAAAATTTCTAAAATTTTAAAAGGTGGTTATTACTATTTATAACGGCTAGTTATAATAATATTATAATAGCATATCGTTGTTTAGTGAAACTCGGTATTGCGTACTACACAAGCTATCGAGGAAGGTCGCAATTGCGTGTAATGCTAGGCAAGTCAAGGATGTGTGTTGTGCAAGCTCCTTTTGGTGTAGCGTACAACACAAGACATTAATAAAATTAAAAAAGAATAGTTTTCATAAAATCTCGGGCTGTTACAGATGAGGGGAACTAGAGATTTGTTAAATGGGATTACATAAATATCCTTATACATCCTAGATAATAATGGAGTGAGGTATGAATCACATGCCATAATTTAATTTAATATTAAATTATTGAAAGCTCATGCAATAAATTAAATTAAAGAATCTAATAGAGACATTGTTCTTGGTCAAGCTTATGCATGTTCATACATGTAATGAGTATGAAAAAGTAAATTTTTATCATTCATTTATTTATTATTTCATTTATTATTTAAGATAAAAATGATTTCATTAATAAATAAATAAATAAATAAATAAATAAATTCCCATTCATATTTAATGATAATTTGATCTTATTTGGACATACTCATCATTAATGGAATTCATGGAAAATAAACGGTAGAACCAATAATGACATATTAATTACAATAAATTAATTGATAATTTAAAATTATCTAAAACCATTATTAAATTATCAAATGCACCATGGTGTGCCAATCAATAAAATATGGTTTAATGCTGAAATTTTTAAATTTTATGCAATTTGAATTCTTTTCTTTAATGGGAGTTTACATGTCATGTGCATGAAACTATATTCCATGTACCTCAGTTGTCATATATCTAAGTCACATGCCTGGGGATTCGAAATGTTAACTTGGCCAAACTATACAATTTGTACATACCAACTACAAACCCCGTATCCACTTTCTGCATGCTAGGTTGGCCCGGTAAACATGTAGTGTGAAATAAAATCACCATTTCTAATTAATTACTCAACGCATCTAGATACAATGCGCATGGGTATAGGATAGGTTCTCTGACTGCACATCATTTTTTATTAAACCTTTAAGAAAATGAAATTCTAAACAGACATGATTAATATACTGATAACATGTTAATTCAAATATTATTAAAGAATTAATAACTTGAAATTAAAATCTAACGAAAATTCAACATAGACCAATAATCAAATAAATAATTATAAATTTATGTGTGACTGCTCTGATACCACTTTATAGTTCCGGGTGTTGCGAATGCATGAAAAGGTAGACGATATATTAAAATTTAATTTAATAATTGTTGTCTAAAACTAAGAGTGAGGATTTTTCACATCAAATTTATAATTAATTTATTTAAAATTTGAAGAAAAAAATACACGGGCTTAATAAATTTATTCATTGGTGAGTTTTTATCTTCCTAAAGGAACCTTTCGTATTACCTTCATTGCACTGTGAGGATCTAAGGATAGAATCCCTATAGTAGTGATCCACACATGCTCCTATGATCTCTAAGCAACACCAATTTATCTCCATGTGATATCATGGTGTGTTGAATGTCTTACATTGTTTTGTTCTTGGTCACTCATTCTTTAGTCTTGAAGAAATCTCTCTTGCACTTCTCATTCATGATAGGGAGAGAGAAGGAGGAGTTGAGAGAGAATTTGTTGTGTGCCACAATTCTCTATTCTCAATTTTTGATGCTCTACACAATATAAATAGCCTCCTATTTGTTGAGTTTGTATTTAAGTTAAAATATTATTTAATTTCATACCATCCATTAAATAAAATTTATTACCTTTAATAAATCACATGTTTTATAATAAAAACTATATAATTATTATTTTGTGGCATGCACCAACTTTCACAATAACAAATATTATATAGTAGTCATATTAATTGATATTTTTCACTAGACTCAGTCTTATTCCATTCAAACTCTTCTATAATTTATTGAACAACTGAATAAATATTTTATTAATAAATAAATATTTTATTCACAATCTATAGAAGAAACCCTTAATTTTTTCTATAGCCATATATAAAACTACCACATGAAGTGAACTTTGTGAAGAAAAATTTGGACTCATTAGTCCTCATATTACTTCTACACAAGAAATTAGAATGGGATAAGTTGAATTTTCAAATAAAGTAGAGAAATTAGCAGTAGTGTTTGAACATAAAATGAAATTCAAAAGAATAATCTTAATACCTATAATATAGGGGTAAAAATATATAATCTAATTATATAAAATATAGTTTTATTTTTTCATTACTTAATCCCTTTTTTATTTTTAGGAATCATAGAATGATCATTGTTGTCAATTTTTATAATTTGAAGATTTATTTTTTGGATCCAAAGAATCGATTTCCAACATATAAAACACACATTATTTTCTTTATCAAATTTCAATATACTAAATTTAATATTCTACATGTAATCTTAAAATTATATATTTTTTATTATGTTTTAATGAAAATTTTTCATGATAGGGAAGTGTTTACTTATCATCAATATCATGGTATGAGGATGGAAATGTCCAATATAAACCTATGGATTTCTATGAAAAGATAAGTATTAGGGTATATATAATTATATTTCAATTTCAAAATATATATCCAAATAAATTAATTATTTTTCTCAATGTTTCTTTAGTTTCCAAAACACAATAATGACAACGATTGTGGTTATTGTGTTTGAAAATTTATGAAAGATATCATATTCCATCAACAAAATATCATACTCGAAGAGGTATTTTAGATTATAATTACAATTTCATATAAAATATTCATTAACCATTCATTTATTTATATTTTTCTAGTACTACTAAAACATTCGACATTCCATGTATTCAAAATAAGAAGTAGATTTATTTAGAAATGATTAGGAAACTTACGTGGTTCCAAAATTTTTACAAACTTCATGAATAAATGATTTAATACTGGATATTTCATGATTTTTCTATTCATTTTAGCTACTGCTTATTTACTTAATTTTATTAACATTTTTATCTACAAATTATTTAGTTAATTTTCATATATATCATTAAAATGTGATTTTCTACCTATCTTAAATCATTTTGTGCCTATAAAGAGTAGAAGTTCCTGCATACCAAGTTTAGGTTCATTATTAGAGTCTAAAATTATTTTTATATAGAATAACCCTAAAATATGAAGGGGAAATGATTAGTTTACATGAAGTGGTATTTTTAAGTGGAAATTATATTAGTCTTCAAGAATGACCCTATTAACATAGGATTAAACAACGATGATGCACTGAGGTACCAATTAATGTTCACTATATGGATCTATTTGTTCTTTATTTTATTTTTTTATGTTCAAAAGTTATGTAATTCATTGATTTTGGGTCCAATATCTTTTAATAACATACTGGTGAAGCAAATTTTTGTTTCACTGATAAAAAATGTAATGTAATTTAGTAAAAAAGATGATTTGGTTATGAAACTATCACTTGTATATATTTATACCTAATCCCATTAGGGCACATTTATATATTTTTATATAATCCTTTCATGATTTCCTAAAACCATTTGAGGTAATCCATTCCACTCAAAGTAAAATTTGTTCTCACAACACATGTCATATAGTCAAAACTGAAAAAATGGAATTAAAATTCACTGATAATTTAAGATAATGATCTATGATTCATTTTTAATATGTAATAAAAAACCACACATTAGTATGACACATGATGTGTGTAGTATGACTAAAAGTGTATGTTTTCATTTATAATCTATATTTTACTTCAAAACATGAGTCATAATCTAAAAAATGAGAAAAAATGCTTATATTTTCATGATTTTTAAGAACACTGATATGTGATTTATTTTTTATGTGTAGCAATTAAAATTAAGTTAATCAGATATATGATGTGACCAATATAACCAATAGTGTGTTTTCTTTTAAAAATTAATTTTTTGTTTAAAACGTGTATTAGATATTCAAAACTGATAAAACACACTTGGACTGTCCTAATATTTTATGAAAATTATAAATAATTCATTTTTAATGTATAGGAATTAACCAATAATCAATCTAACACACAATGTGTCTAGTTTTAATGAATTTTTTTTAATTCAAAAGTGACATTTTTTTTCAAAACACACATCACATACTCAAAACCAAGAAAACACACTCAGATTATCCTAATAATTTTGTAATATAATCCATGATTCATTTTTTATGTGTAGTAATTAACCACACATTAGTCTAAAACACGATGTGGCTGGTATGAATGATAGTGTGTGTTTTTATATAAAAATGACATGTTGGTTCAAAACATGCATTACATACTTGAAACTGAGAAAACTGTAAGAACTTGGGTTTTTGGAACGGGTCAAAATCCCGACCTTGTTTGATTTTTGGACTTGTTTCTGAGAAAACTGGGAAAATTTGGGAAGTTCTAGAAATTTCTTGATTACACACCATGTACTCCAAAGTACATGCTATGTATAGGTTAGTCATGTACCAGCCGTGTGCTCGCTGAGTACAGGCCGTGTGATGTCCGTGTAATGATTTCCTACTACACGGTGTATAGTGTTTCTTAACACGCCGTGTATTTTTCCTTCCACGTACCGGTTGATTTCTAGCCATGTGTCGACCCGTGTGGCAACCTCCTCTTAATTCGGAGTACGAACAAGCCTACTATATGACGTGTAGTCCTTTATACACACTGTGTATTTTTATTTTTATTCACTTAAATGAAGGAGCATCATGTATTATTTCAGAAAACATATCCTTCTTACCCAACTTCGGAACATGTCCATTCCGAAATTCCAAAGAATGTTTCCTACCATATAATCATCATCCGGCGTCCGTTCTTCAATTCGTTGGTGGTTACAGGATCACATCGGGAAGGCTAAACCCACACACCCTTTTTTGTTCCAGTTTCTTTGACTCATACACCGAAAATTCCATCCAAGTAGAGTTGCCGGGATTTGGAGGAAACATAGATATATGAATATCGGCTTCCAATCAGAGATTGATATCAGACATTCCTATGTCTACAAGTCTCAGGTAGGTGATTTATACATTCTTTTGTGTTTTCTCAGACTTTTGGGTGACATAGAATTTGGTGCGTATTTGGGTATTTTGAGCGAGACCCTCTTTTATCTGCTATGGCATATTAAATTTCTTATTATACCTATGGGATACCTTTGGGTATGAATTTTTTTCCTGTTTTTCTTGAGTAGGTCTGGGTGAGGGGTCGTTTCTAAATTGGGGTATTTTTCCCTGGTCTGCCAAAATGCGTTAAAATAAATTGTTTTGATTAAACTGCTGAGTTCATTGTGTTAAGTGATGATATGAATTGTTTGAGGCTTCCAAAATCTTGGTGCTGGTATGAGACACCACATATCTAGTGAAATTAAATTATTTAGTTTGTTTTTCATGTTTAAAGTATTTATTTTTATTATATATATGTGATGTGTGATATTGAAAATGCTGGAATCTTCAGGTTGTGTTGGGAATGGCATGGGTATTGTTGAGTGATGCTGATCACAGGTTGGACTTGGATCGGGTTACATTGGGTGGTTTTGACCATAGGATTAGGCGTCATGGACGTCGGCTTGAGGTTGTGTGACTGCCAGGTTGGGCATGGATCGAGTTACTTGGATGGTGAGGCCATCATACTTGAGTGACATGGTCACAAGGGAACGAGGTGCCATATATGTTTTGGTTTGGGAAATTATTTTGGTGATTATCTCTCACTCAAAACTTTGAGTAGTGTTCACACAGAGAGACTCCATGATGAGGTGGTTTTGACCAATTGTGTGGGTAGAAGCCCCCATTAGTTGCTGTTAAGGTACCATTGGTTTGGGGGTTCTTTCCCTAGAAAGCCACGTGGAAGGTGAGGAGCCTTCAAGGGATAGCGTTGAGGCTATCGGGTTGGGGTAAGAAGCTCGCTGTGGTTTGAGGGAGACATCGCTGTCCCTCCGGTTACCAATTTGAGGGTAGATATCTTTGTCCCTCTATTTACTTGAGGGAATACATCACTGTCCCTACGGTTACTTATTTTAGGACATACATCACTGTTACTCCTAATTACTACCCCTTGGGTGTGCCTTTGGGACGTTGGTACTTGAGACACGTGGTGTCAGGGGGCTCTTGGTGCCAGGTTACATGACAGAGATTTCGGTGTTTTCTGAAGTAGGTGACACCCCATGGTGGATGCTGAGCACCAGTGGAGTTTATGTTTATTTGTGCATCATACTATTTACTATTTTTCTTAAAAATGCATTCCTGCTTAAACACTTATATTAGGTACACACTATTGGGTGGTATCCTATTGAGATTCATCTCACACCCTACACAGGCCCTTCAGGACGTGTGTAGACTTTATGGATTTATGTGTAGGAAAGAGACCAGTTTTAGGAGTTGGACTATTTTAGCTGTTGCATGGAGATGGTAGGGACCTTGTGGTCTTTCCTAGCTAGAGTTTACTTTGTTTTTCTTTCATTCCTATACCAGAATGCTTACCCTGTTTATTGTAGCCACTATTGGTTATCCATTGATGCTATTTTATATATTTACTTGCTATGGATGCATGATTTTCATTTTATTGTAGTTTTTACTAGTGGTTCAACATGCTGTTGTGTTTACATTCTGCTGTTGTTGTTTATATTTATTGCTTTCGCTGTTTATTGCTATTGATTGTGCTTCTACTATGCAGGTCTAGTTAGATTCTGCAGAGTATTCTAATTTTATATTATGATTAGAACAGTACCATCATTATCCTTAGAGAGGGTATAGCCTCCCCACTATACCTATAAGACCCTCATTTCTAGTCGAAAACCTTTGAAATTTGGGGAGGTGCGCCTAAGGTAGTAACACCCGACCCGTTTAGCGCTGTTTGAGTGGATTATCGGGTCTGGGACATTATAAATTGGTATCATAGGAGTTCTTGACAGTGATTTAGTAGCAGTGTTTTGTTGTATGCTACTGAGATTTAGACTTAACTTTTTTATTTTTGCTGGTTTTACTATTTGGAATATGATAGACTGGAGATAGGATGTTACTAGAACTGGGTTTCTAGCTTGTGCTTGGGTGCCCGCAACCCCAGGTACGAGGGATGAACCAAGTTTCCATGGGTGGTAATTGCTATTTGATTTTTATCAGAATATAGTTTATATGATTTCAACCTCGATGGATCACTTGGTGTGTGATGTTATTGATTGTGATATGTAACCCTTGACTCGGTGTAGTAAGGAAGAATTAGAACTTGTCTCGGTATCGCAAGACATGATTATTTGGATTTTGATAGGCACATTTTTAGGGTATTTCAATTTTATAACTACACATATGCTTTGTGAAGTGATAATTCCATGTGAATAAAATAAATTTCTATGTTTTGTATGCTTTGAAATGTGAAAAGGTGAAATTCCTGATAAAATTTCTAGTTTATTACAATGTACCATGCCTTGCTTATTATAAATTGTGAATTGCTTGTGGCAGTAGATTTTGGGCCTAGATCTTGTATGAGAAGGTAGGTACTATGGTTGAGGTGATTTTGATCACCAGGATTGGGCATCCTGGACGTCAGTTTGAGGTAGTTTGACTATCAGGATTGGGTGATTCGGTCATCTGTTTGAGTCAACGTTGGTTGTCAGGATGGGCATGAACTGAGGTACTTTGATACTTGGCTCTATTGAGGGTAGGTAAGGAGGCCATGAGGCCAGGATACTGTGGGCATGGGTTGCTATGGGGGGAGGGTAAGGGTAGTTGTTATACACTGTTTTTTTACTGCTTTCATTATCTACGTGATATATATATATATATATATATATATCTTGTTATATATGTGGGCTGTCTGACCATTATGGTATTCAGCAGGTTCCTCCTAGATAATTCAGATGGAGCATCAGGCGGGTGATGGTACAATGCCACAGATGCATGATCAGGTTCCAACACCTGAGGGACAAGTAGAGGATGAGCCGTAGGTACATGATCAGGGACAAGATCAGGTTTAGGATCAAGTGTAGGTAGGGTAGCATCCAAGTTTGGTAGAGTTTGGGTCGTGGATCGACTAGCATCTCCGATCTAGTCTGGTATGTGTCCTGTTGAGGATTGAAAGCGGCATGTAGGGTACAGATCCATCTATTGAATATCTGATGCGGGTGTTCCAGTCGCATTACCCACTTCTTTTTTAGGGCGAGGGTGGTCTACTGGTGGCTGAGAACTAGATAGAGAGAATTCAGATGACCTTTGAGTAGCTTGAGATGCCTCCTGGGTGGAGGGTCAAGCTAGCGACATACATGCTGAGAGGACCAATGAAGTGTTGGTGGGTTGTGTAGGTTCAGGCTCACCAACACAATGGACTGACATTGAAGATCTTCGAGGATAGGTTCTTCAAGAACTTTTACCGAGATACACTGAGGGCTGAGAGAGCTTAGGAGTTCTTGAGCCTTCAGCAGGGAGACATGTCCGTCATGGACTATGCATCTACTTTCATTGAGCTGTCTCACTTTTCACTTGGTATGGTAAGCAATGACTCAGTAAGGGTGATATGCTTAGAGGATTGCTTACGACATTCCATACAGATCCAAGTAAATATCTTTAGGCTAGGTTCGTTCTCGTAGGCGGTGAATTAGGTGCTCATAGCGGAGGGAAATGAGAAAGAAAGGTATCTCTTAGGCCAGATGATGGCTTTAGGTGATGGTTCAGATAATAGGAATCGAGGAATATATGAGTTCTAGTAGGGAAGTCAGGCCAATGACTCAGCTAGACCACATCATATAAGTTCCTCAATGGTTTTATTTTTGTGTGGACTGCCAGGGCATATTCGGACTTAGTGCGATTAGTCTCCAAAGGAGTGTCGGGCATGTGGACATGTCAGGAATCTTGAGAGGTTCTGTAGGAAGCCTTCTCAGATAGCTAGAAGGTAGGGAATAAGACAAAAGGTGGCATTTGGAGTTAGTTCAAGTTGGTACCAGGTGTCGGTAACTGAGGTTTAGCTGCACGTGGAGGACGTGGAAGAGACAACGAGACCTTTCTGAGGGGTCAGTGGCTAGTGACTGGAGAAGCACTATAGGGAGGTCAGGCTTTAGGCAGTTGTACTTCAAGTTAGGTGCACGCTGGCAGAGCAGGTTGGTGAGCCGATGATACTTAGTGGTACACCGAGGGTGCGACCGTGATCTGTTTTGTTTTTAATTGTTTTGTCATGGCCTATTAGGGCATGTCCATTTTGAGTGCACAAGGTGCAAATGATTTATGTGGACCGACCAGATGCTAGCCAGTGGGATTGGTGCCATATCAGGTGCGTGATATATTTATTTATATATATAAGATGTGTAGCATCGGGGTATCAAGGATTCATGTTACTTGAGGTGTCGTGGGAATTAGGGAACTGAGGATGCAAGTTACTTGAGGTGCTAGGCACTAGGTTCGTTTTTAGCATCCATGGGATGCAGGACCTTGTGGAGGCGGGCACCGATGTGGTGCAGGATATGTTTGTGGTGTCAAAAATGACATGGGAGCACCAATGAGGTGCAGGGGTGATGATGCATCATGAGAAGACCATGTGTCTGGAAATACGTTAGTGAACCATAGATTTTCTGAGTTTTTTAGGGTTAAAACCGAGTTAGGAAATTCCTAAGGTGGGGAGCCCCTTGAGGAATTTAGCTAGAACCTTTGATACTGGGGTAGTCCGGGTTACTTTGATCGAGGTGGTATGTTTGGTGCCATCTTCGGGTTTCATTTGATAGCTTGGGGACGAGCTATGTTAAGGTGGGGAGATTGTAAGAACCCTTGTTTTTGGAACGGGTCAAAATCCTAACCCTATTTGAATTTTTGACTTGTTTTTGAGAAAACTGGGAAAATCTGGGAAGTTCTGGAAATTTACAGATTATATGCCGTGTACTCCAAAGTACACATCGTGTATGGGTTAGTCATGTACCAGCCATGTGCTTGCCGAGTACAGGCCATGTGATGACCATGTATGGATTTCCTACTACACGGAGTGTAGTGTTGCTTGATACACAATGTATTTTTCTTCTACATACCGATTGAGTTCTAGCCATATGTCGACCCGTGTGGTGCGTCCAAGCCATGTGGCTACCTCTGCTGAAGTCGGAGTACAGATAAGGATACTACATGACATGTAGTCCTTTATACATACCGTGTATTTTTATTCTCTTAAATGAAAGAGCATCGTGTCTTATTTCGAAAAACACCTCTTTCTTCCCCAACTTCAGAATAGGTCTATTCCAAAATTCCGAAGGACATTTCCTACCCTAGAATCATCATCCGAAGTCTGTTCTTCAATCCGTCAGTGGTTGCAAGATTTCATTGGGAAGGATAAACCCACACACCCTTTTTCGTTCTAGTTTCTTTGCCTCACACACTGCAAATTCCATCCGAGAATAGTTGCTGGGATTTGGAGGAAATGTAGATATATGAAGGTCAGCTTAGAATTGGATCTCAATATCAGATGTTCCTACATCTACAAGTCTTAGGTAGGTGGTGAATACCTTATTTCATGTTTTCGTAGAATTTTGGGTGATGTGGACTTTGATGTGTATTTGGGTATTTTGAGCGAGACCCTATTTTATCTGTTATGGAATGTTAAATTTCTTTTTAGAACTGTGGGATGCCTTTGGGTATGCCTTTTTTCCCTGTTTTTCTTGAACAGGGCCATGCAAGGGGTCGTTTCTCAATTAAGTAATTTTGGATGGGTGTTCCAAAATGTGTTAAAACGAATTGTTTTGATAAAACTGCTAAGTTCAATGTGTTAATTGATGATATGAATTGTTAGAGGCTTCCAAAATCTTGGCGCTGGTATGGGACACCACATAGCCAGTGCAATTCAACTGTTTAGTTTGTTTTTCCTATTTAAAGTATTTATTTTGATTATATATACGTGATGTGTGATATTTCAAATGCTGGAACCTTTGGTTTGTGCTGGGCATGGCCTGGGTATTGTTGAGTGATGCTGATCATAGGTTGGCTTGGCCCAAGTAATATTGGATGGTTCTAACCACGAGATTGGGTGTCATGGACGTCGGCTTGAGGTAGTGTGACTGTCCGGTTGGTCATGGCCTGAGTTACTTAGATGATGAGGCCATCAGACTTGAGCGACATGGTCGAAGGTGCACAAGGTGTCAAAGATATTGTGGCTTGGGAACTAATTTTTGTGATTATCACACACCTGGAACTTTGAGTAGTGTGCACACAAAGAGACTCCGTGATGAGGTGGTTTTGACCACTCATGTGGGTAGAGGCCCCTGTTAGTTGTGGTTTAGGTTCCATTTTTTGGGGGTGCTTTCCGTAGGAATCCACGTGTAAGGTGAGGAGCCTTCAAGGGATAGCATTGAGGCTATCGGGTTGGGGGAAGAGGCTCGCTGTGGTTTGAGGGAAGACATCACTGTCCCTTCGGTTATTGATTTGAAGGCAGAAATCACTGTTCCTATGGTTACTTTATTGAGGGAATACATCACTATCCCTATGGTTACTTATTTGACAACATACATTACTGTTTCTCTGAGTTACTACTCCTTGGGCATGACTTCGAGACGTTGGTACTTGAGACACACAGTGTCAGGGGGAACATGGTGCCGGGTTACATGACAGAGATTCTAGCATTGGATGAAGCAGATGACACCCCATGGTGGCTGATGAGCACTGGTGGATTTTGTGTTTATTTGTGCATTGTACTGTTTAATATTTTTCTTATAAATTCATTCCTTATTAAACACTTATATTAGGTACACACCATTGGGTTTTCTTCTATGGAGATTCGTCTCACACCCTGCATAGGACCTTAGGGATGTGTGTAGACTTTATGGATTTACGTGTAGGAAAGAAACTAGTTTCAGGAGATGGACTGTTTTTTCCATCGCATAAGATGGTAGGGACCTTGAGGTCTTACCTAGAAGGTTTTTACTTTGTTTTTATTTCTTTCCTATACCGTCATGATTACCTTGTTTATTATAGCTACTGCTGGTTAGCCATTGACTCCCTTTTATATATTGAATTGCTATGGATTCATTATTTGTTTGTTCTTATAGTTGTTACAAGTGGTTCAGCATGCTGTTGTGTTTACATTCCACTATTGTTGTTTATATTTATTGCTTCCACTGTTTATTTCTATTGATTGTGCTTCTTCTATGTGGTTCTGGTTCAAGTCTATAGAGTATTATAATTTTATATTATGCTCTTACCAGTACCATTATTATCCTCCAAGATGGTATAGATTCTCCACTATATCTATAATACCCTCTCTGCTAGTCGGTAGCCTTTGGTGTTTGGGGAGGTGCGCCTAAGGTAGTAACACCCGAACCATTTAGCACTGTTCGGGTGGCTTATTGGTTCCAGGACGTTACAAAAACACATTCATATTTTTATGATATATTATAAAATATCAATAATTCATTTGTGATGTATATAGATTAACCACACTTTAATCTGACACATGGTGTGGCTAATATGGATAAAAGTGCATGTTTTTATTTAAAAGTGATATTTTAGTTCAAAATAATTGTCACATACTCAAAACTGATAAAAAATGATTATATTATCTTTATTATTTATAAAAATGATCTATTATTAATTTTTAATGTATAGGAATTAACTACACATCGATCTGACACATGGTGTGTCTGGATTGATTGAAAGTGCACCTTTTCAATTTAAAATAACCTTTTATTCTAAAACATGCATCACATACTCAAAACTAATAAAATTCACTCATATTGTCTTGATTCTTTAGGAAAATGACATGTGATTTATTTTTTAAGTGTACAAATCAACCTCAATTTAATATGATACATGGTTTGGTTGGAATGACTGAAAGTGTGTGTTTTCATTTAAAAATGACATTCTAGTTCAAAACATGCATCAAAAACTCAAATAGAGCAGACACACTTATATTATCCTGATATTTTCGGAAAAATATTTAAAATTGACTTTTTATGTTTTGGAATTAAGCACAAATAAATTTGACACAAAGTGTGGATGGTATGATTGAACACGCATGTTTTCATTTAAAAGTCACATTTTAGTTCAAACCGCCCATCGCTTACTCAAAACCCAGAAAAAAACTTTAATTATCTTCATACTTTATGAAATTATCCTTGATTAATTTTTTTTACTTTTAAAAATTAACCACATATCAATCTGAAACACGATGTTTCTGAATTGACTAAAAGTGCATGTTTTCAGTTTTAAAGTGACATTTTTGTCTAAAATCCACATCACATACTCAAAAAAGAAAAAGAAAATATGATTGTATTATCTTAACAATTTATGAAAATTATATATGATTCATTTTTTACATGTGTAAATTAACCTCAAGTTAATCTGATACATGGTGTAGCTGGTCTGACTACCAATGAGTATTTTCATTTAAAAATTACATTTTAGTTTACACACTCAAAACTAAGAAAACACACTTAGATTATATTTATATTTTAGGAAAAATATTTATAATTAATTTTTGATGAGTATGAATTATCCTCACATCAATTATACACACATTGTTTTTTGTATGATTAAAAGTTTATTTTCATTTAAATGTGGCACTTTAGTTGAAAACACAATTCACATACTAAAAATAAAGAATAAAAACTCAGATTATATTGATACTCTATGAAAATGATCTTTTATTAATTTGTGACATTTAAGAAATAACCTCACATGAATCTCACACATGGTTTGGCTGGTATGACTCAATGTACATGTTTACATTTAAAATTGACATTTCACTTCGAAACATACATCATATACTCAAAATAGATAATGGAAACTAAGATTATCTTGATAATTTAAGAAAATTTTCTATGATTCATTTATGATGTGTAAGAATTAACCACAAGTAAATCCTATATACATCATGTCTGATATGGCTGATAGTGCATTTTTTTGAAGACAAGAAAAAATTTTATTGAGAAAGAAAAGAGAGAGAAAGTTACATGAAACAGAAAGATGGTATCTTATTATAGTCTCTAATGAAATGGGGAAGAAGATCAACTGGAATAGAATCACTCCATGTCAGGGCTTGGTTGAATCCTTTATTTGCAAGGCCATCCGCAACCGTGTTTTCTTCTCGATATGTATGGGTGATAATGTGTATGATTTCAAGAAGGGAATTGAGGCAGTTCATCCATTTGGCAGTGAGAGGCCATGCAAGGTGAATCACTCCATTCCAAATAGTGTGCACAATGGTGGTGGAGTCACTCTCTATCCAGATGTTGTTCCATCCTTTTAGCTTAACAAAAACAATGGCCTGAATCACTACCATCATTTCAGCTTCAAGGGCAGAGGTAGTGCCACGGCTTCCAAAGAAGCATCTGTGACAACGACCAAGATTATCTCTGAAAATGGCCCCACATCCCGCAAGCCCCAGATTTCCTCTAGATGCTCCATCAACATTGATCTTGATCCATCCAGGAGTTGGGGCTTTCCAAAACACCTCAAAAGAGAGCTTCATCTTGCTGTAAACACCATCAATGTTGAAGCGTCGGAGAATCATAAAGTCCCCAACTGAGGTGTCGTAGTGTCATTTATAAAGGAGGGCTGTTTCCCGAATGGCAATAATGATCTTCATCCGACCTGCATTAAGATTAAATGAGTAATTGTTGTGAATAATTGCATTTCTATCATACCAGATCACATGGAGGAGATCAGAAATCGCAGATAGGAGAAGATTCTTTATTTTTTGAGAGGAATCAAGTTCCACATAGTGTTTTAGTTGGGAGTAAATGGAGTCGTCGGATAACCATCTGCAGTAAAAAATGTCATTAACATAATTCCAAAGAGAAGAGGCTGTAGAAAAAGATAAAAATAGGTGACTAGTGTCCTCTATGTGTTGGTGACAAAATTTACATTTAGATCATAGCTGAACACCAAAATACTGAAGACAAACTTCTGTAGGAATTCGATTGTGGGAGATGTGATAGACAAGGTTAAGCCTTGAAGGTTTAGTCCAAGGCTTATCAAAAAAATTCAACCATGAGAGAATGGGGGTCAAAATTATTGAAACAATGATGATAGAAGTTTTTGTAATCCAAAATACAGTTGTGAGAAGGCTCCCAAGTAAGGAGATCATCCCCATTTATAAAGGGGAAATTTTCCACAATTTGCTTAATGTGTTCAGGGAGGTTGGTTGTACTAAAGTGTATGACATGATTTATGGTTAGATTGGTGTTATCCAGAGAGGTATCCTGAGAAAGAATAGATATGAAAGGAGTACCAGTCCAGTTATCAAGCCAAAAATTTATAGTGGATTCTGAACTAACCATCCATATTGAGTTATGCATGATGTCAGCAAATGCATTACGAATGGATGGCCAGAGGGAGGAGTTGAGGTAATTAGATTGACCTTTTTTAAGTTTTTGCAGGAACCTGTTGTGAAATAAGGATATGGAGTCAGATTTGTTGTTGATAAACCTCTATGTGAGCTTATCTTGAAGAGCCTCATTAAATTTTTTTAGGTTTTTAATGCCAAGACCACCTTTTTAAGGGGTTTGCAACATGTCGACCAGGGGACAGTAACAAGCTTTCTTTCAAAGATTCTACCAGTCTAATTTTTTTTAATGTAGCCATAAATTTTTTTTAATAATGCTGTTGGGCCATTTATAAATCAACAGGGGATAAACCATCTTGGATATAATAGTGGATTTCACGAGGCATATCCTGCCAGCCATGGAAAAGGATTTCCCTTTCCAGGAGGAAAGTTGTTTAGTCACTTAGTTCAAAACAAGCATCACATACTTAAAACTGAAGAAATTCACTTGGTTTGTCCTAATATTTTAGAATTTTAGGAGTTAATTTAATGTTAATACGACATGTGGTGTATCCTGTATGACTGAAAGATCATATTTTCTATTTTAAAGTTCTATTTTAGTATAAAATGCACATAAGATACTCAAAACCAATAAAATGTGTTCCTATTATCCGGATACTTTAGGAAAATGATTTATTATTATTTTTAAAACATTTAAGAATTAACCTCAAGTCAATTTGATACACAATGTGGTTGGCAGTGTATGTTTTCATTTAAAAATGATATTTTAGTTCAAAATGTGTGTTGCATACATAAAATTGAGAAAATGTTATAAAATTTTCTTGGAATTTTATAAAAAATATCCATAATTCAGTTTTTAGGTGTAGTAATTCACCTCACATCAATTTGATATATGGTGAAACTGATATAACTATAAGTATATGTTTTCATTTAATGTGCAATTTTAGTTCTAAACACACATCACATACTCATAATTGAGAAAATAGGCTCATATTGTCTTGATACTTTAAAAAAATTATCTATGATTCATTTTTTATGTGTAAGAATTAACCACATATCAATATGAAACATAGTGTGTCCATATTGATTGAAAGTTCATGGTTTTAGTTTAAAGGTTACATTTTAGTCTAAAATACACATCATTTACTCAAAACCAAGAAAATGATCTTTTTTTTTGATACTTTAGTAAAATGATCTATGATTAATTTTTAATGTCTATGAATTATCGTTAAGTCTATTTTATACACGATATATATATTATAATTGATAATGCGTGTTTTCATTTAAAAATTACATTTTAGTTCAAAATATGTTCTTCATATTACTTCGTAATATATTTTATTTAAATATAGTGTTATCCTTTTTATTTATTTATTATAATTTATTATTCATATTATCCTTATTTATTTATTTATTATTAATTCTTTATTGTGTCATATTTACGTTTAATTTATTTATTTATAGTATTCTTTACATAATCATTTTTTTTATTATAGGAACACTCTTATTTTGTTCAATTTGAGGTGGTGTTTTTGGGAATTGTTAGTGATATTGGGATATATTAGGAAGTGGACCCAAGAATAGTGGAATATAGGCCCTCCTAGTTTTTTATATATGTTAAAGTGATTTTGATTTTTTTTTAAAATGTAATGTTTTTAATTAATTTGATATATCAATATACTTGCAATATATTAAAATATTGATTTATTTATATTTTTAATTTATTATAATGTAAATTTATTTTAAATTAAATTTTAATTTAATAGATGGTTTCTATTGTATGTTGTAGATGTAGAAGCACACTGCTACAACTGGTAGCTTTTAACCACGCTTCTTCTAGCACTGATAAAAGAAACTTTTATCAGTGCTATATTGAAGTGTAATAAATGTCACCATTATTAGCACTTATTTTAGCACTGATGAAGGATACTTTTATTAGTTATTTTTAGTTCTAATAATAGTGATCTCTATCACTGAAAAAGGTTAATTTTTATTAGTGTTCATGAATAGAAGAATAGGGTAATTTCTAAATGTATGTTGCTATGTTATTCCCTAAAAACACCCAAAAATTCCCATGCACACCCTCTCCCTGACCACCGATGTCTTCCACCCCACATGTAATCCTCTTTATTCCTCTCCCAAACCACATGAAACCACCTTCCTTGAATCCCCTCACAGTCTTACTCCTATTCGGTGACCACTAGACCCCCACACTATAAAATTTCACCCCGATTCCCTCAAATTTATTGTCCTAGAGTAATATAAAAACAATGGTCTAGTGGGAGGGTTAACAGACCCTTTAAAATAATTTAAAGAATTAAATATAATTATTATTAAATCATATTATATTTTAACATGCACGATTAAATGAATAAAAAATGCACAACAGAAATAGTTAAAGTGCAGTGCAATAGTGTGTAGAATAAAATGTAGCAGAAAATTAAAGATATGAACACAATATTTTTGTAGTAATTTAAATCAGATAATCCAACATCTACTATTCAATCCCCTCTAACTCAATGAGATGAATGGTACTTACTAAGAATAATATCTCACTTTTCAATGGTGTGAAAACCTTATATAGACACTGCCTTTTTTCTCCCCCACAGGCACAACCTATCCCATCTAACCTACCTTTCCATTAAACAAAGCAATTTTTTTTTGACTTTTGTTCAGGAGTCACAACCCAAGAATGTACCTTTTGGTTATGAGGTATAACAAAAAAACATTCTTTTGATTAGTAAAATCATAAAATTATTATTAATAACAAAAAGATAATTAATTGATACAACATTTAAAACCAAAAGGAAATTAATATTAGAATATCAATGCAACTCAATGTAGCTTCGATCACTTTAGAAAAATAATAAATGACCAGGTTACTTCATGTTCATAATAATTAAACGGTGTTTATAGTAGAGATTCAACACTTCATAATTCTCATATAAACATTGTGTGTCTCTCTCTCTTAATGATATATGACACTGATGTGTTTTTATTGAGTTTCCTCTATCACACACCAATGGAAAATCCCTATTCATTAACTCCAAGATGCTTGATAGCACATTGAAGTTTCTTATGAACTAATCAAAACCAACCACAATTGGGAATAATGTAAACACGAAAATATTGTTTACCTATATTTTGAAATATCCTACATTTAATCCTTCACTAAATAAATCAAAAACACCTTTCATGACATCATTAACTTATATATATATATATATTTTAATTAATAAAGTAGTTAAAATAACTCACATAAAATTATACTAATTTGAAAATTTAAAACCATAGAAAAATATAGTATTGAAATGTACTTAAATTGAAAATGCACACTTTGAATAATCATAATTTTATTATGTTCGTGTAAACATGATTTATACAGATAGTGAACTCACATAAGTCTAATACAAAAAAAATCCTTATAAATTAAAAGTAGATTCATATAACTTCATAATTTTTTTTATAACTTTATATTAAATAATAGGACTCTTTAAAATTCTTAATACTTAAAAAATGATTTTTAAGACTTTATTAGTTTTATAGGAATTTTAAAATCATTTCTTAAGACTTCAGTATTTTTATAGAACTTTGAAAATCATTTCATAGTACTTAAAAAAATAGTTTCATATAACTTTAATATTTTCATAAAACTTTAATATTTTCAAAAAAATAAATTTTTTCTTAAAAATTCAAAAAAATATTTCACATGACTTTAATATTTTCAAAATACATTGAAAACGTTTGAAGAAAAAAAAAATCAAAAAACTATAGAAAAGCATAGTTACATTTTAATCCTTTAAAAAAAATTAGAAACATAAAACTTAAATAATATAAAAAATGTTATTTAACTATGTTGTGAGAAATTATAATTATTAAATTTAAACTTGTGTGGTATTTATAAACAATGTGAAATGTAAGTTATTAATAATATTCAAAACAAACAGACCAAAATACAAAAAAAAAACAATCTCACCAAACAAAAATAAAATAATTTTCAATCAAACTTAACACAGACACTCTCCCTTTTATTTATATTAAAATAATGATCTAACCAAACTAAATTTTAAAAAAATTGAAAAAGCCCTCACCCTTTTGAAATTTATTAAAAAGATAAACATAAAAGCAATTTATTAATGTACTATCCCGTTTTTTGACATTATAATTTAGTATACTTAAATAAGTCAATGAATAATCACATTCATACTAAAATTAGGATTATATACTAAGAAAAAGTTAAAGACCCCCTAAATTGATTCATAAAAAATAAAAAAATGTATATTATATAATGAAAATAACGTAGTTCTTCAAACTTCTTTTTCAATTCATTATTGTTAAAAATTACTTAAAAACATCCTAAACAGTGGAAAATAATAAATCAATTTAAATTTAAAACAAATAGTCCATATAAACATAATTATAACTACTATATTGGCTTAAAATTTAATTAGAAATTAAGGAAGTAAGCTTCAAAACATCATATCTATTCCTAAAAAAACAATTCAGAATAATTTATATAATAGATTTGTTAGTAAGAGTAATCAATGAAAATCATTTAAAAATTCAACAATTCAATCTATATCTCCATCCTAAAAAATTTGAATTTTACTTTATTTGAATTTTTATCATCAAAAGGTTTTGTGAATATATCAGCAAATTAATTTTTAATTGGGAGAAATTATGAAACAATATCTCCTTTTTTAATACGATCTCTTAGAAAATGAAATCTTAAATTTACATTTTTTTTGTTTTATAATGTTTTAAAAGATTTTTTGAAATTTAAATTGCACTATAATTATCATATAAAACAGTAATTTTATAAAAAAAACATCAAAATCACAAAGTTTTTTTAATCAAAGTTCTTTGAGCATAATAATAACCAACATCAATACACTTAACCTCAGTTTTTGATAATGAAACTAATAATTGTTTTTTATAACTCCATGAAATTATTATTTTACTAAGTAAAATACACATACCTAATGTGTAATGTACTAACCCATGTTCCACTAAACCGATTCCCTAAGCCGATTCCCCACATTGCCTCAAGCGTACCTCCCCATATGTTAGAGGCTACCAACTATTATTGAGGGTCTAATGAAACATGCATGGAGACTATACCCTTTTTACTAGAGTAAATCAATAACAGAAATCATAATAAAATTGACATGTAATAATAGTAAATAACCCACATCTCATAAGTAAATCCCAAAAACTAGATAAGTATTACCATCCCAAACAACAAGCATGTCATGTCATGATAGACTAAAGTTACAAACAAAAACCAAAATAAAGACACCAAAGAAGATCCCCAAAATAGTTCCAAATAACATTTATGGTCCCCTCATCCATGATTCATCCCACATCAAACATCTATCATAGGGCACTTGCCTATATCTAGTCCTACATACACGAAGTCTAATCAGGTACCAACAGCGGCCCAAGTAGGGTGTGAGTACAACTTAATAGGCCACCACCAACGATGTCTAAAACCATATCCTGTCTAATAACAGTGTATGCAAGAGTACGTATAAGAAATAAATATAACAATGATATTAAATGGGTTTAAATTAAACAATTATCAATTAACCTAATGGGATCTTAGTTCCCACTATGATTCCAACACACCAAGCCTTCTTCAGCCCATTCTAGAATTATAAACTGTATATTAAAACGTGTTTAGTACTTTACATAATAAGGGTACTTATTAATCAATTCAATTGAATCATTGTACATTGTAACATCAATCTTGGTACCCACCACATGTCTATAAAAGTGGATCTTATAGGACCGATGAGCATCCAAACCATAAAATACATCAATGGGGCCTAGAGAATTTGTCTAGCCTAACCCAAAGATGAGGTGCCTTAGTCTAACATCCCAACTATATCTTCAATGATGATTTCAAAGGTTTATCATCAATTAAATTTTATCAAAAAAAAAAAAATAAGGGAGTACCTTTTCATTTATCAACATTACTATGTCTCATTACTTCCAATAGAATTAAATCAATTCCAAACTAGACCATTTTACAACTTCTTCATAACCACAACCATTAAACATACCATCAAACTGTTTAACAACATATTCATGACCCCTTTTACCATTCATCACTTTTCCCCTTAATTTTATCATAACCATTTAACTTTCCATGTTAATCTGAACAATATTTTATACCATTTTAACATGATAAGAACAATTACAGTTGGTTTAATATCATAACAATTTTAATTAATCATTCAAAAACTCAAATTACATGCTCAAGGAGTGGAACACTCCATTGGTGGAATTAAGCGTAGTCTAATCATCATCAACAGATCCAATAGGATCCACGAAAAGTATAATGAATTATTTAGACACCCAATTTATCATTTCTTATTAAGGAATAATTTTCTCAGTTCAACGGCACAAACTCACAAACGAAATACACATGAATAAAACCCAAGACTATGGGAAATAACTTATAGACCACCAACCTCATGGTTTTATATGACCACTAATCCACAAAATCCCATTGATTTGAACTAAAAATTAATCAAACAAAAAAGATAATAATCAATTGGAAATTGGGTTCATAATATCTGGAAGGAGAGGAAATAACCCATAATGACTCTCCCATAAAATAGAATGTAACAGAGTCAGATACTTACCAAGATCTTTGAGGGAGGATCACCCTTGAGCGAGGAGGGAGATTTTGGTTTGTAACCCTTTATAATAGATGATAAATGGGGAATAAATTGGGTGATAATCCTATAAAGTTTGAGAGGAAAAAATGATTAAATCCCACTCTTTATGAGTCATCTAGTTTGGCCGCATAGTTTTCCAAACTGTGTGCCAACCATGAAGTTCCCTCTATCCAAGAGGAAATCGTGACACATGGTTTGTATAGGCCACCCACATAGTTTAAAAAACCATGTGGTTGTATCTTTCTAAGTGGGTATCAAGTTACATGGTCTCATGGGCCCTCCTCCCATAGTTTTCTAACTATTCTCACCAGACCACACAGTTATGGCAGAGAGTTAGTACTGACTATTGGACAATTATGCACCATACAATGTATGGCCTAATTCCCCCCATTCCCATGGCCTAAAACTCCAGAGAACCTCTTATAGCTTCCCTACTTTTATAATAATTCCATTAACCATTTAAAATGGATTTTAACCAAAATTTTAACAAAAATGTACCTCATCATGGATAGAGATGTTAGAACCTCCCCACCTTATAACAACTCACACTTGATATGCACTATATAATGTCTCTAAGACTCCAAGGTAAAAATGTTGAGCCAATTATCTTGTATATTATCTTATCTTTCCTAAGTATCCTCCTGAACATGACTATGCTACTATAGTAGCCAGACCAATAACACCATCTTACCTCACAAAACTTTCTCATCGCTATCTACAACATGAATCAAATACCCCTAAAAGGACACATCAACATAAATCTCAACATCATCAAAATCAATCACATGATAAGGGTCATGGTGATATTGTTGAGGCTATGAAATAAAAAAGAAATCATGAATAACACTATATTTCTATGGAATATCCAACCAACATGCTACTAGTCTGATCTTATCCACAACCTAAAAGGCCCAACATATCTAGGCACCAAATTTCCATGATTTTGAATCTAACGGTGACCTAATCACAGAAACACCTTAAGGAACAATGTATCACACACTATAAACTAAGGAGGTTGAAGATGTCGATTAGAAAACAACTTTTGTCTACTCTGGGTTGTATCCATTGGCTTTTGGATCAACTGAACCTGATATGACATCTCCCGAATGAAACTCAGTCCTAACAACCGCAATTCTCCTTAATAAATCCAATATAATGGTGATCTAAATTTCCTACCATAAATCTCCGAATATAGTTCCATATGTATAGCATCCTAATAATTTCTTTTATAGGAAAAATAAACAAGCACTAAGTGCTTCTCCCAAGTTCCACAAAAATGTAGGATACATGCTCTAAACATGTCCTATAACACTGGGAAAGTTTGTTCTGATTGTCCATATGTATGTAGGTGAAAAGATATTCTTAAAAAAACTTGAGCACTAAGTTACTTCTACAACCCTTTCCAGAATATCAATGTAAAATAGGGTTATCTATCTGAAATAATACTTTGAGGAACCCCATGAAAATGCATTATCTCCATAATGTACAAGTCACCCAACTGATCAATAGAAAATGTCTCCTATATTAGAAATAGATGGGATACTTTTTCAACCAATAAGAAATCACACATATCAGATAATTATTCTAAGTAGTACTTGTTAATACCAAAAAAAATCTATCATAACATCATCTCACTTCCATTCTGGAATGGGAAACGGCTGTAATAGACCAGCAGACCACTGGTGCTCAACCTTCATCTATCGACAGGTGTATTATCATGTTACAAAACCTAAAATTCACTTCTTTATTCCTAGATACCAATACCATCTATGAAGTCCATGATAAATTTTGGTCAATCCCATATACACCACCAACTTCAAGGTGTAAAAATCATACATCATATCTTCACACATACTAGTAGGAATAATCAAACGACCATGAACATAGATGATCTCATCATCATCAATGGTCCTATATAAAGATATCTCCCCACTATAAAATTTTCTCTCAACATAGAGAACTCTATATCCTTATATTAACTCATCTTGATATGAATTAGAATAGATGGATCAATGGATAATTAAACAATGTTCATCTACTCTCATCCCTCTTAAACACTTAGATGCATTTCGAAAAGTAAGTACAACATTTTCCACTTAGAGCTAGACTCATGAACCACCTAAGTTTGTATTTTTTGACTCAAAAAATATATAACACTATTTCCCTTACTAGGAATACAATATAGCTTGAAATATAGGGATTTAATATACTCAATCCATCTTCATTATATAATATTTAATTCATTCTAGGAAAATATGCGTTTGATGCTCTTATGATGAGTAAAAATAGTAAAATTTTCACCCATAAGATAATGTTGCCAAAATTTAAGTAATAAAACACTATGGATAAATCAAGATCATGAATAGGGTAGTTTTATTCATGTGGCCTCAACCAGCTTGATCCATACAACACAACCCAATCTCCTTACATCAACACTACCCAAAGTCTAATCCCAGATGCATAAAAAACAAAGTTTTATCTTCACCTGGTTTTGGTAAGATTATAATTGGTGTTATTTTCAAATTCATTTTCAACTCCTAGAAGGTATTATCACATGATATAGACCATTAAAACCTTATAACTTTCTCAATCAGTCCTCAAAACAGCACTACCAAATGAGAAAAGTATTTGATGAACCTTCGATAATAACCCACTAAGAAAAAAAATCTTCATATATCAAAAACATTCTTAGGATGCTCCCAAGGAACAAAAACTCAAAATTTATTGGGATCCATTGATAAAACTTCTGATATGATGTGACCCAAGAAATGTACCTTGTTGATCTAGAAATCACAATTAGATAGCTTGTAATATAGATAATGCTCTCTCAGTGTACTTAGCACAATTTTAATATGTTTGACATGATCTTCAAGAGTTTGGGAGTAAAATAATATATCATCAAAGAAAACAACCAAAAAATGATCCAATTATGGGTGGAAGATTCAATTAATTAAATCCATAAACATAGAAGGATAATTTTTTTCCTAAACAAAATCCCAATGAACTCATACAAACCATACTTTCTTCTAAAATTCATCTGTGGTATATCAAAAGGTCTTACACTCAAGTGATGGTACCTAAACATCAAATCAATAATAGATAATACACAGGAACCCCTTATCTATTCAAAAATATAATTAATATGTGTAAGAGGAAATCATTTCTTAATTATCATCCATTCTAAATTCTTGTAATTAACACATAAACAAAACATCCCATATGCCTTCTTGGAAAAAAACCAGAGATCCCCAAGGTGATGTACTCAGGTGGATAAACCCTTTGTCATAAAACTACTCTAACTAAGTCTTAATATCTTGAAACTTTGCTGGTTTTATTCTATAAGGAGTAATAGAAACTAGTCTAGCTCCTAAAATTAGCTCAATCATGAACTCAACTTCTATCTTGGGTGGAAAACCTAAATGATTATTAGGAAAAACATCCTAGAACTGATCTACTATAGGAAGGAATATGAAAAGTTCCACTCCCTCATCATTAATCATAAGTTTTTCCACATGGGCTATGAGACTACATGAATTTTGATGGACTGGTCCTGCAAATCCTTCATGAATATTAAATTATCCTTGATGAACATAAAAACAAGATTATGGATATGTGAAACTTAATCTAATGCAGTAAAAATCAATGTAATCTTGTTAGAAAAACAACCATTCCAATCATAGTATCATTTGAAAACTAACATCTTAAGAAAAAAAGTCCCAAAGGAGATGGCACCCACCAATTTCGAGTGCACACTCCATTCATCATATGATACCCTCTGATCGTGCCCCTAATGGAATATTGATCGATATAACCCCTACATAAACTCACTACCAAATACAATCCACTCACAAACTGAGAGTATATAAAATAGTGAGAATACCCTGTATTATAAAATGAATTTTAATGTGTGGAATCTATAAAAATATTTATCAAACCATCAATGGTCCCACCTCACTACCATCTGGAGTCGGATGAATTACATGTAGTTGTCCTGTTCACCTACCTTGGTCTCCTATCTGAGTCCCATTCAGTACGCTTCCTTTACAATACGGATGATCCCATACTAAAGTACCTCATCCCCTACACTGACCAATGTGTCTACTAAGGCTCTAGTTTCTAGACTGATGTGGGTTAGAGGATCCCCTTATAGCATTCTATATCAACCTTGGTCCTCTATAACCACCTATCTGATGAGGTTTCCTACAAAGAATAAATACATTCCCAATCATATTAAAATATCTTCACTCCAACAGTAGATGATGACACTGAAAAAACATGTGAATATGTTTTCCTCATTGATATAATAAAACCTAATCATTTCTATGAGAGGCTGATCCTCTCTCCTGGCCACTCTGTACGCCAACTTCTGGGTAAAAATTATCATAATGAAGCTTCCTAAAATCATAGTAGGTACCACTTGATCAACTAGATGGAAATATATATCCACCAACAAAAGACTACTTCATGATACCCTCTAAAATGAGATCCCGATACCCTACCTCAACCAAATTCCTCAAATAGAATATTTTCACTTGGGCCTTGATCTCACATCTAGGTCCATCTAGAAAACATTTGGTCATGGTTACCTCATCTTCTATCAGTGTTAGAAAAAATCACTACAAATCAGTGAATTGACCAAGATAATCTATCCCTAACATAGATCCCTAGGTCAACTATATAAAATCAGCTGCTCACTACTATATCATGGTCTCTGGATAAAATTTCTCTAAGAACTTATTTAGAAAGTCCTTCCATAACATAACCTCTGACTTCTCATCAGAAAATTTAATATCCCACTAGTGCTTCACTGGTCCTCATAACATATAAGTTTCTAAAATGACCCTATTATCTAGGGGATTCTCTAAGTGGTATATAATTTTTTGGATTGACTAAATCCATAACTCTATGGCCTCATTTCCACCCTCTCTAGTGAATTTAAAAGGATGTTGTAGCTGAAATTCACAAGTAAAATAAAGCATTCTTGGTACTTCCCACCCGAGGTCTCTCTATATAAACTATATAAAATGAGTGAATTTCTCAGAGAAATCCACTTCTTCCCTCTCACCTGGGGCCAATGGGGGTTCTAGACCCACTACCAAAGGTGAATTCTTATCAATGTACTCACTATCCTGACCGGTAAACTTCATCCTGGTGGCATCTTTATACAATTCTAAATTCCTGTTTTAGGGTATATAACACATCATTAAATAGTTACTAAAATAGGGGTGACTACTAGCTATATCATGTTATTTTACATACACCACCCCAACAAACATAATCATATCACTATCATAACACCTGACCATCCCTATCCAGCTCTTTGGATAACAATGAGTAAACCAAATTCTATATTTTACAAGTCTTACATTTGACACCATTTTATCCCTTTCACTTTACATCTTTAAATTTAAACATCTTAAACCTTTTCATTTAGGCACCATTTTAACCATTTTAATTAATATCCCTTAATTTAAAATAGTTGAAACTTCTTTATTAAGCATCAATTTTTTAAATCCACAATAAATTATAAAAGAAATTTATTTACCCCAAACAACATGCTTTTCACCATATGTTCCTAAAATGATGTATATCACATAAATACCTAGTTCCTAAAATGATGAATGCATAATCAATCCTCATTCCATACTGAACCATGAGTAAAATATCAACAAAAAATAACATTACACAACATGTGTATAACCCAAGGTGAAAAAAATTTAATTATAACAACAAATATCAATAACTACAATCCCACACTGAGAAATTTGGGTTTCCCCATACATGGGTTAGCTAATTCCATGAAAAAGCTAATAATCAAGGCATGAAACATACTAATATACTATTTAACTTCCCCAATAGTAAAACAATAGAAAATAAAAGATTCTAATACCACACTATAACATATCTTACCAACTGCCACTAAACCGGTGCTCCTATTCGAGTCACCATATGGCTTCAAGTGTGCCTCCCTATACGTCATAGGCTGCCGACTAGTAGTGAGGGTATAATGAAACACATTATAATACTATAACCTCTTTAATAGAGTAAATAAATGGTTGAAATAATAATAACATTGACATGAAATAATATTTAATAACAAAAAATCTCATAAAAAACTCCCAAAAAGTTGGTAAGTACAACCATCTAACAAAAAAAGCAGGTCATGTAATGATAGACTAAAGTGCCAAAAAACCAAAATATATACGCTAAAGGTGATCACTATAAAAGTTATTGATAACATGTCTGGTCCCCTCATCTATGCAACATCCCACATCAACTATCTATAACAGGGCCCTTTCCCTTATCCGATCATGCGAACATGAAGTCTACTCAGGTACCAATGGAGGCCCAAGAAAGGTGTGAGCATAACTCAGTAGGCCACCAAAAATAGTTTATACAACTATATATAGTCTAATAACTATGTATAAAAATTATTATAAGTAATAAATATGACAATGATATTAAATGGGTTTTAGTTAAATAATTATCAATTAGCCCATGGGCTCTTAGTTCCCACTATAGTACCAACAAATCAAACTTTCTTTGGACCACATAGAAAGATTGAACCATATACTATAAATGTTTTAACACTTCACATCCCTAGGGTTCTTATTAATCAATTCAATTGAATCATTTTACCTTGGAGAATCAGTACAAGTACCCATCACATGTCCATACTAGAGGATCTTGGAGCATCAGTCTAGCATCCAAACCATACAATACATCGTTGGGGCCTAGAGTGTCATTCCAATAAATCCAAAGATGAGGATATTTAGTCCAACATCCCAACAATGACATCAATAATGATTTCCAAGTTTCTTCATCAGTGAAATATTATCTAACAAAAACAACAAGGGCAAGCCATTTAATATATCAACATTCTCATGATTTATTACTTAAAATAAATTTTACTCAATTCCAGAAAATCCCATTTTTCCATTTCTTCATAACCAAAATAGTTAAACATTCCATCAATATGTTTAACAACATGAATATTTCCTCCTTTTACTATTCATCACTTTTTCATTAATTATCTCATAACTATTAAAATTTCCAAGTTAAGATTAATGAGCCTTTATACCATGTTATTATTATAAGAACAATTACAATCAGTTTAATCTCATAAACCCTTTAATTCATCATTAAACAACTAAAATTCCATTCTCAAGGGAGTGGACCAAACCATGAGTGGACTTTGGCCCAGTATACTCACCATCAATGAATCCAAGGGAATCCATGAAAGGTCTAACACATAATTTAGACACCCATTTTATCATTTCTTATCAAGGAATCCATTTCACAGTGAAAAAATACAAATTCAAAAACTATATACACATGAATAAATACCAATACTATGGGAAATAAATTATAGATCACCTACCTCAATCTTGTAGATGACCAATCATCCACCAATGACCCTTGATTCAAACTAAAACAACCTAGAAAACTAAGGAGAAGAATATCCTAGAAATGGGGTTTATAAGATTTAGAAGGAGATGAAATAACCCATAATGAGTCTCCTAGAAAATAGAAGGAAATGCAGTTATAGGCTCACCCAGAGCTTTGATTTGAACTAAACAACACTCCAAATGCTTAAGAATCAAGGGAGGAGGGTGATCTTGGTTCATAACCCTTACCCATAGAGGAAAAATAAGAAATAATTTAGGTGAGAATCATATAAAATTCAGGATAGAAAAATAGTAAAAATACTACTTTTTAAGAGGCACACAGTTTGGATGCATGGTTTTCCAAACCGTTCACCTACCTTGTGGTTTCCTCTATCCAAGAGGAAACTGTACCATGTGGTTTGAAAAAACATTTGGTATTCATTTAGTTACCTTAATCCAAGAGGGGTTTAAGCCACATATTCTCCTATTCTATACTCACATGGTTTTATAATCATTCTCCACCCTCCACTAGGCTGCACTATTATAGCGCACAATTAGTACTAACTGTTCACCAATCATGCACTATGCACTAGATGGCCTCATTTCCCCCATTATAATGTCATAAAAATTCTGGACACCACTGATACCTTCCTTACTTTTGAGAAGTATTCCATTGACCATTTAAAAGGTAATTTAACCAATTTTTTTAAAAAACATACCTCATCAATGATCGAGATCTTACATGATTTTCTTTTTCTATCCAACATACAACCTCCAAAATCAGAATCAGAATAAGATAAAAAGTCAAAACCATTTTATTGGAGTAAAATAGACCTTGATTAATTTTTCCTTTAATGTATCTTATAATCCTTTTAAGAGCCTTAATGTGAATTTACTTAGGATTATTATGAAATCTTACACACAAACATACTGAAAAAATTAAATCAGGTCTAGATACATTCAAATCACTACATCAAATAGGACCATTAATAGTGATAGTAAAAGGGATTTATCAGCACTATAGATGTGCTGATAATGTAAGTTATGTTAATGGGTTTAATTTAAAAGTGATCATAAAAAGAACTGATAAAGGCCCCATTTATTAGTGATAAAAAAATCACTGATAAAGGACCCGCTGATAAAGGGTATATATTTTTTTAACACCCCCTTTATTATCACCCCCTATTTATCAGTGGTTCCCCCAAACAATTTATCAGCACTTACCCCACCCCTTTATCAGTGCTTTAGCATGTGCCCCTACCTCCAACGAGTTTTGAAACTGGGACATCCAGCTTATACACCATCACCTTTTCCATCCCCTATACTGTTTTGTTTTATATTTTATGATATATCTATATATTTATACATTTTTATTATATTTTTTATCCATATATTGATATATATGTTTATATATATATATATATTAAATACATATTTATTGATATATGTATTTTAAAATGGATATTGACTATAAAAACCCTTATAACTCATAAAAACATGAAGAAACTCTGAAGACCCTAAAACCCCTAAACACCCTAAAATGACCACAACTTCTGATCTGGAAGTCCGTTTCAGCTCCAAAACTAGTCAAATAGAATCTCATGAGACAATATTAAATATGATATGTGGTATAGGACAAATAAAAACACAAATAAGAAGTTATAGTCATTTAAATTTTAAGAAACTGGGGTTGGAAACTAAAAACTCAGTTTTGGAGGCCTTCTGGGCATTTTTGGTGGTTGAAAAACAAAACAGAGCTATTAGAAGAAGTGATAAAGACCCCCCTTTATCATCACTTTTTTAGAAGTGCATTTAAATACACATTTTTATAAATTAATTCATTTAAAAATTCAAATTTAACATCCATTTTAGAAAATTTTAAATTTTAAAATAATAAATATAAAAAAATCATAATGGACTATTATAGAAATAAGAGAAAATGAATTGAAAATGAATTAATTCTTCTTGAGATTAACCATGAATTTTTTTTCAAGTGAATTTATTAAGTTCATAAAGTATAGAAATATTACATTTTTAATCATTCAAAGCTTTATTAACAATTTTGAGGAAAAAATAGACCACAAAAGTAGAATTATTACAATAGTTGAAAATAGATTTTCTCGTTTGAATTCCAAATTCAATGTTTCCAATAACTTTATCAAGAGAAAAGTATTTAAGAGTCTTCTGGTCTTTAGGATCATATTGAGAAGACATTTCATGCCCCTCAATGGATGCATTATCATTATTATATTGATAATTATCTTCACCATAACTAAATTCTCTAAAAACTTATTTATCATTATTTAATTTTTAATTTTGATTTACAAAGTCATTTTCATAAAAATGAATATATATCAATTATTCAACAACATAAGTTTTCTTAGTGAAAACACTATATACTAGAATTTTTATATCTTATAAATATCCTTTTATCACACTTAGAATCAAAATTATCTAGATTATCTTTTTTATTTAAGATAAAAAATCTATAACCCAACACCTTAAAATAATTGAATTTAGTTTTAATTCCTCTAAATGACTAATAAAAGGTTTTATTTATATTATTTAATTAAATATATATTTAAAACATGAAAATATATATTAATAACTTCAACCCCAAAATATTTAGGCACATTTATTTCATTACACATAGTTCTATCCATTTCTTCAATTGAACTTTTCTTTATTTATATTGCACCATTTTTCTATGGTGTTCTAGGATTATAAAAACTGTGTAAATATCCATTATCTTAAAATAATTTTTTGAAATCTAGATTAAAAAACTCACCCCCTCTCTTGATTTATATATATAACTAGAAAAACATTATGATTTTGAATGAGTTTTAAAAAACTTAGAAAATTTATTTAAACTTTCACTTTTATAAGTAAAGAAATAAGTCTAGATGTATCTACTTTAATCATAAAAAACTACAAATACATAATTATTTCCACAAAAACTAGAAGTTTTAATAGGGATAAATAAATGAATATATAATAATTCAAGTGTTATAGCAGTTTTAACAACATTAATAGATTTAAAAGTCTACTTATTCTACTTTCCTTTTAAACATGAATCACATTCAATATATTTACTTAATTTCAGATTGGGTAAACCCCAAACATATCCATGATTTGATAATTTATTCAATAGATAAAAGTTTACATGTTAAATCCTCATATTCCATAAAATTTCATCTTTTCTACAATATTTAAACACTTACATTTTTTTCAGTTCATAGAAATCAATAGCATATATTTTTTCTTTTCTACTCTATAAAAATAAGTTAGTTTCGTTATTAAAAAATGTAAATTTATTATTCTCAAATTTTAAATATATTATATCATCACACATTCATGATATGATTTTTGAATTATTTTTTAAACCCTCAATATACAAAACCTTATAAATAATAATTTTTTTTAGAAAATACAACTTCGAAAAAGCCTTTATTATGATCTTTATTGTTTTCTCTAAAAGTGAAAAAACCTCCATCACATGAATTAAAAGTTAAAAAATTAGAAATATCACCAATCATGTGTCTATAAAAACCAATATCCATATATCATGAATCTTTGATACTACTTAGAAAGATTTATAGAAATCAATTAAGTGGATGAATGTTTGATTACCCATGTTATCATGTACCCAACTGAATTAGTAATAGAAATATTAGTCACAAAAATAGACTTCAAATATCCATTTTTGGGTATTAAAAAAAAAATATTTTTAGAAATAGAACCAAGATATTGAGTAAATATAAAGGAACATTATTGGGAATAATTCCTACACATTCTAAAGTTAAAACATGTTACACTTAAGATACTTCCATTTTAAATTCTTACAAGTAAATTTATGTTCATTCTACATAATTAACATTTATAGCCAAAAATATTTCCATTTTTATTTGTTTTCATCATAGAAATTATTTTATCATATGTTTCATTATCTTGAAAAATCGTATATAGGTCCTTTTTTAAAATATATATTTTAGTTTTTACTTTCTCATTTTTATTTTTGAATAACTTCTAAATCATCACTTACTTTCACATTCTAAAAGAAGCTGCATTTCTTATTCTTTTATTTTATATCTTGATATTCTTACATTCATTATCAACTTTAGTCATGTGATCCAAAACTAATTAAAATTTAATTTATTCACATTACTTATTCTTATAATGAAAATATTTAATCCTATCATTCTCAACTTTTAATTTTAGTATTTAAAAATCAATAAAAAGTTTATCTTATTCATTTTTAGAGATAGAAACTTTTATATCTTCACTTTCCTCTTTAAGTTTATTATTTTTAACTTATAATTATTTATATCACTTATAAAGTATTAAACCATTTTTACTTAAGTTCTTATTAACTTTATATAGTTGTTTAATATAAAAAATTTTATAATATGAAATTTAATTAGAATTATAAACATGATCATGATTATTTTCATCTTCAATAACATAATTGTAGAAAGAATTAGAAAGTTTTACTCATGTATAAAAGTTGAAATGGACACATTAATATATATATAAATTAAATTAAGGTTTCTAGTTTCAAATTCACTTCTTGATTCACTGGTTGAATTAGAATCTTTACTGTAAGTCTATCTATCAAAATATTCCATCTTCTCCTTTATCTTATCGTCCTTATATTTCTTTAAATAATTCAACATTGGACTATATGTTCTACTATTTCACTTATTTATGTACTCATAAAAAGTTAATTTTGAAACATAATTATTTTTACTTTAATTAAATTTCCTTCTTTACTTTCTATTCTTCTTCAAGAATTTCTTATTGACTCTTTTACCATTCTTCACAAAGTTGAAAAAACTTTTTGGCAAGTATGAAAACTCCTTATAACTTACCTATAACTTAGGTTCAGAAGATTTAGTAGACACATAAATATTATATTTTAAATAATTAAATTTCTTTTTGGGAACCTCCTCATCTAATATATATTTTTAACTCTAATTCATATTGAAAAATTGATCCAATGAGTTCATCTAATACATATTCCATAAATTTCTTATTCTTATCGATTAAAAATTTATTTTCATGAAACTTTTTAGTTAGTGACTGCAACACCATTTAAACCATATATTTTTTATCTAAATACTCTCTAAGTGAATTCATACCATTTATGTTGCTTCTAAATTGATGAAATATCTAGTTTGAGGATTCATATTCACCCATCTTGAAATCCTCGTATTCTACATACAACATTACTAGTTTCATCATTTTAATCTTTTTAGTGTCATAGTGTTTGACTTGAAGTATTCTCCAAATATTATAAGAAGCCTTATAGGTTTAAATTTGGATAAAAAACATTAACTTATAGAATAATATAATATATCAATTACTTTATAATTTAAAACATATTTTTTTTCACATTGTTAAAAATAAGAGCATATGGATAAACATATGGAATCATATATGGTTTCACCATGACTGTCCAATGATCAATGCTTAATTTTTTTAATATGTGAATATATTTTATATTTCTAATAATTATAGTCATTTCCATTAAAATGTGGTTTATTCTGTGGAATCAAACCATCATTTAAGTTTATTCCTATCGTGTTAAAAAAACCATTCTATTTAAACTATTAGTTTAAGGATATTCAAGTTAACATAAAGAAAAATATAATCAAGAGAAACTATATACAATAGGAATAAGATCTGATACAAAATTTTTGGTATCAATAAATATAAATATAGCTAAACTATCTATATAAGGTATTAAATTCAATGGAAATTATTTTACAAGGGTAAGATGAAAATAATTTTCTAGAGGGGGAGTGAATATGCCTTTTAAAATAATTTTAATAATTAAATAATAATATTATTATTAAATCGTATTATATTTTGAAATTCTTGAGTAAATAAAAAAAACATGCACAACATAAACAGTTCAAGTGCTGTGAAATTCTATTCAAATTAAAATGAAACAGAAAAAAAGATACAAAAACCATATTTTATAGTAGTTTTTAATAAGTTTTATCCTCTATATACTCTTTAATCCCCTATAAATTATAAAGAGGAATGGTAATCATAATGAATTATTGTTTTGTTTTGAAAGGTGTGACAACCTTATACAGACACTGACGTTTTCTCACATAGAGGCACAATACAGCATGTGTAACCTGTCTTTCTATGGAAAAAATCACAACAAAAAATATGAACTTTTTTGGTGGAATTGCATCCCTTGGATGTACATTTTGGTTAGGTGATATAACCAAAAAAACATTCTTTTGATTTATAAAGCATAAACTGATTATTAAGAGTAAAAAAAAATAATGAAATAATATAATGTTGAAAATCATAAGGAAATGAATATTATTATATTTCTGCAGATTGATATAGCTTTGAACATTGAGTATACTTTATGACCATGGAAATGAAATAGTAGTTATAATAGAGATTCAACACTTCATAATTCTCATATGAATACTGTGTGTCACTCTATCTTAATGATTCGTGTCACTGTTGTGTTTTTATCAAGTTTCCTCAATCAAATACCAATGAATAATATATTTTCATTAAATCCAATATCTTTTATAGCACATGATATTTTCTGGAAAACTAATCACAACCATCCAAAATTAAGAATTATATAAATAAGGAAATATCATTAGCCTTTATTTTAAGATATCTCATCATTAATCCTTCACTGAAAAATTCAAAAAACCCCATGCATGACACTGTTAAATTATATATGTATTTTAGAAACTAATAAAATAGTTAAAACAACTCATATAAAATATTAGTAATTATAAATGTTAAAACTATTGAAAAATTTATCAAAATGTACATAAAATGATAAATAAAACTTTACATAAACATTGTTTTACTATGTCTATGTAAATATGATTCATATTGATAATGAATTCCCTAATTTGAAGACTTTAAAGTAGATTTTTATAACATCAAAGTAGATTTGTATAAATTATTAATTTTTTTATGACTTTAAAGTAAATAATATGATTTTGTAAAATAAATAAGACTTTGAAAATGATTTTGTATAAATTAGAAACAAATTTTTCAAGACTTTAGTATTTATAAGGAATTTTAAAATCATTTCATAGGAATTTAATATTTTTATAGGACTTTGAAAATCATTTTGTAGGACTTAAAAAATTATTCATACAAATTTAATATTTTTCTAAGACTTAAATTTTTTCATAAAACTTTAAAAAAGTTTAATAATACTTTGATATTTTTATAATACTTTGAAAACATTTAAATAAGAATTAAACTTCCAAAAACTATAGAAAAAAAGTGACTATAGAGTCCATTATAAAAATATTACAAACATAAAATTACTTTGGGAATAAAAAAATTTGATTTGACTATGTGGTGGGAAATTATAATTATCCAATTAAACATTTCATGGTATTTGTAAAAAATGTAAAATTTGAGGTATTATTAATATTCAAAACAAAAAAAAAACACAACACAAACAAACAAAATCTCCCAAAAAACTAAAAAACTTCATATCAATCATACATAACACTAATATAATCATCTTTTCCCCCTAGAATCCTTCCATTAATTTCCACTAAATCAAACCCATGACACCTTTAGTATCCCCCCACATGCCCAAATTTCATGCATGAAACCTTACTGTAGTGGATGAATAACTCGTAAGCACCTCATTCCCTCTTATAACTCCTCTCCATCTAACAACTGCTTCCCTACATTTTGATCTATATTTTAGTAGTTTTCAGGCTACCAACCATAGGGTCTTTAATGGAATATAGGTCTAAACTAAATTTTATATATAAATTTGGGTTTGATTGATTAATTTATTGGTAATAGGGATTTGTTAGTTTTTTGAGATTTCAGGTTATTTTTAATTTCCCAATTGTGATTCAATAAATTCGAACTCAAAATTCAAAGGAAATTATTGAATTAATTATTTCTTAATTAAGATTTCAACATTTTTGAAAAATATTCAAAGCTATAATTATTTGAATTCCCAAATTGATATGTTTATTATAATTTATAATTTCATAATTTCTATATTTAATTATCTTACTATTTCAATGTATATATTATTTTGAATAACCTATATATATATATATATATCTCACTTAATTTAAAAATGAAAATAATCCTTTATTTTTGAAATTTATAGAAACATATATTTATATAATTAATATTTTAAATATTGTATGTTCATTATATATATATATATATATTAATTATTATTTTATTCATTTTAAGTATTTTTGTTCAAAATATAAAAAATTATATATAAAAATTTTATAAACTCTTATGTGTGTGTGTTTATATTTAATAAATATTATATTTTTTTATTAATGATATATATTAGGTAATTTCAAATAGACACACACTCAAGAATGAATGTGGGTGAATCCTTATCCTTTACCATAAGGATTGAAAAACACCAAATGGGACCTTATTACAATTTATTGATGGCCCAAAGGATTTAATTTTCAAATAAGGTTGGAGCTTCCTATAACCTGAAGTCCATTGAATGGTGGTTATAAGGGCCATCTTGGTAAATGGTACTGCCTACTAAATTACCCTGTGTACTAAAATGTATGGTTTATATTGTCCTATTATAGTAAGTGATTGATAAAGTGTTATAATTCTCGTTATAGTACTTGACTACTATAATGAGTTGTGGAAAATTTCTCCAAATTAGGGGCTATCAGGGGTTGAACCCTAGAACAAATGGATGTGGAGTTGTAACCCATACCAATCAAGTATATTTTCCCTTAAATATATTTTGAATATACATTTATTCCCTTTTTTTTTATAATAGAGAAAAATATTTATATAATATATATATTGTATATTTTTGATAAATACTATATATCACAATAAATTTCTCTAAAATTATTTGATTTTTATGAAAATAAATCTTTATTAATGTCTTGAGATATAAATATTTATTATCTTATAGAATTTCAAAAATATTAATAATTATTTTTTAAAATTTCAATTATTTGTTTTCTATTGATATAGATATCAATAAAATAAGGTTTGTTCTACCAAATATATTTTCTACTAAATATTTTGAGGGGATTAAAAAATTTATTGATATCACTAGTAGATTTGAAATCAATTTGATTATTTTTACATATAAAGTTTGAAAATAAATATCTCTTAAAATAATATATTATTAATGAACATCTGTTTCTGAATGGGTTTTGGAAAAACTATAAGACATGGAAAAATCATGGGGAAGAGGTTTTTACCTATCACCGATCAAAAAGTATTTAGGTGGATGTTGATTTGATAATATTTTATTTGATTAATGAAATGTTGGATGAAATGCTATTTCATTTTCAACCTGAAGATATTAAAACCATGAATGATGATGTATAAGGAGTATTCCTTATTCTTATATAGATGGAGAAACACTAAAATTATTTGAAACTATTGATGATGTGGATATATTTTGAGTGAGCTAGATTTTGTAAATTATCATTTATTATCGAACTATTACACATGCAGACCTTGATCAATGGATATAAACCTCCTTCGATATATTTTCTATACTGTTATAGAAGGTACTCTCTATTGGAGTGAAGATTCTCAAGTCATACTACTAAGATTGCAAGTTGAAAGACAACCTTGGTTTCACATATAAGACCATTGGTTCATGATGCAACAACTGTATGTTTTTTTAAAAAATAGAATGAAAAAATCAGCACTTGTACAATTTTTTAATTTTCCATATGGAAGGATAATGAGATTACTCATGGAAGTCAGATTATTCTCTGTATGGTATTAAATTGAGGGAAAGAGATCATCACTAAGAATATGAATTACTTCCCACTAAAATTGAGGTTTAATAATTTTTTGATGTTCGCTAAAATTTCTAAATCGATGATGATAAATTCATATAGAAACAAAGATGTTGACAAGTTAACTAACCTTTAATTTTTTTTGGTATGGAAGGAGTTTGATTTGTGACACTAATAATTTTTCTTAGATAGTTGTAATGTTTGAATGGGTTCGAAAGAATATGGTTTTAACCCATTTATTAAAATTGTTGGTGTAACACATAATATATGGGAAGTGGTGTTGGTTCCATATAACCTTCCCCCGTAGTTATGTATGAAACAACCATTTTTGTTACTTCCCACTATTATTAATTGAACAAAAGTACCCAATGATAAAATTGATGTTTATATATGATTATTGATTGATGTGGTGTATGATTTTTTTTATAATATGGTGTAATGAATTTTTATTTGGAAGTTAATAAATTTTTTATTATAAAGCCACATCATAATGAGCTATGAATTCATAATGGAATTTGAATTGTTGGTTTGGTGAGGGTTTTATTTTGATAATTGAGACTCAAAATGGGATTCTAAGCATCGGTATATCCTTAAAAGGTGATTTTTATGTGGTTTGAGGTCTAGTGAGGGTCTTGGGTATTTGGGAGGATTCTGAAGTTGTGGTTGGGTGGTTAAGCTTCTGAAAATTTCAACAATAAGTCACTCATGGGGTGAATAAGGTTTAAGTTATGAAAATTCTGAAGTAAAAGGATACCCCCTCTATTTGGAGGAGGATTCATGGTGTGAAACCCTATTCACACCATGAACCAGTGCCAATATCCCTCTTTTTAGGGTATTTCTTATAATTTTCAAAGTGTATTTTTAGGAACCACTTTGGGTTCTTTTTTTTGGTTGAACAAATAGAGAGAGAGAGAGAGAGGCCACTTTGGCTCTCCTATCCTCCTATTTAATACCCATTTAATCTAGGTGGTAAGAGAGCATATATTTATACCGATTCTTGGTAATATATATCCCTTGTATCCTTTGTTTTTCCTCCATTGGGATTCTATGATTTCATTTCATTTGTATAGGGTTTTGGAGGGTCTATTTCCCTAGAGTACGGTGAAACTGTTTTTCTTGATGAGGATTTCATATGTGGCTAGTAGAAGATGTCCCTAGAGGATAAAATCAAGACATTGTTCATTGTTTGACATTAGGTATGTTGTGTTGTTGATATATTTATATTTTATTTTGAATTTGGGTGAAATTGTCCATTGGTTCAGAGTTGTAATTTGAGGATTTTGTGAGGATTATGTTTAATTGATTTACAGGAGGGGAATACACCTCATTGGTTGTGTATCTAGTGCCATAGAGGTGCTCTATGTGTTTGGTGTAAGTTATTCAATTTTTTTTTTGGTTTTAATCATTTATTTTATTAATTTTTTGGTGTTTATTTGTGATATAGGTTCTTGTAGACTTGGAGGAGTTTGGGATTAATGTGGGATGGTTTATTATCATCGATTAAAGTAAGTAACTTTTACATTGCTAAGTCTCTTAGTCTTTTAGTGATTGTTTGTCTTTATTTGACATGGATATTATCATGCTGTGTATGGAATGACTATGTGAGTTTCCCATAAGGATAATATTGGCTCACGTCAGCATAATAGTCAACATAGATCGTATATGTTATTGAATGGTTCGATGGTGGTACCATGGTTAAATGAGTGTGTTGGGCCTTCTAATGTATTTTTTGGAAGTTTTTTTGTTTTAAAAGTAAAATGGTTTAATTAGTAAAATTATATTTTAAAAGGGTTTTGTATTTAAATGGGATTTCAAGGAAAAATTAGTGATTTTGGAAAATGGTTTGTGAAAAGTTTTTGATTTTATTTTTAAAGGAAAATATGAGGGGATTTTTTTGGAGAATGTTTTGATTTGTTTGACTTCGTGTGGGAAATGACCCAATGTTACAAGATTGTGTATTTTATGTGTTCCCCTAATTGAAATTTCCCTCATGTTTCACCTATGGTATGATTTTTTATTTCCTAGTGTGTGTTTTTTTCATAATGATGAATATTGTGTGTGTAGCCCTGTAAGAACTTTTTTTTGGTATCAAAGTGACTAGTTTGTCCAAGTGGGTGGGAAATAATCCCTAGAGAGTTTAGATGGGTGTTTGGATGAGTTTGAGGAATGGGGATGGGTCTCGAGTGACTAGTAACCATTTTTGAGTTAGTGAGTTGTGTGATTGGATGGATTACCAATTTTTTGTTGCATGCATGTGATTCATGATGTAAGCTTATGATAGGTAATGTATTTTAGTGTGATAGAGTATCCTAGGGCCTAGAATTTCTATGATTAATACAGAATTTTCTAGACTTCTACGGGAGAGACGAGGTACTAGTGTTCATGAAAGTTGATTTATACCTTGAGTGATAAGGTAGTGGTTTTATAAAGGGCCTCACCTTGAGTGAGAAGGCCTGGTCAACCACACCTTGAGTGGAAATATATGGTTTAATAGATGGAGAATGTTCCTTTTAATGGGTGATCAATATAAGGTCATGGACTACTCCAAGTAAGGGGTTGGTTCATGATATGATGTGAGAAATGGGAGATCATCCTCCCTTAAGCGAGAAGGTATGGGTCAGAAGCTTAGTATGGGATCAGATACAATGTGAAACCCTACCTTCTATCAATGGGTATAGGTTAAAGACTTGTTCAGACACTCTACCCTACATCTTTAAGTATGGTTTGGGTTATGGTATGGGGTGAATTTATTCCTTCCAATAGGATGTGATTCCCCAAACCCCCATTCCCATATCTAATGCTCATAAAAACATACATTACCTTAATTTCTTGATAACAAAATTAAAATCCTGGATATAACCAACCTTAATTACAAAATCAAAAATTATTATTACATCTCTTACACCTAAGATATCTTTCCCAGTTTAGAAATTTAGAAAATCTAGACACAACATTAACTAATAAATCCCATGTTCTATGTATCAAGTGGATAATTATCTTATTATATTCCAAACTAATTAATTAATGAAAGTATTAAATGTATCCCAAAAATTCTTTCACACATGATATCGTCAAAAACACCTCACCTATAATACTTTTCTCTATAACCAAGTGAAATGGAAAACATAATAAAAGGTGATATCGAATTCTTAGTAAGGGAAATATATAACTAAAAAAATCTTGGCATAAACATGACATAAATATTATGGTAGGAATAGGTAAACAACATAAATCTATAATAAACTTGAATATGGTAGCATTAAATATCTATGATGATAACATGAAAACATAGATATCAATAATAAAAATTTCATACTGATGGAATGCATAATGACACACATCAAAATCCTATTTTCAGGGCCTTGTACTAATAATATTTACTTTTCCTCAAGATAACATTCAATATATCATATTGTTAAGGTTTTATTTCAAGAGAATATCCTATTACGGGAATAGTCATACACTAAAACCCAACATATTTTTCCTAATGAGATTTGTTAATGCATCGAGGGGATATATAATATCAACCCCCACCAATCACTTTTTAAGTCCAATAAATTCACCATAATATAAAATGAATAAAAAATACATAATAAACCTTACTGATAATCATCCATATTGAAATAACAACATATGGAATGCCAATACTTTTACCTATGTCAATAAAATGGATAACATGATCATAACTCATCTAGAGGAAGAAGGTGGATGGATTAAAAATACATAGTAAACCTTTCCAATACTCATCAATATTTAAATAACAACATACGTAATACCAATACTTTTCCCTGTGTCAATAAAATAGATAACTTGATCATAAACCATCCTAAAGAAGAAGGTGGATGGATAAATAATACATTGTCAACTTGGAAATAATAATACATATTAGAATGATAATACTTTTCCCAATGCCAATAGAATATGATAATTTCTAGGTGAACATATTTCAATCCAAGTTATGTAATACATGATGTTCACACCATATAGAGAAATGAGTATATGACTAAGACAATACTGGAATAACATGATCGTAAGACATCCAGAGAAAGAAAGTGGATGGTTTCAATAGAATATATCCTAAGAAGTGAGAAATAATTTTCAAAGGGTTTATGTGGTAGGAATTTATATCCCTAGAAAATAATTAAATAATACCACATAATACAATTAAAGGTTATAATGTGTAAAACTTATATTAAATAAGTTTAAATAATTATTATAACTAAATGAATGAAAATTGAGTAACTGGAAATGCTCACTACTAGGGAAAAAATTGAATTACTAGACACTTGTATAAAGTAAAATGACTTGGATAGTAAATCCCATGAAATAAAAGGAAAATAAAATTCATGGGAAAATAAATCAATAGAACACCATACAAAGGGAATAAGGTTCATAAAATGTATTATGTTTCAAAGAATGAGAATTGAGACCAAGAAAATCCTTAAGTCTAGGAAAATTTCAAATCAAATGTAACATCCCATTAAATTTATATCAGGTATGTTTTAAAAATTGTCATGGATTTCTTTTTTTTTGTTATTTGGTCAAGGCTAAGGAGGAATTTGGGGGATACCTATAGCTATGAGATCAGAGATTTGTTGTATTTTCAGCAAAAAACTTGTTGGTTCTGTTGCCTACTAGGGATTTAAACACCGTGTAATATGGTTACATGATGTGTAAATTATAAAATAAAAATAAACCAATTTTTAACAGAAAGCAATGTGTTTTTCAAATATTTTGGGATTTTTTAATTATATGACGTGTAACTGGGTTACACGTCGTGTTAAATCCCAAGGGTTGTTTTTTAAATAGGAATATTGGCTGAAAATTATATTCTCTCCACTTCATAATTCTTTTATCTCAACCCAAGAACCATCCCTAAGATATTTTGGAGACCTCAAACCCTTCCAGGTCATTTATTTTAACAATTTATTATTGTTGCAATTGTAGTGTGACTTTATCAATAAGATTTCTCCATGTCTCTTCACCGCTTTATGTTTACCTCCCCAGAGTTTGATAGATCATCTTGGTATTTATGGATCCAAACTCCATACTATTGAATCTTGTTTCTAGGTTGAGTTCCTTGGTCTTATGTATCTTCATTCTTGTTTTCGGGTTCCATTGTGGAATTTGTTTTTCCATGAGAAAGGTTGGTGGTTCTGTTATGATGGAAAATTTTTATTAACCCTGAATTGATTAATTTAAATTCAATTTTTTTGAATTAAATTCAATTTCTTGAAACTAATTTCACTTGGTTTTTTGAAAACCCAATTACATTGAACTGGGGGATTTGGGTTTTATTTTTCCATGAAATTCGGAAAAATAAAAAATTCAATTGAGTTAGCATGTTTCTGTGAAATTGATGAAGAATTGTGAAATTTAAAATTTTGAATTTAAATTTTGAAATTGATTTTTTGAAATTTATTTCAAATTTTTATTTGAGAAAATTCCTTAAAATGGTTTTGATATATACCTAGTGGTTTTATCTTGGAAAAGGCATATTTTTATTAAAAACCCATGCATTGGTTTTTAAATGGAAATTAGAATATTTGAATTGTGGAATGGATTGAATTGTATTTTTAAAAGTTTTAAAATAAATTTCCCATTTGTGGCTATTATTAGAGAACATTCAAGACTAGGTAGTTAGTGATTTATTAGGATATCACTCTTTTTGATGCTTTAAAACTGAAACAAAACCTAGTGTAGCAGGTCACATCCCCAATGGGATAGTGATAAGTCACCTTTGGCCAGTGTCATAGGGACGTGTGTGTACACATATTTCCATGATTACCTTTGAGTTTTTGAGGATCCCATAACCTAGAAATATTGTACCATTTGGTAGATCACCATGTCACTCATTGTTATATTTGAAATATATTCCATTTCTTATTGTAAACTGTTTTACACATGACTTCGGAATGTATAAATTTTTTTTATATAAAATGTTTATTAAGAAATTTATTTAAATTATTTCCATCATTTGAAATGTAAAGCATGAATTGTTTTAATTATTCTTTGAACATACATACCTATTTATTAAAATTGAAATCTTTATTTGGTTAATTAAACGTGAAAATATTATAATGGAATAATTAGCGAGACCCTACTGGTATTTTAGCTCACACCCTACCTATACCTTCAGGTGTTTGTAGATTATCTTCTTCCAGGTTTGAACAAGGGTAAGGCGCCACTTGGAGGTGGTAGTAATTGTTGATCCTTGAGCTTAAATAGTTGCATCCATTGGGACTTGGGTTTTTATGACGCTTTATAGTAATTTGTTGTAGTAATTTGGGGTTGTTTACATATTTAAATTCTTGTACACTAATACTTGTGGAGTTTTTCTTGTATTCATACCGACTTGTTTATCTACTTTTTCAATTATTGTAAAAAAAATCCTTCCCAATTTCTTATTATATGATTCCAGGTGCTAGTTTCCAACCCATGGAGATCATGAACACCCATTAGTTTATGTCAATGTGGGAATGGTTATCGGGTTACCAGGGTACCCAGGTTGGTTCAGGGAAAAATGGTATCAAAGGAGGTTGAGCTTTTTGTCTTGATGTAATTTTGTAGATGTGTATTCTTTTTGGGACTTAGGAGGTAGTTTTGATTGATTCGTATCCATCTCTCACCACAATTGACCATAAGTCACCAAGGGTGGTTAGGGAAAGACATATTGACTATGAGTACTATTCTTTACCCTACTTTTTATTTGGATAATTTGAAATCAAAATATTTCTTTTCTTTCTATTGGAATTAATTTCCATTATTTCTATGTTGAGTGTTAATCAGATGACTTCAACATTGATGCTGATGTTGTATAGAATCATGCCTCTAAGATGACATACAGATCAGATCCGGGAGGAAGTTGCTACTATACCACATTGTGAAAATCATCTCATAGACCCAAGTCTGTTTGAGGTGATTGTGTATACTATCTAAGATCTAGGACATACACCTACACAAGTTCTCATTCAGGCTCCAGCTTTAGAACCTTATAGGGATGTTATCCGAAATCCTTCTTAGAAGTTTATTTCACCAGAATACACCAACATTCAATGGATCCAATGATCCTTAAGAGGTTGAGGAATGATTGAGTAGGATGGTGAATTTTTTTGAGTAATTTGAAACACCTTATGAAATCATGGTGAAGTGTTCCACGTTCGTGCTGGAGGGACTGAGTAGGAGATGGTTGGACATGATGGTGATGATGTAGATGAATGAGGGATTATAGTGGAAATAATTTAAGGATATTGTCACCGACCAGTTCTATCCAGAGTTGATAGTGTTGGATAAGGATTTAGAGTTATTTAAACTTGAGCAGGCAGACAAAACCATGATAGAGTATGCAAATAATTTTTCTGAGCTATTTCAATTTTCACCTAAGGATGTATCAAATGAGAATATAAAGACTCAGTGGTTTGAGTTGGTATTTCAAGCTGATATTCATTCTTAGTTATTCTTACTGAAGATATCTTGTTATGCTGATGTGATGGATTGAGTGTTAATGATTGAAATGGACCCGGATAATAAGTTTGGGTTCTTGGGTGACTCTTTTTCTCATAGTGGTAGTGTGAATTAATCTAAAGAAAGGAGGAATCATGATGATTCTCATGGTGGATCTTGATGTTAGGTTTTTTCTTGACCTCCTTTAGTACCTAGAATAGGCCCTTTGACTTTTTAGTAGTGTGGAAAGCCTAGTCATTCAAAGAGGGTTTCACTGAGGCACCCAAGATTTATGGATTCTACAGATAATCGAGTCACTTACAGAATTTTTTCCAGGTTTATTCCACTTCGCATAGTGGCATAGGATCATCACTACCTTTTAAAATTGTGATTTAATTAGATGCTTCATGAGCAAAGAGTTTTTAGCCACATGTATTTGGAATAAAAATTCTTCACATAGTGTAAGAGTCTCTAGAGGAAGCATATATGGGTCGAGAAACTATGAGAGGTACCATTATTATATCTTCATCATTAATGACTACTTTAGTTGATACTAGTGTATTTCAGTAATTTATTCCAACTCTTATTATTTATATATTAAATATTACTATTGATATTTTGTCTCATGTGATGGATATTGCTACCCCCTTGGAACGAAGAGAGAGCGTGGCCTCCATAGTCCCTCTTGTGCTTTCTCCTTATTAGATGTCATGATTTATTGGAGTTTTCTAGTTCTTGACATGAAACTTCTTGACATCATATTCATGATGGATTGGTTCATTCCAAAAAATCCCAAATTGATTTCTATATTTGAAGAGTCTCCTTTACTACACCTGATGGTGTATGTCTTTTCTTTCAAGGAGAATGGGACCCAAGATTTATTAGATACATAACTTATTTTATGGAGTTAATGAAAGTGATATATATGTTTTCCTTTGATATGGAGTGAGAATCTTTGAGAACTGATCTCCCACAAGTTGTATTTGAGTTCCCATATGTGTTTCTTTCAGACTTCTATGTTATTCCACTGGTAAGGGAGGTAGAGTTTTCTATCAATTTAGTACCTATGCTCAACCCGTGCCTATCCATTCTTAACACATGGAACTAGCTGAATGAGTGAGTTAAAGATTCAGTTGGATGATCTTATAGAGAAATAATTTATACTACCAAGTGTGTCCCCTTGGGCGGTGCTGATTCTATTTTCTAATAAAGCTAATGGTACACTTCGTATTTGTGTTGATTACTGAAAACTCAATTGAGTCATGATAAAGAACAAGTATCTGTTTCCATGGGTTGAAGATCTATTTGATTAATTGAAATGAAAAAAGTGGTTATTGAGGATTGATCTTCAATTTGGTTACCATCAGTTGAGGATGAAAGAATTTGAAATTCATAAAACTGCCTTTCAGAGCAGGTATGGACATTATGTGTACCTTTTCATGCCTTTTGGTCTAAAAAATTATCCTGTGGTCTTTATGGATTTAATTAACAAGATTTTCTACAAGTATCATGATAATTTTATGGTAATAATTGTGGATTACATCCTCATTTACTCTAAGTATGAGGAGGATCATGTGCGTCATCTATGAGAAGTTATAGAATTGTTGAAAAATCACCGTCTTTATGAAAATATTTCAAAATGTGATTTTTGGATTTTCAAAGTGAAATTATTGGGACACGTGGTATCAGAACTTGGTATTTTAGTTGATATTGATAAGTTAAAGTCCGATATTACATGGGAAAAACCAATATTTTTTTTAGATTCATATCTTCTTGGGTATAGCTGGTTATTATCATTGGTTCGTTAAGGAATTCTCAAAGTCAGCTTCTCTGATAATTACTCTGACTCAAATGGGGGTAAATTTTTCTTGGGATGAAAAATGTCCAAATTATTTTGTTGAGCTAAAACACCTTATGATTAATTGATTAGCCACTAAAATAGGATAATATTCATTGTTAATATTTATAATATTCATGAGATTAATTATTCATAAACAACATTTCAGTGCATTTTACACTTTGAACATTATTTCACATTATAACTGTAATTCTTTTGTTAAAGTGCACTATTACTTTGTATATATTTGAACACATCATAAAATAAAAAATGGTCTTGATTTTATTTTCATATTTTATTTTCATGTCTCTCATTATATAAGGAACAATTCATGTTTTTGGAGCACTAGAATATTCACATTAGAAGACCATCAAAGTTGGCTATAACGACCCACACTTTACATACATTGTTAATACTTCAAAATTGAAGCACACTTATTACAACATATGACAAAACCACAAAGGACCGTATAGGTATAGTGTCTTTAGAAACTGGGAAACATAAACAACTGGTTCATAAATCTTCTACAGTGTCTCCCATTTATTTCATCATATCTAGGGTCCCTTTTAGCATATTCTACTTAATATCCATCTTCCTGACCTGGGGAAAAGAAAACATAAAAGGGTGAGCTCAAATGCTCAGCAAGGGCAAATAAAGGAAATAAAAATCATATCATATCTTTATGAAAATCAAAACCTGCAAAAGAGATCATAATATCTTAACATGGAATAAATCATAGAAGTGAAAATGAGATCCCCAAAATCATAACATAAAACTTGAAACTTTGTGGCATGCACACATAATCATGGAGATCATTTCTTGTTAGTCATGACTCATTGCCAAGACTATCTTAGTGGACAAAGTCCCTTTCTGAACCGAGTTCACTCCTCGTTTCAGTCCTGTATCACTGAACCGAAATAACCTTCCGTTCCAGCCATGTCTATCTCATGAGATATAAAATCTTTACCCAATGCATTGGAGGGAGATATAGGTCCCACCCATCTTATAATGAATCCTTTCTTATGTGTGCCACATAATCATAAAACATACATCATCGCATAACACATATAACAAAAATGGGATTCTTGAAACATCATGACATCATAAATCAATTCATATATGATAAAGGAATTCATAAACATAATTCCATCACAACATAGTCAAACCAATGTAAAAATATGGATAGAAACAGAACCCTTTATTATCTTAGATGGAAAATAATTTTGATAAAACACTTGAATTGAATTCTTGAGGAAAATATCCTTTCTTCTTCAAAAACATTTTTCCTTTCATAACATGTCATACAATTTTAAAATAAAAGAAGTTGATTAAAAATAAACTTGAAAACTTGTAAAGGAAGCTTCTTTGAAGTAATGTTTTAAAAATCCATTCATGCCGTATAAGTTAAAAAAAACATTCTTCGTACTTTTGTCGGAAAAGTCAAAAAGTACCTCGTACGGAAAAACGACAAAAGATTCCTTTCATATTCTTTACCAAAAACTCACCTAAGGGTAAAATTGGATTTAAACTATTTCAAGTGGATGGAAACAATATTACATATTGAGGGAACATGGATGTGGATGATAAAATACACCCCAGTAAATACTTACGAATAAACAATCTCGGATAAAAATGAGATTGTGATATTTCCCTTACCTTAGGTCCGATTAGCTTTGTACGTGTCCGAAGCTCCTGTATAATGGTTTAAATAATGTTATTGACTTATTCCAGAATCATACATATTGATATGAGATCATATATGGTCATATTATTAGCTTCTTGTTAGTAATATTTCATTGTTACTTGTTACTCGGGTCTTTATAACTTTTTGTTCTTATGCGTGTTTTGTCGAATAAATTCTTATTCTTATATTTAGGTTATAGATAATTCATTTCCAGAATGTTATTAGTGTAGTATATACCATATTCATTCATTCAATTCATTTATACAATCATTATGAAATGATGATCATGTAGAACGAGTCGCATCACATCGTGGAGACGGTATTCCGTACGTACGCACGAGTGATGATATCGTTCCTATGATCGTGGAATTGTATTTGAGTTTATATATATATTATTTCAGTATCAATATTACTTAATAATAATCATATATAGTTACTCATTACACCATTATACCCATCCTTGTAAGGTGATGGTGGAAAATAGATTACACCACGGCGTGGAGACGGTATTCCGTTCGTACGCACGCGCGGTGATTTCATTTTTCCGTAGGATGGATAGAAGGTGAATTAGGGTTGTTTCATATTTATAATAACATATCAGTATGTAAGTAATACTGATGTTATTACTTTATCATGAAACAACTAAAGAAGAATAAGTTGAAGAAGAATGAAATTGAAAAGATCGGTAATGGATATTACCTCTTCTTTGGAACGCCTCTTTGAATCCTCCACTTAAGGAACTAAGATTGGTCTTTGGAGAAGACCAGGACCTCTAGGATTATTCTAGGGAAGTGGAGAGGAGAAAATGGCAGGGGTTGGCCGAGCTTGAGTGCTCAAATTGGTGTGAGGAGGAGGGGGAGGAGGTGCCCTTTTATAAGGGAGGAGAGGGGCACCTTAGGAATATCTCAAAATATTATTTTATATTAAAGTCAAAATCGGTTTATAATGGTTCCAAAGGGTCTTATTTCGAAGCTAAAGTGGGGATGGGTCGAAATCCTATCAACCAATAGGATTTAGACAAGTTTAGGGTATTATTTTAACCTTATCAATTAGATTTAACTCTAAGTTAATTAATTTAACTTTTACCGTGTCTTTTTGTTTTCTTTCACTATATGGTTAATACACTTACTATAACATGCCAAACGAACCCCAAATTGTTTATTATTAATATATATATCCTTATCTAAGTCATTTGGCCGAACCATAGATTTTTAGGAATAAAATAACAATTAATAATATAATATTTAATTTAAAAACTATTTTGTGTCAATTTTGACACTATTTGATATATGATTTTTGTGAAAGTCATAACAGAATTATATGTTCGAAACAAGTTGATTAAATCAACAATAATATATCATAGTAACCTAGAAAATTAGTGGAATTCATAAAAAGTCTCAAATTACATTTATTTTGGTATTTATATTATCAATTTTGTCAATATTTCATTAATAAGATAATTACTACATCATCTTTGTGTCATAAATAAATTAAATTATTTGATGTCTAAAAATTACAAATAAAATACCATCATGTAGGAAATCTTTTTAGCTTTCTAATGAATATTTACAATCGAATTTATCTTATGTATAACCCTATATTAAAAATGATTTACTTGTTAAACTTTGATTTTAACTATTTTAACCCTTCTTTAAATAAATTAATAATAAATGTCCTAATCTAATCCAAGTGGGCCTAAATGGTCATATTTTATTCCTAAGTTTGTTTTTGGTCGAATTACACTTGTCCAATAGAATTAGGACATGTGTTAGGGTAATATTAATATCATATTTACCCTTAGTTACCCTATTTACTATTAACCGCGGTAAAAATAGTAAAAAGTTACTATTCACCAAAAAATTATTTTCATCTCATTGAACCACATTTTAGTCCTTGATATTAACCGTGTCTCTCGGATTTTTGAAATTCCATTCACAGAAGTGGTAAAATTAAGTTTTATGCAAAATTCAGTTTTTAACCTACCACTTAGTGGTTTCACTATTCATCAAAAATTGAAAGTTTTCAGAAAAATACCAAAATTTCACCCTAGGCTAATTTCGATATTCTGAGTCCAAAAATGAAGTCCATTTTGAAAAATAAAATTTATAAAATTTCAAAAAGTGGTTATTACTATTCATAACGACTAGTTTTAATAGCATATTGTTGTTTAGTGAAACTCGGTATTGCGTACGACGCAAGCTATCGAGGAAGGTTGCGATTGCGTGTAAAGCAAGCCAAGCAAGTGTTGTGTAGAAAAAGATTCCTTTGATGATTTATATAACATAAAAGTCTCGGGTGTTACATCCTACCCCCCTTAAAAAGAATTTCGCCCTCGAAATTCGTCACTTTGCAACAAACAAATGAGGATACTTCTCCCTCATCATATCCTCAAGCTCCCATGTAGCTTCTTCAAGTTGGTGGTTTCTCCATAAAACTTTCACCAAGCGAGTGGTCTTGTTTCGTAGGACTTTTTCGCTACGATCCAGAATCTCTATCGGCTGTTCTTCATAAGAAAGATCTTTCTCCAGCGGTACAACTTCTGAGCTGAGTACATGTGAAGGATCTGGTATGTACTTTCTCAGGAGAGATACATGGAACACATCGTGAACTTGAGAGAGATTCGGTGGAAGCGCCAATCGGTAAGCTACCTTCCCAACACGATCCAGTATTTCAAAAGGACCGATATATCTAGGGCTCAACTTCCCCTTCTTTCCAAATCTCATAACCCTCTTCCAGGGAGATATTCGTAAGAACACTTTATCACCCACTTCAAACTCTAGGTCTCTTCTTCGATTGTCGGCATAACTTTTCTGTCGACTCTGAGCTGCTCTTATGTGTTGTTGAATAGATCTGACCTTTTCTGCCATTTCATCAACGAGATCAGGTCCTAATAGCTTTCTTTCCCCAACTTCATCCCAGCAAGTTGGAGTCCTGCATTTCTTTCCATAGAGAGCTTCATAAGGAGCCATTTGAATACTGGAGTGAAAGCTATTATTATAAGAAAATTCCACCAAAGGTAGGTGTTGATCTCACCCTCCTTTGAAATCCATAGAGCAAGCTCTCAACATATCTTCTAGGGTTTGAATTGTTCTCTCAGACTGACCGTCTGTCTGGGGATGATAAGCAGTGCTGAAACTCAACTCTGTATCCAGAGTATGCTGAAGACTTCGCCAGAACTTCGAGGTAAATCTCGGATCCCGATCAGATATAATAGAAAGTGGTACTCCATGCAATCTTACCACTTCCTTTACATATATCCTGGCAAGCTGATCTAGAGAGAAATCCTCTCTAATAGCAATGAAGTGTGCAGACTTTGTAAGACGATCAACTATGACCCAGATAGCATTATTGCCTTTGGATGTTTTAGGAAGTCCTGTGACAAAGTCCATAGTGATGTTTTCCCATTTCCATTTGGGTATGGGTAATGGTTGTAACATCCCCTTAGACTTCTGTCTCTCAGCTTTAACTTGTTGACAAACCAAGCATCGAGAGACATATTCAGCAACATCTCTTTTCATGCCATCCCACCAGAAGTACTCTTTCAGGTCCCTATACATCTTCGTGCTTCCAGGATGAATAGAGAATGAAGAACTATGAGCCTCATCCAGCAGCTCTTTCTTTAATTTGGGGATGGGAGGAACACAAACCCGATTCCTGAACTTTATTATCCCATCACAATCAAGGTTGAATTCAGGAACATTTATCACCTTCTTTTGTAACTCGACATCTTCTTTCTGTGCCTCTTTAATCTTCACATGTATAGATGGTTGAACATTCATTTGAGAAAGATAAGATTTTTCCCCTTCCATTATAATTCCAAGATCCATCCTTTGTAAATCCATAAATATTGGATCTTTTTTGATCCTCATCATGGATAAACTAGCATGGTCTTGTCGACTTAATGCATCTGCCACCTTGTTTGCTTTCCCAGGGTGGTAATGGATTGAGCAGTCATAATACTTAATCAGCTCCAACCATCTTCTTTGATGCATATTCAACTCCTTTTGTGTGAAAATATACTTTAAACTTTTATGATCAGTATAAATATCACACCTTTCACCATAAAGGTAATGCCTCCAAATCTTTAATGCAAAGATTACCGCAGCCAACTCCAAATCATGTGTTGGGTAATTTTGCTCATGGATTTTCAACTGTCGTGAGGCATAAGCTATCACCATATCATTTTGCATAAGAACACACCCCAATCCCTTCTTGGATGCATCACTGTAGATCACAAACCTTTCTCCACTACAAGGCAGTGTGAGCACAGGTGCACTGGATAACCTTCTTTTCAACTCCTTGAAATTCTCTTCACATTCCTCTGTCCAGACAAACTTAACTCCTTTCCGAGTCAACTTGGTGAGTGGATTAGATAATCGTGAAAAATCTTTTACAAAACGTCGATAATATCCAGCCAAACCAAGAAAACTTCGGATCTCAGTTACTGTGGTTGGTCTCGACCATCTTTCGATAACCTCTGTTTTTGCTGGATCCACAGATATCCCCTCTTTTGAGATTATATGACCCAAAAATGCAACTTTTTGAAGCCAAAATTCACACTTGGTAAATTTGGCATAAAGCTTCTCCTTTCTCAGGGTCTTCAATATAATTCTCAAGTGATCTTCATGCTCTTCCTTGCTCTTTGAATAGACAAGAATATCGTCTATAAAGACTACCACAAATTGATCAAGATAGTCTCTAAAGACTCTATTCATTAGATCCATGAAGATAGCAGGGGCATTAGTAAGACCAAATGGCATCACTATAAATTCATAGTGTCCATACCTTGTACGGAAAGCCGTCTTTGGTATATCCTCCCTTTTGACCCTTAATTGATGATACCCTGAACGAAGATCAATGTTGGAAAAGTATTGAGCTCCGCGTAGTTGGTCAAATAAGTCATCAATGCGTGGGAGAGGATATTCGTTCTTGATAGTGATCTTGTTAAGTTCTCGATAATCAATGCAAAGTCTCATTGATCCATCTTTCTTCTTAACAAATAGAACAGGTGCTCCCCAAGGTGACGCACTAGGGCGTATGAATCCCTTATCAAGATTCTCTTGGAGTTGCTTCTTCAATTCCTGCAACTCAATTAGGGCCATTCTATAAGGTGTCTTTGAAATAGGCAAAGCACCCGGTACGAGTTCTATTGAAAACTCAACTTCACGATTTGGTGGAAGACCCGGCAATTCCTCCGGAAAGACATCATCAAACTCCCGTACAATGGGCATATTCTTAATCGTGAGTTTCTCACCAACCATTTGAGATAAATAACCTTCATTTAGTGGAATCAATACCCATAATATGGAAGAAATTTCCACTGGAAGGTTATGTTCATCCTTGCATTGGTATACGATCGTAGATTGATCTGGAATATGAAATGTGACTTCCCTTCTTTGGCAATTGATATGAGATCCATGTAGAGAAAGCCAATCCATGCCAAGAATCACATCAAATTCCACTAAAGGAAGGATCACAAGATTTGCAGGAAGCACTTTCCCACAAACTTCGATTGGAGAAGAATTATAAACTTTTGATGCGATTGATGTGCCATTAGGTGTTGTCACGGCTAACTCAACATCTAATTGTTGAGGTAATACGGTGATACCCTTAGAAAAGTCTTCAGAAATAAAAGAGTGGGTGGATCCAGAATCAAATAAAACATTTGCTACTTTAGAATGGATGGTAAGTGTACCTTTCACCACATCGTTATCGTACTCCACATCGCTGATAGAAATTGCATGTGACTTTCCTTTGTCTTTAGCCTTAAGATTTTGTTGACGTCGACCATCATCATCAACCCTTGGATTTGGGCATTGATTGGCATAATGCCCCATCTCCTTGCACTTGAAACATTGAAGTGTAGTAGGTTCATTCTGTGTATCCCTTCCTTTGTTTGCATCATTAGACATCTTCTTCCCATTATCACGGCATTCAAATGCCCGATGACCTTCCTTTCCACATTTAAAACATTTACTTGTCCCTTTAAGACAACTCCCTCCATGTTTCTTTCCACACTTTGAGCATAAGGGAAAGTTCATCTTCTTTTCCGTGTGCTCTTTAGATTTTTCTTTGAATTCCATCTTCCTCTTCTTATCAAACCCATGTGACTGATGGGTTACTCCAATCTCCATCTCGACTTTGAGAGCACATCGAACGATTTCCTCGTAGCTATTGAAGTCCCTTATGGCTAACGCCCTTCGAAGACTTGGTTTTAAGCCACTAAAGAATCGATCGATCTTACTCTCAGGTTGGATAATAATACCAGAAGCGTACCTTGCAAGTCTTGTAAAATTTGCTTCATAGGTACTAACAGATTCATCATCCCTTTGCTTCAGTTCAAGGAACTCTTTCTCCATCTTTGTTCGGAGAATACGAGGGAAGTACTTATTGAAAAATAAGTTCTTGAACTCGTCCCATTCCATAGACTCAATTTCATCCCTTTGCCTCGTATTCTTAACAAGATTCCACCATTGATCTGCATCTCCTTCCAAACGATACACTGCTAGGATGACTTTATCATGCTCAGAACATTGAAGAACTGAAAATATCTTTTCAGTAGTACTAATCCATTGTTCAGCAACTAATGGATCAGTAGACCCGCTGAAAGATGGTGGACGCTGCCTCATGAAGGATTCAACAGAATGTTGCTCCCTCCTTTGTTCGTTTGGAAATCCTGCATGATTCATAGCTTGAGAAAGTTGTGTGAGCATGGCTACAAGATTTTGCATTCCAGCTCCCATATCGTTTGGTTGCTCAGGGGGACAATCATTGCATTGCCCATCGCATTCCGCATTAACACGGTTCCTTCGGGTTCCAGCCATTGACTAAAACCAAGAAGAATAGTGTGAGCAACACTAATTATAATAGGAAACCACATAATTCAAGAATAAAATTTTCATGCTTAAGGTCTTATCCTAGGTTATTCAAGGCCATTTCTAAAACACTAAGATTGTGTTCTATGCTTAGACTTATCCTTAGGGTTCTTACTAAGGCTTTCACATCCTAGTTTCCAAAGGTTGACTATACCTTTCCTCTGATACCAACTATAACGACCCACACTTTACATACATTGTTAATACTTCAAAATTGAAGCACACTTATTACAACATATGACAAAACCACAAAGGACCGTATAGGTATAGTGTCTTTAGAAACTGGGAAACATAAACAACTGGTTCATAAATCTTCTACAGTGTCTCCCATTTATTTCATCATATCTAGGGTCCCTTTTAGCATATTCTACTTAATATCCATCTTCCTGACCTGGGGAAAAGAAAACATAAAAGGGTGAGCTCAAATGCTCAGCAAGGGCAAATAAAGGAAATAAAAATCATATCATATCTTTATGAAAATCAAAACCTGCAAAAGAGATCATAATATCTTAACATGGAATAAATCATAGAAGTGAAAATGAGATCCCCAAAATCATAACATAAAACTTGAAACTTTGTGGCATGCACACATAATCATGGAGATCATTTCTTGTTAGTCATGACTCATTGCCAAGACTATCTTAGTGGACAAAGTCCCTTTCTGAACCGAGTTCACTCCTCGTTTCAGTCCTGTATCACTGAACCGAAATAACCTTCCGTTCCAGCCATGTATATCTCATGAGATATAAAATCTTTACCCAATGCATTGGAGGGAGATATAGGTCCCACCCATCTTATAATGAATCCTTTCTTATGTGTGCCACATAATCATAAAACATACATCATCGCATAACACATATAACAAAAATGGGATTCTTGAAACATCATGACATCATAAATCAATTCATATATGATAAAGGAATTCATAAACATAATTCCATCACAACATAGTCAAACCAATGTAAAAATATGGATAGAAACAGAACCCTTTATTATCTTAGATGGAAAATAATTTTGATAAAACACTTGAATTGAATTCTTGAGGAAAATATCCTTTCTTCTTCAAAAACATTTTTCCTTTCATAACATGTCATACAATTTTAAAATAAAAGAAGTTGATTAAAAATAAACTTGAAAACTTGTAAAGGAAGCTTCTTTTAAGTAATGTTTTAAAAATCCATTCATGCCGTATAAGTTAAAAAAAACATTCTTCGTACTTTTGTCGGAAAATTCAAAAAGTACCTCGTACGGAAAAACGACAAAAGATTCCTTTCATATTCTTTACCAAAAACTCACCTAAGGGTAAAATTGGATTTAAACTATTTCAAGTGGATGGAAACAATATTACATATTGAGGGAACATGGATGTGGATGATAAAATACACCCCAGTAAATACTTACGAATAAACAATCTCGGATAAAAATGAGATTGTGATATTTCCCTTACCTTAGGTCCGATTAGCTTTGTACGTGTCCGAAGCTCCTGTATAATGGTCTAAATAATGTTATTGACTTATTCCAGAATCATACATATTGATATGAGATCATATATGGTCATATTATTAGCTTCTTGTTAGTAATATTTCATTGTTACTTGTTACTCGGGTCTTTATAACTTTTTGTTCTTATGCGTGTTTTGTCGAATAAATTCTTATTCTTATATTTAGGTTATAGATAATTCATTTCCAGAATGTTATTAGTGTAGTATATACCATATTCATTCATTCAATTCATTTATACAATCATTATGAAATGATGATCATGTAGAACGAGTCGCATCACATCGTGGAGACGGTATTCCGTACGTACGCACGAGTGATGATATCGTTCCTATGATCGTGGAATTGTATTGGAGTTTATATATATATTATTTCAGTATCAATATTACTTAATAATAATCATATATAGTTACTCATTACACCATTATACCCATCCTTGTAAGGTGATGGTGGAAAATAGATTACACCACGGCGTGGAGACGGTATTCCGTTCGTACGCACGCGCGGTGATTTCATTTTTCCGTAGGATGGATAGAAGGTGAATTAGGGTTGTTTCATATTTATAATAACATATCAGTATGTAAGTAATACTGATGTTATTACTTTATCATGAAACAACTAAAGAAGAAGAAGTTGAAGAAGAATGAAATTGAAAAGATCGGTAATGGATATTACCTCTTCTTTGGAACGCCTCTTTGAATCCTCCACTTAAGGAACTAAGATTGGTCTTTGGAGAAGACCAGGACCTCTAGGATTATTCTAGGGAAGTGGAGAGGAGAAAATGGCAGGGGTTGGCCGAGTTTGAGTGCTCAAATTGGTGTGAGGAGGAGGGGGAGGAGGTGCCCTTTTATAAGGGAGGAGAGGGGCACCTTAGGAATATCTCAAAATATTATTTTATATTAAAGTCAAAATCGGTTTATAATGGTTCCAAAGGGTCTTATTTCGAAGCTAAAGTGGGGATGGGTCGAAATCCTATCAACCAATAGGATTTAGACAAGTTTAGGGTATTATTTTAACCTTATCAATTAGATTTAACTCTAAGTTAATTAATTTAACTTTTACCGTGTCTTTTTGTTTTCTTTCACTATATGGTTAATACACTTACTATAACATGCCAAACGAACCCCAAATTGTTTATTATTAATATATATATCCTTATCTAAGTCATTTGGCCGAACCATAGATTTTTAGGAATAAAATAACAATTAATAATATAATATTTAATTTAAAAACTATTTTGTGTCAATTTTGACACTATTTGATATATGATTTTTGTGAAAGTCATAACAGAATTATATGTTCGAACCAAGTTGATTAAATCAACAATAATATATCATAGTAACCTAGAAAATTAGTGGAATTCATAAAAAGTCTCAAATTACATTTATTTTGGTATTTATATTATCAATTTTGTCAATATTTCATTAATAAGATAATTACTACATCATCTTTGTGTCATAAATAAATTAAATTATTTGATGTCTAAAAATTACAAATAAAATACCATCATGTAGGAAATCTTTTTAGCTTTCTAATGAATATTTACAATCTAATTTATCTTATGTATAACCCTATATTAAAAATGATTTACTTGTTAAACTTTGATTTTAACTATTTTAACCCTTCTTTAAATAAATTAATAATAAATGTCCTAATCTAATCCAAGTGGGCCTAAATGGTCATATTTTATTCCTAAGTTTGTTTTTGGTCGAATTACACTTGTACAATAGAATTAGGACATGTGTTAGGGTAATATTAATATCATATTTACCCTTAGTTACCCTATTTACTATTAACCGCGGTAAAAATAGTAAAAAGTTACTATTCACCAAAAAATTATTTTCATCTCATTGAACCACATTTTAGTCCTTGATATTAACCGTGTCTCTCGGATTTTTGAAATTCCATTCACAGAAGCGGTAAAATTAAGTTTTATGCAAAATTCAGTTTTTAACCTACCACTTAGTGGTTTCACTATTCATCAAAAATTGAAAGTTTTCAGAAAAATACCAAAATTTCACCCTAGGCTAATTTCGATATTCTGAGTCCAAAAATGAAGTCCATTTTGAAAAATAAAATTTATAAAATTTCAAAAAGTGGTTATTACTATTCATAACGACTAGTTTTAATAGCATATTGTTGTTTAGTGAAACTCGGTATTGCGTACGACGCAAGCTATCGAGGAAGGTTGCGATTGCGTGTAAAGCAAGCCAAGCAAGTGTTGTGTAGAAAAAGATTCCTTTGATGATTTATATAACATAAAAGTCTCGGGTGTTACATCGGCCTTGAACCAACAACATTCTGGGAAAAGTAAACTGGACATCATCACAATAAAGAGACTATAACATAAAATATACAAGACCAATGATTCTTAAAATTGAACCGAAGATAAGGGACATCTAGGGGAACATTTAATAAAACAGAAAAAAGAGAAAATTCGAAGTCTTTAATGGAGTTTCATGCGGCCCAATTTAGAGATAAAATTCTAGGCCAGATTCTGCGGCCCAGAAAAACAGCCCACCATTTCGATAATATCTCGCAAAAAACATATATTTTGGATGAAATTTTATAGGAGGTTATGAGACATATAGAGATCCATTTTATTCTTCTATTTTTTACTCTAATTCTGCCATCTAGAATGTCATTTCGACACGTCTGTTTGGTGGATGCAAGATGCCTTCCACTTTGGGTCAAGGGTGGAAAAGTCTATATTCCACAAGATTTCCACCACCCTAAGCCTACCATACTCAAGTTGGATGACTTTCACTATTGGAGGATTGGACCAAGTCTCCTAAAATTTCTATTTAAGGTAGTGGTGTTAGAGGGTTTAAATATCTTGGATACTTTCTTTCATTGTAATGTTATGCTTCCACTTTTCCTATGTAATGTTCTTCCTCAATTGTAAGTTGTTTGAATTAATCTTAGTTTCTTTATAAAAGTTATTATTATCATATTATTATATTCTTCTTCATATCATTTTGATACAATTGTTTCAAGGTGTGAATTTATTCATACCAAACCTTGTGATATTATCACACAACCGTGGAGTGATCATTTTTTAATTGTTTTTTTACTTCTCCATTTCCTTCCTCATGAGTCTACTTCCCACTTCCATTGAAACCATAGAATCAATAGAGGGATAACCCAGTTATGGGTTGATCCAATGGAGTAGAAAGGGGATGTATTAGATGTTATTTATCACCACATTAATGTCTAATCACTTATTTTAATTGATATTTTTATTTGATGATTTTAAAACTTCTTCGTCCTTGAAGAATTTTAAGGCCACATAATTCAAGAGATAATATTGTCCTTTACCTTGGAGTGCTCATAAATTTGATCCTACAAGAATATAGGTGATTAGTATTATGGTGTGTTGTTATTAAACTATTAAGTGATGAAGTTGTTTGATCTTCTTGAATAAACCTATATCGAATATAAAAATTGAAACCATTTAAAAATAATTTCATCCAATCCACCCCCAGTGATAACCTAGGATAAAATCATTCTTTTAAATAGAATTCACTTAATTATATTATAATTCACTTAAACCCATCTAAAATAAACCCAATCTAGCCACTTCATTGCCAAAAAAAATCCATAAAATGTATGTGTTTGTAGGTTACTTCTTAGGTCTCTGAGGATTCGACAACCCAATCTAAACTACCAGCGACCGCTTAACCTAAAAAACTTGGGTAAATTTGGGAGAGACCACTAATGCTCTAGTGTTGACTCATACAGAGGCCGAGCATGGATTTATGGTATTCTGTGATGCATCAGGTTAGGGTTTGGGTTATGTTCTTATTCAAGGTGATCATGTCAATACTTATGGCTCTCAGCAGCTTAGGACACATGATAAGAATTACCTGACCGATGACCCTGAACTTGCTGCTGTGATGCACGTGGTGAAGAGTTTGTTGCATTACCTTTATGAAGTGTATTATTACCATAGGATATTGAGTTATATATTCTATAAAAAATATTTTTTTTCTCCACCACCTCTCTTGATTATAATAGATATAATTAGAAAAAATTTATTATTTTGAATGAGTTTGAAATATCTAGAAAAATTATTTAATGTTTCACTTCTATATGTTAAGAAATAAGTCTATATGTATCTACTTTAATCATCAAAAACTAAAATACATTCTTATTTCCTCCTAAACTAGTAGTTTTTATAGGGATAAATAAATCAATATGTAATAATTTAAGTGTTCTAGCAGTTTTAACATCATTAATAGATTTAAAAATCTACTTATTCTAATTACCTTTTAAAAATGAATCACATAAAATATATTTAATTAATGTTAGATTGGATAAATCCAAAACATATCCATGATTTGATAATTTGTGCAATATCTGAAAGTTTACATATCAAATCCTCATATTCCATAAAATTTCATCTGTTTCTACAATATTTAAACACTTTTTTTTTCAGTTCATAGAAATCAATAGAATATACTTTTTCTTTTTTACTTGTTGAAAATAATTTAGTTTCATTCTAAAAAACTATAAATTTATTATTCTAAAATTTGACATATATTCTATCATAACACATTCATGATATGATTATTGAATTATGTTTTAATCCCTCAGTATACAGAACCTCATAAATAATAATTTGTTTTTAGAAAATCCAACTTCAATAAAGTATTTAATTTGATCTTTATAGTTTTCTCTAAAATTGAAAATACATCCATCACATGAATTAAAAGTAAAAAATTTAGAAATATCGCCAGTCATGTGTCCAGAAAAACCACTATACATATACCATGAATCTTTGAGACTCTTTATAAAGATTTCTAGAAATAAATTAAGTGAATGATTTTTTTGTAACCCATACTATCTTAGGACCAACTGGATTAGTAATAGAAATATTAGGCACTAAAATAGACTTCAAAAATATATTTTTATGTATTTCAGAAGATAGATTTTTAGAAATAAAAGTTTTAAAGTGACCAAGATATTGATTAAATCTTATGGAATATTCATTGGAATAATTCCTACACATTATTCACTTAAAATATGTTACAATTTAGATACTTCCATTTTATATTTTTATAAATAAATTTATGATCATTCTAGGTAATTAAATTTTATAATAAAAAAATTTCATTTTTTTATTTTTCATCATAGACATTATTTTTTCATATTTTTACTTATCTTGAACAAATGTATATAGGTCATTTTTTAACTATAAATTTTATTTTTTAATTTCTCATTTTTATTTTTTAATAAATACTAAACCATCACATACTTTCACATTCAAAAAAGAATATGTGTTTCTTAGTATTTTTTTTATGGCTTGATATTCATACATTCCTTCTCAACATTAGTCATGTCATCTAAAACTTAGTTAAATTTAATTTATTCAAATTCATTATTATTATAATAAAAATATTTAATCCTATAATTCTCAACTTTTAATTTGAGTATTTCAAAATCAATAATGATTTTTTATCATCCATTGTTAGAGATGGAAACTTTTAGATTTTATCTTTCCTCTTTAAGTTTATTTTATTTTTACCTTATAATTTTTTGTATCACTTAGTATGTATTAAACCATTTTTACTTAATATATTATTAACTTTATATACTTTTCTAATATAAATTTTTTTAAAATATTAAATATAATTAGAATTATATACATGATCAGGATTATTTTCATCTCCAATAACATAATTGTAGAAACCATTTGAAGTTTTTAATCTTTTATAAAAGGTGAAGCAACGAACTTAAAATATGATTACATTAAATAGAGATTTATAGATTCAAATTAAATGGTTGAATCAGAATCATTAATGTAATTAAATCTATCAAAATGTTCCCTCTTATCCTTTTATTATTGTCCTTATGTTTCCTTGAATAATTCAACTTTGGATAGTATATTATAATATTTATCTTCTTTATATACTCATAACAAGTTAATTCTGAAACATAATTATTTTTACTTGAATTAACCTTCCTACTTTACTTTCTATTCTTCTTCCAAAGTCGCTTATTGAACCCTTTACCATTCTTTACAAAGTTGTAGTTTTTTTTGTCAAGTACTATAACTCCTTATAAATTCCCTGTAACATAGGTTCATAAGAGTTAGTAAACAAATTAATATTATATTTTAAAGTAAAACTTTTATTTTCTGGAACCTCCCCATCTAAAATATTTTTTAACTCTAGTTTATATTGCATAATTGATCTAATGAGTTAATCTAAGGCATATTTCATAAATTTATTATTCTTATTGATTACAAATTTATTTGCGGGAAACTTTTTAGGTAGTGACTGCAACACCCTTTAAACCATATATTTTTTTTATCTAAAGACTCTCTAAGTGAATTCATACCATTTATGATGCTTCTAAGTTGAACAAACATATAGTTCATAGATTCATCTTAACCTATCCTGAAATCCTGATATTCTACATGTAACAATCCCAGTTTCATTATTTTAAGCTTTTCAGTATTGTAGTGTTTGACTTGAAGTATTCTTCATATATTCTAAGAAGTATTATAGGTTGAAATATGGATAAAAAAACTTTGACTTATAGAATAATATAATATATCAATTACTTTATAATTAAAAAAATATTTTCACATCGTTACAAATAAGAGCATCTATATCAACATATGGAATCTTTTATGGTTTCACCATGATTTCCAATGATCAATGCTTAATTTATTGAGATACGAATCTATTTTAGCTTTCCAATAATTATATTAATTTCCATTAAAATTTGGTGGATTATGTGTAATTCAATCATCATTTAAGTTTATTCCTGTCATGTCACAAAAACTATTCTCCTTAGATTATTATTTCTAGGATACTCAAGTTAGTATAAAGAAAAATATAAGAAACAAAACCTATATCTAAGAGGAATAAGATCTGACACCAAATTTTTTGGTATCAAGAAATATAAATAGATCTAAACTATCTATATTAGGTATCAAATCCGATGGAAATTATTTTCCTTGAGTAAGATTAAAATAATATTCTAGAGGGGGGGGGGGAGTGAATAATCATTTTAAGATAGTTTTAATAATTAAATCTTATTATAATTAAATCATAGTGTATTTTGACATTCATGAGTAACTGACTAAAACATGCACAACATAAACAGTGTAATGGCAGTACAATAGTGTTTATATTAAAATGAAATAGAAAATACAAGATACAAACACCATATTTTTATATTTGTTTGTATTAATTTGAACATATATCTACTCTTCAGTCCCCTATAACTTAGAGAGAGGAATGATAATATTTAAGAATTAGAGTTTTATTTTGAATGGCGTGAAAAAATTATACAGAAAACACCCTTTTGTCCCTTATAGGTATAACCTAGCATGTAGAACTTGTATTTTTATTGAGAAAATCACAACAATAAATATTAACCTTTTTTGGGAATCAAAACCCATGGATATACATTTTGGTTAAGATATATAACCAAAAACATAATTTATTTTGATTAGAAAATCATAAAATGATTATTAAGGATAAAAGAAATAATGAAATGATACAACATTGAAAATTATAAGGAAATGAATATGAGAATATTTATTCATATTGTTGTTGCTTTTAACATTGAATACCCTTTATAAAAATCTAAATGAATTAATTTCCATATCAGAAATTAAACACTTCACAATTATCATTTGAATATTGTATGTCACTCTCTCTTAATGATCTATATCACTGTTGTGTTTTTATCAAGTCTCCTCTATCAAAAACCACAGAATAATATATTTTAATTAACTCCAAGATCTTATATAGCACATGAGAATTTTCTGTAAAACCAATAACAACCAGCCAAAATTAAGAATTATATAAATAGGGAAATTTCATTTACCTTTTTTTTAAAATATCCCATGATTAATACTTTACTAAAAAATTAAGAAAAACCTTTCATGACACTGTTAACTAATAAATGTATTATAGAAACTAATAAAATAGTTAAAACAACTCATATAAAATAACATTAATTTGAAATGTTAAAACAACAGAAAAAAAAGTATAAAAATGTTCTTAAAATTATAAATAAAACTTTTCATAGAAATAATTTTACTATGTCTATGTAAACATGGTTCATATAGATAATGAATTCCCATAATTAGAAGACTTTAGAGTATATTTTTATAACATCAAAGTAGATTCATATAACTTCCTAAAGCATTTTTATGACTTTAAAGTAAATAATATGATTTTATAAAATTCATAAGTCTTAAAAAATGATTTTTTATGACTTAGAAACAATTTTTTAAGACTTTAGTATTTATAAGTAATTTCAAAATCATTTAATAGGACTTTAATATTTTTATAGGACTTTTAAAATCATTCTGCAAGACTTAAAAAAATCATCGAACATTAATATTTTTGTAAGACTTAATTTTTTTCATTAAAATTATTGTTTTGGTAATACTTTAATATTTTTACAAGACTTTGAAAACATTAGAAGAAAAATTGAAATTCAAAAAACTACAGAGAAACATAGTGACTATAGAGTCCATTATTAAAATATTAAAATCACAAAAACTACTTAAGGAATAATTTTTTTTTGATTTAACAATGTAGTGGGAAATTATAATTATCCAATTTAAAATTTCAAGGTATTTTTAAACAATAGGACATGTGAGGTATTTTTAATATTAAAAATAATATATAATAAAAATAAAAATAATCTCTCGAAAAACTAAAAAACATCATTTCAATCAAACTTAAAACTAATAAAATCCTCCTTTTCCCCTAGAATCCATCCCCTCATGTCCCCTGAATCAAACACATGACACCTTTAGTATCCCCCCACATGCCCAATTTTCATGCATAGAACCTTATTATAGTGGATAACCAACTTGCAAGCACCCCATGCCCTCCTATAACTCCTCTCCGCCTGAAAACTTCTACCCTATGTTTTGATCTCTATTTTAGTAGTTTTTCAGGATACCTACCATAGGGTATTTAATGGAATATAGTTATAAACTAAATTTAATCCAAAATTTTTGGTTTGATTGATTAATTTATTTCTAATAGGATTTTTTAGTTTTTTTGGGATTTCAGGTTAGTTTTAGTTTTCCAATTGCGATTTCATAAACTCAAACTCTGAATTCAAAGGAAATTTTTAAATGAATCATTTCTTAATTAAGATTTTAGAGTTTTTGAAACATGTTCAAAGCTATAATTATTTGAATTCCCAAATTAATATATTTTTTTAGAATTTAGAATATCATAATTTATATATTTAATTGTGTTACTATTTTAATGTATTTATTATTTTGATTAAACTCTATATATATATCACTTAATTTAAAAATGAAAATAATCCTTTATTTTTTAAATTTATAATAAAATATATTTATATAATGAATATTTTAAATACTTTATATTCATTAGATATATATATATATATATATATTAATTATTATTTTATTTATTTTAATCTTGTTTGTTCGAAACATAAAAACATTTATATAATAATTTTATAAACTCTTATGTGTGTGTTTATATATAATAAATATTATATTTTTTATTGTTAATAATATATATTAGGTAATTGAAAATAGACACACACCCAACAATACATGTGTGTGAATCCTTATCCTTCACCATAAGGGTTTAAAATCACCCAATGGGACCTTATAAGAATTTTTTTATGGACCAAAGGATTTAAATTTCAAACAATTTTAGAGCTTCCTATAGCCTGAAATCCATTAAAAGTTGGTTCGAAGGGAAATCTTGGTGAATGGTACTGCCTACTAAAGTACCCTATGTACTACATTATATGGTTTCTGCTATACTACTATTGTAACCACTTACTATACTATTATAATTCCCATTATAATACCCCACTACTAAAATGACTTGTTAAAAAAACCTCCAAATTAGGGACTATCATGGGTTGAACCCCAACCAAATGGATGTGGAGTATCAGCCCATAACACTCAGGTATACTTTCCCTTAGGCAATTTTGAATATAAATTTATTCAATTTTTTTATGATAGATAAAAATATTTATATAATGTATATATTATGGATATTTTTGATAACTACTATGTATCGCAAAAAAATTCTCTATGATTATTTGATTTTTATGATAATAACTCTTTTTGAAAGTCTTGAGATCTAAATATTTATTATCTTATATAATTTCCTAAATATCAATAATTTTTTTAAAAGTTCAATTATTTCTTTTCTATAGATATAGATATCGATAAAAGTAGTGTTCTTCTACCAAATATATTTTCTACTAAATATTTTTAGGGGATTAAAAAATTTATTCATATTACTAGTAGATTTCAAATAAATTTGATTAGTTTTCCATAGAAAATTTAGAATTGATATATCTTCTTATAAGATATTATTAATGAACATCTGTTTATGAATGAGATTTTGAAAAACTGTAAGACATGATCAAATCATGGTGAAGAGTTTGTTTCCTATCACTAATCAGAAAATATTTAGGTGGATGTTGATTTGATAATATTTTATTTGATGAATGAAATGTTGGACGACATGATATTTCATTTTCAACCTGAAGATATTAACATCATGAATGATGTTGTTGGGGGAGTAATCCTTGTTCTTATATAGATGGAGAAGCAATAAATTTATTCGAAATTATTGATGTTTTGAATACATTTTGGGTGCACTAGATTTAGTAAATTATCATTTATTATCAAAATATTACACCTAAATACCTTTATCAGTGGATATAAATCTCCTTTGATATGTTGTTGATATTGTTTTAAAAGGTACTCCCTATTGGAGTGAAGATTCTCAAGTCATACTACTAAGATCACAAGTTGAAAGAAAACCTTGGTTTCACATATATTACTATTGGTGCATACTGAAACAACTCAATATTTTTTATAAAATAGAATATAAAAAATTAGTACTAGTACTATTTTTTATTTTTCTAGATGGAAAAATAATTAGATTACTCATGGTAGTCAAATTATTCTCAGTATGGTATCAAATCTAGGGAAACAGATCATCGCTAAGCAGATGAATTACTTCCCACTAAAATTGACGTTTAATAATTTTTCATGGGAGCTAAAATTTCTAAACCATTGATGAAAAATTCATATAGAAACAAATAGGCTGATAAGTTAAATCACCCATAATATTTTTTTTTGGTATGAAATGAGTTTTATTTGTTACACTTAGAATTTTTTATAGGATAGATGTAATGCTTGAATGGGTTCGTAAAAATATGGTTTGACCCATTTATTCCAATTATTAGTGTGACACAAAGTATATGGACAATGGTATTTGTTTCATATAACCTTCCTCTATAGTTATTTATGAAACAACCATTTTTGTTACTTTCCACTATTATTAATGGAACAAAAGGACCCAATGATAAAATTGATGTTTATATATAACTATTTATTGATGTGGTATTTTTTAGAAGATGGTGTAATTAATTTTTATTTATAATCTAATGAGATTTTTATTGTAAACCCACATCATCCTGGGTTGTGAATTCCTAATGGAATTTGAATTTTTTTTGGTGAGGGTTTTATTTAGATAATTGAGACTCAAAATGGGATTCAAAGAATTGGTACATCCTTAAAAGGTGTTTTTGGATGTGTTTTGAGTTCTAGTGAGGGTATTGGGTGTTTTGAAGGATGTTGAAGTAATTTTTGGGTGGTCAATCTTCTAAAAATTGCATCTATAAGTCACTCATCGGGTGAATAAGGTTAAATCTATGAAAGTATTGATTTAAATGGATACCTCAACTATTTGGAGGTTTATTCATGGTGTGAAACCCTATTCAAACCACAAACCAGAGATACTATCCCCATTTTAGGGGATTTATTATAATTTTTTAAAGTGTATTTTTTTGGAACTCCTTCGTGTTCCATTTTTTTGGTCGAGAAAATAGAGAGGGAGAGCCCACTTTGCCTCTCCTCTCCTCATCTTTAATACCCCTTTAATCTTGGTGGTACAGGATAATGTATTCATACTAATTCTTGGAAATATATCTACCTTTTATACCTTTTTTCCTCCCTAATTATTCTATGATTTAATTTCATTTTCATAGGGTTTTGGAGGGATGATTTCCCTAGAGCATGGTTAAATTGTTATGCTTGATGAGGATTTCATGTATAGTTAGTAGAGGATGTCCATAGAGGATAAAATCAAGTTTTTGTTCATTATTGGACATGAGGTATATTGTTTTGTTGATTCATTTAGGTTTTCTTTTGAATTTGGGTGAAATTGGCCATATATTCAGAGTTTTAATTTGGGTATTTTGTGTGGCTTAGGTTCAAGTGCATTTCAGGAGTGGAATGCACCTCTTTGCTCATAGATCTAGTTCCATAGAGGTTATTGATGTGTTTGGTGTAAATTATTCTAATTGGTGTTTTTGGTATTAATCATTTTGTTTTTTAAATTTTTAGTGCTTATTGATGATATAGGTTCTCATAGACTTGGAGGAGTTTGGTATGATTGTGGGATGGTTTATGATCATCGATTGAGGTTGGTTCCTTTTACATTGCTAAGTATCTTAGTATTTTTGTTATTGTTTGTATTTATGTGACATGAATATTATCAACATATATATGGAATTACTATGTGATTTTCCCATAATAATAAGATGGGATCACATTGACCTAATAGTCTACATAAACTATATTTTTATTAAATGGTTCGATGGTGGTTCCATGATTAAATGAGTGTGGTGGGCCTTCTTATGGATTTTTTGTATGCTTGTGTTGGTTTTAAAAGTAAAAAATTTTACCTTTGTAAAATTCTATTTTAAAAGGTTTTTTCATTCAAATGGGATTTCAAGAAAAAAATAGCAATTTTGGAAAATGGGTTTTGAAACGTTTTTGAATTTATTTTTAAATGAAATCCTAAGGGGCTTGTTTTGTAAAATGTTTTGGTTTGTTTTAACTCAAGTGGGAAGTGATCCAATGTTCCAATATTGTGTATTTTATGTGTTCCCCGGATTATTATTTCCATCATGTGTCCCCTATTTTATGATTTTTCTTTCCTAGTCAGTGTTTTTTTCTTGCTGATGAATGTTGTGTTTGTAGCCCTCTAAGAACATTTTTTTGGTATAAAAGTGGCTAGTTAGTCCAAGTTGGTGGGAAAGAACCCATAGAGATTTGAGATGGGTATTGTGTTGAGTTTGAGGAATGAGGATAGGTCTCAAGTGACTAGCACCCATTGTTGAGTTGGTGAGTTGTGTGATGGGCTAAATGACCAATTTTTTATTGCATTATTAAGCTTCATGATGAATGCTTATGATCGACGATGGATGTTAGTGTGCGAGAGTATACTAGGGAATATAATTTCTATGATTAATATGTAATTTTCTAGAATACTATGGGATATATAGGGTACTAGTGTTCTTGAAAGTTGAGTTATACCATAAGTGATAAGGTAGTGATTTCATAAAGGGCCACACCTTGAGTGAGAAGGCTTGGTCAACCATGCCTTGAGTGGGAAGATATGGGTTAATGTATGGATAGTGGAAATTTCCATGGGTGATCAATATTGGGTCATGGAATACTCCAATTAAGGGGTTGGTTCATGATATCATGTGAGAAATGGGAGATCATCCTCACTCAAGTGAGAAGGTATAGAGCAGGATCTTAGTATGATATCAGATATAGTGTGACACCCTACCATTTATCTGTGGGTATGGGTTAAGGACTTGGTTAGACACTCTACCCTGCATCTTCAAGTATGGTTTGGGTTATGATATGGAGTGAATTTCCTCCTTCCAATAGGGTGTGATTCCGCAGACCCACACTCCCATATTGAATTTTCATAAACACATACATTATATTACATTCTTGATACCAACTATAAAATCCTATATATAACCAACTTTAATTAAAAAATAAAAAATTATTATTAAATCTATTGTATCTAAAATATCTTTACCAGTTTATAGATTTAGAAAATTAAGACACAACATTAATTGATAAATCCCATGTTTTATGTATCAAGTGGATAATTATCCAATTATATTCCAAACTAATTAATTCATGAAAAGTCTTAGGTGTCTCCCAAATATTCTTTCACACATGATATCTTTCAAGACATATCACATATTCTATTTTTATATATATCCTAGGGTAATAGAAAACATAATAAAAGATGATCTCAAACTCCTAGTAAGGTAAATATATGATTAAAACAATATGGCCACAAAAATAACATAAATATTATGGTATGAATATGTAAACAACATAAATCCATTATCAACTTGAATATGGGAGCATTCCATATTCATGAAAATAAAATGAAAATAAGGATATCAATAATAAAAATTTCATACTGATGGAATGCATAATGCCAGACATCAAAAATTTCCAATGAATTCACCATAATAGAAAATGAAAAAAATACATAATCAACCAGAACAATAATCATCCATATTGAAATAACAATATATGGAATGTCAATACTTTTACCAATGTCAATAAAATGGATAACATGATCAGAAATCATATAGAGGAATAAGGTGGATGGATAAACAATACATAATCAACCTTTCCAATAATAATTCTTATTGAAAAAACAAAAAACATAATACCAATACTTTTCCCCATGTCAATAAAATGGATATCTTGATCATAAACCATCCATAGGAAGAAGGTGTATAGATAAATAATACAAAGTCAAATTGTTAATAATAATACGTATTGAAATGATAATACTTTTACCCATGCCAATAGAATATGATAATTTCTAGGTGAACACAATCCAATCTGAGTTATTTAATACATGATGTTCGCACCATATAGATAAAGGAACTAAGGTTTATAAAATGTATTATGTCTCAAATAATGAGAATTGAGACCATGAAAAGCCTTAAAATTAGAAGCTTTCAAATAAAATTTAACATCCCATTGACTTTATATTTGGTATGTTTTAAACCTTGTTATGGTTTTACTTTTTTGTTATTTGGGTTGGGATGAGAAAGAATTAGGAGGATTCCTATAACGATGAAGTGAGAGATTTGTTGGATTTTCTGTATAAAACCACTTGATTTTGTAGCATGCTAGGGATTTAAATGGTGTGTAATATGGTTACATGATGTGTAAATTATAAAATAATAATAAATCCATTTTTAACAAAAGGTGATGAGTTTCTCAATGATTTTGGGATTTTTTAATTATACGACATGTAATTGGGTTACACGCCGTGTAAAATCCTGAGTGTTGTTTTTAAATTGGAATTTTGGATGAAAATTCTATTTCCTCCTGTTCATACTTCCTTGATATCAACCCAAGATCCATCCCTATAAGATTTCAGATACCTCTAACCCTTCCAGGTCATTTCTTTTAAAAATTGAATGTTTTTTCAATTGCAGTGTGACTTTCTGGGTAAGCATTCTCCCTGCCTCCTTGTCTCTTTCTCTTTCCCTCCTTGTAGTTTGATAGATCATATTGGGATTGATGGATATAGACTATATGTTTTTGAATATTGTTTCTAGGATGAGTTCTTTGGTCTTATGCACCTTTTTTCTTAGTTTTAGGTTCCATTACTGGCTTTGTGTTTTTGTGATAAAGGTAGGTGGTTCCATTATGATGGAAAAATTTGATTAACCCTAAATTTATTAATTTAAATTATTTTTTATTTAAATTAAATTTATTTAAACTATTTTCAATTGGTTTATTGAAAAAAAAATTCTGTTGAATTTAAGGATTTGGATTTGATTTGGCACAAAATTGGGAAACCCAGCAAATTCCATTGAATTGAGGTTTGTTTGTGAAATTAATGGAAAGTTGTGGAATTAAAATTGTTGGATTTAAATTATGAAATTTATTTTATGAAATTTATTTCAAATTTTATTTGATAAAATGGATTAAAATGGTTTTTATAGATATCTAGTGGTTTTATCTTGGAAAAGGAATGTTTTTATTAATAACCTGTGCGTTGGTTTTTAAATGGAAATTGGAATATTTGAATTTTGGAATGGGATGAATTATATTTTTAAAATTTTTTAAAATAAAATTCCCATCATTTTTTGTTTTTAGATAACATGAAATCCTATTTCATTAGTGAGTTATTGGGATAAAACTATTTTTGACGCTTTACAACTGAAATATAACCTAGTGTAGTAGGTTACATCCCTGATGGGATAGGGATGAGTCACCTTTGTGTACTATTAGAGGGATGTGTGTATACACATATTTCCATAATCACCTTCTAGTATGTGAGGATCCCATATCCTAGAACTATCATACCATTTGGAAGATGACCCTGTTGCTTGTTTTTGTATTTTAAATACATTCCATTATTTTGTGTAAACTATTTTACATATGGATTCTGAATTTATATGAAATGTTTTATATAAAATGTTTGTTAATTAATTTGTTTAAAGTATTTCCATTATTTTAAATGTAAAGAGTGTATTATTTTAATTATTCTCTGAACATCCATAGCTTTTTATTAAAATTGAAATCTTTATTTGGTTAATTAAATGTTGGAATCTTCTTATTGAATCTTTGGTGAGACCCTACTGATCTTTTAGCTTACACCTTACCTCTTCCTTTGGGTGTTTTTAGATTATCTTATTCTTAGTTTGAACAAGGGTATGGTTCCACTTGGAGGTCATAGTAGCTGTTGATCCTTAATATTGGAGAGTTGCGTCCATTAGGAATTGGGTTTTTATCCTATTTTGGGTACTTTGTTGTTGTATTTTGGGGTTGTTTACCTGTTCAAATTCTAGTAAACTATTCCCTATGGAGTTTTTATTGTATTCATACTGACTTGTTTATCTACTTTCACTATTCTTGTGAAAAAAATCATTACCAATTTCATGTTGTATGAAGTCGGGTTCTTATCACCAACCCATGAGAATCGGGAACGACCTTTAGCCTATGTTAGTTCCATCTGGGTTATCGGGTTACCAGGGTACCCGGGCTGGTTCCTGAAAAAGTGGTATCAATGGAGGTTGATATTGTTTTCTTTATATCATTATGTAGTTGTGTATTTGTTTTTGGACTTAGGAGGTAGTTGTGATTGATGCATGTCCATCTATCACCCCAATTGACCTTAAGTCTCCAGAGGTGGTTAAGGAAAGACATCTTCATGATTAGTTCTAGTATTTTCCCTACTTTTTATTTGTATGTATTGAAATCAAAATATTTTTGTCTATCTATTGATATTAATTCCCTTGTTGCTCTATTGTGTGTTAATTTAATTTCTTCAACACTGTTTTCTGATGTTGTGTATCATGATGTATCTGAGAAGTCATGCAGATTCGATCCAATATGAAGTTGCTACTAAACCATGGTGAGAAAATCCTCTCAGGGACCCAAGTATGGTCGAAGTGATTGTGTGTACTATCCAAGCTCTAGGACATGCAGTTATAGCGGTTCCCATTTAGGTTCCAGCTGTGGAACCTCAGAGGGATATTATCTAGAATCATTCTCAGTAATTCCTTCTCCAGAATCCACCAATGTTTAAAGGATCCAATGATCCACAAGAGGTTGAGGAATGGTTGATTAGGATGGAGAATCTTCCAAGTTATTGGAAATCCCTGATGAAATCAAGGTGAATTATTCCACCTTCATGGTGGAGGGATTGAGCAGGAGATATCCATATAGAACCGAGAAAGAGTATGCAAACCATTTTATTGAGCTAGTATAGTTTTCACCTAAGGTTGTATCAAATGAAAAGATGAAGACTTGATGGTTTGAGTTGTGATTTTTAGTTTATATTCATTCCTAGGTATTTTTTCTGGATCTTCCTTATTATACTGATGTGATGGATAGAGTGATTATGGTTGAAATGGACCTGACTGGAAAGTTAGGGTTGCAGGGTGTTCTTTTTTCTCCTAGTGGCAGTGTGAATTCATCTGAAGGAAAGGGAAAGCATGATGATTCTCATGGTGGATCTCGATAGAAAGATTTTTTCTATAACTCCTGCAGTAACTATAATATGACCTTTGATATTTTACTTGTGTGTAAATTCAGGTCATTTGAAGATGGTTTGCACTGAGGCACCTAAGATCAGATTCTCTTACAGATACTCGAGTCACCTGAAAAAGTTCTACCATTTTATTCCACTCGACATAGTGGTACGAGATCATCATTCCCTGTCAAAACTATGGATTCAATTAGATGCTTCATGAGAAAAGGGGTTCAAGCCACATGCATCCAGAATGAAGCTTCTTTATAATGTGGAAGAGTCTCGAGAGGAAGTAGATATGGGTCCCAGAACTATGATAGGTACCATCACGGTAGTTTCCTCATTACCGACTACTTTAGTTGATACTGGTGCATCTCATTCATTTATTCAACTTGTATTTTTTATCTGTTAAATCTTACTATAGATATTTTGTCTTATGTGATGGATATTTCTACCCCCTTGGAAGAAAGAGAGAGTAGGACCTCCGTAGTACAGACTATTATTTCTCCTTATTAGATGTTAAGATTTCTTTGAGTTTTCTAGTTCTTGACATGAAACTACTTGACATCATATTTGGGATGGATTAGCTCATTTCCAATAAATCCCATATTGATTTATATCTTTCAGGAGTCTCCTTTACTACACCTGATGGTGTATGTCTTATCTTTCAAGGAGAATGAGAACCAAGGTTGAGTGGATATAGAACTTATTATCTAGAGTTAGGGAAAGTGATATCCATGTTTTACTTTGATCTGGAGTGAGAATATTTGAGCGGTGATCTACCTCTAGTTTTTGTTGAGTTTCTATTCACTTTTATATCAAACTTATATGGTCTATCACTGGTAACGGAGTTAGAATTTTTTATCAATTTAGTACCTAGTGATCAACCAGTGCTTATCCCTTCTTATCACATGGAACCTGCTGAATGAGGTAGATGAAGAATTAGTTGGATGATCTTTAAGACAAAGACTTTAAATTCCTGAGTGTCTCACCTTGGGTGGTATGGAATTTGTGGTTAGGTTTCCATGTACCTAGATAAAGAAGAATACAATATGGTCTGTGATCGATCAAATGAAAAAATAAGCTCAGTTTATACCCATTCGTGATACAACCAAAGTTTTGGAGTTGAGGAATCTCTATATGAAAGAGATTATTTATTTTCATAGATTTACATCTTCTATAGTCTTCTATAGGAATCCTAGGTTCAATTCTCTCTTTTGGAGAGTCCTTTAGGAGGTACTGGGATATCAGGTTCGTTTGAGTATAGCATACCATCCGCAGTTGGACGACCAAACAGAAGGAGCTATATAGATTCTTGAGGATATGCTCTGTTCTTGTGTTATTGACTTTGGTGGATCTTGGTGTGATCATTTAGGGCTGGTTGAGTTTTATTATAACAATAGTTAGTAGTCTACAATTAGATGACTCCTTTTTAGTCCTTGTATGGTCGGATTTACATATCTCTGTTGTGTTGGTTAGATATTAGGGAAAGCTCCTTGGTTGGTCTGTGCCTAGTTTAGGAGATGAAAACAAATATTTTGTTAATTGTTTAGATAATTTTGATGGTAAAAAGATGGTATAATTCTTATGTTGATCATCGTCACAAACCATTGGAATTTTTAGTTGGTGTCCAGGTGTTCTTGAAAGTTTCACCTTGGTTGGGTCATCAACGGATTGAGAGCCAAGGGAAGCTTGCTCTGCATTTTGTAGGACCTTTTTTGGTTGTTGATCAGGTGGGGAAAGTTTCTTACCATTTATCAATTCCACCATAGCTAATGTCGATACATGACATGTTCCATGTTTCTCAGCTACAAAAGTATCTATCTAATCCCTATCATATTCTGATATGGAGTGATCTTGAGGTTAAAGATGATTTATTCATGATTAAAAGTCCAGTAAGGATATTTGATTTTGAAACCAAGGTGCTTAATGGTAGTATGATACCTTTGTTGTGTGTTCCATGACAACATGGTTCTAATTCTCATGAGACATGGGAGCGTGAGGCACCGATGAGATAGCAGTGGTCTTACCTTTTCGATATGGAAGTTTCTTCATAGGCTTTCTAGTGATATAAAGGTTTTATAATGGGGAGGTTTTAACATACTATTAAATTTCTTTCAAGTATGTTTTAAACCTTTTTGTGTTTTTCCTTCTTCATTATATGGGTGGGGATGAGAAGGAATTGGGAGGATACCTATAATGGTGAAGTCAGAGACTTGTTGGATTTTCAGCATGAAACCAATTGGTTCTGTATCCTATTGGGGATTTACAAACTATGTAATATTGTTACATGACATGTAAATAATAAAATAATAATAAATCCATTTTTAACAAAAGGTGACGAGTTTTTCAATTATTTTGGTATTTTTTAATTACACGACGTGTAATTGGGTTACACATCATGTAAAATCTTGAGTATTGTTTTTAAATAGGTAGCTTGGTTGAAAATTCCATTTCATCATCTTTATAATTCCTTGATCTCAACCCAAGAGCCATATACATGTGATTTTGGATCCTTCAAACCATTTAGGTTCATTTCATTCAGTAATTGAACGTTGTTGCGATTGTGGTGTGACTTTTTGGGTAAGTGTTTTACCTGTATCTTTGTCTCTTTCTCTTTTCCTACTTGGAGTTTGATAGACCATCTTAGGATTGATGAGTCTAAAATATGGGTTGTTTAATCATTTTTCTAGGTTTAGTTCTTAGATCTTCTATGACTTCTTTCTTATTGGTATGTTCCATTACGGATATTGTGTTTCCATTAGAAATGTAGGTGGTTCTGTTATGATGGCCAAATTTGATTAACCTCGAATTTTTTGATTTAAATGAAATTGATTGATTTAATTCCATTTCTTGAAACTTATTTATATTGTTTTATTGAGAACCCAATTCCATTGAATTAAAGGATTTGTATTTGATTTGGCATGAAATTGGGAAAACCCCCAATTCTATTGAATTATGATGTGTTTGTGAAATTGATTGAAAATTGTGGATTTTAAATTGTTGAATTTATATTATGAAATTTATTTATTGAAATTTATTTTAATGTTTTATTTCAGAAAATGGATTAAAATGGATTTGATAGAAACCCAATGGTTTTATCTTAGAAAAATGAATGTTTAGATTAAAAACTCATGTTTTGGTTTTTAAATTGATAGTGGCATATTTGAAATGTGGAATGGGTTGAATTGTATTTTTAACAGTTTTAAAAAAAATTGACCATCATTGGTTGTTATTAGAGAACATTGAATCCTAGGTAGGTAGTGAGTTATTGGGATAACACACTTTTTGATGCTTTACAATTTAAATAAAACCTAGTACAACAGGTCATATCCCTGATGGGATGGTGATGAGTTTCCTTTAGGCAGTGTGTGAGGGACGTGTGTATATAGATATTTTCATGATCACCTTCTAGTGGGTGAGGATCCTATAGTCTAGAACTATTGTACCTTTTTCCAAATGACCATGTATCTCATTTTTTCTTTGAAATATATGTTGTTATTTATTGTAAACTGTTTTAGACATGCCTTCTGAATTTATATAAAATATTTATAAAGGTATTTGTTCATAATATTCCATAATTTGAAATTTAAATCATGAATTGTTTTAATTATTCTCTAAACTACCATACATTTTTATTAAAACTAAAAGTTTTAATTGGTTAATTAAATGTTGTCATTTTCTTATGGAATCTTTAGTGAGACCCTACTAGGACTTTAGCTCACACCCTACCTGTGCCTTCGAGGTTTTGTAGATTATATTATTCCAAGTTAAAATAAGGTAAAGGCGCCACTTTGAGGTGGTAGTAGATATTGATCCTTGTGCTTGGAGATTTTCATCCATTGGAACTTGGGTTTTTATCCTATTTTCTAGTAATATTTTAGTACTTTGGGGTTGTTTAACTATTTGACTTCTGGTACACTACTCCATATGGAGTTTTTCTTATATGGATACTAAATTTTTATCTACATATGAAATTATTGTAGGAAAAATGATTCCCACATTCTTTTTTTATGATGCTAGGTTATAGTTTCTATCCCATGGGGATCAGGAACACCCTTTGGGCTATGTCATTTACGGATCAGTTATGAGGTTACCAGGGTACCCAGGATAATTTGTGACAAAAACCCCTTGAAAGAGAGTGATTTAAATTGAACTTAAAATACCATGATTAAACGATAATTCATGATATGATATGTCAAATAGGAAATATAAACACCGGATAAATGAAATTTGGTGCATAAATACCTTACTTGTCTCAATGAAGAGAAATTGATATAAAAACCCTCACCACTTGTACTAAAATCCATGAATATACTTTAACCACCTGTATAAAAAACATATATATATTAATAACATAATTAATAACCTTACTCATATCCATTTTCATTCATAATCATCAAAATTAGTCATTCTCTACATGAATTCTTTTGATTTTCCACATTGGGTGTTTATAGTTTTGATTGTTTGTACTAGTTTCATAATAGAAGTGTTCATGTTTATTAGTATTTAAAATTTAATAATTAATAGATAATATAAGATACTATAATTTATCTTCCAATATATTTTATAAAGTTATAATTTCATTTCATGATAATTTTGGTTATGAACCATGATGATGTAATCGACTATGATCATGTTTCAGTGATTCTTAACGAATAAAAGGTTCTTTATTAATTAATGAGATAAATTTAGATATAACCTTACTAGAATAAAACAATATTTACATATTTATGTCAAATAACACCATTAAATAATTTCTCATCATTATTCCTTACATAAATTCATTGTATTGTTCGATTTTTTTTGGTTAAAGCAACCAAAACATGAAAATACCTTGATTTATTGAATGATTATGAGGTGGTTTAGTTGTAATATAATTATGACAGAGGAATAATGACATTATTTGGTGATTATTAGTATGATATATCATAATTATGTAATTATGATAATAATTAATAGATATGAAAATATTACACAATTTGAGTAAAATATTATCCTCTTAGCACACTTTTTTTAAATGATTAAATTAACGTTGATCGTTTGTTGTTCTTGTAATTAATAGGTTATTATATTTTTCATACCAGAACCTTAATTATATCTTAAAAATAATATTTATCCTTTAATATCATCCTTATATTCTACCTTTTAAGGAGGTGAATGAAAATGAAATGTGTTAAGTCTTGGAGGCGGTAGTCCTTACAACGCACGAACAACAGTTTTATTTTTCTTAATGGTTGGGTTATATGAATAAAAAATGATAATACACTTAATATAATAACATTAAAGTATATATAAGATACTAATATTATTATATTGGTGTTTTTAGAATACATTTTAAAGAATAAAATTAAGAATAAAGACTTAGTAGTTGATAACACTCACGTCTGAGACATGAATTTTCGTTAGAAGACTCCTTGAATTGGAAGGGATTAGGATAAATATGAGTTACCAGAGGATTATGTTATTAATAAAGGGTCATATATAGAGTAAATTTTAATATTTTAAAGGATGAATTAAAAGGTAGCGTGTTCCTTGAAGTGGTGAATATGTAACCCTTTTATAAGTGAAGGAAAGTGTAGTTTTGGGTACACCTTTACATTTTTCAATAATTTCATGGCACTGTTCAATGGTTAATAGATAAAAAGTGGAAAAAAGTGTATGGTAAAATATTGTTGGTCGATAAAAATCTCAACTATTCATTTCTAGGTATGTGTTTTAAATGTTTTAGGTCTTTTACACTAGGTTAAACTCAATTTACCCCTTTTACTTTTACCATGGTAGTTAATTTCTAAAATTAGTAATTAATTTTATTGAAAAATATTAATTTTGAAAATTTTAACTAATTTTATGGATATAATTTAAAATTTAAAAATAATTTTATCAAATAAAATTTATAAATGTGTGGAAATTTAATTTTAAAATAAACACACTTAATAGAGTAAATACAGTTTTTATATTTTTTTAAGATTTAAATATATATATATATATATATATATATATATAAGATAAAATTATCCTGGTGACCTATTTTAATGAAAAAAATTAATTTATTATAATAAAAATAAATGTAATGAGGATTTCATGGAATTCAAAGATTGAATCTCTCTAGAAAATACTTTTTAAAGTAAAATATGAGACATAGTTTCTATGTTAAAGTAAGAATGTAATTAGTTATAGAAATATTTGGGATAGGTTTTCTATATAAAAATTATATCTAAAAATTTATAATGTCCTTATTTAACTTTATATTTTATTACTTTAATGTGTTTTAAAACTTTTAGGTTATTCTTACATAGTGGTAACACCATAGAAATTATAATTTTTATAAATCCTGTATTTTTTGACTAAAAATAATCCTTTGTAGAAGATAATAAAAAATTAATAATAAGTAAATTTTGATATGAGGAATTAATAAATAAAGTTAGTTTTTTTAATTTCAAATTCCAAAATTTATAAATTCAGGTTTTGAATAAAATCGTAACATATAATAAGAACCCATTTTATCGTAAAATGAAATTTTAAAATATTTTAAAATATTATTATTATTTCAAATCATTTACCTAATTAATATGTGATAACCAATTATTAATATCAAAAATAATTTATTGTCAATCATATGTTTCTTGATACAGAAGCATGTATTTGATAAATGTATTTTTTAGAGAAATAATTTTCTAAATAATAAATGATCTTATTATTCATTTTAGGTATTCTAATTAAATTTGATTTATATTAAAAGTAGTTTTATTTTATTTATAAATATATTTCATAAAGGTTTTCTCCTATTTATTCCCACTATTTAAATTTCTTGGTTTTAATGGTCGCATTTAAAAATTTTTATCTAAATATATTGCAGTTTCTAGTAAAATTTGGTGTTTCATGTAGAGTAAGATATAAAAAAATTGACTTATTTAAATGTAATAATATATTAAAATTTCTTGGTGTTACATTCTACATCACTTTAAATAAATTTTATCCTCATAATTTAACTAATAAGGTCAGATTAATTTCTATATAGAACTCGTAATTAACCCTATACTTCTAGATGGTCATGGGATTATTTAGGATGTGGAATAAAATTTATTTATATGAAAAATAATTATTATACCTTTATAAAGAGAGTTAAACCATTCTTAATTTCACATAGAATTCTATTAAGGGATGTTGATCTATATCCATAAGTAATAACTTCAAAAAAACCCTAAAATAGATTTATACGATAATCATACCACTAGGGGTTTTTATAATTCAATATCTAGTAGTTAGTGAAAAATTACATGACATAAGAATCTAGAAAATATTGAGTTGAAACTCACTATAATATTCATTTTTATAGTTTCATAGTATTTTTCTTATTCACATGTTTTTTGGTGAATTCTTCCCTTATTATCCCATGGGTTAGGAATTTGATTCATATAATACCCAACTCTATTGTAATTGAAACATTGAATTTTTATAGATTCTATATTTTCCTTACACTTGTGAGTTTTATGACCTTAGACTTCACACTTTTATAGTTTATCCATCACTTTATGGTAATTTACCACATGTTTCTTCTCACATTTGGACATATAGGAAATTAATTTTTTTATTTCATCATCTTATTCCCTTGATCATTCATAAGAGTCCACATTTATCTTCCTTTGTGTGTTTGGGACTTTGACTATGTTCAAAGTTTTAATCATATTTCATGATAGCTCATTTGGAATAATCATAAGTTTTCTCACTCCATATCCCATTCTCCTGGGTTTTTTGTCGGGGTAATCTCTACATTGTCCCTCACACCCTCAGTTCTTTATAGTTATGTCCATTACTAAAATAAAAATATTTAACATGATTGATGATCATTATAAGTTAATTATCACAAATAAATATAAGAAAATGTATCCATAAGATGTATCACTTTATACACTATTATGTTAGCCTAGAGTTTATACAACTCAACTTGTATCAGACTCAGCACAACCTATATCACTATCATATATCATTATTGGTTAAACCTAGGTTACTTTAAGTTTGGTTCTCTCATAATTGTTAACATAACCCTTAAAATAGAGATCCCAAATTACCATGAACATTCTTAAAATATACTAAACCCAATAATCATTTAAATATATGATCTCAAAATCTAACTTATCCTTTCTTAAAAAACATTAATTATGTACCCAAGTATGTATATAGACTAATCGTATACTCTCAATAATAGAAATTTCTCAAAACCTTATTGTATCCACAAGACATTAAACCACAATGAGATTATATATTCCTCAAAAAATTAAATCTATCTTCAACCCTCAAGTGGGATTAACCACTTGTTTACAAGGTCACGCACTAGTCACTATATATCATAATTCTAAAAATGAGACGACCTTATACCAAAAATATAATGAATCAATTATTAATCCCAAGGTTACCAATTATTATCTAACTTACTTATTAAAAATCAAACCACTCTTTATTGTCTCAACATAAATCATATATTTTACTTAAGAGTTATCGTTACCTCAATCACATGTTCTCCAATAGTTATTCCCCAAAAATATAACCTTGATATAAAATCACTTTTTAAGGTTATTGATACCATTTAATATATATAACCATACCATTAAAGTAAAACTACTGAAGAATGATACTTATATGTTTGAAATAATCCCCATAACTTTTAGAATATACTAGAATATCATTGATAAATATCACTCACTAACGAAAATAACAAAATATTTCAAGATTATATCCTCAAACATTTTTTTTGAATTTTATAAAAGATGATTTATGGTTTAGTGGTAACCATACATTTGATAATAACCTAGATCACAAAATTAAAATTCAAAATTCAAAACATTAATCAACAAAAAGTTAAAAATTTGAAATCCACTCAAATCCATGAAATATTACCACCCCAAGAAAATCTCCTCATGACATAAGAACCATAATTAGGTCCCTCAATCCCATCACCTCCACATTACCTCTTCCAAACAAGACTGCATCCATATTCCACCCATGAGAAATGTAATTAAACCTTGATCCATGAAAAATAATCACCGCACCTATCATCACCACCGATCATCTGAGATCATTGCTGATCATCACCAGGAAACCAAACCAGTATAAATATGTTAAACCTTTGTTGTCAAAGTGCCAAAAATTCCAAAATGATATAAGATCAAACCACTAGAAGCGTCATCGATAAGTATCAACAATCACAACAAACCAATAAAAACACATAAAATGGAACTAAAATAATCATTGGGGATGAAGTACCCAATCCATATCGACAGAGCAGCAGAAAATCATAAAGGAGGGAGACCAACTCTGATCATGCATGGAACACCATCGAACACCAAAAAGAACATCCCAAAACCTATTTATTAACACCAATTCAGACAGGACTGGGATGGGGGTGGAGTAACCTAAGTCTGAGTAGGGATTCAAGAAACTAAGGGCTTCACAAAAAAATTCATTGAGAGCACACAAATATCCCTCAAAACTGTCCCGACAGAAAGTCAACTGTTGGGAAAAATACCTCAAGGTAACATAACAACATTTTTGTGTGGGTTGTGTTTGTTGAAAAAGAATATTTTCATGGTGAATTGTTGAGTTATAGAGATTTTATTGACAATCCATGTTTACAGAGAACTATGATAAAGGAATGGATGATCTGGAGGCGGTACAAAAGAATATATACAAGGTGGCATTGTTTTCCAGTGCTTGCCAAATTTTTGGGGTCCAAAATTTGTAGTTTGGTGAGCATTGAGAAAATTGGATTTCCTTGAAGATATTATCAAAATATGTAAAAGTCATTAATTTTGTGAATATGGGATTTATAAAGTCCATTTTTCAAAGACATGAAGAAATATGAAGGTAATCTCTACGATTACGATGAGCTTCAAGAATGACAGATATGAAGAGCATTGAAAGGGAGAATTGCAGAAGCTAAAAGAATTTGGCTAAGAGAATTTAGGAAAATAAATATTTTAGTGGTTATTTGCGAAGGGAAGATGTAACATAGATATGGTTTTGACTGATCTGGAAATAATGTTGGAAGAAGCGAATCTCCACATTTGACCGTGCCTATAAATAAGAGGAAACCCTTATTCATTCCGTATGAGCTTAAGAGATAAAATATGGAGTCGTTTTGATTTAGAGAATCAAGGGGTGTTGTACGAATTAAGGTTTCAAATAAAGGTTTGAGATTTGTGAAAATAATTTCATAGTCTTAAACAAATTCAATGCCTCTAAGTATTGAGAGCTTCGTAAAGAAGGGGTGTTCCGCATTGGCACAGTGAGCTTCACAAAGGAAGTCGCTCTATAGAGGATTGAGATCTGTGAAGGCCTGAGCTATACAAAGGCTTGTGTTCTATAAATCATTTTTCTCTAAAAAGTAGTGATATTTGTGAAGGTGTGTGCTTTTATAAAAGGTAGGAACTTTGAAAAGGCTTGTTTGATCTTTTCAAAATAGGGAGATTTTTGAAGCAGTGAGATCTACAAAAGTAGTTAAAAAGGTATTGCCCAGTGTTACGTGGAAAAGGGGTATTCATCAGTGGATGAAAATTTAAATTCAATAGATCATCTACATACAGTGGCAGATGCATTCATTAGTGATAATGAAAGGACCTACAATTCTATAAACTCTGAGTGGATCTTCTAAAGAAGTAGTGAGCACTTCAGTTGAGAGGGTAGTGATCTTTCAATTGTGATTGGTTGTAAACTAGGAGGAATAGTGAGTCCACTTCAAACTTGTATACAATAGTTCACTTATAATGGATTTGGTACATTGACACATCACTCGTGTATGCTCTTTATACATAGCCCAGTGAGGGTGAACCAAGTAAAATTGTTGTGTCCTATGCATGCTGTAAGGTTTGTTCATATTATGCAATGGGAAAGAGAGAGAAGAGAGTTGTGTTTGAAAATAAAACAATATAAAAAGGGGAAATTTTTTTAATCTATCACACCTTGATTCACCCCCCCTCTCAGGGTATCTATCCTAGTGGACCTAAAAATTGGTATCAGAGGGAAAGGTTGATATTAATGTTTCTCTCTCAATGGAGGACACCAATCATAAAGGGATTCCGATCTTTTAGGGGAATAATTTTTAGTTATGGAAGAATTGGATGAAACACTACATCCAATCTTTGGGAATGGATGTGTTTACAGCAGTGATGCATGGTATATCAACTGACATCAATAGTAGAGATTTATCGGATGAAGAAAGAAAGGAATTGGACATTGACGCCATGGGAGTCAATGCCTTATGGGAGCCCTATATAATGCTATCTATACAAAGGTGATGTAATGAAAAAAATCACATGCCATGTTGGAAAAGATATTGAACATATATGAAGAATATTCAATGGTTAGATAGGCGAAGATGCAAGTTCTTTGGAACAAATATGAAGATATGAGAATGAACCCGATTGAGTCTGTTGATGCATTCTTTGATAGGTTAAATGTTGTAGTAGAAGACATACAAGGTCTTGGAGAAGTCATTGAAGACATAAATATTTTGAAGTGTATCTTGAGGAAACTTCCTCCTTGGTTTAATTCGAAAGTTTTAGTATTAGAAGATAAATATCTAAAAGAGCTGACACTAGATAACTTTCATAGTACCTTGGTAGCATATGAAATGAGAAATGATGATAGTGATGATATAGAAAAGGGAAAATATTAAGAGTTGGTATTCAAGGTCATGAAGAATCTCACCATTGAAGATTCTCAGGAAGAAGAAGAGACATATGAGGTGATTTCATTCCTTTCCTTAAATATACAAAGAGGAAAAGGAAAGTGAAGGGGAAACATCTAGTAGCATGTTTTTAATGTGGGAAGGTTGGTCATATTGTAGAAAGGTGACCCAAAATTTTCTAAGAAGATGATGAGTATGAAGTTGAAATCCCCATGAAGAAGTATTTATCCCATGTGAAGGTCAAGAAATAGTTCCAAAGAAACTTTTTTAAGAAGAAGAATCTTCTTTCAAAAGAATGTGACAACTCAGAAGAATATGAGGTTGAAGAGGTTGAAGAGATAGACAACTACTAGAACCATAGAGATAATGCTAAGATAAAAATCATAGGAAGCACCTAGAAAAGGAAAGAGAGTGAAAATGATGAATAAAATATTGAAGGAAGATTAGATATGGAGGCCGAATTAGAAGAAGAACTTGAGGAAATAAATGTCTGGAGAGACAAAATGAAGAAATCCAACAAAGTGGATCATGATTCCAAACTCTATATAAAGAAACAAGAAGAATAGAATTTTGATTTGATAAAATAAATTGAAAAAATTAATTCATCAATGCAGATAGCTCAGAGAAGGATGTTGAGTTCAAGTTTAAAATTGAGGAATAGAAAAGTGAAATCGATAGTTTGACTAACATTAGAAGGGAACCATTCAAATGTATTGAAGAACATAAAGAGAAATTTGTTAGTATACGATAAAAAGTTAAGGATCAAGAAAAACTCTTGACTCCCAATGTGACATTAGAAAATAATATCACTTAGAAGGTGGAAAATCTAAAAGTGGAGCATAAAGGTCCAATAAAACAAATACAACAGATCAATATGAATGATGAGACAAGTATGGGGCTTTATCTTAAATAAAATGTGACAATAGTTTAAGTCAAACTGAAAGAACATAAATCGAGATTGAAGATTGATATCTATAAAAGTAGAATCAGAAGATTCAGAGTCCCCAAGGAACAACCAATGGTGTAGAAGTGATAAATAGAAATGAACCTTACATCTGGTGTTGTTGTTGTGGAATGATGGGACATTCACAAAATGTGTGTTCTATAGACAAAAGATACAGAAGGGTGCAAGAATAGTAGTGGCACCCAAACAGAGAATGGTACTCTATATCTTCTTTTGAGGGACATTTTTTTGGTGTAGATGATTTGGGAACATGACTAGATATTGTACATCAACCATACATAGTAATGTACCAAAGCATAACCAAAGTGCTCGCAAGCAGCATATTTGGAAATCAACCAGTGAGATGAAAATGCAGAACTGATTAGCAGCTTTGTAGGATGAAGGTGGTCCATTATATTCTGAAGAATAACAAGGTCATCAATCTATACTAAGTATTAATTCAAAAACATGGATAATAAATAAATGATCTGATAAGGTAGTGGTTTGTAAAAATTTCCCTTAAAGCATCAGACCATTTTGGTGTATGGATCCTTGACAGTGGTTGCACATCCCATATAATAGGGAATTAGGATCTTGTTATAGGCATAAATTATGAAAAATAAGGAGTTTTAAAATTTGGAAATGATGAAGTATTAAATATAATTGGCTTAGGAACGACCATGTTTGGGGGAAAAGATATGATACGTGCTGATGTCTTAGTAGTAAAAGGTCTCAGTAACAATCTTCTTAGTTTTAGTGAACTATGTGACTCAAGGAATTCTATAAGATTTAATAATAATACATGTATCATAAAAGGAATATACAATGTGGTTATCCTATAGGAAAAAAGGAAAAAGGGAAATCTCAACCTTGTAAGTGGAGAAGAAGATATATGAGTTTTGTCTAGGGAGGAAGAGAACAAGCTGTGGCATAAAGAACTGGGTCATCTATGCCAACCATCCCAAGAAGATCTGGTAAAGTGTGATGCAACCATATAACTTCCTAAGCTATCAAGCGATTTTACTCATACATGAAATGCATGTCAAAAAGGGGGAAATCATCAGAAAAACATACAAGGCTAAGGAAAATAGTTCAACAAGAGTGATTGAGTTGGTGCATGCTGATGTTTATGGACCTATATCAACAAGATCCATGGATGAGAAGAGATATTGTATTATTTTCATTGATGAATATAGAATAATGGCATGGGTATTTTTCATTTCCCATAAGTCCTATGTGTTCAGATGCTTAAAATATTATTGAAGGGAATTAGAAACGATGATTGGGCAGAAACTTCTGATTTTTCGTACTGATAATGATATGAAATTCAAAAACAGTTAGGTGGAAGACTACCTCAAGAAACATTAGATAAGGCATCAAGTTTATTCAATGAGAACTCCTCAAAATAATGGAGTGGTTGATAGGATAAATCAGATCATTAAAAAAATGGAAAGAATGATTCTTATTGAAAAAGTCCTACCAGAGAAATTTTGGAAGGAAGCAATTTTGACATCATTGTACATTTCAAATAGGTACATGTTATGCCTGAAGTGAGGAAAGACTCTGTATGATATGTGGTATAGAAACAATCCAACAGTAAAGTACTTTCGGATCCTTGGAAGCAAGTGATTTTTTCTCAACAAAGAAAAACACAGGAAATTTGAATTTTGTGGAGATAAGAGGATATTCCTTGGCTACTCAGGAAAAATAAAATCATACAAATTCTTTAATAAGAGGCTATTAAAAGTATTTAAGAGAAATAATGTCACTATAGTGGAAAATAAAGAGAATATTAAAAAAAAAGTGAATAATTTGCTGATGAAAGTGATGAGGAAACAAGAAACACAGGGGGAGAAGAAGTGGCAGATGCTGATTCAGAAAAAGATTCCAATGACGAGAAAGAAGAAGTCAAGTCTGTATCTGAAAAGAATCCAAATATTTGAGCTTAAATTGACCGAAAAAATATCATCGGTGATCATATAGCTCATGTTGAAATAAGAATAATGAAGTCATTATAGCATACATATTTCTTATCTCAATTAGAGACAAAATGTTTTACCTATGTGGCTGAAGATGAGAAATAGGTTCAAGCTATGAATGAGAAGCTAAATCATATTGAGAAGAATCATATGTGGGATATTGTTTTGAGGTCAATAGATAATAATGTCATCGGGACTAAATAGGTATTTCACAACAAGATGAATGAAGATGGAATAGTGATTCAAAAAAAAGCATGACTAGTGTGAAAAGGATACTCCTAGATAGAGGTTATTGATGTTGATGAAAGGCTAGAAGCAATCATATTATTCTTGTCCATTGCAGTGAAATGGAAGTTCATGGTATTCTAGATGGACGTCAAATCTATATTTTTGAATGGGGTTCTGGAAGAAGAAGTTTATATTGAGTAACCGGATGGTTTTACTATTCATGAAGATAAGAACAAAGTTTTTCGATTTAATAAAGGACTATATGGGCTGAAACAAGCACCAAGATCATGGTACTCGAGGCTTGATCAATATTTGAAGAAGCTTTTCTTTCAGCGTGATGGAGTTAATTACAATCTCTATTTCAACAACGATAGTAATTAAAAGATGATGATGTTGGTTTATGTAGATGACATAATATTTGGTGGATCAGATGAATCTCAGTGAATAAAGTTTTTAGAATTCATGAATAGTGAGTTCGAATTGTCAATGATTGGTGTGCTGATGATTTTCCTTGGTTTACTGGTGACATAAGGAAGGAATGCCACTTTAATTTCTCAATAAAGATATGCCGAGGAGGTTTTGAGATGATTTGGAATGGAAAATACCAAGGAGATGGAGACTCTCATTTCTATTCATATTAAATTATCTAAAGATGATGATGGAAAGGCAGTTAATATCAAAAAATACAGGTAGATTATTGAAAGTCTAATATACCTGACAACAACAAGATCTGACATTGTTTTTACCACATGCCAAGTAGCGAGATACCAAAGAAATCCCAAGTAAATCCACATGCTTACAGTTAAAATAATAATTTGGTATATTAAGGGCACTGTGGATTTTGTTTTGATTTATAATGATAAATCTCAGTCCGGGATTTTGGGATATATAGATGCATATTGGGCCGGATCAGTAGATGACGAGAAATCTATGTTGGGAGGTGCTTTCTATCTTGGTGGTTTGTGTATTTCTTGGATAATAATAAATAAAGATTCCATTTCATTGAGCACTGCAGAAGCCGAGTATATTGACACCACTAAAGAATGTACACAATTATTGTGTATGAAGCAACAATTTGATGATATGGGTGTTGAAGTGAAGTCTCTGATCAGAATCCAGTGTGATAATTCAAGTGCTATCAATCTTAGCAAAAATATAGTCCATCACTCAAGGACAAAACACATTAAGATCAAACATCATTTTTTCAAGGAGAAGGTGTAGCAAGGGCTAGGGAGGTTGGATTATGTGCCTATAGCATTACAGGCTACAGACATTCTAACAAAGGCCTTACCCAGGGAAGCTTTTGAGAGGCATCGACTGGCTCTGGGAGTCCATTCGACTTGCTGCACTTGAAAAAGTGTGGATGTGAGACCCCCACCCTATCCCCGAGGTATAATGTGTTTTTACATGATGTAATGATATGTGTTTTCTCCCTCTTTTATACCGCAAAGGAGTAAACTTTGGGTTCATTGACAAAGGGGGAGAAAATGTGACTATTAAATTGGGAGAAAGTGTGGATTTTTGTGAGAGAATATGTTTTAGTCAAAGACACAGGGAGAAGATGACTGGTGGAGTAGCGAGATAGGGGGAGTAGGAGTTTTAAATCTGATGATACTAGAAGTGATCAATCAAAGATTAGATATTACGATAGCTGAGGTTCATGATGAAATCATAAGAGTGGTGTTGGAATGGTATAAACAATTGGTTTCAAAAATGAAATGATTCATTGTTGAAATTTTAATACTACTCTTATTTCTCATGCCGAGAATTTCTCAGGTGGGATTAGAGTATGTGGTGAGTGAATCTTTGGTCTATATCTAAATTGCAAGAGGTAAATGATGGTAGATGATGGAAGAAGCTTCTGTAAGGTATCAAAGTGTATAGAATCATTATGAGAAGAGTTTTTAACAAACCCAAAGGGGGAGAGTGTTTGGAAAAAATCCTTCATGGTAACATTGCATCATTTTTGATCTTTTTGTGTTTGTTGACAAAGCATATTTTAATGGTGAATTTTTGAGTGGAAGATATTTTTTTTGACAATCCATGTTGAAAAAGAACCATGAAAATGTAATAGAATATCTAGAGGTGGTAAAAAAGAATTGATACAAGGTGGAACCATTTTTTAGTGTTTTCCAAATTTTTGGGGTCCAAAATTTGGAGTTTGGTGAGCATTAATAAAAGTATATTTCCTTGAAGATATCATCAAAATATGGAAAATTCAAGAATTTCATGAATATGGGATTTATAATGTGGATTTCTCAAATACATGAAGAAAGATGACGGTAATATTTGTAATTACGATGATCTTCAAGAATGATAGAGATGAAGAACATTGCACGAGAGAATTGTGGTGACAAGAAGAATTTAACGGAGAGCATTGTGACAACGAATGATCTCAGTGGCACTTTGCGAAGGGAAGATGTTCCTCAAATATGATTTTGACTGATCTAGAAATTGCGTTTGAATAAGTGAAGCTCTACGTTCGACCGTGCTTATAAATAATAGGCCACCCCTCTTTATTTTGTATGAGTTTAAGAGAGAAAATCCAGAGTTATTTTGATTTCATGAAGTAAGGGGTGCTCCGCAAGGCACAGTTTCAAAGAAAGGCTTGAGATTTTAGAAAAGAATTTTCTAGTATTAACCAATGTTAGTGCCTCTAAGTATTGAGAGATTCACGAAGAAGATGTGTTCTACATTGGCTCAATGAGCATTGTGAGGGTAGTCGCTCTACGATGGCTTGAGCTCTGCGAAGCAGTGTGCTCTGCGAAGAAGTGATCTTTGCAAGGGTGTGTGCTTTGTGAAGAGGCGTGAAATTTTTGAAGTCTTGTTTGAGCTTTGTAAAATAAGGAGATTTGTGAATCAGTGATCTCTGCAAAAGTAGTTCAAAAGGTATTTCCTATCATTATGTGGAAAAGGGGTATTCATTAGTGGATGGAAATTGGACTTCAATAGATAATCTACATATAGTGAAGGATTCATTTATTAGTGATAATTAAAGGACCTAAAAGTCTATAAACTATGAGTGGATCTTCTAAAGAAGTAGTGAGAACTTCAGTTGAGAGAGCAGTGAGTTTTCAATTATTATTGGTTATAAACCAAGAGGGATAGTGAGTCCACTTTGAACTTGTAAACAGCAGTGCACTTATAGTGGAATTGGTACATCAGCACATCGCCGGTGTATGATCCTTGGATGTATCCCAGTGAGGGTGAACCAAGTAAAATTGCTATGTCCTGTGCATTCTTTAAGTTTTGTTCGTACTCTGTAATGGGAATGAGAGAGAATAGAATTTTCTCTAACAACAAAACAAGATCAAAAGGGACAGTTTTTTTTAAAATTTCATACCCTAATTCACCCCCTCTCAGGGTATCTAGCCTAGTAGACATCACATCAACCACCATCAAATTCCACCTTTATCATGAAGGATAAAATCTACAGTGAATTCACTAGAGAAAAACACAATGATTGCTAGACCATTATCCCAAACTATGAATTATAAACATCACCATCATTATCGAGGTTGAAAACTAGTAGCTATCATCACCAGATCGAGCCACATACTGAAATATGAAATTCCTTACCAACCCTAAAAACATCATCCATCAAACTACTCCAACCCAATGGTTGGTAGCCACCATGAAATAGATACTTACACTAGAGAACACCCATGATATAACCCAAAGCAACCAATAGAATAAAAACCAAATACCCAAGCAGACAAGAGGAATACACTAATGCGAGAATTTACACCAAGCGTGTCCACCAGCACCATCCCAATCCTCTTATACCACCACTGCACCTAAATGGAGTGGAGTATGGCATTATGGATTAGGAAAGAAAAGGCATAGAAGGAGTTCATGGGTTTAGGGAATTCCATAAATTGGGAAAGAAATTGCGAGACTTCACCTCCAATACCTCATCAAAATCCCAAATTCACCTTATGCACCACCACAATTACCATATAGGGGGACAAAAATAATGGGTTAATTTGATGGGGTAGGGAGGAAATGTCAAAAAAATCCCTCCATAGAACAGACGCCCACACAAATCCAAAACCAAGGTGTGAGGGGGTATAGATAGGCACCCGGAACGATATATGAGGAAATGAAAGAAATATGATGAAGAAAAGATGAAATATTGAAGAAAAGATAAATTAAATGATGCTAATGAGAAATAGAGACACCATTGAGAAGTATTTTAGGGTGAAACCCTAGAAATTGTGAGCACCAAGTGAGCAAGAGGGACAAAAGGACTAGGATAATATAGATCCATTTCAAATTAGTTCTCAGTTTCAATATTATATCAATCTAACTACCTTAGAAAAGAATAGGAAACTCATATTTTCTATTATAATAGGAATATTCTAAAATTCATAACCATTTAATTATTCTTCTAAATTTGTTTATAAGACATAGTGGTTTCCAAGTATATACCTTTTTCGACTTTATTTTTATGTTTATGTTTCAATGAAATACAAAAACCAATAATGTTTTGGTTAATATTAAAAATATGGATGTGAAAACATAAATCTAAATATTTATTACTTCATGAAACCTTTGTTTTTAATATATGAAACATTAATATCTACCTATGAATCTCTTTGTTCAAGGAGATGAGACGATGGTTCCGCCACAAAAAACAGGGTTTTCCTCACCTTGAAATCGCATTTTCCCAATCTGGATTTGGATGAATCTCTTCTAATGGCAGGATTTGATCCTGAATGGGAGATTGTGAATGTGGTTTCCAAGCTTAAAACTCAAACAGATGAGGTTCCCCCAGTCGAAAGACCAGAGGGGATTTCTTTTCTTGAAGCACTCAAAGGAGAGGATCTTTGCAATGCTTCCGCGACGCGAGCTCCTCTCTACATGAAATTGGAAGATGGAAGATTCTTTGTGGAATAATATCCCGAATCTCTTCAACAAAGGATGAAACTATGCAAGTTTTTGCTCATGGGGCGTATCTCATATCTTAAAGGCAACAAACCTTGGTCAAATTCGGAGCTGAAAACACAGATATCACACATATGGGGATTCTATGACTGGAAGCTAGTTCCAATTGGGAAGGGATTCTTTCATATGCTTCTAAAAACTCAATATGATCTTGATCTTGTATAGAGGTTAGGGAATCTTCAGCTCAAGACTGGAGTTCATTGAATCTCCTACTGGGACTATGCTTTCAATCTGAATACCTCAAGAAATACTATTGTGAAGATCAAGGTGCGTATTCATGGGCTTAGTTGGTTTTTTGGCATCCTAAAATCCTCAAAGACATCACATATTGCATAGGTATGCCACTTAAAATTGATCAACATACTCTCAAAGCTGAAATAGGTCTCTGTGCGAGGGTTATGGTTGAAGTGGACATAGCTTCCAAACTCCCGGAGGTCATCGCCTTCAATGTGAATGACTTCAAAATAGAAATCAGAGTTGAATGCGAGAGGATGCCGCCTTATTATGAGTTCCTCAAGATCGTGGGGCATTTCATTCTAAAATGTAGAGTTGTCAAGAGCCAGGTTGTCCAACCAAGTGATGATGGGTGGATGAAGGCCAAGTGCAAAAAGAAAAATAAATCCACGACATCTGTCAATCCCGATCCTCCTAAAAATCCATCGAAAATCTGGGTCAAGCGAGCTAGGTTTTCGGGTGAGAGCTCAGGTGTCACCTAGGTTGAGCAAGTTGAGGAATAAGAAAACACTGAATCTGATCTTACTATCTTAAAGGATACTGAAAAAATGGTGCTTGAGGTCTTCGATCAACCTATGGAATTACCCTTGACTGATGTCTCGGTGCCGTTGGTCATTGATAAGGATGGTCACCCATTGAATTTGAAGAATGGTAACTCTCAAGAGCCACTGCGGACATATGTACACAAGAAACCAGTTCATCTAAATACTGATGTTCCAATGGAAATTTCTTAGGTTAGGAAAGATGGAGCTGTTGTCCAGACTGAATCCCATCATTCTTGATCTACTCAGGTATAAATCCCGAGTATGATGTCTTCTGATGTCCCGACTCCAACTACTGAACATAACATGGCAGTATGCACACCATTTATTCATGATTTATGCACTGCTACTCAAATATCACCACTGAATGAAAATTCAGAGGGTGTTAAAGATATATATTCACCCATTGAGTCTGCTGGTACAATAGGAAAATTGGATATTCATGTGCTTCCCATTGTACCATAGAACTTGAGTCTCACATTTGAGTAAAATGGTGGTTCTATGACCACTGATAAGACTTCTAAATCACATGGCATCATTAAGGATATTAATATCTCAAGTGATGCTACCATTTTGACTGATTCTCCTTTGAGAAGATAGGGCATGAAGACCCCTCTGGCCTCTTCCTCAAATCATAGAAGATAAAAGAGGAACAAAGGCTTGAGTGGTTCTAAAAAGAAAAATGGGAGCTCCCACTCCAACCGAAGGTCTTAATGGATGTCATTTTTTGGAACTGTCAGGGTATAGCAAACCCTGACACTATTTCTATGTTGAGAAGAACTATTCTTACTCATAAGCCAATTTTTTTTCTCTTGCTGAACCGAAAGTTAAATTTTCTTCAAAATTCATGCATCCTTTGGCCTTTGTTTATAACTTTATTTCTTCTTACAATAATGGTAGTGCAGTTGAATCTCATTGGATCTTTTATCACACCTCTTTGAAAAATGTTAATATTTATAATTACGCTGATCAAATGCTGACTTGTGATTTTAACCATTATAGTATTCATATTTTCTGCACTTTAGTTTTTGATAAGAATATATATCAAGACCATATGCCTCTCTGGAATGACCTCTTTCTCTTATCTAACTCCACCCATGAGCCTTGGTTGGTGATTGGAGACTTTAATGCTATTCTCTCTCCCTGTGAGAAACATGGTCCTTCATACTCTCCCATTTCTACTAGAGAATTTGGATCCTCCATAGAAGACTGTAACTTGGTTGAAATCAATCTTACAAGTTCTAAATTCACTTGGTATAGAAGAAATTATAATAGGATTGTTTCTAGTAAACTTGATAGGGCTCTAGTGAATGTCCAAGCTCTAGATGCATGGGACACTATTTATAGCATCACCTTACACAAGCTAAACTCAGATCATCATCCTATTCTAGTTATATTTCACTCTAAAAGAGCCAATTCCAGTATTCCTTTTAAATTTAATAAATCTTGGTCTGAAAATTTAGATTGCTCTCATCTTATTAAAAATTGTTGGGAATCTATGCTTCATCATTCTAATTATTTTACCAATATTACTAAGCTTAAACACCTCAAACAATTCCTCAAGGGTTGGTGCGGGGATAAATAAAAACAAATTGACAAGGAAATTCTCACACTTGAGAATGAGCTCAATCAAATTCAAAATAATGCTACTTATTCTGATTTCTCCTCTAACCCTCAAAATGAGATAAACATCTCTATAAAACTCAATTCTCTTCTAGTTCTCAAAGACAACATCCACAAACAAGTTTTCAAAACTAAATGGCTCTCTGATGGTGACAAAAACACCAAGTTCTATGATGCCCTGCAAAGGGTTAGGAAAGTCTGCCACCCTATGTCTTTTCTTAAATACAATGACACCCTCTATGACTCTGAAGCTGCCATTTCTAATCATGTGGTCTCTTATTTTGACTCTCTCTTTAATGGTCCAAGTATAGATAAGGATATCCTTTCTAGGATCATCCCAACTTTGGTCAATGAGGATGGCAACCACTTTCTCTTGAGCACTCCCCTGGACTATGAAATCAAAACCACTATCTTTAGCCTCAACCCTGACAGTGCTCCGGGTCCCGATGGTTTCAACAATGGTTTCTTCCAACATCACTGGGAGGTTTTCCACTCAGATGTTTGTGAGCTTGTTAAGAATTTTTTCTCTAATGATTTTCTCCCTTATGGTCTCAGTGCCCAATTTCTTAATTTAATTCCCATGGTGGCTAATGCCTCTGAAATTCATTTATTTCTCCCTATTTCTCTTATCAACTCCCTTTATAAAATCATTACCAAGATCCTCACCAACGGAATTTCTTCTCTGTGTATAAAAATCATATCTTGGAACCAATTTGGGTTCATCAAGGGTAGGTCCATACAATATTTCATTTTCCTTGCCTCAGAATGTGTCAACTCTCTTAATAATACTTCCAGATGAGGAAATATTGCCATCAAACTTGATGTTAGGAAAGCTTTTTACACAATAGACTGGGGCTTAATTTTCAAAGTTTTCTAGGGTTTTAGGTTTAATGATGTATTCATAAGTAGGATAAAATCCATTTTCAACTCGGAATATATCTCCATCCTGGTCAATGGATACCCCAAAGGATATTTTAAATGCTCGAAGGGAGTTCAACAAGGTGATCCCCTATCTGCTACTCTTTTTGTCATTGCATAAGACTACCTTAGAAGACTCCCCACCTCTCTTGTTCATCAAAATAAACTCAAACCTATTCAGGCGGACATAAACCTTAATGTTCCATCTCATCTTCTTTATGTGGATGACATCTTTCTGTTCCTTAATGAAGGTAAACGAAATATACTTAACCTCAAAGCTACTTTATCTCACTATGAAGAGATATCAGGTCAATCCATTAGTTGGAGAAAATCCTTTGACTTCTTTGGGAAAAGTCTCCCTTATTCTATGAAATTTTACATCATTGAGAGACTTGGCATTAAAGAGGGATCCTTTGCTTTTACCTACTTGAAAGTTCCCATATTTTGGGGTAGGCCTAAATCCATCTATTTCAACATTGTTGTTGATCAAGTTATTAACCAACTTTCTTCTTGGAAGGGTAAATCCATTTCCATGGCTGGTAAGATCTGCCTTGGGAAATCTACCATTATATCTAAAATTGTTTACTCGCTGATGATATACAAATGGCCTATTAGTCTTCTCATGAAAATAAATTCCTACATTAAAAACTTTGTTTGGACTGGTAGTATCCTATAAAGGAAGCTCGTTACTGTCCCTTGGTCTACCTGATGCAAACCTCTTGAGAGAGGGGGACTTGGCATAAAAATCTTAAGCTTTTTAATGAGGATCTTCAAGCTATATTCACATGGATATTGATCAATAATAAATCTGACTCCATAGATTTTCTTTGAAATAAATTCTTGGAAAAACTAAAAAAAGGAAATTTGAGTTATGCTAATTCTTCACTTTGGACTTCCATTTGAAAATCCTTTGGAAACATCATGCATAACTCCAGATGGATGCTAGCTCAGAGTCCATGACATGAGCTTCTGTATTGACAACTGGACTGGAACCCCCCTTATTATCATGTTACCTTCTAATGCCTCTCCAGATAGCATCAACTGCACCATAAAGGAGGTGATGCAATCTCTTCACTTAGAGATCCCTGATTCCATCAGGCATGTTGTTGATGATTTCCCCTTCACTAATGATGAAGATTTTCCTATTTTGGAACCCGTCCACAATGGTATTCTTGACTCCAAAATTTTTTACAACCATTATTTCAATAATTCTGATTCAAATTTTTCTTGGTTGAAGTTTTTGGACAAGACCTCGATTAATCCCTCAAGACTAAATCTTGTTTGGAGTATTGCTCATAACCGTATTCCTACTGAGGTTTGTCTTTAGTCCTTTGGTGTCCAACTCTGCTCCAAATTTTACCTCTGTCATCAACATAGAGAGGACACCAATCAAATATTCTTGTCTTGTGCTACTGCCTCTGCTCTTTGGAATAATATCACTGACATGTTTGACTATAGGTAGTTACTCTTCGACTCTATTTTCTCCCAGCTATGACGTTGTGTGGATCTTGAAACTTCACGAAAAATCAATAACCTCTTCTTAGCTACTGTTTCTGAGCTCCTTCACATTATTTGGTATGATAGAAATTCCATTATTCACAAAAATTACTCATTAAACCTTAATGTATGTCAGACGAGAATTCTTATTGCTGTTAGGGATGCGACCACACTTTAGAAAGCTCATTGTGATAACTCGGTTGGTGACTTTATGATCATATGACAACTTAGAATTGATAGAATATAAAACCAACCCAAACTCTCATTTGAGGTGTTCTGGAAAGCCCTGCTTCCTGGCTGGATCAAAATTAATGTTGATGGTGCTTCCAAAGGAAATCTAGGACCTGCGGGATATGGTGCCATTTTTAGGGACTTTCTAGGATATTTCTATTGTTGTTTCTTTGGCATCTATGGTATTTCCTCTTCCATAGAGGCATAGATGTTAGTTGTGATTCAGGATATCAATTTTGTGAAGATAAAAGGCTGGAACAACATCTGAATTGAAAGTGACTCCACCACCATTATCCAGGCTGTTTGGAATGGTGTGGTTCATCTTGTATGGCCTCTTACAACGTGATGGTTGAGCTTCCTTAACTCACTTTGAGAGATCAGTTATATTTCCACCCATGCCTATTGGGATGAAAACATGGTGGTTGATGGTCTAGATAATAAGGGAATCAACCAGGCCATTACATGGAGTGATGACTTGCGGGTTGATCTCCTACCTCTCTATGAAAAGATTGAAATAATATTCCCTCTTTCAGACTCATGTAATTTCCTTTCTTATTTTTAATAAATTGTGTCTTGGTCTTTGACCAAGGCATTGCCTTTAAAAAAATGAATCTCTTTGTTCAATCCTTGGTTATCCATGGTTCATATGGGTTAGGGATTGTAAGGACCTCTTCTCCGCTCCACTCCTTAATAGGTTCCCATGCCAATCAGCATGGACCCCTCTACCTAGGGGGGGGATCTCATCTCCTAACATCTCCATGCTAGGAATTGGTTAGTAACTTTCTAAAACCCTTTATACCTTCTCTCTTTCCCTTTGATCCTGATGCTACCTAAAGTATGAAACCACTTTGAGGGTTTTCCTTCACTCCCAGTCACCCAATGTAAGTTCACAGAAGTTTTTTTCCTTCTTGTCTTATCATTTATAGATCATTTGTGGGGGGGGGGAGTTTCCTTGCATTGATATTTTTGATAGATTTATCAAGGAGTATTGGGGCCTCAAAAAGCATGATGTTGTGGGTCTTATCGACTCTCAGAACCTACTTATTCGGTTTAGTGATAAAGAATATTTGATCAATATGTGGTCCAAAACCCATAAATTATTCAATTTGGTACATATTTTTTTACTAATATCCTCTTTAAACTTCCATATGAAATGAGACCCTCTTACAACGGTGCTTTGGTTTTGTTTACCTATAAATCCCCTTCTGTTCCAAAACCCATACATCCTAAAAATGATTGGTAACATGGTCATCCAATTTCTCTATTTCAATATGATAATTCAAATCTTGTGTCACCCTATTACACCACATATTTTTTTTATGGTTGGAATTTCTATTCCCCCTATGGAGTTTATTTGGATTAAAATTTAGTTTCAGTATCTTCATAAGCATCAGGTCATATTTGAATCTTGGTTCAACTTTTATCAGCTCTATTATCAGAAAGGTCATATTTACTAAATATTTTGTAATAACATTCACATTCCTTTAATAGGAAATTTTTAGGATCCCTTGATTGAAGGTAATCCTAGTTTGGTCTAGGGAAATAAAGTAATTTCTATTAGTGATATTCCAAATAATGATATAGTCCACAAAGTTTTCAATATGATCCCAGTAGATCCAAACCAAGTTTCAACAATCTTGGTTGGTGAGATGAGTATGAATACATAACCTATTATGGTATCCAATGTTGAATATCTTAACTCTATACTATCAAATCCCAATCCCATGTTTCCTCCTTAGTTAAGTTATATAGTAAAAGGAAATATTGTGACAGTCTCTCCATTTTCCCCTATGGAATTATAGCTTCAGGATCCCCAAACTCAATCAAATTCCATAACAGGTTCAAGGTGCTAAATGAAAATACTAACAACGACTAGGTGAATTCTGGGAATATTTTGAGTCCTAAGAAGATCATTCTAAATATTATTATGAGTAATTATTTTAAATTTCTTTAAGGAAAATGTCCAGATTAAAAACTTTTAGGATTGAAAATGGTTACACTGAAAGATAGAGTAAAGGAACGGACAATGGAAAAATACAAAATCCCTACTCTAGAGGAGAACTACACTAATTTATTGGGATCCAATAAGGCTGGGTAAAGTGATGAAATATCTAGGATATCCTTAGCATACATTGATGATAGAACACATCCTAGAGAGATTTATAGTCCAAGGAGGAACAAAGGGAAGAAGGTAATATAAGACTCGGGGGTCTGCATAGTGCATAAAGGGGAGAAATCAAAACTTCATAAAGGCTACTCTCACCTCCCAAAACCTATGGAGATAAGGTAAACCAAGAATAATGGAAAAAACGAGTCAAAATGTAAAACCATTATTTATAAAGAGGACAATAAGAAGGGGTTTTTTTATCTTAGAAAGAAAATCAAATTATTGAGTATAGATATGCCAAGGAATAAGGTCAAGAAGGTGACAAAAATAAAGACCTAGAACAGGTGTAGGAAGGGTCCTTGGATATGTGGATCCTATTTCAAAACCATATTTGTTTTAGGTCATACATGAGCATGGATTTATATATCAAAAACCGAATCCTTTCGATGGTGTAATGAAGGAGGCAGGAAGGGAGAAAATTGACAAAAAAAAGTTCTTGGAGCTCATTTTATACTCAAAGGAAGATATCCTAGAAGAATTTCTATCTATCAAGGCACTATAGGAGAATTCCAACATAATTTTTGAGAGAGAGCATCACATTCTTATCAATTTAGATCAAGAATTTTAGATAAAAAATAGGATTTTATTTTTACATGGGGATTCAATGAAAGGAAAATAAATCTAAAGGAGTATCTTGACCTACCATTTTGAGGATCTCATCAAGGATGACCCAGACACTAAGGTAACCTCAATTTAATAGGGATTATAGAGGGTAAATGATTCCAAAAAAATTAAATTATTTTGGAATGGTCTTGTGATATCTTATGATTTTTATGTTTTTTTTCTTCAATAGTGTGAGGGTTCCCACATTTCCCAAAAAAGTGTTTTTTGAAAAAAAAGTAATTGTTAGTCCTAATAAATTTTCTATTAGGTTATCTAACCTAATTAGTTATCATCATTATGAAATCCTTAAAAATGGATCATAAATATAATGTAAATACCTAAATAATATCCCCTAAGAGTGTCTCACTAGGTGTGTAGTCTTAGGCCCACTCATCATGAATCAATGTGATGATTGATTCGATTCCCAAACAACCATTTTTGGTGTGATTACCACTTGCTGTATCTATTCCACCACTACCTCCACTTTCTAGTATCTATTTAGGGATGTATATATGGGGAAAAAATATAATCCATTTTTTACCAAAACATTTGTTTGTTGTCCAATACTTATAATTATTCACAGGGTTTTCACTAGGGTTCTATAAACCTAATCCCCAAATAACATGTGCATTATTAAATTAGAATAAAATCATATACTATTCAAAAGGGTTATCTGTAACTTTGAAATTGTTATCAACCTTAACTTATTATCCTAAAAAAATTAATAATATCTAATCTTATATAAACCTTTCCTTTGATACCAACTATGATTCCCTAGAACCGCACTCCCAGATTTGATGCACAAAAATGAATATATTATATTACTTTCTTGGTAACATATGTAAAATCATAACTATAACCAATCTTAATTACAAAATCAATAAAATTATTTTATATCTCACATCCAAAGGATATTTTCATATTTATAGATTTAGAGAATTAGTACACAACAAAAACTGATAAATCCTCTGTTCTTTGTATCAAATAGGAAATTATACCATTATATGTAAAACTTGTTAATTCATGAAAAGTCTACAATTTCTCACACAAATTATTTCATGCATGATATCTTTAGAAACATGTCACCTACACTACTTTTCTCCATAACTAGGGGAAATGAAAAACATAACAAGGGGTGAGATGAAGTGCTCAGTAAGGGAAACATATAACGGAATAAATCATGGCATAAACATGACATAAATATTATGGAAGGAATAACTAAATAATATGAAGGCATAATCAAATTGAAATTGGGAGCATGCTGGATCCATGATAATAAAATTAAAACATGGATATCAATAATAATGATCACATAATAATGGAATAAATAATGAAAATTATTAAAAACCTATTGTTAGGTACTTTTTCCAGGACACTTTTATTGTCATCAATACTATGGTAAATACATCATATTAAGACTTTATTCCAAGATAATATCCTATTATGGGAAGAGGCATACACCAAAACTTAACCTATTTTGTCCCATGATACTTATCAATGCATTGAGGATCTATTTAATGTAACCCCCACCCATGACTTATTTAAGTCCAATGTATTCACAATAATAGAAAATAAATAAACAATACACAATCAACCTTTCCAAAAATCATCTCTTTTGAAGAAAAAACATACAGAATGCCAATTATTTTCCCCATGTTAATATAAGGGATAACATTATCATAACCCATCGGGAGGAAGAAGGTGGATAGATAAACAATAAATATTCAACCTTGCCAATAATCATCAATATTTAAATAATAATATACTTATTTAAAATAATTTTCCCCATGTAAATAAAAGGGATAACTTGATCATAACCCATTCAGAGGAAGAAGGTGGATGGATAAAAAATACATAGTAAACTTTCAAATAACAATCCATATTGGAATGCTAGTATTTTCCCTATGTCAATAGAATATCATACTTTATATGTGAAAATAATACAATCTAAGTTATACAATATGTGATTTTTACACCATATAGGTCAATGGGAATACGTCTAAAACAATACTAGAATAACATAATTGTAAGCCATCCATAGAAAGAAAGTGGGCGGTTTTCATAGAATATATCCCAATAAGTGAGAACTATTTTTCAAAGATTTTATGTGGTTGGGATTTATATCACCATAAAATAATGATATAATAACACATATTACAATAAAATGGTATAATTCCCTAACTTACATAAAATAAGTTTAAGGAATGATTACCACTTAAGGAATGAAAATTGAGTTACCAAAAATCATCACTCTTGGGGAAACAAATGAATCAATAAAAATCTGAATAAGGGAACATTATTTGGATAGTAAATACCATGAAATATAATAAAAATAAAATTTAATTTATAATTAATCAATAAAACACCATACAAAGGTAACATAGTGCATAAAATGTATTATAACTCAAATAATGAAAATTGAGACCAACAAAATCATCAGGGCTTATAAATGTTCAAATAAAAACCCATTGAAAGATAGGTATTTTAATTGAACTTAAAATAAATTTATTAAAATATAATTCATGATATGATATCTTAAATATAAAATATATACATAAAATAAATGAAATTAGGTGTGTAAATACAATACTTATATCAATGAAGAGAAATTGAGATGAAAACACTTAACTCTTGTATTAGTGTCCATAAATGTACTTTATCCTACTATATAAAAAACATATATATCTTAATCACTTAATTAATAACCCTATTTAAATAAATTTTCATTCATACAGTTTATAATTAGTCATTCTGTACATGAATTCTTCTGATTTTCCACAACAGGTGTCTATAGTTTTCATCGTTTGTACTAGTTATATATATCTATGTCTGTGTTTATTCAAATTTAAAAGTTCATCATTATTAGATAATCTATGCTAATGAAAAATATTTTTCAAATAATTTATAAATTTATAATTTCATTTCATATTAGTTTTGGTTATGATCCATGATGATGAAATTGACGATGATCCTGTTTCGATGATTCTTAACGAATGAAGGGTGTTTTCTTAATTAATGAGATAGTTATTTATAAAATATTACCAGAAAAAAATTATTTAAATATTTATATAATATTACAATAATAAATATGTTCTCATAGTCATACATGACATAAATTCATAGTATTTTTAAATTAGGTGGTTAAATAGACCCAAACATGAACATACCCTGATTTAATGAATGATTATGTGGTGGTTTAGTTGTAATATAATTATACCAAAATCAAAATGATATTATTTAGTTATTATTTTCATGATATATCAGAAATATAGGTTAGTTATATAATAAGTAATGGATATGAAAATATTACAAATTTTGACTAAATTATTATACTCTAAGCACACTTATTTTAAACGATTAAATTAGTGATGATCATTTGTTGTTCATATAAATAACCGGTCCTTATATTTTTCATAAAATAACCTTAATGATTTCATAAAAATCATATTTATCTATTGATACCATACTTATATCCAAAATTTTAAGGTGGTTAAGGAAAACAAAATGTGTTACGTCCGGGAGATGATAGTCCATACAACACACAAACAATGATATTTTTTTCTTAATGGATGTGGTATATGAATAAATAATGATAATTCCATTAATATAATAAAATTAAAGTAAATTAATTATAATAATATAATTATATTCGAGTGTTTATAATAAATTTGAAAGAATAAAATTAGTAATAAAAACCAATTAGTAGATAATACTAATGTCGAGGACTTGTATTTCCCTAGGAAGTCTCATTGAATTTGAAGGGTTTAAGATAAATATGAGTGACCAGGGACTTATTTTTTTAAGATAGGGTTCTTGGGATATTAAATTGGATTTTTTTTGTAAGGATTAATTCTAAGGTAATGTGTTCCTTTAAGCGGTGAAGATGTTACCCTTTTATAAGTGACTGAAAGGGTTGTTTTGGGAACACCTCTCCATTTTTTAAAAATTCCATGACACTATTCAAGGTTAAATTGATAAAATGTCGAAAAAATATAGTGTACACATGTTTTTATCAACAAAAATATCAAAAATTAATTTATAGTAATTTTTTTAAATGTTTTAGTTCTTTTACACACGGTTAAACCCAATTTATCCCGTTTTACTTTTACCTTGGTAACTAATTTCTAACTATAGTAATTAATTTTAATGAAAAAGTTTAATATTTAAATTTTTAAATAATTTTATACCTATAATTTCAAATTTTAAAATAATTTAATAAAATAAAATTTCTAAAGGTTTGAAAAGTTAATTTTAAAATAAACCCACATAATCGTGTAAAAATTTTTTTTAGAAAAAAATTGTTTCTAAGATTTACTTATTTGTATAAGATAAAATTATCATCGTTTTTGATTTTAATGAAATCAATTTATTTATTAAAAAAAATAAAGGGTATGAATCTTTCTTTTATAGAGAAAACTTAATCTCTCTTGGATACTTTCTTTTAATGAAAAATATAGAAAATAATTTCGATTTTAAAGTATCATTTTAATTATCTATAAAAATAGTTGACATAAGTTTTACATCTATAAGGAATAATTAAAAATTTATAATGTTATTACTTAAATTATATCTGATTAATTTAATGGTTTTTAAATTTTCTAGTTTATGCTTACATTGTGATAAAATCAATGAAATTATAATTTTCATTAATCCTCCATTTTTCAACTAAAATCAACCTTTTTAAAAAATGATCAAAAAATCATACTAAGTTAAATTTGATATTAGTAATTAAATAATGAAGTTTATTTTATTAATTTAAAATTAAAAAAATTATAAATTTCGTTTTTCAATAAAATCATAAAATATAATGAAAAACCTTTTTTTATCAAAAAATGATATTTTAAAATAATAACTATTGTTATTATTATTTCATATCATTTAAAAAATAAATTAGTTTTAAAAATTATTAATTTTCTTAATTATTTATAATTAATCACATTTTTCTCGAAATATAAATTTTTATTTCATAAAATTTAATTTTTTTAGAAAAATAATTTTCTAAAAAATAAATGATCTTATTAGCTATTTTAGGTACACTAATTGAATTTCATTCATATAAAAAGTAGAATTTATTTTGTTTATACATATATTTAATAAAGTGGTTGCTCCTATTAATTACCTCCAATTCAATGACTAGGTTTTAACAGTCTTATTTTAACATTTATATTTTATCTAAATATATCATGGTTTTTACTTAAGTTTTGTGTTGTGTGTGGATCATGCTATAAAAAAATCAACTTATTTAAAGGTAATCATATATTATAATTTTGAGGTGTTACATAGGGTTCCAAAGTAGGTAGGTTTAATTGTTTTAGTGGCCTGGTTATCCCACAAGGTCCTGAATTTTCTATTGTATGTGCATCTCATATTATTTTTCTGGGTGGGTGTGTTGTATATGGACACGAATACACCTTATATATGTATTAAATGCACATTTAATAGATCATAGAAGAACTCAACAATGCCAAGACATTGATTATTTATACTAGATCATTGAAAACACATCCTACTATCATATATGACAAGTGTTTTGATGTATGTAGGTAAAAGTTTTTGTTTTCTATCAAGACATAAGTATCACTTGGAGTTGGACATTAGGTCTAGTCAGCAAGTTGTGGAGGTTGAGGCTTCGATAAACTAATTATGTGAGTTGGGATGGAGGTAATATGTTTTATTTTCAATTTTTGTTTAGTATGTACTATACATTGTGTCATTTTTTTATATACAATTCCTATTATGAAATTTTTATCTACTGTTACTCTATTATGTTTTGTTTTATCATGTAGATAGTTTGTTGCTTCCTATTTTTGATAGCATGGTACATGCCAATCCCCTATTTTATATCTAAAGGTTTTTGGGATATCCATAATATGGATGGTTTATTCTAAATTTTCAATAGATTTGGGAAAGACACATGATATTTTTTTAAAATACATATTCTCCCCATAAATATATTAAGCCCTTACTACTTGTCAGCAACCTCTAGTGTACTAGGAGGAATGTCTAAGGTCACATAACATTCCATGCTCAGGAACTATTCTTGAATTTAGAACAAGGAGTTAAAATATGATATCAAAGAATCTCTTAGTATGGGCTAGTTCGGTTGGAGTTGGAGTTAGTATTTTGGGACTCAGGAGGTAGATTGAGTGCATGCATGGATATTATGACATTGTTCTAAACCCAAGATTCCATGGGATTTTAGTTTCTGTATGAGGAACTATAGGATGAGTGAGTTATTTTATTTGATTGTAAATCCCAACGTGGGATGGATAATACTCAAGATAAGTCATATGTATTGACTGGGATCTAGTGATTTGTTCATACATAATTATAGTGGCATGTTAGGGGAATGATACACGATCTTATAGGTAGTTTTTATTAACATGTTGCCTCATGAAAATACATTATTAATTGAATAAAATTATAATATAATAATTTTTTATTGATTATAATATAAGGGGTGATTATATTAATATGGATTATAGTGTCTTGATTGACTTATTTTGATTGTGATGTGTTTTTTTGGAAAATATAGGGAAGTAGTTTTTGAGATGACTATATTTAAAAAAAAATAAATTTTGAAAAGAAAAATCATACAGTGGAACATATAGTGTGTAAAATGGTTTTTTGGATTGTTTTTATTTGAAATGAATCATTTTGCCTTTGATTTTTAAATGGATTAGGATTTTCAAGTTTTGAGGAAATGTAAGGAAAATAGTTTTTGAACATGGATTTTAAAATGATTCTTGGAAAAAACATTGACTATTCCAAAATGTGACCTAATAGGGTGAGTATTTTTGGGATTTTGATTTTATTGAAAAACCTTGGATGTTAAAATGTGTTTTTAAAACTCAGGTGAGTTTTGGTGTGTGTGAGAAATATTTTTTAAGTGGATTTTAATGAAAGCAACTAGTACCTGAGTGAATCATCCTACTTGGAACTTTTTTCAAGGTCAACCTAGATGCTTGAATTATATTCTTGGATTATGGACCATGTTTGGTTGGAAACCTCCAAGTGATATTTTCATTTGTGGAATTTATTTGGCCATATGATGGAAAAAGGAATCTAGTTCTTGTATAGAACGTGTTTCTTAGGTTTAAGTGGTTAAACGAGAGAGACATGAGTTCTTGGTTTGTGCGTTTGGCGAGTATATCATGGATGTTTGAATAGAACCATGTGTAGGGGGATTATATATGGATGTTTGATGTTGTTCTTTAGTATCCATATACGTTTTTATGGGTTAAGGGATTGGACCCCTTACTATGATTTGATGATTTCATGTGTTTGACTCTTTGGTGTGTTTTTTTTTGTTTTTCTATTTGAAGTGATTGAAATGTATTTTATGTGGTATATTCCTATAGTGGGGTGAACCAATAGTTATAATCCTCCATTAGTAGTAGATACTTATTATATAAATCACCATAATCCTCAAGATGAGTTTGGTGTTAGCATTTCAATGTTTGAGATTGATGGGTATGGTTCAACACAGTCTTGGCTCTTTGTGATTGGTTTTTCATGTTTGGTTCTCGGTTATGAGTAAAGTGTTTATGGAGAATCATTATGCATGGTATTGGATGATATTTGGGTCGTAGATTTTAGGATTTTGGTTTAGTGGGGTGACAATAAGGAAAATTCTATGCTGGGGAGCATCAAATCTATTATGGGTGTACGACCGTTGTGCCAAAAGGACCATGTGCACAATGGAACTAGTTGGTGGGTGATTATAGTAACATTGGTATTATGATGATTATATAAACCCAATTATGGAATCTTTGTGTGGTTTAAAAAGGTTTCAGTGTGTTGATGATGATCTTAGGATGGTGGAAGTGTGATCTTAGAGAAAGTTGGATTGGTGGTGTGCTAGTGCTTGCGAGAAGAGCGTGATAGTTGGATGGGTCAGTTGAGGATCCAACTTTGTAACAACATTGATAGTTATATTTATACTTTAATGTGAGTGGTTGGTTGATTCAATGATTCCTCAAGGTGTTAAGGAATCATAATTAGGCAATGTGGTGATGTGGTGGTGTGTCAGAATTTAAGACTGAATACTTTTAGGTAGAAGTTAGTTAGAGGAGGAATGAAAGGTGTGGTTGCATAGATTAGGATTAAATGAGATGGAAACCACATTAAGAGTATCATTTAATATGAATTTGAGGGAGTTCAAGGAACAAACCAAGATTTCTATAGAAAATACAATGTGTTTGAGCCCGATGTTTGGATTTTTTCTAAAGAAGTGAATTTGGTAATCGAGGATGAAATGTGCTGGTTTAGTCATGAATTGATGACCAAGGTAGGTTGATTTCATTGTCAGAATACTACCATGGATTTTTAGGGAAGAAGCAATATTCTTGGGAGTTTGTAATAGACCACATCATTATGGGTTGTCAAATACTGAAGGAATATGATTGTTTGGTTTGGTGAGGGGTTTATTTTTTTGAAATGAGGGCCAAATTGGTATTTAAAGTGATTTTATAACCTTTAAAGGTGTTTTTGGATGTGGTTTTAGGTATAGTTAGGTTCTTTGGTGTTCAAGAAGACATTAGTTTTAGAGTTGGTGTCCAAGAACCAACTAGTTTGTACTTTAGATTTATGTTTATATTAAAAGAAGTGAATATTAAATATATATGATCACATATTGATAATTATTGTCACATAAATGACTTCTTTTAAAGGTATTTTTCATTTAATTTCTATTCATTATTTTTTTAGGGTATTTCTTAATCATTTTTGGAGAAAAGGGTGGTTACTTTAAGATTTTGGCCAAACCATGAGCCCATTTCCAGATTTAAAAACAAATTTTTTATTTTATAACTCATTATTTTTTCTACATTTTCACTCATTATAATTATCAATTGTCCACCCCTGACATATTCAAACCACCAGATCCATTTGGATCCATTAGGAACTCATAATCATTGTGTTCATGGGTGATTTATTCAGGCATTGGGCCAACCCATGAGCCCATTTCCATATTTAACAAAATAATTTATATCTTTTATATATCATTCATTTTTAAATATTTTCAGTCATTACACCTCTCAATAGAGACCAAAAAATCTAGGCTCACCCCCATGTTTTATTTTCCCTCTTTGGAGCTCATCTTCATCGTAGATTAGGGCAACTGTCCTTAAGGTTTCTCAAATTGTCCAGATTTGAAAAGGGAATTTGTTTCTTTCATAAATCATTCATTTTTTTACTATTTACAGCATTTTAGTCCCCACTAGATCTCATCATCCTTAGTGGAACTTACCTTTCAATTTTTTCTACTTTTAGATTCAACTATTGTTGTATTTGGGGCGATTTCTTCAATGTTTCTCGAGTAAGTAAATTCCTCTCTTGTACCTTCCATTTACTTTAGGTTTCTCCTCCTTCCATTACTTCATGGTACTATATTCTCCCTTGTTAATGAAATACCTAGGATTATATTATACCATGATTTTTGATGTGGGTTTTGTTCGTTTATGGCTGGTCTTTATAGGTTTAGGGTTTATAAACCCTCAGATGGTGATATTAGGTGTGTGTTTCCATTCTGCCAAGGATTTGAGGTAGGATTCCCATTGAAATTATCCTTTTTATTTAATATTCATAATTTTCAGGGTATTTTAATCCTCTAAACATTATTATTATTATTTTATAAGACTTGAAAAACTTTATTTGGTTTGTAAGGTGGTGTTTATGCCTTGTTTTGTGAAAAGTAGCGTTGTTTTGTTATAAGAGTGCACACCAATTGTTTTTTTAAATGTTATGTTATTTTTGGCAAATGGTTTATGATTTCTTTAACCTGTTTTAGAAATTTAAATAATTTTTTTTCATTAAAATTTGATTTTATAACCTTTTTAGTGTTAAATAGAATTGGTTTCATTAAATGTTTCATGCCACATTTTCGGGCAAGTGCTTGGTTGGATTTTGTGTGCTCATTGTAATATAAAATAATTGGTTTTTCTTTTTAGAAATATTTAAAACATGTGAATAAATGTTTTTGGGTTTCTTATGTGGTTTCCAATCTGGTTTTGGGTTTTATAATGAAATGAGTATGGGTTTTTAGGGTGTTTTGGCATGTGTTCCTGATAAATGGCCCGTTTGGAATATCCATAAAATGGATGGGTTTTGAATATGTAACCTGAATTTATAATGGGTTTATGTAAATGTTTTTTTGATTCCTATGGTGTTTTTACACTTCTTTATTAATAGTGGAATCGATTCTTTTGATAAATGTTGTTTTTGTGAAGAATGCTTAAAGGCCCATTTGGCATTTTTCTTATAAAACTGGTTTTCAGGTGTATTCGATGTAATATCATTGGGGTTGTTTTATGATTCAAGAAATGATTTATTAAATGGTGTTGGGGCTGAAAATTATGGTTTGATATGGTATTTGTGGGTTTTTGTCCTTAAATAAACATTTTTAAATGGATTTTATGTACAAAGCCTTGTTATACTTCTTGAAATTATTTTATGAAAATTTTAGGTGGTTTATTTACCCATGAAGGATATGTGAAACATGGTTTAAGGATATTTGGTGAGTGTATGATTTGGAAATGAAATTTCCACCAGAAAAGTGTATGTGATAACTTTTGGATCTTTATTGAGCACAAAGAAGGAAACCTAGGTATCTAGGTGGGTGGATGTTTACTAGTATGCTAGTGATCTAGAGTGGTTTCATCCGTATTTGATGTAGCAAGTTTAAAAATGAAAACACTAACTAAAATATGATGATCATGCTAGGGACCACTGGGTTATGGGTATTGTTCCCTTCTAGTGGCTTGTGTAGAAGGACATATATTTGTTATGATTACTTTTCACCGAGATACGAGGTACCTGGGGCCCACAACTAGCTAGTGCCTAGGGATGTTCTCATGACTTGTACTCATTAGATATTTTGTAATCACTATAATCATACGATGTGTTTGGTTGGTAAATTCAAAAGCATCTGTGTTCAATTTAAAAGTATACATTCTTCAAAGCATCCTTCTTGAAAATTATTTTCATTTTGAAGTTACATCTCTTTACAATTGGTTACTAGCATTTCCTATTTATGAAAACTTGCAAGCATTTTATTTTATAGTGTTTGTAGGGTGGAACCTTGTTTGGAAAACATAATTTTATATATTGTATTTCAAACTAGAAATTGATGTTTCTTTTATTTTAATGTAAGTTCACAGGGAATATAATATCTGGCTTACCTACCGAGTTTTAATATTCACACCTATAGTCTTTTTTTAGCCCTTTTGTAGGTTTCAGCTTGATTTTGATCGCCTTGGGTGACATTTGATCGATGTGTTGGAGAGTGAACAGAGGGGTTACATGGAGTTAGTTGGTTTTTAGGTTTGTTCAGTTGAGTTTTTTGGTTCAACTGTAATTTTAGTTTCATGTACAATTAATGTTTAGGTCTACTTTTATATAAATGTAAGTTGGGATGTCTGTTTATTTTTGATGCTTAGTTATTGTTTATATTGGGGAGGAAAAATTCCCTTGTCACTCTAACTGATGACCTCAATGATTTTCTCCATCCTAGGAGGATCGAGAATGCCTCTTAGGAATTGTCGCAGAGTGTCCTGAGTTACCAGTTCAGGGTCTACCTGGACTAGTTTGTGAAAAAATGGTATCAAATCAGGTCAGATCTTTGCAGACCTTTATTTTTAGATATCTCTTATTATTTGGCGGATTTCATGGTATATAGAGTAGTGTTTTTAAAAATTTAGGGGTTGTTTTGGGAATAGAGTCACGAACTCTTGCTTGTTCTGATCCTCGGGTGTCTATGGGAAGTCCTATTTTATTAGTTTCTTGGGTTCTTAGGGATTTTTTGGTGATTGGGATATGACAAGGTGAGTTTGACTAATGGAATCCAGGATCTATCAGGTCCTAGAAATCAATGTGGATCTAGGTAATGGTCCTAAGAAGGATCTCTATGTTGGTGGTGTGTTTGACATATGGCCTCCATCCATATTGTCAAGTCACCCACCTACACTAGTTCCCTTTTATGGGTCTCTTGGACCTTGAATTATGATTTTTTTTTGAAAATCATCATGTGAGAATTATGGAAATGGGTTTTCATGGAATTGTGTGATTTTAGAAAGTTGAAATTAGGGTTTTAATGCTTAATATAACAATGGTTTTGAGAATTTTTGGTTTTTGTGAAATAAATTTGGGGAGAAAGTGGAAATGATTTAATGGGATGGAATTTCCTTAATCTAAACTTATGGTTTGCTAAAATAAAATGTTTGGAAATCTTGGATAATTTTAAAGAAATTTTGAAAACTTTGTTTTAAATTTGATGTGTTTGGGTGTTGAAAAGTGTTTGAATTTGATGAATTGGGTTTGGGAATCGGTTTTGAATGGTTAGTGTTTTTCTAAAAAAGGGTTTTGGCCTTTGTGGATTTTAGATTAAGAAAAGAGGCCATGATGAAATATTTAAATGAGAAATAGTTGTTTGAAATAACATTTTTCTTTGGAATTTGTACTAAATGAAATGTAATGGGTTTCAAATCAAATGGTTCTTGAAAAAGTGTGGTTTATTGAGATACTAAAAGATGTTTTGAATAAATGGAGAGGATTTTGATGGTGACCTATGAGTTTTATTTTTCAAGCTTGGTAAAATGGCTTGTTGTGTGGAAATATGAAAATGGTTTTTGACTAGGTGGTTAGTGTGCCTATGGAAGGTATATGATTTTTGAAATGGGTTGAAAGTGTTGGATTGTAAAACAAGGATGCTTATTTTATCCTTTTGTGTTTTTATGGGTTCTCACATGCATGGTTTTTTATAGATATGTTTATGGATGCCCATTATGGCATAGTAGTTGGGTGCTAGGGGTGGCACAGGATTGTGAATGTGAGTGAGACTTGAAGAAACACCATTGGTGAATGTGAAAATCCATCAAGTTAGTTTGTTTTTAAAAAGTGTATTAAGCTTAAACTTTGTTGTGTTTTTGTAAAACAGTGTTTATGTGGGTTTATTTTTCATGTTTTAGAAGTGTGTTCTACTTTGTATGCTTCCTCATGATTTGGAAGTGATAATCTTGGTGTGTCTTGAGATGATATCTTTTTGGTGGATTGGTTTTGGAGAAATGATCAGTGGATTTCTAAGGATTTGTTGGATGTAGTGATGTGGCCACTGATGGTTCTCCATTGGAAACAAATCTATTTGATCAGCCTAAGTATTAGTTTCAAACATTAAATCCACCTATTCGGATGATGAATCAACTCGTTTGATGGAATAGAGAGTTGTTTGGGCATGATTTTAAGTTTTTCCCTATTGTGATAATTCTTTTGGATATAGAAGTTGTGTTCGGTGACATTGATATATTTTTCCATATTACTTTTCTATTCTTCTCCTCATTCGGTGTGAGAGAGAATGGTGTTATGTATCTATGAGTTCTTATTTATATTAAGGTTTGTTGTTTAGAAATTTAGTTTTGTGGGGTGTTGTGATCCTTAGTTCATAGCTACAACACAACATATGCTTCCAAAATCAGTGCTCCAGACATAGGCCTTGGAGTGAATATTTTCAAAAAGTCAGGAAATCGCCAGAGATGTGGGGATCTTGACTAAGCTCCAACATTCACCATTGTGTCAAGGAAGTGTCTATGTTTTTATTATGGTTTCTCATCACTTTGATTTTCCTTTTTTCACAAAGAGCATGGTGAACATACCCCTCACGCAGTGTCTATTGTTATGCCTTATCATATTTGGGTTTCCGATCAATGTCCCTGTGTGGACTACCAATGTGAATTGGGTATAGTCTTGGTTTTATCTATTCGTAGGTGGAGAGTGTTGGGTGGTTCCTATATTTCTTTTGTGGTTTCAGTGGCCCAACGATTGGGTCCCCTTCCCTCCACTCCCCAGGTGGTGGGGGGTTTGATCCATACATAAAGTGTTTTCCCAATTCTTGTACCCTCCATTCAGGAGTGGGTGGTTTAAATGGCCATGTTTTAACCCTCTTAACTTGGGTTTGTAGGTTTTTTTGGGAGAGTTTTGGGGGGCATGTGCGAGTGAGGCCCGATTCTAGTTCATGTTGAATTCTTGTTTTTTCATTTTTAGTTGGTCTCTAATGGTGGGGAGACCCAATTTGTCTCTAGAAGATCATTTATTTAAGTATTTTTCGTATGTTAGTTGTGATTTTATAGTGGGGAGCCCGTTCATCCCCCCAAGTCATTGGATTTCATGAGTGAACTTTGGTTTGGGTGATCGTTGGGTTCATTGGGAGATGGCCCAACAATCCAGTTCTTGGCTTGGTTGGGGAGGTGGTGGCTTGATCTTTCCATTGATTCTCAGGAAGTGGTTGTGATTTGGTGTTTTTTTGGGAAAGAGGCTTAAGTTACGTTGATGCTGGATGATATTTCCTTAGCTTGAGAGGCTGGGCTGTGTTGATAAGGAATCCTTAGGTGTTGATCTTTTAGCTTGAAATTGTTATGGATTTCTGGGGGCGGGAAGTTTTTATGGTGGGGAAAATTTTAACATCCATGACATATTTTAAAGTTATTTTTTATGTAATTTATATTATTTCCTTGTTTGTGTGGGTTTCCCAGGAATTTTTGGAGAAAAGGGTGGTTCAATATTTGGGCCAAACTGTGATCCAATTTCCAGATTTAAAAACAATTTTTTTTATAACTCCTTTTTTTAAACATTTTCACCCATTACACTTCCCACTTGGCCTCCCCTAACCTATTAAAACCACCATATCCATTCAGACCCCATAAGAACTCATAATCATGGTGGATTTGGGTGATTTATTCAAGCATTGGGCCAACTCATGAGCCCATTTCCAGATTTAAGTAAGTAAATTATTTCTTTTATATCTCATTCAATTTTTTAATTTTTTTTGTCATTACACCTCTCAATTGAGCCCAAAAACCATATACACACCCCTATGTTACATTTTTATTCTTTGGAGCCCATCTTCATCCTAGATTAGGGAAACTTTCTTCGAGGTTTCTCAAATCATCCAGATTTGCAAAGGGAATTTGTTTCTTTTATAAATCATTCAGTTTTTACTCTTTCCCCCCATTTTAGTCTCCAATCGACCTCGTAAGAATTATTTGAACCTACATTTCAATTTTTTCTGGTTGGAGATTCAACTACTGGTATTTTTCTTGTAAAATCGACTTTCATGAGTTTTCCATGTTGTATCATTGGTGTCGTTTTAGGATTCATGAAATTGATTTATTAAATGGTTTTGCGGATGAAAAATCTGGTTTTATGTGGTATTGGTTGGTGTTTAGCCTTAAATGAGCATTTTTAAATGGATTTTATGTGCAAAACCTCGTTATACTTCTTGAAATTGTTTTATGAAAAATTTAAGTGGTTTATTTACCCATGAACGATATGTGAAACATTGTTTAGGGAAGTTTGGTGTGTGTATGATTTTTAAATGAAATTTTCATGTGGAAAGTGTATGCGATAACATGTGGAATGTGATTGATAATAGAGAGGGAAACCCGAGTATCTAGGTGGATGGATGTGTACTAGCATGCTAGCGATCCGGAGTGGTTTTGTCCCTATTTCACATAGAAAATTTGATGATAAAAACACTAACTAATCTATGAAGATGATGGTGGGGACCACTAGGTTATGGGTATTGTTCCCTATGAGCGTCTCATGCACGAGAATAGATATTTTTTATGGTTACTTTTCACTGAGATACAAGGTATCTGTGGCTCATAGCTATCTAATGTCTAGGGAGGTTCCCGTGACTTGTGCTCATTGGATATTTTGTACTCACCATTGGCATATGGTGTGTTTGGTTGGTAAATTAAGTAGCATGTGTGTTCTATTTAAAAGTGTACTTTATTTAAATCATCCTTCTTTAAAACTATTTTCATTTTGAAGTTGTATCTCTTTGAAATTGGTTACTATCATTTCCTATTTATGAAAAGTTGAAAGAATTTTATTTTTTAATGTTTATAGCATGGAACCTTGTTTTGAAAACATAATTTTATTTATTGTGTTTAAAAATTTAATTTGATGTTTCTTGTAATGGACCAGACCTTTTTGGTCCATTCCTTTGCTGGAATTTGGTGTCTGAGGTGTTGTAGGAGGTCAATGTGACTTATCCCCAACACTTTTCCAAATCTCCAATTCTGTGAAAAGTGTTTCCAGTTTTGTGAATAGTTTCATCGGTGAGACAAATGTGAGTAGTGTCATCGGTGATAGATATGTGACCAATGTCATCGGTGAGATAGATGTGAACAATGTCATCAGTGATACATATGTGAACAGTGTCATCGGCGAGTCATTTTGTGAATAGCGCCTTCACCTTCGGTGAGTCATTTTGTGAATAGTGCCATCTATATTGGTGATTCATTTTTTGAATAGTGCCATCAGTGTCGGGGAGTCATTTTGTGAACAGTTCCATCAGTTTCGGTGAGTCATTTTGTGAACAGTCCCATCAGTGTCAGGGAGTCATTTTGTGAACAGTGCGATCGATGTCGGCGAGTCATTTTTTGAACAGTGCCATCCATGTCGGTGAGTCATTTTGTGAATAGTGCCATCAGTGTCAGTGTGTCATTTTTTGAACAGTTCCATTGGTGTTGGTTAGTCATTTTTTGAACTATTCCATTGATGTCGGCGAGTCATTTTTGTGAATAGTGTTTCCAGCATAGGTAGGTGTACAATGTTTTCAACTTCCTACAATTTCTCCCCTTTGGCATTTTATTTAACGTAAAAAACATTCATGGAATTGTTTTAAGTGATTTAAGGACGATTGAAAGACCATAAATCCTATATTAATTTTCCTAAGGCTTGGGATTCCTTTACTTGGTCAAACCACATGGTTTAATACGATCCACTTTTAATGGAAAATACAATGTATCTTAAACTACTGCTTTGTAAATCTTCTAAAGGGATGAGATATCTTCTTCCCTTGTTCTACCTTCATGTTCCCTAGTGTGAGATGCTCAAATATTTCCTTCTTCCCATATGATTGGTGTGATATAATCTTAATCCTTGGATCATTTCCCCTTGAATCTTCTTCCTACTGCATGCGCATCCCCTATTTTGGTGCAAGAAGTAAGTGTCAATCCGTAATTGGTAGAAGGTATGATCTACCTCCATTATTTTGTTTTCTTAGATCCTTTCCCCCTTTTTATACTTTCCATGTTATGGAATGTGATCTCTATGATTGTAATGGTGTTTCCTTGGGTGTCGGTTGGTGCGGTCATGCTGTGGTATCCTCGGGTGGATGTAGTTATCATGAGGGGGGGGGGATCATGATCCATTGTGTGGATCGTTCTAATGTAAATAACATCAAGAACCTTTTGAGGTAGGGGATTCGTTTCTTCTCTATTCTTTTACGTGCAACTGTAGATTTAGCATGTTTTATCCCACTAGATCACAATGGAATTGATATAATAAATATTTAAACCTAATAAATAAATCGATATGGATCGTATATTATTGTATCTTATTTTTATATATAGTGTGACATTTGGGATTTTTTTTGTTTAGATTTTCATTCTTGATGGAAATTGGTAAAGAACATAAACCAGGATTAATTGTAAATTATTTTTTCAAAGATAAATAGGCATATAAATGAATCAGGTCTTTGTTGTTGTAATTTGATGTTAATTAAATTTATGTATTAAGCATGTTTAATTGATTTGTGATAGCTATGATAGATTTCTGTTTAAGTTGCCCATAGTTGGAAGCTAAAAATAATAAATCAGTTCATTTTAGATTGATTAAAGAACCGACAGTTTGATAAAAAGATAATGCCTTGGTAGGGTTCTGATTTACCCTCTTTCTTGTAAGGAAGAGTGCCTTGTGCTTTAGAGCCATGAGTTCTCATTATGTTTGAAGGTTGGATGCCTTTTTTAAGATCCAAGAGCCTAATTGATATGATGTTTGTTTCCTACTACTTGTGCAGTGATGTGAGCCTGTGTGGATGTTGTTATATGTGGGGGTAGGGAGGCCCATTGGTTGTGGCCGTAGTTGATGCCTAGAGTGGTGAAATGCATCTATTTATGCATGTTGGTGTCAAGGAGGACACTGAAGATGATGAAACGAGTTGGATGTGAATGTTTGGATGCTTTCTGAATCTTGTTGGTTGTTTATCTACTTTAGTTTCCCCACTACTCAAGGCAACAGGTTTTGCTTACCCTCCTTCAAAAAGGGGTGAAGACACATGGAGTATTCCACCTGCTTTATGTTTTTAGCTTCTCGAGGGAGGATGGGTCTACACTCCTAATATAGGTGGAAAATATATGGCGGGTAGTTCATTTACTCACCGGGTTGATCCCCCTTGTGTTTGGTAGCTTAGAATGTTTTTTCTATAATGCTCGGGAATATGGGAAAGTAATAATGCTATTAATAAATGATGTTAACCCATGGGGTTAGAACTTGTTGGGATGAAATAATGAGGTTGAAATTTAAAGGAACTATGGATCTTGGTTGGAATGATAATGAAATGCAATGTGAAATTGTTAATAGTTAATTAATGTTTAAAGAATGAATTAACATAAAGTGAAACTGATAAAAAGGGAAGGAAGTAATATAATAAATATCTTTAAATGGTTGTGTGCTTATAGGATAACTAGTATTAGCAGTGGAGGTCGGGAGTCTGAGAGACATTAGCTTCAGTTGATTCTAAGATAAGGTTATACCCATTGTGTGGTTGTGAGAAATATTCTATACTTTTTGTGTTTATGTACGCTACTCCACCCCATTAGTTAGGAAATATGACACCTCAAGGATTCTGAGCCCTGGGGGAGGGGGTGTTTTCCCCAACATTCTGGTGGGAGGATGGATGGATAACAACCTCCCTTTTATACCACTTCTTCACGACCCCCTTCCCATAAGGTGTACACCTCATGGGTTGGAAATGTGGGATGAGATATAGTGACCCCCTGAGTCCCACCTCCAGTAGGCAATGGGTTGGAAACTAGCATCGATGGTATAATAAACTCACAAATAGGAGGCATTACCCTCTAAGAGAGCACATGCGAAAGAGAGAGATAAGAAAAACACCAACCAAATCCAACTCAGACTAAAATATAAAATAAATCCCATTTACACATATGTAATGTCATGCAAGAGCTACTATAACTGAAAGGAAAAAAATGCAAGTACCAAAGGAAAGTAAAAACACCAGCAACCAAGAAGCCCAAACAACTCCTACAACCCCAAGCTAGTAGTAACCAGCTTGATCTCCAAACTAATCCAAGGGACCTAAAAAATAGTTTATATATACGTAGGGTGAGTATAACAATAAAATTAGTAGGATCCTCCCTGGATACTCTCATGAAAAAGTAAATAAAGCATGATAAAGCATAGTGAACAACTAGTGAAACTTACTTGTTAGCTAAAAATGTATACTAAGTTCCTAGTCTCACCATGGCTACTATCATCAAATATCAAATACAATATTATATAATATAATAAGGAATATTAAGGGTACCCCGCTACCACTTCCCCACTAGTTTTCCGCTTTTCCCTAACTTCACACGTACTAAGCATCTCTCTCCAAAAAGGCTTGCCCACATACATCTGGGCGAAGCACCACAACATGCACCTCATGCATCACAACCACCACATCCCCACAACCAAAGTAACCAGGTAGTTTTCAGGAGCCACCATAGCTCGCATAATGCTTATCATACATCATGAATTACACCTGAATCCATTATAGCCCATACACTAAGTAAGGATCCTCAATCCATCATAGCCTATACACGTTACACCTATAGTAGTCTATATGAAACTATATCCGGAATATATGTGTGTAAATAACCACAATCCATAAAATATGAGGTTAATTTGGTTGCGGGGATTTTATGGGTGTGCTGAACGATGTGGATGTTTTTGTGCTTCACCCAAGTGTGTGCTGGAAAGCCTTTTTGGAGAGAGATGCTTAGGACATGAAATGTTAGGGAAAAGCGGAAAACCAGTGGGGAATTGGTAGTGGGGTACCCTTGATATTCTATTATATACTCTTGTATGCGATACTTGGTGAGAGTATCCATGGTGAGGCTAGTAACTTAGTATACCTATTTAGCCAATGAGTTAATTTCACTTGTTATTCATTGTGATTTAGCATGCTTTATTTACTTTTTCATGAGAGGATCCGGGGAGTATCCTACTGAGTATACTATTATAGTCACCCTACGTATATATAAACTATTTTTTAAATCACTTGGAGTAGGTTGGAGATCAGGCTGGTTACTAGTAGCTTGGGGTTGTAGGAGCTATTTGGGCTGCGTGGTTGCTGCTGTTTTTACTTTCCTTTGGTACTTGTAGTTTTCTATTTCAGTTGTAGTAGTTCTTGTATGAAATTACATATGTGTATATGGGATTTATTTTATATTACAGTCTGAGTTAGAGTTGGTTGGTGTTTGTCTTATATATCTCTTTCGCATGTGTTATCTTAGAGGGAAATGCCTCCCATTTTTGTGTTTAATATACCCTCAGTGCTTATGAATACAACCATATGATATCATCCTCGACATGGATTGTTTGTATTTTGTGCAGGATATCATGGATTGATTTAGGAGGAAAGTGTTGTTCTTCGATGATAATGGAGATCTATCGGTGTTTTTTGGTGAGCGAGACTCTTGGATGGGTCAAAGGTGTGTTCCATCCTTGTCATCCTTGATGGATGAGCTGATGTTGAGTTCTTCGGAGGTTCAGTAGTTGGCGTTTCCTTGGGACATAAATGAGTACCCTGATGTCTTTCCATAAGAGGTTGCTGCGTTACCCCATCGATGAGAGGTTGAGTTTGGGATCGAGATACAACCAAGAGTGTCTCTTATCTCTATGTATCCCTATAGTATGGCCTCTTAAGAGTTACAGGAGATTCGTATACAGCTTGATAATCTATTATAGTGCAGTTTTGTTCAGCCAAGTGTGTCACTGTGGGGTGCACCAGTTTTGTTTGTGAAAAAGGCTGATGATAGTTTGCAGTTGTGTATCAATTATCATCACTTAAAAAAAGTAACCATGAAGAATCTCTATCCTATTCCATATATTGATGATTTATTCGATCAAACGAAGGGTGAAAGTTGGTTATCAAAGATCTAATTGTGGTCAGGATATCATCAGATGCGTGTGAAGGATAAAGATATCCCAAAGACTGCATTTTGTTGTCGTCATGCGCATTACGAGTTCATTGTAATGCCATTTGGTGTAATGAATGCTTAATCTATGTTCATGGGATTGATTAAATCCTTGTTCTGTGACTTCCTAGATAAGCTCATGGTGGTTTTCATCGATGACATCCTTGGGTACTCCGCATCTGCGGGGGAGCATGCAGATCATCTGCACACCGTTTTGGGAGTTCTTCGCCAACAAAATCGGTTTGGGAAGTTTTCTAAGTGTGAGTTTTGGGCTCAAGAAGTACATTTCTTGGGGCATGTTGTATCCCAATAGGGAGTAACTGTGGATCCATTGAAGATAGAAGCATTTCTATCTTGGGATGCCTCCAAGAAATGGAAGAGGTGCACAGTTTCCTTGGTCTCGTAAACTACTATAGGATGTTTTTAGCCAATTTATCTTAGGTTGCGACTCCTATGATTTCATTGACCAGGAAGGATCTGGTGTTTGGGTGGACTGATTTGTTCCAGGAAACTTTTGAGTATCTTAAGGAGAATTTGGTCAGTTCTTTGGTTCTTTATCTGCCAACAGAGGGAGTTTAGTTTGATGTTTTCTGCATTGCATCGCATATGGGGTTATGATATGTTTTGATGCATCATAGATCAGTCATTTCTTATGGGTATCGACAGTTGCGTCCCCATGAACTTAACTATTCCACCCATGATCTTTATTTGGTGGTCATGGGGTTTTCTCTGAAATTGGGGAGACATTATCTCATTGACGAGTGCTTTTTGGTTTTCATCGATCATAAGAGCCTGAGGTATATTTTCTCCCAATGTGACTTGAACTTGCAGTATCATCAATGGATGGAGTTCTTACAAGAATATGAATTTGAAATATCGTATAAACCTGCAAAGTGGAATTTTGCAGCTGATTCACTAGGTCGGAAGTCACGTAGTGATGAAATGTGTGAATTTGGTGATTCCTAGAGAGTGATGGAAGAACTTTCAGCATTACATCTCTATACAGTAGAAGTTGGGGGAAGAGGTTGTATTTTTCAGATAAAGATGAAGTCATCTCTGGTGCAACAGGTGGAAGAGTCCCAGTTGGGGGATCTAGTGGTGGTGGTCTGGAGAGACCGAGTTGTTTGTAGCGAGGCCCCTGATGGTTGGACTGAGGATGAACAACATCGAGTGTTGTATCAGGGAAGGATTTTTGTTCCTTTTGAGATGCGAGAGATGGTTCTCAGTGAGTTACATAGTTCTCCTTTAGCAGTACATCCTGACATGAAAAAGATGTATCAAGCTTTGAGGAGTTAGTTTTGGTGACCTGGGGTGAAGTGTACAGTTTCAGAGTTTGTGTCTTGATGTTTGGTCTGCCATAAGGTGAAGGCCAAGCATTGTGTCCCAAGTGGTTTGCTCCAGCCGTTAGATGTTCCTTAGTGGAAGTGGGATTACATCTCAATGGAATTTGTTACTAGTTTACCTCGAGATCAGGGAGGCCATGATGCTATTTGGGTGGTAGTGGATCATTTAACAAAATCAACCCACATCATAGCGATCAAGGAGTCATGCTAAGTGGAGGTTTTTTTGAGGAAATATATGGATAAGGTGGTGAGACTCCACAGAGTACCAAGGATGATCATTTATGATAGAGATCCTCATTTTTCCTCTAGGGTGTGGAAAGGCCGTCATCATGATTTTGGTTCTTAGCTATGCCTTAGCACTACTTTTTATCCGTTGATGGATGCTTAGACAGAGCAGACCATCCATAATCTTGAATACATTTTGCGCCCCTGTGTCTTGGATTTTAGAGGTTTGTGGATGATGCACTTACCCATGTTGGAGTTTTATTACCCCAATAGTTTTCACTCCACCATCGGTATGGCACCGTTTAAATCCTTGTATGGATGACCTTTCCGTTCTCCGTTGTATTGGACTGTGGTCAGGGAGTCATCAATTCTTAGACCAAAATAGTGCAGAATACAACAGAGATGGTGCAGGTGATTCCTGAGAGGATGAAGGTAGCGTAGTATCGTTAGGAATCATATGCCGATCTACGGAGGAGACCTTTATAGTTTGATGTTGGGGATCAAGTGTTTCTGAAGGTGACTCTCCATTGTGGTTAGTGAAGGTTTGGTCATGGGAGTAAGCTTTCTCCCCAATTTGTTGGGCCTTTCAAGGTGTTGGATCATATTGGAGCTGTGGCGTATCGAGTAGCACTTCCCCAATATATGAGCCGGATATAAAATGTTTTTCATGTGTCACATCTCCTTTTTTATCTTCATTATGACTCTCACATCATCGATTGGGGAGAGATCGATGTCGATGATAATGCGACCTTTGAGAAGCGGCCTGTGGAGATCCAAACTGCAAAGAAAAGGTGTTGCGCGAGCGTTATATCCCCATTGTCCATGTCTTTTGCTGAAATAGTGGCATGGGGGAGAGTACCTTGGAACATGAGTCCTAGATACGTTCTCAGTACCTAGAGTTGTTTGATGTTTATCCCATTTTATGTAATGATTCTATTTGTGGTTGTAGACCTTTCGTGTTTATGAGATGGATTTCTTTTGTTGCTTCTTGTGGATTGCTCTCTTTTGAGAGGTATCTCGATGGGTGGTTGTTCAGACCCCTTTCTTATTTTATTTTATATTGGTTTTTAATTATAGAGGACGAGAATGTTTGAGAGGTATCTGATGTAATGGCTGGGACCTCTTTGGTCCATTACTTTGATGAAATCTGGTGTCTGAGGTGTTCGGGGAGGTCAAGGTGAATTATCCCTAAAACATTTTAAAATTTCCAGTTCTATGAATAGTGTTTCCACTTTTGTGAATAATGTCATCAGTGAGACAGATGTGAACAGTGTCATCAGTGAGACAGATGCGAACAGTATTATTGGTGGGATAGATGTGAACAGTGTCATTAGTGAGACAGATGTGAACAGTTTCATTGGTGAGACAGATGCGAACGGTTTCATTAGTGAGTCATTTTCTGAAGAGTTCCATCAGTGTTAGTGAGTCATTTTGTGAATAGTGTCATAGGTGTTGGTGAGTCATTTTGTGAATAGTTCCATCGGTGTCAGCGATTCATTTTGTGAACTGTTCCATCAGTACTGGTGAGTAATTTTGTGAACAGTACCATCGATGTTGGTGACTCATTTTGTGAACAGTGCCATCGGTGTTGGTGAGTCATTTTGTGAACTGTGCCATTAGTGTTGGTTAGTCATATTGTGAACAGTTCCATCGGTGTCGGTGAGTCATTTTGTGAACAGTACCATCAATGTCTTTGATTCGATTTGTGAATAGTTCCATCAGTGTCGGTGAGTCATTTTTCTGAACAGTGTTTCCAACATCATTAGGTGTACAATGTTTCCATCTTCCTACAGTTCACCCCTTTGATGTTTTCTTTGACGTAAAATGAATTCAAGGCCTTGTTTTAAGGTATTTAAGACCGATTCAAAGACCACAACCCCAATATTAATTTTCCTAATGCTCGGGATTACTTTACTTGGTCAAACCGTATGGTTTAATGCAATCCTCTTTTAACGGAAAATATAACATATCTTAAACCGCTGCTCTGTAAATCTTTGAAAGGGACGGGATATCTTCCACCCTTATTTTACCTTCTTTTTCCTTTATGCGATAGGATCAAATCTTTCCTTCTTCCTATAAGAGTAGTGTGATTGAACCTTAATCCTTGGCTCGTTTCCCCTTGATGTTTCTTCCTGATACATGGGTCCCCCCTGTTTTGGTGAAAGTAACAAGTGTCGATCAGTCATCTATAGAAGGTATGATCTAACTCCATTCTTGTGTTTTCTTCAATCCTTTTCACCTTTTTTTTATTCTTTCCATATTATGTCATGTGATATCCATGCTTATCATGGATTTTTATTGGGTTTTGGTTGGTGTGGTCATGCCACAACATGCTCGGGTGGATACAATTGTCATGGGGGAGGCGATTGTGATCTGTTGCATGGATCGTTCTCGTGTAAAGAATGTAAAAAACCTTTTGAGGAAGGGAATTAATTTAGTCTCTATTATTTTATGTGATAATGTAGAGTTATCATGTTTTATCCCACTAGATCACAATGGAATTGACTTAATAAATATTTGAACCGGATAAATAAATTGATATGGATCGTTTTTTTTGCCTCTTATTTTGATAGATAGTGTGATATCTATTCTTGATTTGTTTAGCTTTTCATTCTTGATGGAAATTGGTAAATAACATAAACTGAGATTAATTTTAAATTATTTTGTCAAAGATAAAGAGGCATATAAATGAATCTAGTCATTGTTGTTTTAATTTTATGTTAATCAAATTGATGCAGTAAGAATGTTTAATTTATTTGTGATAGATATGATAGCTTTCTGTTTAAGTTTCCCATAGTTGGAACCTACAAATAATAATTTAGTTAATTCCAAATGGATTAAAGAACCAGCTTTTTGATAAAAAGATAATTCCTAGTAGGGTTCTGAGTTACCCTATTTCTTGTAAGGTCGATTGCCTTGTGCTTTGGAGACATGAGTGCTCATTATGTTTTAAGTTTGGATGCATTTTTTAAGGAAAAAGACCCCAATTGATATGATGTTTGTTTCCCGATTCTTGTGCTGTGATGTGATCCTGGATGGCTATGGTGATATGTGGGGGCAGGGAGGCCCATTGGTTGTGGTAGCAGTTTACACCTAGAGTGGTGAAATGGATCGGTTTATGCATGTGCGTGTCCGGGAGGACACCAGAGATTATGAAATGTGTTGGATGTGAATATTTGGATGCTTCTTTAATCTTTTTGGTTGTTTATATTCTTTACTTTCCCCACTGCTCAAGGCAGCTAGTTTTGGTTAACCTCCTTCTAAAAGGGGTGAAGACTTTCAGGGTATGCCCCATGATTTTTGTGTTTAGTTTCTTGAGGGAGGATGGTTCTACGCTCCTGCTATTGGTGGAAGAGACTTGAAGGGTAGTTCATCTACTCACCGAGTTGAACCCCCTTGTTTTTGGTATCTTAGAATGTTTTTCTATAATTCATGGGAATATTGGAAAGTGATAATGGTGTTAATAAATGATTGAATAAATGATGTTAACCCATGGGATTGGAGCTTATTGGAATGCAATGATGAGGTTTAAATTTAAAGGAACTGTGGATCTTGGTGGGAATGATATTGAAATGTAATGTGGAATTGTTAGTGGTTAATTAATTTTTAATGAATTAATTAACATGAAGTGAAAATGATAAAAGGGAAGGAATTAATATAATAAAGATCTTTAAATGGTTGTGGGATTATATGACACCTAGTCTTAGTAGTGAGAACTAAGAGTCTAAGAGACATTAGCTGTAGTTGAGTCTAAATCTAGGTTATTCACATAGTGTGGTTGTGATATATATTCTATAATTTTTTTATATATTCTACTCCACACCGTCAATTAGGGAAACTGACGACATAGGGATTCTGAGCCCTGGGTGGTGCTTTCTCCAACATTCTAGTAGGAGGATGTATGACTGAATACCACCTTTGTCCCCACTCTCTTATCTTGGTAGTTACTTGTGCTTCTAGGAAAAATGGTTAGTTTTCCCCATATATGTTTGTAGAGGTATGTAATGGCTTATGGTTATTCACACACATATATTCTGGATATAGTTTCCTATGGACTACTATAGGTGTAACGTGTATAGGCTGTGATGGATTGAGGATCCTTACTCAATGTAAGGGTTGTAATGGCTTGAGGTATAATTCTTGACATATGATACACATTATATGAGCTATGGTGGCTCCTATAAAATACCCAGTTACATTGGTTTTAGGGATATGGTGGTTGTGTTACATGAGGTGCATGTTGTGGTGCTTCACCTAGGTATCAGCGGGCAAGCCTTTTTGGAGAGAGATGTTTAGGATGTGCGAGGTTGGGGCAAAGTGGAAAACCAGTTGGGAAGTGGTATTGAGGTACCCTTGATATTACTTATTATATTATATACTCTTGTATTCAATACTTGGTTAGAGTATCCATGGTGAGGCTAGGGACTTAGTATACCTGTTTAACTGACAAGCTAGTTTCACTTGTTATTCACTGTGCTTCATCATGCTTTCATTAATTTTTCACGAGAGGATCCAGGGAGGATCCTATTGAGTATACTATTAAACTCACCCTACATATATATAAACTATTTTCTGGTCTCTTGGAGTAGGTTAGAGATCTGGCTGGTCACTACTAGCTTGGGGTTGAAGGAGCGGTTTGGGCTTCATGGTTGTTGCTGTTTTTACTTTCCTTTGGTACTTGCAGATTTCCCATTCAGTTGTAGTAGTTCTTGCATGAAATTATATATGTGTACTTGGGATTTATTTTATATTTTATTCTGAGTTGGATTTGGTTGGTGTCTGTCTTATCTCTCTCTTTTTCATGTGTTCTCTTAGTGGGTAATGCCTCCCATTTGTGTGTTTACTATACCCTCGGTGCTAGTCGCCAACCCGGGGACTACTAAAGGCAGGACTCGAGGGTCACTATCTCTCTTCTCACATTTCTAGCCCAGAAGGTGTACACCTAATTGGGAGGGGGTCATGAAATTTATTTTATTTTATTGTAAGTGCATTGGGAATAGAATATCAGGCTTAACTAATGAGTTTTAATACTCACGCCTATAGTCTTCTTCTATTTTTAGCCATTGGGAAGGTTTCAGCTTGAGTTAGATCCCCTTGGGTGACGTATGATCGATGGGTTGGAGAGTGACCAATGGGATTATATGGAGTTAGTTTATTTTTAGGTTTGGTCGGTTGAGTTTTCTGGTTTAGTTTTACTTTCAGTTTCATGTACAATTAATGTTTTGTTCAACTTTTATATAAATGTAAGTTGGGCTGTCCATTTCTTTATATTACTTAGTTATTGTTTATATTTTGTAGAAAACGTTCCCTTGTCACCATAACTAATACCCTCAATTCTTGTCTCCATCCCAGGAGGATCGGGAACTCCACTTGGGACTTGTTGCAGAGCTGCCCAAGTGACCGGTTTAGGGTCAACCTAGACTGGTTCTTGAAAATTATTCTATATGAATTTATTATGATAATTTCTCAAGATATATTTCATATAAAAATAGGACATAATAGTTCCCTAGTATGATGAGATCCTTGAGATTCTATGATAACATCTTTTACATATTTTTGTCCAACAGTCATGATGACAAACTATAATGGGGCACATAGTTTGTTGACCATTAGGTGTGAGTGCTCATAATAGGATGCACCTTCATATAATGAAGTTCTCACTTGGTAATTTATAAGACAAGATATTATATGGATAGACCTACCAAAATTAATTCCACGTGTTTTTGTGTTATTGGAATTCCTATTTGCGAGCATGTGTGATGGTTCTTAGATTTCATGATTATTATTATTACATATCATGAATTTCATACTTAGATGTATTAATGAAACCCCTGATGAACTATGTTTGTGCTAATTTGGATAAATTTGGTACATCATGATTGGTATTTTATTAATGAATAATTCAAGGAAGGATTTGTATCTTCCATTTATGGAAATTTATATCTTGAACCTTTGATTGAAATGAAATTGTAAAAATATATTCCATGTCCTTGGTGATGTAGAAAAATTCATTCTAGATAATCAAAGAAAGATATGTTAAGGATTAAGGTTGATGAAAAAATTATGCTACATGATTGATGAAATATCGAGGCAAAGAGATTATATTATACAGTGTACACTCATAAGTGGTTATCGATGTTGTGAAATTAGATTCTTCCTATTGTGTCCTAACTCATTGTTAGATATTAATATTGGATTTTATGCAAGCCAACCTAATGATAATGAGGAATAATTCTAGAGGGTCACATACTAATTATTTTCATTAATCTTACTAAAATCAATTTGAATTTAATTATTGGAATAAAAATTATTCTTTAGTCCAAGGAATAATTTTATTCAGGATTTATTAATCAAATAAATTAAATAATATTTATTCATAAGGTAATTATTTAATTACATGGATGTATAATATATTTTTTTATTTTATTAATGGTTTAATAAATATTTAATAATAATATTTATTTGGGTATTTGATAAATTTGAAGGAGGATGAGTGGAAAGAGATGGAGTTTGGTGATAAATATTATTTTTCAAGATGGTAAAATAATATTTATCATTGCACCAATTATTTAACTCCATGAGAAAATAATAATAGTATTATTATTATATTTATTTGGTTCATTTATATGTTAAATATATTATTGTAACACCCCATTAATTTCTTTCAAGTAATTCCCTTCCCTTAACTTATTTTCGTCTTTAATTGGGTGCAACTTCGGACTGCCAAGGGTGGAGAGAATTTGTTGGGGAAAATGAATTAATGTTCGAGGATGTTTGTTTACTTGAATTAATAGAGTCTGGTTATAAAGGTGTTAATGGAATCTAAGGGTTCTCCAGGAGTTCATAGAATGCCTGTGTTTATTGGGGGTTGGGTGTAAGAATCTACAGTTTTTGTAGTCAGTTGGGAAAATACACACCATGTAATGGGATTACACATTGTGTAAGTTCTTTAAGGTGGATTCCATGAACCTAGTATATAAATATAAAGGATTACATGTTGAGTAAATATTATGTTCCATGTAATGTTAAAATATCAGTTTTTAATAAAAAGGTGATGGGTTTTTCAGCATATCTGAGTCTCAAGGATTACACGACATGTAAATGGATTACACACCATATAAATGTCATGGACATGGATTCTAAGCCATTGTACGATTGATATTTTATTGAATTATTCCATAGCTCCTTTGAATCTATACCTAGAAGTCTTATCCGATGATTTTTTGAGTTCCCATTTGATCCAGATTGATCCATTCGATGATTGATCACCATTACACTTGGTTTGTGTCTCTCCAGGTGATTAAATCTTTCTTCTTCTTCATTTCTTTGATAATGATAGCACTGTTTCATTTTTTTTTGTCGAATTCATTGATCCATAGCGATGTTTACTTTTGTTTATCTCTAGATCCATTGTGCGATATTTTTCCAGGGTCCATTTCCTTTTTTGGTCATGGTGCAGAGGCTGTGAATTCTTGATGTATGTCTTATTTTCTCTTCTCTAACCACCCTTTTTTAAATTAAATCAATTATAAGATGTGTAGATTGGTTCTAGGGACTCCATTGTTATTATTGTGATATTCTGGTTGGAGGATACTTCATAGGCATGTGAAACCTTGAGTTTGAGGTCAGTGGTTCCGTCTCTTTCCTGTGTTGGATGAACTGTATTGCTCCTATTTTTATATATTTTTTTATAAACAAATTTGGTGTGATTATTTTGTGTGTGTAAATTTATTTGTGATAAAATGTGTTTTTACTTGGTTTTGGTAAATAGAAAAAGTTTTATTTTTAAATAATTGAAATGATTTGTGAAATGAAGCACATGGGAAGCCTTGGGTATATAGGTGGAAGTTTTAGCTTTGGGATATCATCTATATTATCATCAAGATGTTTTCTCATGGGGATTTTCTCAGCTCTTGAGGCCTTTTGTTTTAAGGATGTGTTCTTTAAATTGTTTGGGGGTTAAATCATGTGGTGTTTCTCTACTCCTTATGCCTTTATTAAATGGACTTATTGTGCAGTAGTCAATTGATGTGGTACGAGTAGTTTTCTAACCCGACCTATTCAGTTTCTTGGTGTGATTTACCTATTTACGGATTTTTAATATTTTGGATTTGATATGAATGCTAGTATTTTTGTTAAATGATGAGGGAAATTATGATTGAAATTTAAATACCTACCTTTATTTTGGAGTTTTTGGAAAAAGGAAAATATTTATGACACTTTGATAAAATATCTTTGCTACTTATCATGCCATATTTTATTTAAAAAGATAATACTTGAGTTATTCATATAAAGACTTGTAATAGAACACCTAGGTGAGACCCTACTGAGCCTGTTATCTGACACACTTTGTACCCCTTCTATGGTTCATAGACCTAGTTATGTATTTCGATGTAGGGAAAGGCATGTCGTTGTAGTGAGGTAGTGTGGTTTTCTATTAGCTGAGTTGAATGGATGCCAATGAGATGGTGGGACTCTTACCATACTATAACATGGGGTAGTTGGTTTTTTTCCTGTTTGGAAGTCCCTTGTGGTTGGACTTATAATTGTAGATTTCTTCAACTCTTGAGTTGTTTGGTTTCTCCTATCCAATTTTAGTTATGGCATATATTTATTTTTTCTACTATCGTTCCTATTATATATATTTTCAATGTTTTTTCTTCAGGTTGGGAGAAATAATTCCCTCTAGAAGTTATTTGATGGTTGGGTGCTAGTCGCCAATCCATAGGGATTTGGAATTCCTTTTGGATATGTGACAGGTCAGGTTAGGTACTATTTTGAGAAGTCATTCAGGTCAGTTCATTACAGTTTGGTGTCATAGGTGTTCTGTCCTCAATAGTATTTGTCTTGGGACATTTGGTAGACTGGAGATAATATTTTTAGGACTTGAGAGGTATATTATGATGAGTCCCTAGATATATATTTTTATTATTAGACTCAAGTTACCATTTGATATTGGGATGTGTGTACCATGTTTTGAGTTCTTGATATTAATCATAGTTTCTTGATTATGACTTTTCTCATTTGAAATGATATTTTTTATTTTTTGATCATTTATTTTATTTCAATGTGAAATAGTATGCCTACGAGGCATGTTATGTGAGTTACTCAAAAGGGTGTAGCTGATACTCATCAAGGAAATCCTCTAATGGATCAAAACTTTATTGAGAATATCATGTGAGCAGTTCGTGCTATTGATCCGAATGTTCCACAAGTTTAGGACACTGTCATTGAGTTATAAACAAGAGCTGGAGGAGATACAAATTGATCACAAGAGTTCTTAAATGAGAATCCACCATCCTTTAAGTGTAATAATTAACTTCAATAGGCAGAGGACTGGATGTACAAGATCGATAAGATCTTTGACTTCTTGGATACACTTAAGATAATGAAGGTGATGTGTGCGGTGTTTCAACTCGAGGGTCTTAACAAGAGGTGGTGGGATTCCATGGTTCAGGCTGATAGGCATGTGGTATTGAACTAAAAGGGTTTCAATACTCTATTCTTATATAATTTTTTTTCCAGAGTCTCTAATGTTGGATATGCATATGGATTTCTTCTCATTGCATCATGGAGACCGTGCAGTGTTAGAACACACCAATTAGTTTGCTAAACTTGTTTGGTTTGCACCATAATTTGAGAATAACGACTAGCTGAATTCTTAGAAGTACCTTCATGGATTGAGAATGGATATCAAATCACAAGTATTTATGCTAAAGATTTGGAACTATACATAGATAGTGGAAAAGGATATGATGGAAGAAATGAATATGGAAGCCATGGTCGGATATTACTCCCCTTATTTTCCATCTAGTGGCAGCTTTAGTAGCGCACTAGGGAAAATGAGGAAGTGGAAAGATCCCCATAAGAGTGGTGGAGGTTTTTCCCAATATAACACCTCTTCGGAAACTTTGGATACATATCTTACGGTGAATGTAAAGTTCCATCAATGTGGTAAGGTTGGAAACACCAGGAATTAATTCCCTTCATCTTCAAAGATGTTTAATAGTTGTAGGCGGTCATCTATAGCATTTTCTAGACAATTCTACTCCTTAATATGTTTTGGGATCATCAGCTACAAAGGCTATTATAGTTAAGTCATATGCTTCAAAGAATATATGGCTTTATCTAAAGGCATCAGGAGTGAAGAACCTTCACATAGAATATGAGTTTCTAGTGGAGGTAGACACGGGTCCAATGATAGTGAGAGGTTCCATCTTTATTGCATCTTTAGTAGAGGTTGATTTATTTTATATTGACACTTCCCAATCATTTATATCTATTTTTTCTGATATGATTAACCTTCCTATAGAACTCATTCCCTTTGTTATGTATTTAGAGACACTTCTTCGGAATAAGAAAGAGTATGGGTTTCAGTGTCCTTATCTGCTATAGATTGTTAATGCAAAGCTAGTATAGGATTTTATTATTCTTTACCTAGATTTTACTGACATCATAATCATGATAGATTGGATTGTTTCTCATCATGTTAAGTTTGATCGTTATCATTGGCTCATCTCATTTCCTGTTATTGATGGGAGCTCAGGGGTGTTTCAGGGAGAGTGGAATTTGAGGTCTATCCATGTGGGTCCTTCCCGACCTAATATCAGGAGTTTTTTGTCTTCTATTGCAGCTGAGGCCGATGATGTTTCCTCTTTTGTTGATATTACCACTATTTTTTGGGGTTTTCTTGATATTTTTCCATATGATTTCTCTAGGATTAATCTAAAGGGGAGGTCTAGTTTTAAATTGAGCTTGTTCCAATAACACAACCAATATCGATACATTCTTATCATATAGTGCCATTATATCTAAAAGGGGTCAAGATTTAGTTGGATGATCTGGCGGTGAATGGTTTTTTTCTCCCTAGAATTTCACCTTGGGAAACCCTATTGCTCTTTTCCAAGAAGGTAGGTGGTTCACTCCAATTGTGCGTGGACTATCGGAAGTTTAACAAGGTAACAGTTAAGGACAATTATCCTTTGCCTCATGAGGATGATTTGTTCAACTAGGTAAAGGAGGTAATGTGGTTTTCAAATATTGATCTTTGATCAGGTTATCATCATCTCTGAGTTCAGGAGTGTGATATATCAAAGACGACTTTCAGAAGTAGGCATGGACATTATGAATATATTTTTATTTCATTTGGTTTGACTAAATCCCCTACTGTTTTCATGGATTTTATGAATTAGATATTCCTTCAGTATATACACACTTTTGTGGTAGTGTTCATAGATGAAATTTTGGTTTACTCAAGATCTGAGCGTGAGAAAGAGCACCATATGACCTTGGTTTTGGAAATCCTAATAAGTCAATATCTATATGGAAATATTTAAAAAATTTCTTTATATATTAAAGAAGTGAATTTATTAGGGAACGTGATTATTGAAAATGGATTATCAATTGATCATGAGAATGTAAAGGCTGTCTTTTCATGGGAAGATCCACAAAATGTCTTTGAGATTCATAGATTCCTTGGTCTTTCATGATACTATCAACGATTCATCAATGATTTCTCAAATTTAGTGTCACCTTTTACTACTCTTACCATGAAATGGGTGAAATTCATATTGAATTAAGAGTTTCAGTCTTCTTTTGATGAGATAAAAATACTTCTGGCATCGACTCCTAGTTTGATCTTACCTGAGCCTGGTAAGGGGTATATGGTTTTCTGTGATGCTTCTGGCATTGGTTTGGGTTTTGTGATCATATAGGGAGATCTTGTGGTGGGTAATGATTCTCATCTGATTAAACTACCTAAGAAAAATTACCCCACTCATGATTTATAGCTTCCTGCAGTAATTCATGAGCTTAAGTATTAGAGGCATTATCTTTTTGGGGAAAGGTTCACATTCTTTTCTGAACATAAAAGTTTGAGTTATATATTTTCTCAGAAATATGAAACATATAGGATGGTTGAAATACCATCAAACATTTGACTTCGATATCACCTACACCCAATGGAAGGGGCATGTCATTGTAGATGCTCTTAACAGGAAAGTACCATCACAAGATGTTGTGGAATCGAAGGAAGAGTGGAAATGTAAGTGGATTTTTGCTTAGTTTCATCTGGATTCTTAGGAGGATGTTTCAAGAATTTTTTGACTAGTGTTCAATTTTATTCAGATCTCCTTCAGTATACTCTATAGAGTCAAAAATAAGATGTCAAGTTCAGATGAATCTGAGAAACCCTATATGGTGGGGTGACTATTTTAGGTTAGTCTCTTTATTCAGATAGTATATTTCATTTTGGGAATCAGTTTGTTTTTCCAACACTAATAAGGAACCCAATTTGGATTTATTTTCATAGTTCTTCATGGAAGATTCATCTAGGAACTATGAATATATATTATGACATGAGATGACGATTCTAGTGGCTGGGTATGAAGCATGGAATTTTGATTATGTGTCTCTTTTTTACACCTTCTGGTAAATAAAGGTAGAGAATTTGAAACCTTCTAGTTTTATCTAGCCTCTTCCAGTTCCTATTTGAAAATGGGATGAGGTATCCGTGGACTTTCTTATCATACTTCCATGGATTCCCCAAGGGATTAATGCTATCTAGGTGGTTATTAAATGGTTGAAAAAGTCATCTCATTTCATTTCAACAAAAGAAATTAAAAATGTTAAATATTTGGGTAAGTTGTATATGAAAGGAATTATGATGTTACATGGGGTTCCTTGCATCACCACTTACTAGTTTGATGGAGAAGGGTGTGAAATTCGAATGTTTTGAAGCTTGTGAAGCAGCCTTTCAAGAACTCAAGGGAAGAATTACTTTAGCATCGATACTGACATTGCTAGAGCCAGGAATGGATTATGTAGTTTATTGTTACACATTAGGTATCATGATTGGATTTTTTTTGATAAAAGATGAGAAATTTGTGGCATATATTTATCTTCAGTTGAGGTCTGAGGAGTGAAACAACCCAACACATGACCTCGAGCTCGCTGCAATCATTCATGCATTACGCTGTTAGAGACATTATTTATTGGTAGATCATTTTTTGATGCTCACAGACCTAAAAATCCTCAAATACATCTTCACACAGTGGGATCCGAGTGTCAAATAGTGTAGGTGGGTCAAGTACCTGCAAGATTTTGATTTTGATCATTCCCGCACTCCTAGGAAATAGAATTCAGTAGCCGATGCTCGGAGATAAAAAACTCAGACTCAGGTTGTTCAATAATCTAGTGATGAATGGAAGTTTATAGAATTGTCCTTAGAGATGAATGTTGGGGTTAAAGAAGACCGTGGTCAGACTATCCTCTCAGCATTAGCAGTGATATATACTCTTCAAGAATGAGTGAGGCCGAGACAGTTATCTGATCCTAAAGGCATTATCCTACATGAAAGTGTCTCTGATGATGATGCTTATTCTGGATGGACTGCCAATCTGGATGATTCTATTTTGTTCCATGGGAATTTATGGGTCCCAATAGACATAAAAGAGGATATGATGAGTTATTTTCATGCCTTAGTTTGGGTAGTTCAACTTGGTGTCACCAAATTGTATCGAGATCTATAATTCCAATATTGGTGTCCCATCACGAAATGTGAGATATCTAGTTTTATTATGCGATGTTTTACTTGTCAGTAGGTGAAGGCAGAACACTGACTTCCAATAGGGATTCTTCATCCGTCGTCCATTCTTGAATGGAAGTGGGATAATGTATCGATGGACCTCATGGATGGTTTACCTAGATCACCTCATGGAAATGACACAATGTGGGTTGTCATTGATCATATAATGAAGGTCTCACACTTCTTACTTATGCAATATACCTTCTCAGTAGATGATTTGGGGAGACTATATGTTAAGGGGGAGGAAATTATTCATGGAGAACCTCGTTATGTCATTTCTGATAGAGATTCTCATTTTATGTCATGGTTCTGAAAAGGGTTGTAGAAGGCCTTGGGTACAGAGGAAATTTTGTGCAGGGCCTATCACCCTCATACCAATGGACAGACAGAGCATACAATTCATGTTTTGGAAGATATGATTCATGAATGTGTTCTTGAATTTGGGAGTTCTTGGGAGAAACATATTCCCATCATTGAGTTTTCTTATAGCAATAGATTCCAATCTACTATTGAGGTGGATCCCTATAAAGACATATATGGTAGGAATTGTTGCTCGCCATTGTGTTGGATTGAGGTAGGGGAATCAGTTTTTCTTGGGCCTTGTCTCGTATAGGAGAATTTATAGCAAGTCCAACTGATCTAGAAACACATGTTGGAAACTCAGTCTAGAAACCAGTCTTATGCCAACAGACACCGGTGACCTCTTGAGTTTGAGGTCAGAAACTGGGTTTTCTTGAATGTCTGACCCAATTTGGGGCATAGATGTATTCATAAGTAAGGTGAGATATCACTGAGATTCATTAGACCCTTCAAGTTTGTGAAGAATATCAGACCAGTGGCTTAATAGTTAGCACTTTATCAGAGATATCAGTCCATGAATGATATATTTCTTGTTTCTCAGCTTCACCAATATTATCCAGACCTATCTCACATCTTTCAGACTAATGAGGTCGAGTTGGATATGGATGATTCCTTTGAGGAATACCTAATTTGTATTGTTGATAGAAGCATGAAGACACTCCAAGGTAGGTTATTTCCTCTCATACAGGTTCTATGGAAGAATGGATGGGTATCAGAAGAGACATGGGGGCAAGAAGTGGATATACGATCTTAGTTTTCAAAACTCTTTGCTAAAATTACGTCTTTACCCTTAGAAGGACGACTCGGGGATGAGTTTCTAAAAGGATGGGAGGTGTAATAACCTGAATTTGGATCAAGGTACATATCAATGGTTTTATTTTTTAACCCTTCCTTTAATCATGGTAAAGGTGTGCTACGAACTAGGAAGGGCTTGAAGAGCGTATGAGGTTGGTTTGGAGCCTGGAGGTTTGGAGATAGGGGTGGCAGGTTGGGACGCATGGTTTGGGAAAACCGTGCAGTTGGAGACAGGGGAAACTGCATGTCCGCACAGTTTTTTTGAAGCCGTGTGGACCCCAGTATACAGTCATTTGTTCTACTGTAGAAGAGTAAAGAGGCTTCACACATGATTTTTGCACAGTTTGGAAAACCGTGTGCATAAACCGTACCAGCCCAGTTTTGATTAAAAATCACTATTTTCCCCTCCCTTCTTCTATGTTCTTTTAATTCATTTTTCCTCACCTCGAGTTGACAGAACTCATGTACCTCATTCCATTTGAACCTCAAACCCACTTCCTCCTTATGTATCATACAACTCCTCTATCCAGTGACTGATTGTTGTTCTTAGAGAAGCATTGGAACCCTTGAGGCAACCCTGCATGCTTTTCATATATTGGCAAATTTCACCATCTGTTGCGCTATTTAGATGCACAATTGTTCACCTTATTTTCAAGGCATTGGATTGAAACTCATATCTCTTCCAACCTTCTTTGAATATGAGGTCGATATCAAGAGAGGCATCGTCTATGACCCTAATTTAGGTGGTCATATAGTTTTCCTTTTGAGATTCGACCATTCCAAACTTGAACTATTGTGTTGTGAGCTGTCCTTTGTCGAGATCCTTGGTTATATTGATTACTTCATGTCAATATAACCCTAATTCCTTATAATAGGTTAAATTAATCATGTTTATGGGTTTTGAGAACACCCTTTCTTGGTATGGACATCCAAGAGGTGTGACAACCAAATTGGACACTTTAGGCCAATTTTCCCAAAATGTCCAAATCACGATTGGATCTCCTGGATAAACTTCTGATTGAATTGAACCTCGTACCTTGTGTATTTTAATTAGACAAAGTTTTATCAATAATGATTAGTCGCCTTTTAATTGGAATTTTAAATTGACTATATGGGTATTTGACCTTGATCCTTTAGCCTTTACACCTTTCCTTGGGATGGATTTTCCTTATAAGGATAATAAGAAGGGTTGGTTTGTATAGTTTTTCTAGGATGATATAGCCTCAATCCTTTTAAATATTTAGGCTTGAAATGAAATGGAATCAAGGGATGGAAGGGCCTTACCCTTAACATGCTTTTTTTTCATATGGAATAACATGAAATGTTTCATTTACTTTAAATTGATTAATAATATAAGAAGGGTTTTACCTATATTATATGAAACGATGTTTGTGCCATTTACATAATCTCCTATGGATGAGAGTAATTCTTACCTCGTTCCATTTACATAATATTTTATGGATGAGAGGAATTCTAACCTCATTCCATCTACATAATCTCTTTTGGAAAAGAGGCGTTATTACCTCATTCCATTAATAATATCCTGAGGATGGGAGGCATTCATACCCCATGAATTCTTATAAATATCCTATGGGAAATAGGCATTATTACCACATTCCATTTATATAATCTTCTATAGATGAGAGGAATTCTTACTCGTTCCATTTATATAATCTCCCTTGGAGGAGAGGCATGCCTACCTCATGCCAAAGATAACCTATATATATATACATGAAGGGAAAAGAGGAATTCTTACCTCATACCATTGATAAACAATATATATATGCATGGTGACTTGATCAGATATACCAACATTGAGATGAAGCAGGTCAACCCGCCAGATGTCCCTTAGGAACCTGAGTGGGAGGTTGTTTATTTATTTGGAATTTCTTTACTTTATTTCCTTTACCTTCACATGGTTTATTTATGAGCACCGACTCAGATTATATGTATAAACCATTGGTGATGGCCTAATTAGATCTATCTCACGCCCTATTCGAGCCACATTTGGCACTTGAGAAGATTATATTTCTACAGGTACTAGAAATGGAAAAGGTATCCCTATAGGTTGTTGAGTCTTTTGCTTAGAAGGAGCTTGGGATAAAAGGATCAGGATGGGGTTGGAGACACTATAGAGTAAACTTGTTTTTTTTTACTTTTTTAGACTTGTATTGCACGTATGTTCTCTTATTTATCTTGTATCAGCATTCCATGCATACCCCATGTATCAGACACTGCCTATGTGGATTTTTTTTTGTATTATATAGTCTTCCACTATATCTATTTATATTTTCCATTGTGAATTATATTTTTCTGTATGTATTCACTTCATCTTTTGTTTATTATTTTGGCATCCACTGCATTACTATGACATGGGGGTAAAGTCTCCCTACCTTACTACCTTCACTGCCCCACTTATAGTTGACATACCCTAGCATATGGTGAGATGCACTATTGGCCATGTGGCTAACCGGTCCCAAGGCACAAGCTAAGTGGTAGCCAAGTCTCAGACATCACATGCATAACATAATTTGGTTTCATAATAAATGAATTTGAGCCTTGTTTTTATAAACAATTTAGTGGGAATGCGGTAATTTTTCTAATAGTATATGTTGTTGACATTTTACTTATTGAAAATGAGATACCTATCTTACAAAATGTTCAGATGTGGTTAAAAATACGCATCTCCCTGAAATAATTATGTGAAATAATATATTTTCTCAGGATCAAGATTCATTGTGATAGATCCAAGAGGCTTCTCAGTCTATGTTTGGGTATATATATTGAATTTATTTTGAGGATCTTCAGTATAAAACAATATAAGAGGGTATTGTTTCCTTTGTCACATGGTATTCAACTTTCCAGAAAAATGTATTCTAAGAAAGATAAGGATAGAAAAATAATGGAAAGGATTCAATATGCCTCAGCAATTAGGTTAGTGATGTATATCATGTTGTCTACCAGGATAGATGTCGCTTATTCCTTAAGTGCAGTAGGAAGATATCATGAAGATCTAAGTGGCCTTCATTGAATGGATATCAAAGATATCATTAAGTATTTGAGGAAAACTAGGGATATTTTTTGGGTATATGGAGGAGATGAGGAGCATGTTATTAGGGGATATGAAGATTCTAGCTTCCAAATTTACTAAGATGATCTTGGGTCACGGTTGAGATATGTATTTACCATGAATCAAGGGGTCGTGAGTTGGAATATCTCAAAGAATTCAATGGTTTATGATTCCACAGTGGATTTAGAGTACATTAAATCTTCTCTTTTAGAAAAATAAGCAGTTTGGAAATTCAATTTCATCATATATCTTGATGTGATACTAAGTATTAATGACTCTTTCAGAGTTTAGTATGATAATACTACAGTGGTAGATCTCATCATCAAAGAACAAATGTTATATAAGTGAACGAAGCACATACTCCGAATGTATCATATATTGAGGGATTTTTCTCAATTATGTGAAGTTTTAGTGAGAAACATTTCAATTTAAGGCAATATGGTGGATCCCTTAACAAAACCACTGTCTCAGTAGAAACATGATCTTCATTTGAGGGCTAGTGAACAAAAAATTGCTAGCGGTTTTCCCTAGGCCAATTTGATGTTTGTTGGAGTTAGTGACATATAATCAACTAGTTTGTACTTTATATTACCATTTATATTCCAAAAAGTGAATATTAAATATATATTATCACATATTGATCATTATTCTTCAAGAATTTAATGTGATAATTTCCTACGATATATTTCATATCAAAATAAGTCATAGTTTTTCTCCAATATGATGAGAACCTTGAGATGCTATGATGATATCTCTTAAATATTTTTTCCATATGGTTAGGATGATGAACTATGAAAAGACACATTGATTTTCAATTGTTAAGTGAGAGTGATGATAAGATGATAAGGATTTATCTCATGAAGTTTAAACTTGGTAATCTCTAAAACAGAATATTGTGAGTACATACCTGCTAATACGAATTCTAAATGTTTGTGTGTCATTGGAATTCTTATCTATGAGGGTGTGCAATGGTAATTAGACTTCAATATTATTATTAATACATATCATGACTCATATAATTAGATTTATTGATGAAACCTAAGATGCAATATTTTCCCGCTAAGTAAGATAAGTTGGGTATGTCATGATCGGTATGTTTTTAATGAATAAGTTGAGGATAGATTTGTCTCTTTCATTTATGTGAATTGATATCTTGGATCTTTGATTGGAATGTAACCTTCAAAATAAATTACATGGAAATAGTGATGGAGATAAGTTCATTATGGATAATCAAATAAAAATATGGAAATAATTAAGGTTGATGACACTAGTATGCAACCCAAATAATGAGATATCTAGGAAAAGATGTTATATTATAGGGTGAACACTTGTATTTGGTTATCGATGTTGTGATATTAAATTATTTTTCTTGTATGCCTTGAACCATTGTTATATATTAATCTTGAAATTTAGGAAAGACCCCCTAATGCTAATGAGGAAGAAGCCTAGAGGAACACACACTAAGTGTTTCCATTGATATAAATTAAATTAAATTCGAAATTAATTATTGGAATAAATATTATTCTCAAGACAGAGGAATAATTTAATTTTGGATTTATTGAATGCATAAATTAAATAATATTTATTCACAAGGTAATTATTTAATTACATAGATATATAATAATTATTTTTTATTTTTTAAATGAATAGAAATTTAATAATAATATTTATTTAGGTATTCGATAAATGATGAGAAGGATGAACAATCCGATTCGAGATATGACGATAAATATTAATTTACAAAGTGGTAAAATAATATTTATCATTACAGGAGTTAGAAAACACCCTGAGAAAATAATAATAATAATAATATTACATGGAATGAGTTCATTTAAATGTTTAATATATTATTCATGGTATTTTTTCAATTAAATAATATTTTAACCCTAAACCTAACTCTATAAATAGAATAATATGTCTATTGTTATAGAGTTGATCGATTATTAGAGAATCATTATGCATAATGAAATATAGAGCTATGTCTCCAGAACAAATAATACTCTAGAGTTTCTTCTTCAAAGACCGAGAGATTATCCCACCTCCTACAGCTTCTCAAAAATGAGAGTGCATTAGTGATTCTTCATGCCTGAAGGAATTGTTGTAGTGATCTAGGTGAATGCCGTAAGAGGATAAATCCACCTTAATAGAAGTTGAAAATCCATCAATGTCATTTAGATATCAAAGGAGTACATGTGTATCACTACTAGGGGGATTCAACACTTGGATATTGTAAGCATAATGATGGTAGTCTGAAATGGTTTTAAACAATCAACATCTTCTTTGAAGAATGATCTCAAGACCGAGGTATTATTTCTTCCTATCTATTTAAATTAATTATATATTTAACATGGAATATACTCTTGGTTTTGTCATGTATATAATGTTTCATCAGAAAAATTTACATTATTCATGGATTCCACATCTTGTACATTATGGAATATTTGTTGAATTGGACAATTTTTAATCTAGGTTGGGCCCTTATAAGTGCTTCCACTACACCCATAACCTTTAGTTGTAGTAGTTTATGGGTGGTCAGGAAATGGAAAATTATAGTAGTTGGTCATTCACATCATGAAAAGGGTTCACACACTAATTTTTTTGAAGAAATGGGATGCCCCCTCTGCCTGGAAGAGGATTTAGAGTGTGAACCCCTATTCAAACTGTGAACCAGAGATAACGACACCGTTTATGGTGTATTTCAGATAATTTTTATAGAGGCCTTTTAGTAACCCCATTAGGTTCATTTTTTTGGTTAATAGAATGAAGAGGGAGATACCTATTTGGATCTCTTTTTTTTTCCTTTTTTGTACTCCTTTGACCTGGGTGGTTCAAAAGTGTTTTGTTTCATCGATTATTAATAATATATCGACCTTGTATTCTATATTTATCCTCCCTCATTCTCCTCATATTTAGGTTTATTCAGTAAGGTTTTTGGTCGGAAAATTTCACCATAGCATGGTGAATTCATCTATCTTGATGGGGATTTTGTGTGCGGCTCATAGAGTATTCCCTAAGAGGAGGAAATAAATCCACCATTCATTGTTTGATGTGAGGTGTGTTTCATTGTTGATTTAATTAGTTTTTAATGAAAATTTTGGTGATATTGGCCACCAATTCAGAGTTTTAATTTAGGGATTTTGTGTGGGTTAGGTTTTAGTGCATGCTAGGAGGGGACCTCACCTCGTTTCTCATGGTTATGATGAAATTGGTATTCTGAGTGAGTTTTGTATCAATTAATCCAATTTGGGTTTTTGGTTTTAATCATTTAATTTATTAATTTGTTATAGGAGGTTGGTATGAGAATAAGATAGTTTATGATCATCGGTTGAGGTTACTGGACTTTACACTTCTGAGTCTCTTGGTGTTTTAGTAATTTTATTTTTATTTGTGACAAGTATATTATCTACCTACATATTTGTTATTAATGTGAGTTATACATAAGGTCAGGATAGTCTTCCATCAGCCTAATTGTCAAAATTGACCGTATATCTTTCTAAATGGTTTTATGGTGGCACCCTAGTCGAATGAGTGTCGGTGGACCACCTTGTATATTTTTTGGAATCATATGTTGGTTTTGAAAGTAAAATGATTTCCTTTGTGAAATATGATTTTAAAAGGATTTGAGATTCAAATGGGATTTCAAGGGAAATGAGGAAATTTGGAAAAATGGTTTCCAAAATGGTTTTGAATTTATTTTTAAATGAAATCCCAATGGGATTTTTTTGGAAAGCGTTTTAGTTTTTTAACCTCATGTGGGAGATTCCCTAGTTTTAAAATATTGTGAGATTATTGAGTGCCTTAATTATGATTTCTATCATGTGTTTACTATTTTATGATGTTTCTTGATTATTGTGTTCTTGTTTCATGATTATGCATGTTGTGTGTGTAGCCTTGTGAGAAATTTGTTTTTGGTATCATAGTGATAGGTTGGTCTGATTATAGGAGATAGAACCCCTAGAGGGTTGATGTCACAAACAGTCCTAGTGGGACCCGAGCCGCAACTCCCCAAGCCCGTCTCAAATAGGACAGGGGCTGGTGACTAGCACTGAGTAGGAATGTTACATACATGGGAGGCATTGCCTATAAATCTGTACACACGCACACACATCTCCAAGCCCACAAAGCTAACAAAGTAAAATCTACTAAAAAAATGGAAATGCATGCATACACTAAAATCCCAACCAACAGAGTACGACAGGAAAGTAAAGTACAGTAAGTGTAAAACCCTAGGCCAAAAGTAAAAGCCCACCAAAAGAGAGTCTGTAACTAAGTCCAACCTATAAAGAAAGGTACTGGTACTGCAATACGTAGCCGTAGGAACACACCTTGGCCTACATGATCTCACTGAGTACCTTCCGGTCCTGGTCCACCTAGAATCCTATCAAAGGCTTGCTCGTCTACATAAGACACGACACGTGCGGGCAAAGCCCGTGTAGGGGTTAGTATAACAATACCCTGTAGGACACCCCAAAACCTCAAAGAAATACAACAAGGGAAATACCACAAAGGAAAGATACAGTCATCTCTACACAGTATATGTTTATAGGACATATAACAAGAATATCCAGATATACTCATACACGATCGACCATCGCGAAACCACCACTAAGATCTAGCTCAAAGATTCCACTAAGCATGTAACAAGGAGAACACACTCCCAGGTCTGAAGAGAGAGAAACTAAGTACTTGTTCCCAGAGAACACACTCCACAAGTACTTGTGAAAATGATGCTCATATGAGGATCACAACCAATAGCCATGGGGTTATTTCAACAACTCAGTCTGAACTAATCCGCTAAGTAGAGGATCGATACCCGGGTAAAGTAGGTAACGTCTATACCAAGAACTCTACTTAGGGTTCCAGGAATGAATAGATGATCTGGCTCTAAGCCTCATAGATGGGATTCCAACAAATCTATTTAGGAAGTCCTGCTAAAGGGATCATACTCCTGTACATAAGAAATGATACCAGAAAACTTCAGGGGAAAGACCAAGGGTACGAACCCTAAGAAAGATAGTCCAATCCACAGAAGACAAATGGATCAAGCCATATAAAACAAGTTACATAGTGTGTAGTATGGTTACACACCGTGTTCCTTGACCCCGGTTACTGCCCGTGTAAACGGCCCGTGTCATCCGTCCAGGCATGTAAAACTAGACTACACGACGTGTAGAAGGATCACACGCTGTGTTCCTTGACTCCGGGTACTACCCGTGTAAATGGCCCATGTATGAAATCTAAGTCGTGCAGAAAAGTATATACACGATGTGTAAGTCAATGCACACGCCATTCCCTATCAACTGGAAAACACCCGTGTACCCAGGCCGTATGCCCGTACACGGTGTCTGTCCGTGTCGCCATGCCCGTGTACTAGTACACGGGGTATCCCGTGTATCTGGCCAAGAAAGGTTATACACATGGTTTCCTTGGCCATGTACCCAACCCGTGTCTGTGTACTCCCAGATTACATGCTAGGTGGTCCGTCGACAAACACACGCCGTGTAGCCCATACTACATGCCATGTAGTCGGGATTTCCAGAACCGTCGTCTTCCTCCTCGCCCCTTAGCCGATCCTTTGGATCTCGATTCTACTATCTGTTTGCAGCGATACTCAACACACTTGTTCATTTCATCATCCTAACACCGAATCCAGGTGTTTTGGACATTCAATCGGCTCAAAAAACAAGCGTTGATTCATCTAAAGGAAAACTACAAAAAACTCATATCTCTTGATCCGCTCCGAATCATCCTCCGAAACCGTAGTCGCAGCTCCATACCATCATTCTAAGGTTGGATCTACAATCTTGGATCATTGCGCCAACAAAAGAATGCACAACGATCGATTTCCTCCAAGAACACGTAGAACACACAGGAATAATGTGAGAAATCGGGGAAGAAAGGAACAAAAAATCGAGAGGGACAAACCTCGATCGATGTTCGTGTGGATCTTGGTTTATCACCATTAGAAGGTTAAACGAAACCAAAACAAACTTCAAGAATCAAATCCCCAAAATCCCCGAAAAATCCCATCCCACAAATACGATCGATCCGTGGGATAATCTATTCGTGGATTAGTCCGCATTCGTCGTAGAAATAAAGAACGGGAAAGAAATCACAAAGAGATCAAATGACCTAACTGGATCTGCGACGTTATTTTGCGAAGATCTGGTTTATGCATTGTTGTCGCTGGCGAAACCTGTCAAGAATTCCGTCTCCTCGTTGGGGTTTCCTCTAGAGCCTCCAAATCCTCCAAGGGTTTAAGGGTTATGAGATCTGTAACCCTGGACCCCTGCACAAATCTCTATTTAAAAGGATAAAATATATTTGCTGCAACAATATTTAATAAAATATTTTTGTTAAATATTTTATTATAGTTACGTCCAAAAACAATATTTCACCACCGACCTGCGCTGTACAATGTTAGGCCTTGCCTAAGGTAAAATCGCTGCTCTGAACACAACAGTGCCCTCGGATTTCTGATCCGAGCACCTATTCAGGAGTTATTCCACTTTTTTAGGAAAACCACATGTTTGTGTAAATTAATTATTTAATTAAATTCAAACATTTGTTCCAGGCTCACCGGGGCTCGGAACTGCACGCCGTCAGATCGCCTGGTCTCGAAGAATTACCACATAATATTAAAATAAAATACGGAGAAATCCAATACATTACATCACACCCACCTTAGGGCTTTACATCCCCAAAAATCCAAAACAAAGGCTACTAAAAAAGATGTGGGTAATGCACACGAATCTGAGCCTCTCGCTCCCACGTGATCTCCTAGAGATTCCCATGCTGCCACCAGACATGCACCAAGGGAAAAAATCACCCATGAATGATCTTCTCCTACCGATCCTCGATCTCCACTGGGTAGTCAACAAAATTCTCTCCATCATCGATGTCCCACTCACCCCAGTTGATAACATGCGATGGATCATGCACGTACCTCCGCAGTTATGACACATGGAAGACGTTGTGTACCCAGTCCATCTGAGGAGGTAGAGCCAAGCAGTACGCCACCTCACCAACTTTACTCAGAATTTGAAAAGGGCCGATGAACCTCGGAGATAGCTTGCCGCCTCGACCAAATCTGTACAATCCCCATCGAGGTGAGACCCGAAGGAACACATGGTATCCCTCCTCGAAATCCAAGGGCCTCCGTCTCCTATCGGCATAAGACATTTGCCAACTCTTTGTAGTCTTCAGCTGCTCCTGGATGACCTGCACTTTCTCTATAGTATCTCGCACCATCTCTGGCCCCATGAGTGCTGACTCTCCTGGGTCAGTCCAGCAAAGTGGTGACCTGCAAGGTCACCCGTAAAAAGCCTCGAATAGTGCCATACCAATTTTGGAATTATAATTGTTGTTATAAGAAAATTACACCAGTGGTAGATGATCCTCCCATCTATGACCGAAGTCAAGTATGCAATCTTGTAACATATCCTCCCGAACCTGGATGGTCTGCTCTGTCTGACCATCACTGTGAGGATGAAATACTGTTCTCAAGCATAACTGAGTCCCAAAATCTTCCTACAATACCTTCCACAAACGAGATGTGAAACGAGCATCACGATACGAGACAATTTTGGATGACACTCCATGAAGCCTAACTATCTCCTGCACATAGAGGCATCCCAATATCTCTACTAAACTCTGCTCTCGTATGGCTTGGAAGTGGGACGACTTGGTGAGCCAGTCAACGATCACCTAGATGGCATCATGTCCCCTGGACATACGTGGTAAAACCATCATGAATTACCTGGATATCCCATCCCACTTCCACTCTGGCACCTCAAGGGGCTGAGTCAAACCTATTGGAACTTGATGCTCAGCCTTTACTTTCTGACAAGTAAGGCACCGAGAAACAAACTCTGCCACACTCTTCTTCATTCCTGGCCACCAGAACTGACGTCGGAGGTCCTGGTACATCTTTTCCATGCCTGGATGCACCAACAAAGAGATGTATGGAACTACCTTATAACCTCCTCCCGCAACATCACTGTTACTACTGTGTGCCCTCTGAAAAGAACAGCGTGCTCCCCACCTTTTGAATATCCATCGGCAACATCACCTGCGGATATCTGAGTACGCAGAATCTCACAGCTAGCATCCTCGAGCTATGCTTCCCTGACTCGCTGTAAGAGTGGAGGGGTAACAACCATCGACTGAAGGTAATCTCCTTCATCTCTATCCACGAAGGATAACTGTAAAGAGGCCAACTGCCTCGTCGCCTCATCCAGCAACTGTGAATTGGATTTTCTACTAAGAGCATCTGCCACAACGTTCCCCTTATCAGGAGTATAAATGATCTAAAAGTCATAATAATAGAAGAACTCAAGCCACCACCTCTGTCTCAAATTTAGATCCTTCTGAGAAAAGATATATATATGAGACTCTTGTTATCAGAGTAGACGATAAACCACTGGCCCATCAGGTAGTGCCTCCACATATTCAACGTGAAGACTACCGCTGCCAACTCAAGATCATGGGTCGCGTAGTTCTTCTCATGTGGCCTCAACTGACGTGAGACATAGGAAATCACTGCTTTCCTCTGCATCAAGACACAACCAAGCCCGGTTCCTAATGCGTCGCAGAACACCACGTACTCGATACTCTCCTATGGTAATCTCAAGATTGGGGCGCTCGTCAGAATCTGTCTCAACTACTGAAAAGCCTGATAGCATCTCTCAGTCCACATGAAAGGCTTCCCCTTTCAGGTCAAAGCTGCCATGGGTGCTAAAATCTTGGAGAAATCAAGAATTAATCTCCGATAGTAGCCTGCCAACCAAAGGAAACTCTGCATCTCCATCATGATCCGGGGTGGCACCCATTCTAACACTGCCCCTACCTTGGATGGGTCCACTACTACACCATCTGATGAGATAACATGTCCCAAAAAGTGGACCTACTGTATCCAGAACTGACACTTCAAGAGTTTCCCGTACAACTGGTGCTCTTGGAGTGTGTCCAGAACCACCCTTAGGTGCCCCGCATGCTCCTCCTCAGACGTAGAGTACACAAGGATGTCATCGATGAAGACCACTACGAACCGATCTTGATAGGGCTGAAATATCCAGTTCATGAGTCGCATAAACACTGCTGGGGCATTCGTCATGCCGATGGGCATAACCAAGTACTCATAGTGATTGTAGTGACATCTAAAAGCCGTCTTCAGTATATCCTCATTCCGTACTCGCAACTGGTGATAGCCTAATCGCAGATCAACCCTCAAGAACCATCATGCCCCTCTTAACTGGTTGAAGAGGTCATCCATCCTTGGTAGTGGATACCAGTTCTTCATAGTCACCTGATTCAAGCGCCGGTAATCTACACACAACCTCAATCTCTCCTCTGCCTTATTGGAAAACAATACTGGGGCCACCCAGGGTGAAACACTGGGTCTCAGGAAGCCCTTCCTTTGCAAGTCTTCCAGCTGCACTCTCAACTGACGAAGCTCTACAGGAGCCATCCGATATGCTGATGCTAATATCAGTGTTGTCCTGGGTTGCAACTCAATGCAGAAATATATCTTCCGATGGGGAGGTTGTTCGGGGACATCCTCCGGAAATACATCCTCGTACTCAGCCACTACTGATGGAAACTGGAAACTCATAACATATGCCACACCAAGGGAAAGGCTAGCCAACTGATATCGGCTATACCTTCCTACACACGAGTCCATCATATACTACCTGGGTCTCCTTTTCACCAACGAAGGAGAACCATGTTCCCTCACTGCGGAAACACCGCACCCTTCACCTAAAATAGTCAATCTGGGCATGAACTGTGGATATCCAATCCTAACCAAGAATGACTTTTTAAGGCCTCGATGCTACCACCAAGAGGTTCCAACCGAAACTCTCACCTCCAAGGGTCAGGTCACACTGTCTGCAAAGGTGTGTGATCTCTGAATCTTCTCTAGTCGGTTCTCTTAAGAGTAAGGTTTGAGTCAACGAATCAAATGGAATCTCAAGGTCTCGAACAATTTAAGCAGAAAGAAAAGAATGACTAGCACCTGTGTCTATCAGTACGACAACCAAAGTAGAAAAGACACAGATTGTACCTCTAACTATTCCAGGAGTACCTAGGTCATAAGCCTCTACTACCTGGAGCTATCCCGGCCTCTTTCCACCAGCTCCCTGAGCCTGGGGTGGACCTCCTGGGGGTGGTGGTGGTAAAGGGTCAAAACGCCGACCTCCTCCAACTGCTCTCCCAGCTCCTCTACCGCGTCTTCCACCTCATCGATCTGTCTGCTCCACATGTTGCCTCTACCACGGTGGTCCATCCACTACTCCCATGTCAGTAGTAAGGAGGGTTGTACAATCTCAAGAGAGATGTCCCCTGCCATCACAATAGTAGCATCACCTCTCTCGAGGCTAGTTGGATGCGACTTGTGAACCTTGTACAGCAGATCCCCTGTCCCGGGATCTCCTCTGAAAACGTCTCCCACGCCTGGGTCCCTGACGTCGGCTCCCTACTGCCAAGGTATTTTCTCCATCTCTCTCACTACTGACAACTGCCGGCTGTCTCTACTCTGCCAATAAGCTCTCGACCACCAAAGCCCGCTCGATCACCCCAACATAAGTAGGAATGCTCATAGAGATGATGCTAGCTTTGATATCTCTGCGCAAACCCCGCTCAAAAGTCCAAGCTCTGAAGTACTGATCCCTGACCATATCCATAGAGTACTGTGAGAGGTCAGTAAACCTTGATGAATAGTCATCCATCATCATGGTTCCCTACTGGAGCTGAATAATCTTTTATATACGTACTGCTCTCAGGGTAACCGGTGAAAAATCCCCTCTAAAGAGATGCTCAAACTCTGACCATGCAAGAGTCGCCTCGTCGTGAGTCTGGATAACCAAACTCCACCATCGCCCTGCCGAGCCCTGCCGAAGGCTTGCTGCCAGGATCACCATCTGGTCTGCTGGTGTCCTGACCAAACAGAAGACTCTGGCCACTGCCTCAAGCCAGTCCTCTACTGCCCGAGGGTCAGGCTCACCTCAAAACATGAGGGGTCTCTATCTCTGAAACTCGTGGAGTGCGCTCAATCTGCACTCCTCCTCTACTAGTACAACAGGCACTAAAAACTTATCCAAATGTGGTGGAATAACTGGCACACCACTCGATGTTAAAGATGGGGGATCTGGTCCCTGTATCGAAGCTTCATCACTAAGGGGGTCATCCTTGTGATCGAGCTACTGGATCCTAGCGGGTGCGCATCACGAAGGCATCCTGTAACGAAACAAGATGTATCACAGTCAGTGATTATAGCTGGAGATATGACTCAATAAGGGCATGGAAACCACAACCCATTCCTATATGATGCATGTACCATTATTTTCCCCTACAACTAGTTTCCTCCTGTTTCGAGTCGAAAAGCAAGTTATCAGAGTCCTGATGTATGGATACGTCGGCTGCCCGCACCAACACTGGGGTCCCTAGCCTTAAAGCTGAACTCGAAACACATAACACCGTTTCCCCAAACCAAATCACAGACTCTCGGTCTTAAGGTAGAAACTACAACCTCTGATACCACTCTGTCACGACCCGTCCCAGTGGGGCCCGAGCCACAACTCCCCAATCCCGCCTCTAATATGCCAGGGGCTGGTGACTAGCCCCGAGTAGGAATGTTACTAACATGGGAGGAATTTCCTATAAACCTGTACACACACACACATCTCCAACCCCACAAAGCTGAAAAAGTAAAATCTACTAAAAAAATGGAAATGCATGCATACACTAAAATACCAACCAACAGAGTATGACAGGAAAGTAAAGTACAGTAAGTGTAAAACCCTGGGCCAAAAGTACATTCCCACCAAAAAAGAGTCTGTAACAAAGTCCAACCTATAAAGAAAGGTACTGGGAATGAAATCTGTAGATGTAGGAACACACCTCAGCATATCTGATCTCACTGAGCACCGTCCAGTCTTGGTCCACCTAGAATCCTATCGAAGGCTCGCTCGTCTGCACAAGACACGACACGTGCGGTCGAAGCCCGTGCAGGGGTGAGTATAACAATACCCAGTAGGACACCCCGAAACCAAAAAGGAATACAACAAGGGAAATACCACAAAGGAAAGACACATTCAGCTCTACATAGTATATGTTTGTAGGACATATAACAAGAATATCCAGATATACTCATACACGATCTACCATCACGAAACCACCACTAAGATCCATCTCGGAGATTCCACTAAGCACGTAACAAGGAGAAAAGACTCCCAGGTCTGAAGAGAGAGAAACGAAGTACTCGTTCTGGGAGAACACACTCCACAAGTACTTCTGAAAATGATGCTCAGATGAGGATCACAACCAATAGCCCTGGGGTGATTCCAATAACTCAGTCTGAACTAATCCGTTAAGCAGAGGATCGACACCCAGGTAAAGTAGGTCACGTCGATACTAAGAACTCTACTTAGGGTTCCAGGAATGAATAGAGGATCTGGATCTAAGTATCACAGAGGGGATTCCATCAATTCTATTCAAGAAGTCTTGCTAAAGGGATCATACTCATGTACATAGGAAATGATACCATAAACCTTCAGGGGAAAGGCCATGGGTACAAACCCTAAGAAATCTAGTCTAAGTCATAGAAGAAAAATGGATCAATCCATGTAAAACAGGTTACACGGTGTGTAGTATGGTTACACGCTGTGTTCCTTGATCCTAGGTACTGCCCGTGTAAACGGACCGTGTCATCTGTCTAGGTGTGTAAAACTTGACTACACGGCGTGTAGAAGGATGACACGCCCTGTTCCTTGACTCCGGGTAATGCCAGTGTCTGAAATATAAGTCTTGCAGAAAAGTATATACACGGTGTGTAAGTCAATGCACACGCCATGCCCTGTCAACTGAAAAAACCCGTGTACCCTGGCCGTATGCCCGTACACGGTGTCTGTCCATTTCGCCATGCCCATGTACCAGTACACAGGGTATCTCGTGTATCTGTCCGGGTCTGGCCAGGGAAGGGTATACACGCCGTGTCCTTGGCTGTGTACCCAACCCATGTCCATGTAATCCTGGAGCACATGCCAGGTTGTCCACTGATGAACACACGCTGTGTATCCCATACTACATGCCATGTAGTCGGGATTTCCAGAACCGACGTCTTCCTCCTCGCGCCTCGACTGATCTTTCAGATCTCGATTCTGCTTTCCGTTTGCCGCGAAACTCAAGATGATTGTCCATTTCATCATCCTAACACCGAATCTGGGTGTTTTGGACCATCAATCGGCTCGGAAAACAAGCATTTATTCATCTGAAAGAAAATGCCTAAAAGATCATATCTCTCGATCCGCTCGAAATCATCTGCCAAAACCGTCATCGCAGCTCCGTACCATCATTCCGAGGTAGGATCTACAATTTCGGATCATTGCGCAAACAAGAGAATGTGAAACGATCAATTTCCTCCAAGAACGCGTAGAATGCACACGAAGAAGGTGAGAAATCGGGGAATAAAGGCACAACAAATTGAGAGGGATGAACCTCGATTGATGTTCGTGTCGATCTTGGTACATCACCGTTAGAAGGTTAAACAAAACCAAAACAACCTTCAAGAATAAAATCCCCAAAATCCCTATAAAATCATATCCTGCAAATATGATCGATTCGTGGGATAATTTGTTCGTGGATTAGTCCGTGTTCGTCTTAAAAATAAAGAACGGGAAAGAAATCACAAAGAGATCAAACACCCTACCTGGATTTGCGGCGTTCGTTGGAATAGATCTAGTTGCCACGTCATCGTCGCTGGTGAAAAACGTAAAGAACACCGTCTCCTCGTTGGGGTTTCCTCCAGATCCTCCAAAGAATCCAAGGGTTTTAGGGTTATGAGGTCTGTAACCCTGGACACCTACACAAATCTCTATTTAAAAAGATAAAAGATATTTGCTGCAAAAAGATTTAATAAAATATTTTTATTAAATATTTTATTACAGTTACGTATGAAAACTAGATTTCACCACCGACCTGCGTCGTCCGATGTTAGGCCTCGCCTAAGGTAAAATTGTTGCTCTGAACGCAACGGTGCCCTCATATTTCTGATCCGAGCACCCATTCAGTAGTTATTCCACTTTTTCAGGAAAACCACACGCGCGCGTAAATTTATTATTTAATTAAATTCAAACATTTGTTCCGGGCTCACTGGGCCTCGGAACTACATGCTGTCACATCTCTTGGTCTCAAAGAATTCTCACATAAAATTAAAATAAAATATGGAGAAATCCGAGACATTATAGTTGAGATTTTTATTCAGGCGAGTTCAAGGTGTGGGGATAGGTCTCGAGTGACTAGAGACCTAAAATGGGTTTTTATGTTTTGATATGGGTTTTGTGCCGTATCTTTCATTGTCTTTGTGTGCCTAAGGATGTTTGTTTGTTATAGGTGATAGATGTCAATGTTGGATATGATACCTAGGCTTGGCCTCGCCATGAGTGAGATGGTATTGACATGACCTCCATGGGAGAGATAAGGTCCTAGTATACATGAAATCTATGCCATACATTGAGTGATAATTTATTGGTTTTGTAAGGGTTTATTCCTTGAGCGATAAGGCCTATTAAACCTTGAATTGAGTGAGAATACATGGGATAATGGATTGATAGTGGACCTTATTGTGAGTTATTAGTCTTGGGTCATGGACTAACTTGAGTGAGGTGATAGGTCATGATGTGATGTGATTCATGGGTGATAATCCTCCCTTGGGTGAGAATGTATAGGTTAGGAACATGGTGTGATATTGAATATGATGTGAAAACCTACCCTATATCTCCATGTATGGTTTGAGGGATTAGTTAGACACACTACCTTGCATCATTGGGTATGGGTCCAGTTGTGGTATGACATGACCATATTCCGTATGTAATGGTGCTGAAGAAGGTAAGATCGGGTTTCATGATGGCATGGTTACTACAAAATTACCTAACTTATGTTTCCTATTGGGTGTGTTTCATTGACACAATTTCACCTTTTATATATACTACATAAACATTCACTTGATCAAAATAACACTCATTATTATTGATGCATTGGGGATTCCTATCAAGTTGCTAGACTCACACACTACCCACATACACCACATGAGTTTTGATGTATATTGGAAGAAATTCATATTTTCTCTAAGGAAATAATAATTACTTAGATATAGACATGAGGTTTTGTTAGCAGACCATGGAGGTTAGGGATTTTATATGATAATTATATGAGTTAGTCTAGAAGTTGTGTATTTTATTTTCGGTTTTTATTCATCATTTACTCACCAATTTTCTATTTATTTATATATGATGAAATTTATTCCATGTTTATCAAATAACACAATGTTATGTATTTTTTCATCATGTAGATAATTTAATTATTTCTATTTTAGATTGTGGGGGTCCTATCGGATTCCTATTTTAGGTCTATTGGTTTCTAATATTTTTCATCATATGAATCTGTCATACTAATTTTTAGTAGATTTGAAACTAACCCATAGGCATTTTTTATAAGGAATAGTCTCCCCATGACCATTTTATGCCCTCAACACTAGTCAAATGACTTTGGCATACATAGAGATGAACCTGCTCTCACATAGAATTGCCCAATCAAGCATTGTTTTGGTGGTCTAGTCCAAGGTGTTACATTTAGACTTTGAGACTCTTTGTAATGGATAATTAATAACTTCTTAGTGTATTATAACTTATAAAGTTGGTGTAAAAAAATAAAACCCACCTTTACTTGTTGTAATAAAAGTAATAAATCAACCTGTCTTAAGCATAGTAGAAAGTGGGCATACCTTGGTTACATACTATTTCTTCCTCCACTGCACAAGTTCAAAAAGGATAGTGCATTGTTTGACATGAACAAAGATCATGGAACAACATTAAAAATAATTAATGGGGTTTAGATTATATCACCAATTTACCCAGAAAAATATCAAAAAATATATGATTTACAATATTTTTTTAATTTATTCATTACCACCCATTCCTGTTGCAATTAGACAACATAATCATAATTGGAAAAAGTGAAGTATTTTCTTTGAATTGTCTTATAAGAAATATAATATTTTAAGGAACAATTTGTATATGATTCAAGTCATGAAAAATGTGTTCGAAAATATATTGTGTACAATTTTGGACATTAAGGGGAAATAAATTGACTGTTCTAAAACTCAACATGATTTAAAATAAATAGGATTGATAAAGCCTTTACATTTATAATTGGGTGAGGGTAATAGGGCATACATGCTTACTACATAGTACATGATGAGTAAAAAAGTGATAGTTATATTTCTATCAATTTTGAAGACTATCAAGATTCCAGATTGTTATTGATATAATATTTCCAAGTGTGTCAATGTGGTGAGCATGATGTTAAAGGGGTTGAAAATTCATGATAATCATATTATACTATAAAAGTTAATCCCAATTGAAATTCATGATTGTTTTCCTACTAATATTATTGACCTTTTGATTGAATTTTATAAAATTTTCAGACAACTATTTTCAAGAAATCATCATATGGGTGATTTGAAAAGCTATAGGACAAGATTGTGATTCCACTACGTAAATTGGAGAAACTATTTTTACTTTATTTTTTGGATTTTATGGTCCTCTTTACTGTACATTTAACTAGGGAATTTATTGTTGGTGTTCCCATTAAATCCAGTTACATGTATCTAATAGACTGATACTTGAATACATTGAAGTGGTATATGTGAAATAGATCTTGTCTTGAAGCTTTGATTTCCAAAGGTTATTTGATGAATAAATGAACAAATTTATATATTTAAGATAATGATAAGGTTGAAATAAAATTAGATAAAACCTCCCAAAGTGGATGATGTCTAGTAGGTGAATGGATAATGTTTGATATAAATAATGATGAGTTGGTTCAAGATTATTAATATGTATTTTTCAATATTCCATTAGTTGTTTCATTTATATAATAATTTTTATAGTTGAGCTATTATACCTTGTGTTTCTATATTTAAATTTTTTACTTATATTTTATTATGTTTTAATTTACGACACATTTCATGACCCTCTCCCTCCAAAGGTACCCATTCTAGGCTGAAAATGATAGGAGACAATGAACCCCGAGTCCTTCCTCCAATGGGCCTTGGGTTGGTGACTAGCACTGAGGGCATGAAATCTCAAAAATGGGAAGAATTACCCTCTATAATATTAAGATCAAAAGATAAGATAAATCAACCAAAATAAACTCTACGAAATAATATAAAAAATAAATCCAAAACCATCACAAAATACATGTATAAATAAAATAGATACAAATAAAAGTCTCCAAATAAATACCCAAAAGAAAAGATAAGGTAGTGAAACAACAAAAGTTCCAAAACCCAAGCTATAAATGTCCGACATGGTCCATGAAGTACCCTTGGAAAAAATGAAAATGTTTGTATATACTTTGGGTTAGAATACAAGTATAATTAGTAGGAACATACTAAAGTCTCTAGTTCTCATGTGAAAAGAGCATACTAATTCACCCATGAGAAAGAATTAGAACCAAAATTACCTAAAAAAGTTTACTATCCAATCCTATCCCCACCAAGTCATTCTCAATAAATAAATCATCCAAGAATAATAATATAATGTGAAGGATATTGATAAAGGGTACACCACACCACTTTTCCACTATATTTTTAATCTGACACCCTAACGTCATATGTCTTGACCCTCCCATATCCTCTGTATAACATCACATCTAACCCACATACACCTAAACTATCACATGACATCACATATCACCCAAATACAATTTGAATATCACATCTCATCACATCTTTTCTAAAGAAACATGGGCCATCACATCACATCGTAGCAATAACCCTAATAATAGGGTATTATAAAATTAAGAAAATCATCCTTGTACTCTCCTCATACCATGAATGAACCCCAACTTAAGACACCTCATCATATCATCACAACCACCAAAATTGCAATTTTTAATTCTGTCCATCATATCCCATGCATATCTGACCTTCCTGGTAGAGAGAGTGGAAAAAAGGAGGTATCCAACAATCCATACTCATCACTGAGATATTGGGAAAATATCCACCAAATATATATATGGGTGTCGTCACGTAGTTCTCGATGTAGGTGGGGTGCGTATAGAAATAACAATGAAAATTAAAGGTACATGTATATAGCCACACACAATCCCATCCTATAGGTTCACAACAAGAGTACCAACCAACTCACCACATCACTACCAAACCTCAAAACATCAACCACTTTCATTGTCACATCTAAATGCATAAAACCACATAATAAACCACAAGTCAAAAACTATGTTTCATATTATTTCTCAATTTCATATATTTTCCATATTTTACCTTAACATCAAATTTCACTCATCAATCCAATTAATTTTTCATCCCATTCATTTCATTATTTTATCCCTTTTAATTCACATTAATCAACAAACTTCTAAGGCACACTTCCTATTTTAATTTAACATTCATTATAAATTTCCGCCCATTCCATTCCATTTCAACATTAACATTTAATTTCATCATTACCTAAGAATCTAGGAAAATAAAACACATGAACACAACCATCTTTCTAATGAAAATAAACAACACACCACCTCCCTTTCATATCCAAAACTAGTTTCCATAACAAAACTATTTCCCACATAACAAACACCACTTAACAAATACATCCCAACACATCCACCACATAACAAACAAATATAAAACATACATCACCATCCCACATTAGAAAAAAAAATCCCCCCCATACCATAATAAATTTCACAACACATTCACATATCACATTCAGATTTAACAAGGAGGATTTTTATCACATTCCACTTTATTTTATGGGAATTATCCCACAAGCCAAAATTCTAGGTGTGGTTATCCAATTTTTATTTTAGGTGAAAAAAAAACACAATAAGGTTTCTGTAATAATTACAATCATTGCCCAAGAAAGTCCCCAAATGGACACAATTTTCATCAAGGCATCAAGCCCGTTCAATCAAAACATCTGTAATATCAAAATTTCATAAAATAATGTTATTGGATTCCACTGACCCTACCAATTTCAAATTATAAATTAATTATCTTCATTATGTTGGTATAAACTATCTTCCTAAGATAAAAAAGTATAACCCCTCTAAAATGATACACCAGATGAGAAAAAAAGGATTCCCTACCTCAAACAGAGACTTCCAATCCATTGTGAAAGTTTGGAATAAGAGAAAGGAAACCAATGAGAACCATAATGAAGGGGAACACTCTTAACATACTAGAATACAAAAACCATACCCTTAAATTATAAAAACAACAACAGAATAAATATTTTTCCCTTGGAAGAAACATCCCCAGACAAGAAAATAGGGGGTAAACTGATAAAATAAAGAGAATAACTCTCTTAAACCAGCATAGTTCGATACTCCAAGTTTGAGGTTGAAATCCACTAATTAGGATATAGAAGGAATACTAAGGGAACACTTGGGTTACCCAATAAATGAGATAAATATTGGAAAAGTGATTGGTTTGAAGGTCTTTAAGAATTTATAGGTGGTCTGAAAAATAAAAGACCACAACTCAACCACTCCTCACTACACCACAAAGGTAAATGACTACAATATAGTGGCAAGGAGAAAACTGCATCTAGGGTGGTAAAACCGGAATTCAAGATCTATATTTATTTATGTTACCTAGATCTTATAAAATAGGGTGGGGGACCATTGTGTATCCTAGACCACTATGCCACCAACCCCCAGTTACTAGGAAGAGGTTGCACCGTAGCCGCAGCTCCAAGTTGTAGCTACCCACCAAAACAATAGAACCACTCAAACATTCAACCCATAATACACACTTAATAAAAAATACATATTACACAACCATCACCCACAATGTAAGGACTATTTTACATTCATTCTCTAGGGTGCATCACTGCCTAAAAATTTAGAATAGCTGTGGCCACTACACCAAGCTGCTATGCCAGAGGAAACACCTCTATACCGCCACTATGTTGGTGGAAGTATCTCCAAAAAACATCCTTTGGGAACCCTACATTGCAAAAAAATCCTCCATGTTTCAACATCGACCACTACGATGTAACCAAAGACCCCACACTACAGGACTCCTTTAGTTATATTTTCCAACTACAACCTCTCCTCCACTCTCCAACTCCTCAGGACTCCCCCAGACACCTCCCCTTCCATAATTAACATAAATTAATGTGACTAAAGGTTTGGGACATTTAATAAGATACCTTTAAAACTATTCTCTACCTTTTGAATTCAAACATACCCAGAAAAGAGATAAGGAAAAAACCTCAAAACAACCATCCCTTGAGATAATTCTCAAGGATCTTGTTACAACCGAACACCACCACTAACCAAGTGGACTAATACAAATGAAAAAAATACACAAACATCCCACATAGACACATCACCAAAACATTTTACCACCCACCACACTAGGCATAACACCACACTATTTCACAAATAAGGTCCAAAGCACAATAATCAAGGAATCCCACCATCCACGTCAAGATATTATCCTCTTTGGGAATCTGTGATTTGCCTACATGGTTTTAATCATTTATTTGTGAAACATGTACTGATTAAGAATTAGGTTTTCATATTAATTTTGGACAAATGTTTTAAAATACACATCACATCAATAAAATCTACATCTAATAACCAGTAAGATTTCAAAATTTTCATCATCATGAAAAAAGAACATAGAAAATATCCAAATAACCCTAGGTACTGGGCATGAATCTGCATCTCATGCTCTCAATTACTCTCCCCTAGGACACTATTCCTCCAAAGAATAAAAAGAAAAATATTGGTCCATCCACACAACACATTCTACCGATGATCATAGATTTCTTCTGGCCACTCCATCAACATTGCATCGTCCTCAATATCCAACTGTCCCTAGTCAATGACATGGGATTATTATTTAATATATTGGATATGATGAGATATGTGACAGATGAAATTAATCAAGTCCATTCATGGTGGATGTTCCAACAGATAATCCACGTCACCAATGCACCCCAACACCCTAAAAGGCCCAACATACTCGAGCGAGAGTTGAATCACCCTACTAAACCTTTATTTCCCATGTCAAGGGGAGAATCTCAAGAACATAAGGTCTCAAATCTAGAACTCCAATGGCTTCCTCTTGTTATCACTATAAGAATTATACTATTCTTTTTTTTTCTTTTATCCTATCATGAACAACCTAAACCTTATCTATCATTCTATGAACCACATTGGGACTGAAAATTGATGAATCCCCAACCTAAGAACAACACAATGGAGAATGATATAGCTGCCCATAAAACATTTAAAATGAGTCCATGCCAATATATAAATGATATTTTTTATTATAATAAAAATCAAAAAAGGGAAAGTTTTGTGCCCAATATCCACCAAATTCCAAGACACATTCCCGTAACATATCCTCCAGTATATGGAAAATGTACTCTTTCATTCCATCCATTTGAGGGTGGAAAGTAGTGATGGAGTGTAATTGAGTGCCAAAATAATATTGAAATACCCTCTAGAATCATGAGGTAAAACTTTAATCCTGATATTTGACTTAGAACACCATATAGTCATGCCACATCATCCACATACCTCTTATCCAAAACATTCATGACACTTGAATCCATGATCACTTAGAAGTGATATTATTTTTCCAATTGATCCACGATTAACTAGATAAAATCATAAAATCCCTAAGCTTGGGGTAACCTAGTGATTAAGTTTATCGAGATTTAATCCCATTACCACTAAGGAATATCCAATGGTTTTAATAACTCTCTAATAATACAATTCTCTACTTTACCTTATAGAAAACTAAACACCGAGTGACAAACTCTTCCACTGGCCATTTCATCTTGGGCCAACAAAACTGTGTCCTCAATCCATGGTACATCTTGGATACCCATGGTTGTACCAATAAATGTGAGTTATGAAACTAATGAAGGACTCTATCAAACATCACTATTGAAAAGAAAAACAACCCCTAAAAACATCTAGTTCTAACCATCCTTTTAACACCCCCATAGATCATAACCCTTGATAACATGATTGTAAATAACCTATTCCTCTAAGTCTCCTAACCAAGACTCCTCCACCTGTTGCATTAGAGAATACTACACTATCATCCGAAATAAGAAAACTCCACCATCAACAATCCTCAAATCTAGGTGAAGGGATTCTAAATCCTCTATTTCCCTCAAAGAATCTCTAGGCTCATAAAAAAATTCATTTATGAATTCCAAATCAAATCATCGACCAAAATATTAGCCTTTATTAAGTTTTATAAGATCCCAAAGTTGTAGTCCTGAAGAAACTCCATCTTTCTATGATATCCCAGATTCATATCATGCTGAGAAAAAATGTACCTAAAGATATTTTGATCCATAAGGACCATAAAGAGATGCACAATAAGGTATTATCACTAAAAAATTAGTATAAACACAACCACTTCTAGATATATATCATGGGTGGAATATTTATTATCATGAGGATGTTACTTCCTAGACCCATAAGATATCATTGCATTATGTTTTATTAAGACACATCCCAAGCCCATACAGTAAGCGTCCTAAAACACCTCAAATATCACATCCTTATATAGAAACTAAAACACTGGTTCACTGATCAATATTACATTTAGGTATTAAAATTCATCCTAACATTGACCAAAATAGATAAAATATTTGTCATTTCTTGTCAAAGTTATCAATAGGTCCACAATCCATGCGAACTAAGATGCAAACCTCTAGTAATAGCTCACAAGACCAAGGAAACTAAGAAAAGTTTCCACACTCTTGGGTACTGCCTACGAAATAACTACATCAACCTTTTATGGGTCCATGTTCACACCCTATTGAGACACCATATTCCCATGGAAGTTCACCTATAGTTTCCATAACTTAAACTTGGACAACTTTGTATAGAGATGGTGGCATCGAAGAACCTACAAGATAGATTTGAGATGATTGAAATGATCCTCCTATAAAATTGAGTAGATCAATATGTAATTGATGAACATAAATAAAAAATGGTCTAGTAATTCCTGGAACATAGAGTTCATGATACCCATGAATATAGCTACCGTGTTTATGACATCAAATGACATGACCACCAACTTGAAGTGCCCATACCTGCATCTGCAGTAATTATTTGGGATATCACCCTCCTTCACGCTCAAATTGTGATTCCCATACCATTGAATGATCTTATATAAACAATTATATCCCATAAAATTATCAAAATGATCATTTATACTTGAAATATGGTAATGAATCTTGATCGTCCCCAGGTTCAACCTTTTGTAGTCTATACATAACCTTTTACAACCATCCGCCTTCTTAGTGAATAACACTGGATCACCCCAAAGAGGCACATTGGGCCAAATGAAATAATTATATATAAGATCACCTAAATTGATACTCAATATCCAAAACTCATAGGGTGATATCTGATAAATAACCACTGAAATTAGAGAATCACTGGGCTGCCAGTCTATTCCAGACTCAACATCACGTCGAGGGGGTAGTGTCACAACATCCTCCGGGAAAAAAACTCAGTAAAAAAATCTAGGATCCTCTTCTATCCTAGTATAAAATGATTCCATAGAAAAATTATCCATAAAATAAATAAGTTTCTCTACACATCTACTAACCACATAATAACTCTTTTTGCAAACGAAAACTGCATGTTGGCCACCATATTCAAGAACATGACTCTCCCCCAAAAGTAGTTAATAATAGTATGCATGGAATATAACCATTCAATGATAAGAATGTAATTTTATGACTATATATATAGTAATAAAATATACCATCATGAATGATATGGACCCAACATCAATTTACACCCCCAACACACATCAACCAAGATGGTATGGCCTCCGACTAGTGCAGTTAACTCCGGTGGAATGGGAAGACTTGCTACATTTATTCTTAGAGAACAAACTAGAGAGGGTGTAAAAAAGGTGTGAAAATATCATAAATAAAACAAGGAATGAAAAATATTTTATGAAAATATGATCACACCTCTAATGGTATTTATCCCCTTTGGTGCTGCTATGTCCACTACATGAAACTAGACACACCCAGCTCCTCTACCTCTCTACTGATGGCCACCTCTACATCTATTCTTAAGTTGAGGTCCCCAAACATGAGGAACATCCTAAGGTCAACCTATACATAATATAACTCTTATAAACATACCATAATCTTACTACTAAAATGGAATCACTACTAGATGCTGTTGGAGATGATGTTGAACCTATCCACCCCCACCAAACTGAGTTTAAAGAACCACTGGGCATTGATCCTAATGATGTCCATGAAAACCATAGAAAAACTAATTGACCAAAATACACCAAGAAAATCATGAAAACCACTCACTCTAGAAGACTATAAGGGAAGATACTGAGGTCGATTCCCTACTAGTTGAAACCTTACAGGATCCAACACCTAAAACCAGCTTCTAATGACTTTTCTCCTCAAGGAACCCAACTAGTTCCCACCTCATTGTAGACCTCCTCATGAATGAATCCTCATGATCAAAACCACCTTATTATTAACCTCTAGTTATATTTTAAATATAAATGGAGTGACCACATAGTATATAGAAGGATGGATTTCCTCCTTAAGAATCCATTCTTAGAACCCCTCATTCGAAAAAAATGCATTGGAAAAAACATAAACAGCCCTTAAACATGATCCCAAGATCCCATAAAAACATAATCCCCATAAAAGAGGGTTATGATCTTGAATATTTAATGACTTAATAATCAATGAGAATAAATCTGCTCATATATCATTATAAAAGTTTTCCTACAAAACATCTTCTCCTTATGCTCACTAAGGTACAATATTCACCACCAATGAACCAATCCCCATATCTAAATGACTAACAACAGGAACTAGTACTCTTCTTGGTCCCAAATTAAACTGAATTTGATCTTAAAATCCTCTTTACATCTCTCTATATAAAGATAAAAAACAATACACTCATACTGCCTCAAATCATACTGATGAAAATAATAAAATTTCCTATTCCATTGATCCTCCTCAATGAGATCAACCCTCCGACGATCAACCTAATCAGCCAGTTGAACCTCCTCTACCTAAACCACATATGGAAAATGACCATGATCCATAATTGAAATGGAAATAAGGATTTATTAAGACCAGTAGTATGAAATTTTATTAATATTTATTTAATTCATTTTAACTTCCAAGAACCCAAACCAACCAATTAAAATAAGAACACAAGTCAATCATGATGCATGTACCTCACCCAGGTCTCTAAACAGCAAACAATATAACCTCACTTAGTCATTCAGTAGGCTCAAAGTCCTAGAATCATATCATGGGGGACCTAAAATACTTTTTACTATTCATTATTCACTAGAATATATCATGCACCAAGATCAACTAGAACTATTGGCTTACCGACTCATGATATCCTCACCATGCCTAACATCAAATTCTATTCTATCCCCTAACTGTATTACTCTAATACCTCTCTATCATGAGCCCGTCCCTCCAAAGGTATCACTCCTATGTTGGAAATGAAGAAAGGGAGTTATTGAACCCTGATTCCTACCTCTAGTAGGATTAAGGTTGGTGACTAGCAATGAGGGAATGAAATCTAAAAAATAGGATGCATTACCCTCTATAATAATAGGATTATGAGATAATATAAATCAACCGTAAGTAACACGATGGAATAATATTAAAATAAAACCAAAATAATCGCACAGTGCATGTATAAATAAAATAGACACATATAAATTCTTCTAAATAAACACTCTAATGAAAAATCTAAGGCAATAACATAGTAACAGCTCAAAATCCCAAGAAATAATTGTCCAGAATGGTCCAAAAAGTACCCATTGAAACCTAAAAATAGTTTTTATATATGTTGGGTGAGAATACAAGTATAATTAGTACGAACATACCAAATTCCCCCATCCACATGGGAAAAGATCACAATAATGCACCTGTGAGCAATCAATAGAACCAAAAACACCTAAACATGTCAAATATCCAATCCCATCCTCACTAAATCAAGATCATAAAATAACACATCCAAGAATAACAGCATAATATGAATCATATCAATAAAGGGTACACCACACTAATTTTCCCCTTGGTTTCCACTATCACACCCCAACATCATATGTCCTGGCCCTCCCATATCCTCTATATAACATCACATCACATCACATCTCACCCACAAATACCTAGTCTATCATATCATATCACATATTTCCAAAATATTCCTAGGCCATCACATCTCATCACATCTCACCTGAAGATTATTTGTCCATAACATAACATCACAAATGTAACAAGAATAATAGGGTATCATGAAAATGAAGGGCATCAATTGGGTTCCCTCCTCCTACCATGCACAACCCCCACCATTTGTCAACTCATCATCTCATCACAACCACCAATATTTTACTTTTTTACTTCTTGCCATCACTGTGCATGCATATCTAAATTTCCTGGTAGAGAGAGCGAGATGGGTGAGGGGGGTATCCATCCTTCTATCCTCATCATTGGGATATTAGGTAAAACAACCCCCAGACAAATAAATATATATATGGGTCTCAGTAGATGGTGATTTACACAGGTGGGGGTGCATATAGAAATCACAAAGAAAATTATAGGTACATATATATAACCACACACAAGACTAACATATGGGTTCAAAACAAGAGTTCCAACCAACTTACCACATCACCTCCAAACCTCACAACATCCACCACTTTCACTACCACCTATAAATATATAAAACCACACAAAAAACCACAAGAAACACACAAAATTTCATATTATTTCTCAATTTATGCCATTTTCTAGATTTAATATTACCAATAAATTTCATTCATTAAGCCCATTAATTTTCTAGCCCATTAATTTCATTATTTAATCCCATTTAATTCACATTAATCAAAAACCATGTAAGACAAACTTCCCATTTTAATTTAGCATTCATTGGACATTTCAACCCACACCATTTTAGTTCAATATTAAAATTTAATCCCACAACTACTTGAGAATCTATCACAATAAAACACATCACCACAACCATATTTCTCATGCCAATAAATAATAAATCACCTCCCTTTCCCACCCATAACCGCTTTCCATAACAAAACTATTTTCCACATCACAACCACTATATACTAACCACACCCCAACACATATGACAAATACCAACTACATATTAACCACACATCACCACCCCACATCACAGCCACACATATCCACCCATATCACAAAACCTTTCACAATACATTCAAATATCACTTTCAGATTGATCAATGAGGATTTTTATCAAATTCCACTTCTTTATTTTAGGGGTATTATTACACAAGCCATAATTCCCGAAGAAACCACTTCATTAACCAAATATAATTAGTCAGAAAACTTCCTTTCAGGTAATAATAAAACAACATAAAACAAGGTTTCTATAATCACAATAATCACAATTCTAGCAAATCCCCCAATAACCATGATTTTTAATAAGGCATTAATCTTATTTAAGCACAACATTAATAATATAAAAAAGCTATAAAATCATACGATTTCATTCCCCTTACCCTTTAAAATTCACATTTCCAATTCATTATATTCATTAGGATTTCTCAGAATATATTCCCAAATATAAAAAAATATAAACCCTCTTACGTGATACACTAGATGAGAAATAAATGATCCCCTTAAATGGATATTTTTTATCATATGTGTACGATTGGAGCAAGATGAAGGCCACCTCCAATAATCAAAATGAAGGAGAACACTCATAATAGCCTATAACACAACAACCAAACCATTAACTAATCAAAACAACACAAAAACAAGTGGTTTTACCTTGGAAGAAACATTTATTGATAATAAAACATTGAGAAAACTTGTAAAAGGAAGATTGGAACTCACTTAAACCACCACAGATCAATTCTACAGGGTTGAGGTTGAAATACAATGATAAGGGACTAGAAGGGATCCTTGGAATGCAATTGGTTCACCTAATAAATAGAAGAAATATTGGTAAAGTGATTGGTTTAAATGTATTTAATAATTTATCAGTTCTTTGGAAAATACAAGACTATGGTGCAACCACCCTTCACCACACTCTAAAGGTAAAGGAATATGGTGTAATGGGGAAGAACACATCATAGATTGGATGGTATAACCAGCCTTTGAGATGTAAAACTATTAATATGACACAAATCCTATAAAATATGGTGAGAACATGGCATACCCTAGAACACTATGCTGTAGACCTCTAATAACTAGGAAGAGGTTGTGCCACATCCACATAATCATAGTTCTTCTACCCCCCCAAAACGATAGAACCACCCAAAAACTCACCCTAGAATCCACGTCATAGACAATATCTCTTAATTATAGTCCCAGTATTTTGATAGGGTACTACAACACATCCATGCTCCATGGAACAACTATACCTAAAAAATAAAAACCATTATAGCCTCAACACCAAGCTGCTACACCGCAACTAACACCACCATTCCACATCTATTATGATTTTGGAAGTAGATATAAAATGAATACCTGATACACCCTATGACATAGCTAGATCCCCAAAATTTTAGCTTCCGATCCTACAACACAACCTAAGGCTCCACACTGTAGGACTCATTCAAGTAGATTTTCTAGCTGAAAGCTCTCATCAGCTCTCCAACTCCTCAGGACTACCCCCAGAAACCCCCAACCTAAAAATTCCCAAAAAGTTACAATCCACAAGGTTTGTACCATTTCAATTCATATCACTAATTTGAAATGTAAAAGTCTTCATCCCACTGATAATTGATTTGGATCTATTTTAACACTTTTTTCCATATCTTTTATTTTTAATTTTAATGTTTTTCCTGATTAAGTTGTGTTAATTGATAATGTTTTCCTTCTTTGTCATTTAAAAATGGAAATTTTAATTCATTAAATACTTGTTTGAAAGAAAGGATTTTTAGTTCAAAATTGATTAAATTTTCTTTCTTTAAATTCTATATATTTTCAGAATAATTATTTTGAATGTTTGTGATTAAACCTAATTTGAAATAATATATCGATTATGTTTAGATTTTTTTTGATTATGAAGTTTATTCATTTATTTTTCCATGATTTTTTCTTAAATATCAATTTTTTTGCACATTTTTTATCTTCTATATTAAAAATAGTAATTTTTTCATTAATTATATTTGAAATTTTATTTCACATCTTAATTTGATAATTTTCTTGAAAATTATAATTTTTATGGTTTAGAATGTTGAAAAATGGTGAAGTCCAACCAATTTATGTATTAAAGAACCAATTTATGTTTTTAATGAAGAAATTTATGTATAAAAGTGGTCACATTTGAGTTAAAAAATTGATTTATGTATGTGTAAAAAATATATGTGCATAATTGTGATGAAAAATTTCATTAGGATGAGGCCATATCAATATAAGGGTCATCTAACCCTTTATAAATTTTTAAGGGTTCCCAATACTCATCTAAAATAAATAGGAGACTAATCAAATCCTGGATAATCACTTCCCAAGCTCAAATAATTTTTGATTCGAATCATAGATGAGAAATAAGGAAGAAATGAGGCTAGATGTAGATTGAAAATACAACTTTGACCGAGGCTGACCTTGACCTGAGCCTTATAAGAACAAGGGAGCCTAAAAAAACCACAACTTCTATCTGATTGAATTTTAATGAAGAATTCTATCTATAAAAAACTAACATGATAAATCTCTATATTAAATGCGTGACCTGGTTTGCAATAATTCCTAAAGGGTGTTTTTGATCCCCATGGGTTTCCATAAGTGCGTAGGCAGCAAGGAATTACATTTTGGGAATGATTTATATTGGTAAAATTTAATTATAAAATTAGTAGGGGAAATTAATTAAATTTCCAACCTGATGTGTTTGTACATCAGACATCCATTCTAGAGAAAAAAACAAAAAACAACCGAATATTTAAACTGATAAATCATCAAGATAAGAGTGAGCAACAAAAACCTCCCTTTCCCTCTAAAAACCCTCTCCTACAATGAAACAATTCCTACCTCCAATGGATCTTCTTTCCCCACTAGAAACTATAGTTACCATCCATTTGTAGAAAGAAGTAAAAGCCTATGTGGCCCATAACATAAAAAAAACTAAAATAAAACTAACTACAAGCATACCTACCTCTATGTGACTATACAAGGCACCTCCCAAATAATAAGAATCATGAAAACAAATGTATGATAATAAGAGATAGGATAGAACCTGTAATTGAGAAGTTATAGAGATATAGGCATGGGTATAAAACTACCCAACAGGGATCCAAAAGAGAAACCATGCCCCATGCCTTACATTTTAATAGAAAACAATTTCATGATAGTTTGAAAATATAAATATATGAAAATATGGTTTTCCACTTTCTTAAAAAATAATTAATGGACTAATGCATTAGTAAATCAATTTTCTTATTTGATTTACAAAACCATTTTCTATATAATGAGTGATTTTCCAATAGTCCATTTATAAGAAAGAATGATATGATAAAGTAATAATCTTTGTAATAAAGTATAATAGTAAAGAGAATATCATTTGGTGATATAAAATAGAGGTAAGTAAATCATATTTTTGACCATTTTATACATTAAAAGGAAACTAATAAAAACAGAATTTGAAAATAGTACCATAGAAATAGGAGTAAACGAGAGCAACCACCACAAGAAATCCCTCAAGCACCTAGGTTAGAGTAGTTTTAGGTACATTGCATCTTAATGATCAAGATTATAACATTCCCATTCCTGAGATGTTGGGGTGGGGGGGGGGGGTATGAACCCAATGTTCAATGGTAATAATCCATATCACTTGTTAAGTTAGTGCCGTATCGTAATCCTGCTAGTGAGACTGAGATGAGGCCCTTTCAGTGCACTAGATTTTAGTTCTATCTTACCCACCAAGTTACCCAAGATTCCCATGTGCCATTATCATAAATGACATACATAAGGGATGTGCAGTAGAAAACCAAATCTCAGTCACACAATAATTAAAAGCAATCATATTAGAACACCTTACCTCCCTTCACTACCATTGCATATCTTCCTTTTCTTAAAATCATACAAACATGTCAAAAATATAAAATACGTGTTTAAAAACTATATAAAAGTCTAGGATTCCATTGTTGTGAAACTGAACTTTTAAAAATATTTGGAATGTGAAATCCATGGCTTATCTTTGTATTAATTCAAAATCCAATCCAAAGAAACTCCTACTATTCAAGATCTAATTTGAAACTGAAGGAAAACATCAAGCCTCACATTCAAGGTGGTGACCAATCCTTCACATTTGGAAATAATCTATGAACATTTGGAAAACCACTTTCAAACCATAGCTTTCACATTCCAAAACCGGTCATCAAACTTAAACACATATACACATTGATATATATATAAGTACCCAATATTACAATGTACTGGTTCCCATTTCCATGAGTGAATATGTAAAAATAGGCCCCTTAAATATGTATCTATATATTTATATAGAAATAAATCACATTAAAATAAAACAGGGATTATAAATCACATAGAGGATACTTAGGAAACCAAAACATGGCACTATGATTATAGTAAAAACTAGTGAAAAGACAAAAAAACATCTTTCATTTCCATTAAAATGGTATAAATCATTTAGAAAACTAATTAAAAATTTAAGGTTCTTTAAATTTCAAACACCCCTTGGAAACAGTATTTAACAAGGGAAACCCATGCCGAACGTTTATGGAAAATATGAAAAAACAATATGAAACCCTTTCTAGGAACCAGAACCACTTTATATAGAATATATACATTATATAATAATTCAAACTCACTTTAAAAAAAATCAAGAATCATAGTTTTAAAAATAATGATTTGGACATAAGGTAAACTACCTCAAACTAAAGAATAACTCACTGCATTTGAAAAAAAGTGGCTCAAATCAACCCCAAGGAGGTCCAAGACAATATAGAAAAAAAAAGAAACCCAAAAGTGAAAATATAACTAATTAAAAATTGGATTGAAAAGGAAATATGGTGAAACTATACCCGAATTTGATGAAGAACACATCACCTTCTACAATTGTGGTTGGAATGGGCCTCAACTCGGTCCTCATGAACCTTAGGAACTGAGAATCACCCCAAAAAACACCCCATTTTGTTTAGGGTTTGTCCATTGAACATGAAACACATGTGAGGTAAGGCAAAATAAGAATAAATGAGAAATAAAGGAATATTATAAGAGGAGAGTCTAACTAGGGATGATCGTACTAAGATTTGTGAAGTAAATTATCCAATTGGAGGGACAGGAGAAGGAGGGGGCCACACATGAGGGATCCCCTTTGGGTGTAGAATGAGAGATGGTTAGGGTGATTGTTCATATAAGTGATGGGTGAGAGGGTTATTATAATTATGTTATTATTATTATTATATTATATTTTATTTCATGTTCGGGAAGCTCGCACGTTTTTTCTGCATGGTTGGCCAAACCATGCACCAATAGTGAACCCCGTACTAGAAGTCTTGGAGTGACTCTCATAGTTAGGGTGCATGGTTAGGGAATCCATGTTTTGGTCATAGTGTCAGATCTAGCAAGACACCGAGTCTTTTTCATGGTAACCACATGGTTTGACTAACCATGTTCCTTAACCATGCGACATTTCTTACATTCCAAAAAACTATAGATTCCAAGGAAAACCATGCAGGAGTAGTGAGTAATAAATAGGGACTCAAAATAATTTTAAAAAATTAAATAGTTTCATATGGAGGTGTGATAATATTCCCCACAATTACACTTTATTCCCTCATTAAGTACAAAAAGGTTTCATTGACCTAAACCAAAGCAAGGACAACTACTACCCTGGATGAGACTCGCCAAAAATTCGAAGACAAAAAACCAACACTCATTTCCCTTGAAAACCTCGAACCTAAAAAAATCCCAGAAGAGGATATTAGATCATACTCAAAAATTTAACTAACATTCATGGAGATATCTAGCTAGACTAAATAACCCAACCATCAAATGGAAGAAAAAAAAGAAAGGGAATCTCATATATCCAAATAAAAAACACCTCAAACCCTAACATAAAAAACATCAAAAAAATCATCAACTTCTATTTTGGGATCTCCACAAGCATCTGTCACATGAACCACAGTCCTAGCCAACCAACTAATATTATGATTGGGGTTAGGTAGGAAGAGAAAAAATAATTACCTCATCAATAAATCTTAGAAACTGGGTTCACCATGATCTCCTTCTATAGTTTTCTCCCCACTATATTAAAACCCTAGTTGTACATTTATTTTCTAGGATAAAACAACTCATGATCCCCAACCAGAGATAAGAAATGAGAAATGATTCATGGAATAAAAAATACCACCACTTTACAATAACAAGATTCAGGGCTTACCAAAAAGATACTTCCCTCAGAACAAGAATTCCTAAGATAGACCAAATAGAAAAAGGATAAAAGGATCATAAGGGAAACCAATAACACCCATCCCCCCTCAAGGAACCAACAAAAAACCTTAAACACTTACTAAAAAAAATAAATTAAATGGATAATATCTATAATAAAGAAAACTGGGACCAATCAATTGAAATAGGAAAACAATATATGGGTGACAATTCCACGAATAAACTTGCCTCAACAAGATTAACAAGAGATCCATTATCAGGTTAAGGGTGGAAGACATAAGACTAACTCTCTTAAAAATTAACCTAAGTGAACCAAATCATTCATAAAAATAAAGTAACCTTCCCAGTCATCCCAACCACTCACCCAAGACATTTTTATCTAAATAAGTGATACTATAACGACCCATACTTTACATACATTTTTAATACTTAAAATTTGAAGCACACTTATTACAACATATGACAAAACCACAAAGGACCGTATAGGTATAGTGTCTTTAGAAACTGGGAAACATAAACAACTGGTTCATAAATCTTCTACAGTGTCTCCCATTTATTTCATCATATCTAGGGTCCCTTTTAGCATATTCTACTTAATATCCATCTTCCTGACCTGGGGAAAAGAAAACATAAAAGGGTGAGCTCAAATGCTCAGCAAGGGCAAATAAAGGAAATAAAAATCATATCATATCTTTTTGAAAATCAAAACCTGCAAAAGAGATCATAATATCTTAACATGGAATAAATCATAGAAGTGAAAATGAGATCCCCAAAATCATAACATAAAACTTGAAACTTTGTGGCATGCACACATAATCATGGAGATCATTTCTTGTTAGTCATGACTCATTGCCAAGACTATCTTAGTGGACAAAGTCCCTTTCTGAACCGAGTTCACTCCTCGTTTCAGTCCTGTATCACTGAACCGAAATAACCTTCCGTTCCAGCCATGTCTATCTCATGAGATATAAAATCTTTACCCAATGCATTGGAGGGAGATATAGGTCCCACCCATCTTATAATGAATCCTTTCTTATGTGTGCCACATAATCATAAAACATACATCATCGCATAACACATATAACAAAAATGGGATTCTTGAAACATCATGACATCATAAATCAATTCATATATGATAAAGGAATTCATAAACATAATTCCATCACAACATAGTCAAACCAATGTAAAAATATGGATAGAAACAGAACCCTTTATTATCTTAGATGGAAAATAATTTTGATAAAACACTTGAATTGAATTCTTGAGGAAAATATCCTTTCTTCTTCAAAAACATTTTTCCTTTCATAACATGTCATACAACTTTAAAATAATAGAAGTTGATTAAAAATAAACTTGAAAACTTGTAAAGGAAGCTTCTTTGAAGTAATGTTTTAAAAATCCATTCATGCCGTATAAGTTAAAAAAAACATTCTTCGTACTTTTGTCGGAAAAGTCAAAAAGTACCTCGTACGGAAAAACGACAAAAGATTCCTTTCATATTCTTTACCAAAAACTCACCTAAGGGTAAAATTGGATTTAAACTATTTCAAGTGGATGGAAACAATATTACATATTGAGGGAACATGGATGTGGATGATAAAATACACCCCAGTAAATACTTACGAATAAACAATCTCGGATAAAAATGAGATTGTGATATTTCCCTTACCTTAGGTCCGATTAGCTTTGTACGTGTCCGAAGCTCCTGTATAATGGTTTAAATAATGTTATTGACTTATTCCAGAATCATACATATTTATATGATATCATATATGGTCATATTATTAGATTCTTGTTAGTAATATTTCATTGTTACTTGTTACTCGGGTCTTTATAACTTTTTGTTCTTATGCGTGTTTTGTTGAATAAATTCTTATTCTTATCTTTAGGTTATAGATAATTCATTTCCAGAATGGTATTAGTGTAGTATATACCATATTAATTCATTCAATTCATTTATATAATCATTATGAAATGAAGATCATGTAGAACGAATCGCATCACATCGTGGAGACGGTATTCCGTACGTACGCACGAGTGATGATATCGTCCCTATGATCGTGGAATTGTATTGGAGTATATATATATATTATTTCAGTATCAATATTACTTAATAATAATCATATATAGTTACTCATTACACCATTATACCCATCCTTGTAAGGTGATGGTGGAAAATAGATTACACCACGGCGTGGAGACGGTATTCCGTTCGTACGCACGCGCGGTGATTTCATTTTTCCGTAGGATGGATAGAAGGTGAATTAGGGTTGTTTCATATTTATAATAACATATCAGTATGTAAGTAATACTGATGTTATTACTTTATCATGAAACAACTAAAGAAGAAGAAGTTGAAGAAGAAAGAAATTGAAAAGATCGGTAATGGATATTACCTCTTCTTTGGAACGCCTTTTTGAATCCTCCACTTAAGGAACTAAGATTGGTCTTTGGAGAAGACCAGGACCTCTAGGATTATTCTAGGGAAGTGGAGAAGGGAAAATGGCAGGGGTTGGCCGAGCTTGAGTGCTCAAATTGGTGTGAGGAGGAGGGGGAGGAGGTGCCCTTTTTATAAGGGAGGAGAGGGGCACCTTAGGAATATCTCAAAATATTATTTTATATTAAAGTCAAAATCGGTTTATAATGGTTCCAAAGGGTCTTATTTCGAAGCTAAAGTGGGGATGGGTCGAAATCCTATCAACCAATAGAATTTAGACAAGTTTAGGATATTATTTTAACCTTATCAATTAAATTTAACTCTAAGTTAAATAATTTAACTTTTACCATGTCTTTTTGTTTTCTTTCACTATATGGTTAATACACTTACTATAACATGCCAAACGAACCCCAAATTGTTTATTATTAATATATATATCCTTATCTAAGTCATTTGGCCGAACCTTAGATTTTTAGGAATAAAATAACAATTAATAATATAATATTTGATTTAAAAACTATTTTGTGTCAATTTTGACACTATTTGATATATGATTTGTTTGAAAGTCATAACAGAATTATATGTTCGAACCAAGTTGATTAAATCAATACTAATATATCATAGTAACCTAGAAAATTAGTGGAATTCATAAAAAGTCTCAAATTATATTTATTTTGGTGTTTATAACATCAATTATGTCAATATTTCATTAATAAGATAATTACTGCATCATCATTATGTCATAAATAAATTAAATTATTTAATGTCTAAAAATTAAAAATAAAATATCATCATGTAGGAAATCTTTTTAGATTTCTAATGAATATTTACAATTGAATTTATCTTATGTATAACCCCATATTAAAAATGATTTACTTATTAAACTTTGATTTTAACTATTTTAACCCTTCTTTAAATAAATTAATAATAAATGTCCTAATCTAATCCAAGTGGGCCTAAATGGTCATATTTTATTCCTAAGTTTTTTTTTGGTCGAATTACACTTGTCCAATAGAATTAGGACATGTGTTAGGGTAATATTAATATCATATTTACCCTTAGTTACCCTATTTACTATTAACCGCGGTAAAATAGTAAAAAGTTACTATTCACCAAAAAATTATTTTCATCTCATTGAACCACATTTTAGTCCTTGATATTAACCGTGTCTCTCGGATTTTTGAAATTCCATTCACAGAAGCGGTAAAATTAAGTTTTATGCAAAATTCAGTTTTTAACCTACCACTTAGTGGTTTCACTATTCATCAAAAATTGAAAGTTTTCAGAAAAATACCAAAATTTCACCCTAGGCTAATTTCGATATTCTGAGTCCGAAAATGAAGTCCATTTTGAAAAATAAAATTTATAAAATTTCAAAAAGTGGTTATTACTATTCATAACGACTAGTTTTAATAGCATTTTAGTGAAACTCGGTATTGCGTACGACGCAAGCTATCGAGGAAGGTTGCGATTGCGTGTAAAGCAAGCCAAGCAAGTGTTGTGTAGAAAAAGATTCCTTTGATGATTTATATAACATAAAAGTCTCGGGTGTTACATTCTACCCCCCTTAAAAAGAATTTCGCCCTCGAAATTCGTCACTTTGTAACAAACAAATGAGGATACGTCTCCCTCATCATATCCTCAAGCTCCCATGTAGCTTCTTCAAGTTGGTGGTTTCTCCATAAAACTTTCACCAAGCGAGTGGTCTTGTTTCGTAGGACTTTTTCGCTACGATCCAGAATCTCTATCGGCTGTTCTTCATAAGAAAGATCTTGCTCCAGCGGTACAACTTCTGAGCTGAGTACATGTGAAGGATCTGGTATGTACTTTCTCAGGAGAGATACATGGAACACATCGTGAACTTGAGAGAGATTCGGTGGAAGCGCCAATCGGTAAGCTACCTTCCCAACACGATCCAGTATTTCAAAAGGACCGATATATCTAGGGCTCAACTTCCCCTTCTTTCCAAATCTCATAACCCTCTTCCAGGGAGATATTCGTAAGAACACTTTATCACCCACTTCAAACTCTAGGTCTCTTCTTCGATTGTCGGCATAACTTTTCTGTCGACTCTGAGCTGCTCTTATGTGTTGTTGAATAGATCTGACCTTTTCTGCCATTTCATCAACGAGATCAGGTCCTAATAGCTTTCTTTCCCCAACTTCATCCCAGCAAGTTGGAGTCCTGCATTTCTTTCCATAGAGAGCTTCATAAGGAGCCATCTGAATACTGGAGTGAAAGCTATTATTATAAGAAAATTCCACCAAAGGTAGGTGTTGATCCCAACCTCCTTTGAAATCCATAGAGCAAGCTCTCAACATATCTTCTAGGGTTTGAATTGTTCTCTCAGACTGACCGTCTGTCTGGGGATGATAAGCAGTGCTGAAACTCAACTCTGTATCCAGAGTATGCTGAAGACTTCGCCAGAACTTCGAGGTAAATCTCGGATCCCGATCAGATATAATAGAAAGTGGTACTCCATGCAATCTTACCACTTCCTTTACATATATCCTGGCAAGCTGATCTAGAGAGAAATCCTCTCTAATAGGAATGAAGTGTGCAGACTTTGTAAGACGATCAACTATGACCCAGATAGCATTATTGCCTTTGGATGTTTTAGGAAGTCCTGTGACAAAGTCCATAGTGATGTTTTCCCATTTCCATTCGGGTATGGGTAATGGTTGTAACATCCCCTTAGACTTCTGTCTCTCAGCTTTAACTTGTTGACAAACCAAGCATCGAGAGACATATTCAGCAACATCTCTTTTCATGCCATCCCACCAGAAGTACTCTTTCAGGTCCCTATACATCTTCGTGCTTCCAGGATGAATAGAGAATGAAGAACTATGAGCCTCATCCATCAGCTCCTTCTTTAATTCGGGGATGGGAGGAACACAAACCCGATTCCTGAACTTTATTATCCCATCACAATCAAGGTTGAATTCAGGAACATTTCTCACCTTCTTTTGTAACTCGATATCTTCTTTCTGTGCCTCTTTAATCTTCACATGTATAGATGGTTGAACATTCATTTGAGAAAGATAAGATTTTTCCCCTTCCATTATAATTCCAAGATCCATCCTTTGTAAATCCATAAATATTGGATCTTTTTTGATCCTCATCATGGATAAACTAGCATGGTCTTGTCGACTTAATGCATCTGCCACCTTGTTTGCTTTCCTAGGGTGGTAATGGATTGAGCAGTCATAATCCTTAATCAGCTCCAACCATCTTCTTTGATGCATATTCAACTCCTTTTGTGTGAAAATATACTTTAAACTTTTATGATCAGTATAAATATCACACCTTTCACCATAAAGGTAATGCCTCCAAATCTTTAATGCAAAGATTACCGCAGCCAACTCCAAATCATGTGTTGGGTAATTTTGCTCATGGATTTTCAACTGTCGTGAGGCATAAGCTATCACCATATCATTTTGCATAAGAACACACCCCAATCCCTTCTTGGATGCATCACTGTAGATCACAAACCTTTCTCCACTACAAGGCAGTGTGAGCACAGGTGCACTGGATAACCTTCTTTTCAACTCCTTGAAATTCTCTTCACATTCCTCTGTCCAGACAAACTTAACTCCTTTCCGAGTCAACTTGGTGAGTGGATTAGATAATCGTGAAAAATCTTTTACAAAACGTCGATAATATCCAGCCAAACCAAGAAAACTTCGGATCTCAGTTACTGTGGTTGGTCTCGACCATCTTTCGATAACCTCTGTTTTTGCTGGATCCACAGATATCCCCTCTTTTGAGATTATATGACCCAAAAATGCAACTTTTTGAAGCCAAAATTCACACTTGGTAAATTTGGCATAAAGCTTCTCCTTTCTCAGGGTCTTCAATATAATTCTCAAGTGATCTTCATGCTCTTCCTTGCTCTTTGAATAGACAAGAATATCGTCTATAAAGACTACCACAAATTGATCAAGATAGTCTCTAAAGACTCTATTCATTAGATCCATGAAGATAGCAGGGGCATTAGTAAGACCAAATGGCATCACTATAAATTCATAGTGTCCATACCTTGTACGGAAAGCCGTCTTTGGTATATCCTCCCTTTTGACCCTTAATTGATGATACCCTGAACGAAGATCAATCTTGGAAAAGTATTGAGCTCCGCGTAGTTGGTCAAATAAGTCATCAATGCGTGGGAGAGGATATTGGTTCTTGATAGTGATCTTGTTAAGTTCTCGATAATCAATGCAGAGTCTCATTGATCCATCTTTCTTCTTAACAAATAGAACAGGTGCTCCCCAAGGTGACGCACTAGGGCGTATGAATCCCTTATCAAGATTCTCTTGGAGTTGCTTCTTCAATTCCTGCAACTCAATTGGGGCCATTCTATAAGGTGTCTTTGAAATAGGCAAAGCACCCGGTACGAGTTCTATTGAAAACTCAACTTCACGATTTGGTGGAAGACCCGGCAATTCCTCCGGAAAGACATCATCAAACTCCCGTACAATGGGCATATTCTTAATCGTGAGTTTCTCACCAACCATTTGAGATAAATAACCTTCATTTAGTGGAATCAATACCCATAAGATGGAAGAAATTTCCACTGGAAGGTTATGTTCATCCTTGCATTGATAGACGATCGTAGATTGATCTGGAATATGAAATGTGACTTCCCTTCTTTGGCAATTGATATGAGCTCCATGTAGAGAAAGCCAATCTATGCCAAGAATCACATCAAATTCCACTAAAGGAAGGATCACAAGATTTGCAGGAAGCACTTTCCCACAAACTTCGATCGGAGAAGAATTATAAACTTTTGATGCGATTGATGTGCCATTAGGTGTTGTCACGGCTAACTCAACATCTAATTGTTGAGGTAATACGGTGATACCCTTAGAAAAGTCTTCAGAAATAAAAGAGTGGGTGGATCCAGAATCAAATAAAACATTTGCTACTTTAGAATGGATGGTAAGTGTACCTTTCACCACATCGTTATCGTACTCCACATCGCTGATAGAAATTGCATGTGACTTTCCTTTGTCTTTAGCCTTAAGATTTTGTTGACGTCGACCATCATCATCAACCCTTGGATTTGGGCATTGATTGGCATAATGCCCCATCTCCTTGCACTTGAAACATTGAAGTGTAGCAGGTTCATTCTGTGTATCCCTTCCTTTGTTTGCATCATTAGACATCTTCTTCCCATTATCACGGCATTCAAATGCCCGATGACCTTCCTTTCCACATTTAAAACATTTACTTGTCCCTTTAAGACAACTCCCTCCATGTTTCTTTCCACACTTTGAGCATAAGGGAAAGTTCATCTTCTTTTCCGTGTGCTCTTTAGATTTTTCTTTGAATTCCATCTTCCTCTTCTTATCAAACCCATGTGACTGATTGGTTACTCCAATCTCCATCTCGATTTTGAGAGCACATCGAACGATTTCCTCGTAGCTATTGAAGTCCCTTATGGCTAACGCCCTTCGAAGACTTGGTTTTAAGCCACTAAAGAATCGATCGATCTTACTCTCAGGTTGGATAATAATACCAGAAGCGTACCTTGCAAGTCTTGTAAAATTTGCTTCATAGGTACTAACAGATTCATCATCCCTTTGCTTCAGTTCAAGGAACTCTTTCTCCATCTTTGTTCGGAGAATACGAGGGAAGTACTTATTGAAAAATAAGTTCTTGAACTCGTCCCATTCCATAGACTCAATTTCATCCCTTTGCCTCGTATTCTTAACAAGATTCCACCATTGATCCGCATCTCCTTCCAAACGATACACTGCTAGGATGACTTTATCATGCTCAGAACATTGAAGAACTGAAAATATATTTTCAGTAGTACTAATCCATTGTTCAGCAACTAATGGATCAGTAGACCCGCTGAAAGATGGTGGACGCTGCCTCATGAAGGATTCAACAGAATGTTGCTCCCTCCTTTGTTCGTTTGGAAATCCTGCATGATTCATAGCTTGAGAAAGTTGTGTGAGCATGGCTACAAGATTTTGCATTCCAGCTCCCATATCGTTTGGTTGCTCAGGGGGACAATCATTGCATTGCCCATCGCATTCCGCATTAACACGGTTCCTTCGGGTTCCAGCCATTGACTAAAACCAAGAAGAATAGTGTGAGCAACACTAATTATAATAGGAAACCACATAATTCATGAATAAAATTTTCATGCTTATGGTCTTATCCTAGGTTATTCATGGCCATTTCTAAGATTGTGTTCTATGCTTAGACTTATTCTTAGGGTTCTTACTAAGGCTTTCACATCCTAGTTTCCAAAGGTTGACTATACCTTTCCTCTGATACCAACTATAACGACCCATACTTTACATACATTTTTAATACTTAAAATTTGAAGCACACTTATTACAACATATGACAAAACCACAAAGGACCGTATAGGTATAGTGTCTTTAGAAACTGGGAAACATAAACAACTGGTTCATAAATCTTCTACAGTGTCTCCCATTTATTTCATCATATCTAGGGTCCCTTTTAGCATATTCTACTTAATATCCATCTTCCTGACCTGGGGAAAAGAAAACATAAAAGGGTGAGCTCAAATGCTCAGCAAGGGCAAATAAAGGAAATAAAAATCATATCATATCTTTTTGAAAATCAAAACCTGCAAAAGAGATCATAATATCTTAACATGGAATAAATCATAGAAGTGAAAATGAGATCCCCAAAATCATAACATAAAACTTGAAACTTTGTGGCATGCACACATAATCATGGAGATCATTTCTTGTTAGTCATGACTCATTGCCAAGACTATCTTAGTGGACAAAGTCCCTTTCTGAACCGAGTTCACTCCTCGTTTCAGTCCTGTATCACTGAACCGAAATAACCTTCCGTTCCAGCCATGTCTATCTCATGAGATATAAAATCTTTACCCAATGCATTGGAGGGAGATATAGGTCCCACCCATCTTATAATGAATCCTTTCTTATGTGTGCCACATAATCATAAAACATACATCATCGCATAACACATATAACAAAAATGGGATTCTTGAAACATCATGACATCATAAATCAATTCATATATGATAAAGGAATTCATAAACATAATTCCATCACAACATAGTCAAACCAATGTAAAAATATGGATAGAAACAGAACCCTTTATTATCTTAGATGGAAAATAATTTTGATAAAACACTTGAATTGAATTCTTGAGGAAAATATCCTTTCTTCTTCAAAAACATTTTTCCTTTCATAACATGTCATACAACTTTAAAATAAAAGAAGTTGATTAAAAATAAACTTGAAAACTTGTAAAGGAAGCTTCTTTGAAGTAATGTTTTAAAAATCCATTCATGCCGTATAAGTTAAAAAAAACATTCTTCGTACTTTTGTCGGAAAAGTCAAAAAGTACCTCGTACGGAAAAACGACAAAAGATTCCTTTCATATTCTTTACCAAAAACTCACCTAAGGGTAAAATTGGATTTAAACTATTTCAAGTGGATGGAAACAATATTACATATTGAGGGAACATGTATGTGGATGATAAAATACACCCCAGTAAATACTTACGAATAAACAATCTCGGATAAAAATGAGATTGTGATATTTCCCTTACCTTAGGTCCGATTAGCTTTGTACGTGTCCGAAGCTCCTGTATAATGGTTTAAATAATGTTATTGACTTATTCCAGAATCATACATATTTATATGATATCATATATGGTCATATTATTAGCTTCTTGTTAGTAATATTTCATTGTTACTTGTTACTCGGGTCTTTATAACTTTTTGTTCTTATGCGTGTTTTGTTGAATAAATTCTTATTCTTATCTTTAGGTTATAGATAATTCATTTCCAGAATGGTATTAGTGTAGTATATACCATATTAATTCATTCAATTCATTTATATAATCATTATGAAATGAAGATCATGTAGAAAGAATCGCATCACATCGTGGAGACGGTATTCCGTACGTACGCACGAGTGATGATATCGTCCCTATGATCGTGGAATTGTATTGGAGTATATATATATATATTATTTCAGTATCAATATTACTTAATAATAATCATATATAGTTACTCATTACACCATTATACCCATCCTTGTAAGGTGATGGTGGAAAATAGATTACACCACGGCGTGGAGACGGTATTCCGTTCGTACGCACGCGCGGTGATTTCATTTTTCCGTAGGATGGATAGAAGGTGAATTAGGGTTATTTCATATTTATAATAACATATCAGTATGTAAGTAATACTGATGTTATTACTTTATCATGAAACAACTAAAGAAGAAGAAGTTGAAGAAGAAAGAAATTGAAAAGATCGGTAATGGATATTACCTCTTCTTTGGAACGCCTTTTTGAATCCTCCACTTAAGGAACTAAGATTGGTCTTTGGAGAAGACCAGGACCTCTAGGATTATTCTAGGGAAGTGGAGAAGGGAAAATGGCAGGGGTTGGCCGAGCTTGAGTGCTCAAATTGGTGTGAGGAGGAGGGGGAGGAGGTGCCCTTTTTATAAGGGAGGAGAGGGGCACCTTAGGAATATCTCAAAATATTATTTTATATTAAAGTAAAAATCGGTTTATAATGGTTCCAAAGGGTATTATTTCGAAGCTAAAGTGGGGATGGGTCGAAATCCTATCAACCAATAGAATTTAGACAAGTTTAGGATATTATTTTAACCTTATCAATTAAATTTAACTCTAAGTTAAATAATTTAACTTTTACCATGTCTTTTTGTTTTCTTTCACTATATGGTTAATACACTTACTATAACATGCCAAACGAACCCCAAATTGTTTATTATTAATATATATATCCTTATCTAAGTCATTTGGCCGAACCTTAGATTTTTAGGAATAAAATAACAATTAATAATATAATATTTGATTTAAAAACTATTTTGTGTCAATTTTGACACTATTTGATATATGATTTGTTTGAAAGTCATAACAGAATTATATGTTCGAACCAAGTTGATTAAATCAATACTAATATATCATAGTAACCTAGAAAATTAGTGGAATTCATAAAAAGTCTCAAATTATATTTATTTTGGTGTTTATAACATCAATTATGTCAATATTTCATTAATAAGATAATTACTGCATCATCATTATGTCATAAATAAATTAAATTATTTAATGTCTAAAAATTACAAATAAAATATCATCATGTAGGAAATCTTTTTAGCTTTCTAATGAATATTTACAATTGAATTTATCTTATGTATAACCCCATATTAAAAATGATTTACTTATTAAACTTTGATTTTAACTATTTTAACCCTTCTTTAAATAAATTAATAATAAATGTCCTAATCTAATCCAAGTGGGCCTAAATGGTCATATTTTATTCCTAAGTTTGTTTTTGGTCGAATTACACTTGTCCAATAGAATTAGGACATGTGTTAGGGTAATATTAATATCATATTTACCCTTAGTTACCCTATTTACTATTAACCGCGGTAAAATAGTAAAAAGTTACTATTCACCAAAAAATTATTTTCATCTCATTGAACCACATTTTAGTCCTTGATATTAACCGTGTCTCTCGGATTTTTGAAATTCCATTCACAGAAGCGGTAAAATTAAGTTTTATGCAAAATTCAGTTTTTAACCTACCACTTAGTGGTTTCACTATTCATCAAAAATTGAAAGTTTTCAGAAAAATACCAAAATTTCACCCTAGGCTAATTTCGATATTCTGAGTCCGAAAATGAAGTCCATTTTGAAAAATAAAATTTATAAAATTTCAAAAAGTGGTTATTACTATTCATAACGACTAGTTTTAATAGCATTTTAGTGAAACTCGGTATTGCGTACGACGCAAGCTATCGAGGAAGGTTGCGATTGCGTGTAAAGCAAGCCAAGCAAGTGTTGTGTAGAAAAAGATTCCTTTGATGATTTATATAACATAAAAGTCTCGGGTGTTACAGATACCAACACCGAGGCATGCACCTCATAAAAATGAATGATCACTGAATCAATCAATACTTCCAAACTAATTTCCAAAGGTGAATACCTAGAGATAAACTTATCTAGAATTTCCTCAAGACCTCAGTTAACTCAAACTCACCAATCTCAAACATCAAATATATCTAACACTAATTCCACAAATAAATCTTCATACAGAAAAGAAGGTTTACATACTATAAATTCACCATTCAATCTTTACCGAGACTTTTCCCGGGCATTCCAAAATAAAATGAAACATGAACCCATCAATTCATACTTGCCAATACAAATAAAATGGTCCCAATATAAATAATGAATTGAAACAAAAAACACAACTTACCAAAGGAAATATTCTTTTCTAAATTTCCTCTGTCCTCTTTAAAAATCCCCAACATTGAAATTGAAAAGTCTAGACTCACTTTGGAAAAATGACCCTAAATTTTTTTCATCCCCATTTGAAAAATACTACCAAATTTATTTCAATTAATTTTCCTAAACTTTGATTTAAAATAGGTAAAAAAATTGTAAAATTATAAATCCCACTTGAGAAAAACACCATGTTACTTAAATTTTTGGAAATTATCCTTTAGGAAACATTTTTCAAAGCCAAATAATTTCACTAAAAATTATATTTTATAACACCCATTTTCAAAAAAATGTTTTCATGCCTCAAAAATTATGTTTTGGTAAAGATACCATAAAAATAATTTTATAGAATGTTTATCCATCATAAATGTGCCCTTTTAAAATTAAAAACTAACTTTAACGACTTAAAACATTTTTTAAACACTCAATTACATTTAAAAATCTTAAAAATTTACTTATATTTAAAATTAAAGTCCCTTTATGAAACTTAAATAAAAACCCAATTGACTTATAACACACAACCTATTCCTACCAAGAAGGGGCTAGTGACCGTGCACGAATTGATTACATGGTTTGGTGAACCAAGTATCAAACATGAAACCACTATTAAGAGTAACACAAAGCCATGTAAATATGATCCACATAGGTTACCAATCCATGTGATCTCACCATGTACCACCATATCAACCCCTATTTCATCCCAAAAATAAAATCACAAAATCGTAATCAAAATTAAAACAACCTATAGTAACTTGAGTATCGTTATGAGTAGTAGTTATTAGAAACCAATACATGACCTACCTTATAAGACTTTAAGATCCTATATCCAATCTACCTAAAAGCTCAAATAACATGGGATACTTATGAGATAAACTAGGTTTTGAAGGAAAAAAATAACCCAGATTCTCTAATACCATTTTTTCACAATCTAACTCGAGTCATCCCTCCATCAGACACACATCCTAGTTCATGATAAGGATCGAAGGTTGTTCTCGATCCCCATGGACTAGAACGTGTTTATAAGAATCAAGGAATCACCTTTTGGGAATGATTTATACTGATAAAAATTAATTAAATAAGCATTAGTTGAAGGTAAATAAATTTCAAGATGACCTCTCCTTATATCATATGCCCACTCCAGAGAAAAAAACAACACAGCTACAAAACTAGGTTTATCTAGTTCTAGGGTTTTAACTGTTCTCTCTAAAATCACATTTAAAACCCTCTTTCTCATTTTGAGAAAAAGAGTTGTTAAAGGGGGTCATTAATAGCCCTAAAAAAGAGATGTTAAAGGGGTCCTTTATCATTTCTTATAAAAAAGAACTGATGGGAGGGGGGGGGGGGGTATTTATCAGTGCTTATAAGAAATATCTGATAAAAGTATCCTATTTTTTAACACTTTTTTATTAGCGCTAATAATGTGTATATTTCAAAAAAAAATATTTCATTAACGGACACCCATAGTAGAATTTATAGCCGTTGGGAAGCCTTATGGGCCTTTTTGTCCTCAATATAGGTGATTGATGGTTCTCATGGGTCTCTAAGGATTAAATATCATTTTATGATTCAATTTGATATGTGGTAGAGTCAAAACATACACCTGGTTCAGAAGTTATGGATTCCAAATGTAAAAAATGCTTAAAATCCCTAAAAACCCCGAAACACAAAAACCCTAAAAAACCTAAAAGGATCATAAATTTTGATCCAGAAGTGTGTTTCATATTTACAACTAGTAAAATAGAATCTTATGAAATGAGCTAAAACTACATTATATTTAAATTGAGTGAAAACTAAATGAATAAAAGTTATTATAGTTACAAAAAAGTCAGAAATTGAACTTGAACTTCAGATGGCCATAACTTTTGATTTGGGTATCCGTTTGGGATCTAACACATATAAAATTGAATACTATGAAAAGATATACAATGTTTACATAAGTTAATAACTCTTTGATCATTTTAACTCTTCCCCCTCAGAAAGGCCCAAAAGGCCTTCAAAACCATGGTTTTAGTCACTGAACCCAATTTCTTAATATTCAAACTACTATAACATTCAATTCAGGTTTCTAGTTGTACTGTACCACATATAATATCGAAGATCATTTCACTACCTTATATTTTACTATTTTGGGAACTAAAATGGACTATCAGATCAAAATTTATTGTTGTTTTAGTGTTTTCAGGGTGTTAGGGTTTTCCGAGTTTCTTAATGTTTTTATGTGTTTTAAAGGTATTTAAATTTAATATCAATTTTAAAAAATATATATAAATAAATATTTATTTAAATATATATATATATACATATAAATATATGGATAAAAAAATATAACAAAAAATATATAAATATATAGATATATCATAAAATGTAAAAAAAAACAATATATGGTAGTGGAAAAGGTGATTCTGTATAAGCTAGAGGTCCCAGGTTTGAAACTTGATGGAGGCAGGGGCCTATGCTAAAGAACCGGTAAAGGGGTGGGGGAAGCACTGATAAAGCGGGACGGGGAGGCACTGATAGAGAGGATAGGTTCTAATAAAGAGGGTGTGCTGATAGGGGGTGTGAAAAAAATTAATACCCTTTATCACTAGGGCCTTTATCAGTGATTTTTAGTGTTATTAAAGGGGACCATTAACAGCTTTAAAAAAATCACTAATAAAGGCCCCCTTTATCAGTGCTTTTTTTAGCACTCATAAAGAGGGAATTTATCATCACTTTTTACGAGTGCTGTTAAAGTTAACCCTTTAACATGATTTACATTATCATCACTTCTATAGCACAAATAAATCCATTTTACTAAAAAAAATTAAAGGAATAATTTGTAGTTGTTTAAGAAACAACCTAATATAAAAACTAGGAAATTAGTGAAACAAAAGTGACCAACACAAACCTCCATCCCCCACCAAACACCATCTCTTACAAGGAAAAGGAACCCACCTACAGTGGATTTACTTTTCCAAAAAAAAAACCATAATTACCATCTATTCATAGAAGGTATCAAAAGACTATGTGGCCCAAATGATAAAAATGAACTAAAATAAAACTAAATACAAATATATTTTTCTTCTTGTGACTATAAAAGTCTCCACCAAACTAGTAAGAAACATGATACCCCACAAGTGAGAATAAAATTTAGGCTGAAACCTACAACTAAAAATTGACACAGATATAGGTGTGAGTATAAAAATTATCAATAGGGATTCTAAAAGAGAAACCACACCCTAAGCCTTAATATTAATAAAAGCCCATTTTATTCCAGTTTGAAAATATAAATATATAAAAATAATTTTTTCCACTTTCTTCCAAAAAAAGTAACATGCTAAATCTTCAGTAAAACCGTTTTACCTTTTAATTTCTAGAACCATTTTCCAAAGAATTTATGATTTTCCAATAGACCATTTATAAGACGGAATGAGCTGATAAAGTAAGAATATCAGTGACAAAGAATAACAATAAGGATCATATAATCAAGTGATATAAAATTGAGGGAAATAAAACATGTTTTTCACTATTTTTTACATTAAAAGGAAACTAATAAAAGGAGAATTTTGAAATAGTACCTTAGAAATAAGAGTAAAATAGAGCAAAAACCATTGGAAATCCTTTTGGTAGCTAGGTTTGTGTGGATTGAGGTAGTTTTCATCTTAATGATCAAGCCTATAACCTTCCTATGCATGAGCCATTGGGGGGGGGGGGATGAACCCAAGGGCCAATGGTAACAATCCATATCACATGTTTAGTTTGTGTTTTATCGTTATCTTTATAGTGAGATCAGGTCAATGGCCTACCATCACACTAGTTTCTAGTCTTATCCAACCCACCTAGTTACCCAATATTCCCATCTTCCATGCCCATAATTGAAATATATAAGGGAGGTGTAACAGAAAACCAAATCTCAAACACACAACAATTCAAAGTAATAATACAACAACACCTCACCTCCCCGCACTTCCAATGGGAATCCCCTTTTCATAAAATCATACCTATATGCCAAAAATATCAAATCTAAGTTCAAAAACTATATAAAATTGTGTGCTTCTATTAGATTGAACCTCACTTTTCAAAAAGATTTGTAAATTTCCAACTGGGCCATAGATTTTTGAGAATTCAAAATCTTGTCCAAAGAAACACCTCTATTTTCATGATCTAATTTCAAAACCAAGTAAAAAATCATTAAACACTTTAAGGGTGTTTACCTATCCTTCTAATTTGGAGATAAACATTGAAAATTTAGAAAACCAATTTTAAACTGCAGCTTTCATGTTCTAAAACCATCCCTCACACTTAAACACATATACACATTGATATATATATATATAATGAACCCTCATTCCAATGTATATGTTCCCATTTCCATGGGTAAATATATACAAATATGGAACTTATATATGCATCAATATAAGTCTATATAAATAATCACATTCAAATATAACAAGGATTATAAATCACTTATAGGATCTTTAGGAAAACAAAACATGCCATTTTGATTTTATAAAAAATCAGTCAAAAGTCCAAAAAAACCTTTTCTATTTCCAATTTACAATGTATAAATCACTTAGAAAACCAATTAAACAGTTAAGGTGATTTACAATTTAAAACCCCCTTGGAAAAAATCTTTAACAAGTGAAACCCATTCTAGAAGTTTACGAAAAATATGGAAAACAAATGAGGAACCATTTCCAATAACCACAATCACTTTACATAGAATATACGCTTTATATTGGTCAGAATGGACCAAAGGCCTTCATTTATTATTATTATTATTTTTGATAATCTACCTTTCAACGGGTGAGGTGGAACCCTTACAAGTCTCGAAGGCTTAAAGACAATTACATGACCCATAGGTTTTAGAGGGAATCACCCAGACAAGACAACTTGGAACTGATCCTCCCCAACATATGTCATGATATCAGCACTCCACCTTCGTAGGGTTGGTCGGCTATTTGTCCTATGAAAATCTGCACAGGCCTGGTACCGATGTAAAAACCATACCCTCTCATTCTTCCATATTCGGTTAGCTCTACTCTAGCGAATGTGCCTGCCCTAAATCCTTATCTAAATCCTAGTTTCTTATATTCAAATCGGTACATCTAAATTCAAGTGGCCCGAAGGCCTTGGGGTTACCCTAAGGCCTTAAGGTGGCCTGAAGGCCTTGAGAATCAACTGGCCTGAAAGCCTTGTAAGACCCGAGGCACAAACCGGTGGCCCAAAGGCCCAAATGGATGAATAGTTCTGGCTGCTATAGTACCAAACAGTACCTGCTACAGTGCCTTCTACAGTGCCTTCTATAGTACTACTACAGTTCCTATGAAAATGCCTGCTACAGTACTACTACAGTCTGCTACTGTCTGTTACAAATACTGCTACGGTACCAGAGAATACACCTCCACCTGGATTTGATGTCGAGTGTCTTGGATGCACCTGCTGAGTCCTCACTAACTGGGCTAAGGATCATATGCTACACCTTATATAATAATGGAAAAACAATTTAAAACAATAAAGAAATCAAAGCTTTCAAATTAAAGGATTTGATATAGGGTAACATAACTCAAACTAAAGAAGAACTCGATGCCTTTGAAAATGGTTCGCAAGTCCACCTCATGGAGGTCCAAGGAACTCTATTAAAATACAAGAAACCAATAATTGAAAAAATACATATTAAAAAATTTGGTCTATAAAGGAAATAAGATGAATCCTTACTCAGATTTGATGAAGAACATGTCTCATTTGATAGAGATGCCTAGAACATGACTCAACTTGATCATCAAGAACCCTAGGAGCCAGTAATAATCCCAAACAAACACTGCATTAGGGTTAGTGTTTGACCATGGAACAAACAATGCAAGGGAGGAAAGGTAACCCGATAAAAAAGGGGAAATAATGGAAGATGATAAGAGTAAAATTTTTCTGAGATGATCACACCAAGATTCGGGAAGGAAGTCCACAAACCCGAGGGAGAGGAGGAGGAGGCGGTCGCTTATGAGGGATCCCCAATGAGTGTAGAATGAGAGAGTGTGTGCGATATTGATTGGGTAAGGGTGGGGGGGGGGGGGTTATTAAAATTAGGTTATTGTTAATATTTTTTTAGGTCAGGGAGGCTCACACAGTTTGGATGCACAATTGTTAAAACCATTATCTAATTGTGTGCCCTATACTGAAAGTCCCAGAGTATCTTGAATGCATGATTAAGTAATCCATTCACTATCCATGTGGTCAAAACCACAAATACATAGTGGTTTTCATAAAGTTACCATATGGTTTGACTAACCATTGGCCATAATTGTGCGACATTCCTTACATGACCAAAAGCTCTAGATTCCAATTAAAAACCACCCTAGAGGTTAGATAAATAAATAAGGACTCAAAAACAATTAAAAAAATTAAATAGAATCATGTTGGGGTGTGACACAAACTGAGGCCAATCAAATCTAGAAGATTTTTAAGAGTGAAGTTGAGCTTGAGTTTGGTTTTCTCATGGTTCCATGCTCAATAAGTTTACAAGGATGAAAATGAATCAAGGCAAGATGATTTAGGTATCCATAGCCTATAAAATCATCATATGATTTATTTGAAGATGTTGAGGCTGTAGATTGATGTATCAAGGGTGCCAATGAATGTTGGTGATGAAGATGTCCGAAGATCGATATTGATCCTACTTATCCAGAGTCTAAAGTCATCTAAGCTCAATCAATGAAAATTAAAACAAGGAGTCAATATTTGTCATGATTGATGTTTGATGAATAAGGGATACCATTTTTCTCCACTAAATTATATTTATATGAAGATTAATCCAAGATTATACTTGAAGAAATGGATGGGTTCTTGATGTCCCAATCACTCCAATTATGAGGAAGAAATTGCATGAACAATAGGTGTTTGAATAAATTACTCAATGAAATTGGTTTTTAATAATTCTTTAATCAAGGAAATCATGGTGAATAGATTTTATGGTGAAGAATAGTTGTATATTTGATGAAAACTGATGGAACATGAAACTGAATGGATCTTGACACAGCCCGAGTGCTTTCAATTTAAGTTAGCCATGATTTGATGTGCCTAGTGTCCAATGAGGAAAAAATTTGATACTAGGGATGATGGTGGAAGTTGGATAGTAGTGTTATGATTTTGGTGAAGATGATTTCACTATATTAGTTGAATAATTGAGATATAATAATCTTATAATGATAATTTGTTTTACTGATGATAATTAATTCTGCAGAAAGTGAATGAGTGATGGATGAATATTAATAGGGTGTCTAGGTTCTTGCTATAATATATGTAAGAATGGTTATTAAAGTGGTTTAAAGGAAAAATTATTGTCATACGAATGTTAGTTAAAAATAAGAATAAGGATGAAGGAGGTGTTGGACCCTGGATAGGTGTTGTATGGTGGATTATAGAGCACCCATGGAATTAAAAATTAGTATTTATTTTGGAAGAAAAATTCAAGGACATGATTTTGGGATTTTGTTGAGAGATGGTTGGTGGACACAATCATAGTTGAGAATCAGCGATGTGGGTCTAGATGAGAGTAGATTTGGAGCATAAATTTTTCCGATCGGGAATATTCCATGAATTTATTTTTTTCATTTTTATTTCTTATATATTTGATATGAAAATCTTATAATAATTAGAATTGAAAATGTTACTTGAATAAATTTTATCATAGGGATTGAGATTCTTCTAATTATTTAAATTTCTCTTCATTCATTGAATATTTTCTTCATTGGATAACTTTTCTTCCCCATTTTCTTCTTGGTAGTATCTTTTTATAAATGTGTTAAGAATTTATGATGATTGATATTATTCAAAATTTTTTTACTATTAAGAATATTTTAACTTAAAAATATTTTAATAAGAAAATTTTAAAATAAAATCGATGGAAATCACATCAATATTGATTGATAAATTGATATTGGTAGCACTCATACTAGTCATTCTTCATGAATGTGTTGAAATCTATCATTAAAAAATTGTTGAATTTAATCTTCAATTCCCTAATCTTTGAAAAATCAGTAGAAATATTTTTATTGGATGTTTTTCTAAAAATATTTTCACATGAATGAAGACAAATATTTTAATCAATCAATAAAAACTACCCTTTATTATTCAGTTCTTGTTCACTTCTCATCTTGTTGGTGTTCCTTTTTTCTTGAACTATTCTATTAAAATATCTTAATCATTTCTCTTCAGTTTATGGCATGTTAAAAATATAATAATAATTATTTTATCATTCACTGAACATCATAATAGTAATTCCATCACTATTTTCCTACACAATTTCTTATTGTTTTATTTTGTTTTATTTTTTTTCATGGTTCACATACACATTTAAACTTCTCTATAGGTACGCCCTTTCTCACCATATATTTGGTTTAGTTGACTAAAAACAATTTAAATTATTTCTAGTTAAATTAACTATAAAATTTTTGGTGTTGTTGTTAGGGAACACTTCTTATTTTCAAGATAAAAAATACACAAATAAATAAAAATAAAAAACAAAAAAATATTAATTCCATTTTTCTAATAACATTTAAAAAAAATGAACCAGCTTGTTTGATTTTGTTGTGTGCTATATTTAAGCTAAATTTTAAAAAAATTTCATGAACACTAGGAAATAATTAGTTGATTTAGATCCTTTTAATCTTGAAAATAAAAAACATTTGGGTAATCATAGAAGTAATATAATATGAAAAATGAAAAAAAATTGAAAATTAAAGAGTTGTGGAAAAAAATCAGAATATTAACCCACTATATTCTATAAATCGAATTGATTGGATATATAGACTTAGGGATTTTCAATTATCTTCCATATCAATAAATCCTTCATTCATTAGTCTAACCCTTATGTCCAAAAACTATAAAATTAAACAATTATTTCTTTCCATACTTCCAACCTATAATAGATTGTCTAATGAAGAATCTTTAAAATTTATTAGTGACTATTATAGTATGGTGCAAAAATTATCACTCTATTGACTAAGTGAGGAGGAGTTAAAACTGAATTTTTTCCCATTATATATCAGGGGTAATTATTGGTCTAAGTTTCGATAATTAGATGTGGATTTTTTGAAACATAAAACTGGGAATTTATTGATTTGTTATAATGTCCTATCCTAGGATAATGATCACTAAAATTAGACATAATATCACAACATTTTTAAAATATGGGGGAGATACGATCCATGAAACATAGGATATATTTAAGAGTCATTTTAGACTATTGAAACAACCTCTGTTCACTATAAATTTTCTGATTTAGAGCTTTTATTATGGCCTCACCTATTATATTCCAACCTTAGTAGATTATTCTTTTTTATGTTATTTTTTTTTGATAAAACTGCTAAAGAGATAAAATAGATGTTCAACACTTTTTCACAAAATTCACGACAAAAATTTTCTAGAAGAAGAACCATATATTGGAAGGAAAAAATATTTTCCAATAGATAAATACTCATGTTTCTGTAATGTACAATGAAAATCATGAAAACTCACTTATAGGCAATGCCACTATTGTGGTATGTTTGGTCTTTCTAGAACATGTTTTCCTAATTGTGATTTACCTACTTATCCCTTATAAAATTTCAACATTTCTTGGTACGGTCCTAGAATTAATGGTAGAGATGAACCTTTCTTGAACTGTTATAACCAAGGGTATAAGAATCACATGAATCTATATTTGAGAGATCAGAGATTGTTTAGAAAAAAAACTACCCCTAGATTCCCACCTCAAATATGGAAATTATTCCAAAGGAAAAAATCGTATGAAAACTACACTTCTTAAGGGAATATAATGGGGATTGTGAATTAAATATTAAGTAATATGAATTCTCAAGAGTTAAAAAAACTCTGATTTGGAATCTCAAAGGTCCTCCTAAAAAAATGAATGAAATAATTTAAAAACATAAATTAGTAAAATGGGTAGAGAATTAGATGGTAGTGAAAAAAGTTAAACTTCCAAGCATGACTAAAATTAATTATAAGAAATATTTCATAGCCGTAACTACTAGAAGTGGTTCAGAAACACAAGAGGAATCTTTAAATGACTCAAGGACTATTCAAAAAGAAAATTTGGAAGAATATATCCTATAAAATATAGAATTTATAGAATCTATGAATCTGAACATAAATTCCAAATAAAATTAACTCTTATCATTACACTTGAAAAATTATGAGAAAAAAACTCTAAAATGAAAAGGAATAAACTGAAGGAGAACCTTGAATAAGAAATTGAGGTCATAAAAACTGTTTATAAGAATTTTTCCCACCCATTCCATTCCCTTAAATATTGAATCAAAAGAACAAAGAACCAAAAGTGTTCAAGTTCCTTGGTTTCTTTGACAATATCCTAGTGAATATTAATTTAAAAAAATATCTAATTAAAATCACTTTATATTTAAATTTTTCCCAGAATAGTGTTTCAAATAAGAAAAAACCGGAGGATTTTTTCACAAACAACCTCACTAAAGATTGAAATATTTTCCTTCAAAACAAAATTATTTCAAAACTCAAAGGTCCTAGAAGTTCATTCATTACTTATAATTTAGGAAATAGTGTCCAGATCAACTATTTAGGTGACCATGGTGAAAGTATCAATTTGATCCCTTACTCATTGTTTCAATAGTTGAAATTTATTTGATTATTTGGGAAATATTAAAATTCCATATTATTTATTCAATATGGATAGTTGATAAGGCATATTATCTATATTGGTTATTCTATAAGAGGGATTATTTAGACTGGTAATGATTTGTAGAGTCCTTACATTATATATCTTTTTGGAATATCGATAGGTTCTAATGAGATAAATATTTTTCATAAATTAAATAGGTTTCTATCCATATTTTTAAAACCTCTGGTGAATGGACTTAACAATATAGGTTTTAATGTGTCTTAGACATGATGTACAATAATTAACAATTTTCCTCATTTTGATTCATTTATAACATATAAATGATATTTTTCTTCCACGTATCTATAAATTCACTTAATTTTTAGTTTATATATTTCATTCCATGTGTTTCAAATTCTTACACTTCCATATTTATATTTCCTTTTCTAGTCATTTGAATGACATGTGTTTTCATTTACCTTGCCTTATTACTTATTAACTTTATTTTCAACCTATTTATTAATTGGCATGAGTGCTCAGTTATTTACCTTTCCTTGTTCATTTATTCATTTTGATTAGTTATTTCAACCTATATACTTTACCCTTACTGATCATTTGAGCTCAACCTTACTGTGTTTCTTTTCCCTAGGAATCCAAGAAGCGTACTATGAAAGATATACAGAGATATACTAGATGGAATAAAGATATAATCAATGTTATGTAGAAAAAAATTATGTTGTAATTAATGTATTAATTTCTAAAACAATACTCATGTATGTATCTAGTTTACCAAGACTAACAATCTCTCAGTCCTTTGGGATTTTATTCATTGTAATCATGCCGATATATTTGATAGTAGACACCGAATTCAGGCCTTTTGGGGTCGGGTTGATATATATTTTGTTGAGACCAAAGCTCCTGGATATGGGGAAGAGACTTAGGAAGATGATTGGTCAGAATTTGGACAATCATCAAGGCTTTGGAAGTATGAAAAGTATAAGTGGTGATGTATGGTATTTATTGAGGAGGAGAGGGGGTGTTTTTTATTATTTTATATATTTGTTTTTTATTTTGGGTCAACACAATGATTAGTGTTGTTTACTATGAAAACATATATTAAATACGGTATATGAGTTCAAACCAAAGGACCCTACATTAGGCATACATTATCCATGACTCAATATTTCAGGTATTTAACTTATACTGCAAATTAATGTATTTCACTATTCACCAAAAAATTCAACTACTTTATAAAAAGTCTAAAAAATTCACCCCAAACATTTTTTAACATGTAGGATTAAAAAATGGACTCCATTTTAAGAAAATTATCTTCTAAATATGAGAAATTTACTTTTTTAATTAAAATCATAATTTAATTGAAAAATACCGATTTTAAAATTATAACATATTTTATGACACTTTGAAAAATTAATTATAGTCACACAAAATTATGTTATAATCATAAGAAAAAAAATATCAATTTATGAATCTATTTTATGAATATCAATTTTCTTTTAAATCATTATATTATTTATAAAATTTTAAATTAAAATTTTTGTTTCACAAAAATACCAACACTTAATTTATCATTTTTGAAACATTTATTTACATATTCTATGATATAAATATATCATGTTTTCATTTATAAGTTGCCAAAATTTTATTTATACTTTTATACTTGAGGTTACTATATTATAGACCGAATTACTATTCTTATGGGTCACATTACTATTGCAAAGGTTAAATTACTATTCCATTGGCTTATGTTCCTTAATTTATAAGAAATCCTCTTATTTCATTTATTATTCAATTTTTATTATGTTATCTACGTGATTTTATATAATTTAAGATGTGATACAGAAATATAAGATGATAAGTTTCCATTGTTAAATGTTTGGGCCATTAAATGGAAGGTATATAACCATGGACACGATTTATAAATGAATTGTTACACTATGTTGTGAATCATTGAAAAATTTGTTATTAATGTGGAAACATGATATATATATATATATATATAGATGTGTGTGTGTAAATGTGAACTATGTGGAGAGGGTTAATGACTAAATCTCCAAGTTCCCTTCGGCTGCCTTAATAATGCTTTAGGCCCCACTCACTTCATGTGAATTGGTGCTTGTCTAATGATTCAAGTACAAGGGATTTTTGTGTTAAACTAATGCTCTATGTACCTGTGATATGTTTTCTACACCGAAACTCCAAGTACTAGAGATAAATATGCTAGATAGATGATCCACATATCAATGATAATGGTACCCAAAATGATGCTCCAAGGTACCAAAATAAAATTGGAATTAATCTTTATAATGAAATATCTCTAAATATACATATGTGTATGGGTATGATTGGTTTAGGTATCATTGTAAACCTAAGGCCAATCTAGTTGACTATAGAATAATAAATGTGAATCCTACTTACTTCTTTCACTATATGTTTTATTCTTTATTAAATTAATAAACTATTATTGAATGGATATTTCCTTAGACACCATTGGTGGTGGCCTACTGAGTTGTAATCACACACTACTCAGGTCATCGATTTGTACCCAAATAGGCTTCACATTTGGAGTACATGAAAAGGGAAAGATGCCTATAATAGATGGATGAGTTGGTATTCTAAATGGAGTATGGATGAGGGAACCATAAATAATTTCAGTACCCGCTTCAAAGTTGATAGTGTTTTAATATTCTAGGTTTTCATTTGACACTTGACACTTATATTTAATGAAATATCCACTTATTTTTTATGTTCATTTTAATTTTTTAGATATATCATGTGATGTTTGGTAATTGTTGGTTATTGAGTATTGTATTATATTTTTTATTTTTATATTTATTTGTGATGTTTTCATTCTTTGATAAAGAGGGTATAGTCTTTCCACATGTCATATTATACCCCCGCTTCTATTCAGATGACTCTGACATATGGGGAACATGCTTGATGTCATGTAATGAATTTTCATGGGTAATTGATATGTGGAATATGGTTTAGGATGATAAAAATTTGAATCCTATGAGTTTTATTTTTTATTTGTATTTGTCTTACTATTTTTTAAAGGTAGACATGAGCCTATGATGAGTTGGACCTTGGTCATGAGCTCATTCATGTATGTTTCTAAACCATGTTTGGGAGAAATACCAGGTTTCCATGGTCTAATTTAAATTCATGACGTTTTATATTATATTTGAATGTTATTTCACTTTGGGCGATGAACATGTTGTATGATGTAATTTCTTCCAAGATTTTACTCATGGACTGGTGCGGCCTGAGTTTTGAGTATTCCTAAAATATTATTGGAAGTCAAGGATTTATGTGACATGAATAAAAAAATTAATGAGTGTTAAAGAAAGTTATAAGTGGGTTATGGGGAATTGAAAATGATTTTCCTTATTTTAGTAATTTAAAATAAATTTTACTTAATAATGAAATTATAATGGTTAAAAGATATTAAATGTGGTAAATTGAAATAGATAAAAGGGTGTTTATAATTGAAAAAAATGTAATTATGAGTATTTTTTACCTTATGTCAGCCATGGCCCAGGTTATGGATTGTTAATGGTATTACGAGTGTCGTGGTTTTGACCACATGGTAGTGTATGAAAGATAATTTGTTTTGTTTTATTTGTGAACCTATCTTGTGTAAATTATGTGTTATTTGTAAAAGAAACGTTCTTGGACTTGTATAGACATTCCTCTAATATGATGTTTGATGTTAGGGTGACATGAGTACATTGCTGTGAATTTGGCACCACTAGTGGGACAAGATGGCCTGATAGTCTGGGTAAAGGGGAGAAAGATAAGTTACATGGGAACTTCACTCATATTATGAAATTTATTAAAAGTTACCACTATAGGGATGTATTTTATATGAATGATCTAACCCCTAGAGTTCCAATTGCAGTACCCTCCAACATTCACCAAAGTGGGTGGACAAGAGACAACTGATTTATAGATTTTGTTTAGGCATAAAACCCCATATCCTTTAGAGAATCATCTGGAGAAAATATTAAAACTAGTTACCTATACGGTACAAATACCAGTGATGCATTGGTGGGATATCGAGGATCACAAGAAGTAGTTAGAGGGAATGGTATGAAAAGGAATTAAGTATAAATTCTTGGAACTCATTTACCCAGAGGCACTAAGATAGAAGTGGGTGGTAGAATTTATTTGGTTTTCCATGGGAATCATGTTAGTGAAAGATTTTTCTGGTCTCTTCACAAAATTGTAGTGCTTTATCCCAAAATTTTTGGTAGATGAGGAATTAGTGGAGTGATGTTTCAAATATTTAAGTATATATTAGATTATGTCCCAAGTTAATATCCTTCAGTTTAATAAGTTTTCTGAAGTAGTGAATCATGATCTCATTTATTAGGGGAACCCAATGGAGTCTTCCAGTGGGGGGCAGGTGGTTTCTTCTGGATGAGTAACAAGTATTTAATCTAAGTCTTGGAAGAATTTTTATGATAACCTTCACTAGAGAATTGGAAAATAGAGTATCTAAGGGAAGAGATTAGTTTCTCAGGTCATTAATCAAGAATTCTTTCATTAGTGTGGTAGGTTGGTTCATATTCATAGTTAGTGTCCCTAGCCACTGGTGGAGTGATGATCATGTAGTATGATATGACATATATAGAGGTACGACAAGATCCCAAGCTATATGGGAAGTGATAGCGGGTCTAAGTTGAAGTAGAGTACAAGAATGTGGTTTTTTATGTAAAAACCCAGAACGTGCACTCACAGATTTAGTACTGAAATCATAAATGTTAAATTTTCTTACATTAAATCACTAACATTCTATATGACCTTCCAGGGTTAGAGTTTTTTATAATTAGGAAAAACTTCTACATAATTAATATACATGTTATTAAATAATCATTTCTCCCACATGATCTATTTTTTCTTTTTTTACATTAATTAATCCTCACCATCTATATAAAACCCTTCAAGACATAATTCGTTCAAAATAATTTATTAAAATCATAAAGAATATGAATCACAAGAAGGTTGAGATAAATTTCTCATTATGGGAAAACATAATATTTAAGAATTTAATGTCATTAATTATAATAAGAAGAGAAATAATTGAATAACTATATAATCAGAGTTCATGAAAGAATCCTAAAATAACTTATACACATTAACACTTGGATCCTAAAATATAAAAACATGGAAAATCCAAGAGTCATTAGAATTAATAATCATGTGCCATGGTATATCATTCAGAATCATAAGAAAAATTATAAAACCCTAAAAATAATCACAAAAACGTGTTGGTATAATGTGAAATTTTTCTTTATAACATGTGTTAAACCATAATTAGAAATAACTAGAGCCTAGTCAAAACCATAGGAGAAACCATCTAGAAAATTCATCCATATTTTCTTTGAAGAATAGGTATATTACCCGATGTATTGACATGAAATATGGGAACAACCATTATAAAATATATAATGGTATCATCCATTATTATCTGGGCCACCCCATGGTATAAGATGTAACGAGATCACACAACACTATCTGGGCCACCCCAGCATATAAGCTATAACGGGCTCACCCGACACTATATGGGCCACCCTATAGCATAATCAATGTACAAAAACCACAAAACCAATAATGTAAAAAGATATTTAATTTTATAACTAAACGTTAAAAAATCATTATAAATTTAACAACACAATTATCCCATAGAAAAGAAATAAATTCCACAACAATCTCTTTGATACCATATTAACATGTGAGAAATAATTGTTTTCTATAAAAATATATTTGATAAAATATTAATACATCTAGTGAAAGAATTAGGATGGAATTATTAAAAAAATATCCCTAATGAAGAATAAGTAATAATAAGGGTTGTTGATGTTGCTGAATGGAAATACCATTAAAATATTATTAAAAACATTTCTCAAGGAAAATATTATTTCCATTTCGAATAAGACTTTTTATAACATAAAATTTTTTGAAAATACTTTTCATTGAAAATAAATATGAGAAAATATGATGGAAGATTTAAAAAATCATTAAAAACATTTCATTTAGAAAATATCATATTGGATTTGAAAATAAATTTGAAAGCATTTTTGAAAACATTTTGAAAATACATGCCTTTGAAAGAAAAATATTTTTTGAAAGAGAATACAATTTAAAAAAAAAATTATTTTTAACTATAGAGTACAAAAAAAGTGGATAATTATGGGATTAAATGTATTCTAATGACATAACCAAATGACAATAAGATTTAAGAGTTTATTGAGAGTTATATTGTAGTATTTCATCATTATAAACATAATCATAAACAATCCCACTAAATTATGAGATTGTAATATAAACCTCTTACCACCTTGATATCTTTAAATGATAAGACTCATGAAAAAATAAAATAAAATAAAACTTATAATATAATTAGATTAATGATATTAATGACATAATATTTCAATGGGGTAGTATATATACCTCAAAAAATAATATTGGTGTACAACATAAAAAATGTCTCAAAGCAGGAACCTTGATACATAAATAACATTCCCCATGGTAACATCGAAAACATAAACCCCATCAAAGAGATATAGTAAAATAAATTTGTAAATAATTATATATTTATGTATAAAAATAATATGATACATTCATGGGATTTTTATATAACTAACAAACAAATATTGGTTAATATGGAATATATCTCACAGAAATAGAAGTGAGATGAAAAAGTCCTTACCTCGAGTTTAACAATTCACATGCGTCTATATATTCATGAATAATAAAAGTATTTTAATTATTAAATTATTGAGTATAATATTCATGATTAATATTAATTTTATTTCACTAATTACCAAGTTATATAAAATTACTTAATCAATTAAATTTACATCAGATGTTTTGAGCATATTATCCTTCTATGTAAAAAATGAATTTGGTCGGTTGACTATAGTCAAAGTGGTCATTATTTAAAGATATCCATAATAATATTCATGAAATATTAATCATATTTATACAAAATTTATACTTTTCAACCAATTATTAATGATTTTTATGAAAAATAATATAACTGTACGATCATGGAGACAGTAGGCCGTACGTACGCATGAGAAAAGATTCCTTTTTTAAATGATCATTATGAAAAGAAGGTATGTATTATTTTATCTTTATAGAATGATAAATATATAACTTAAAAATTAATATTTGATTATATATACTTATAAATATCATTCTTGTGATGTGGTGATGAAAAAAATGAATCACGTCGCTTCAAAGAGGTGGTATTCCACATGTCTAAAAGCAACACTATAATTTTTTTCATTGAATGAAAAAGAGAGAATGAAAAAGATATATTTTATTTACATAATGATAAATATTTCATAAAACTAATAATAATTTTATTTATATTAAATATAATCATTATCAGTATCCTTATTTCCTTCTATACAATGTGATAGTGAAAATGAATCACATCACTTCTTGAGGTGGTAGTCTACCGTACACACGAGCAACATTTTCATATCCCATAATATTTTTAATGCCAAAATATTATATAATATATAATGAATCCATACGTATAATTATGGTACAAATATCATATATAATATTTATATCCATCAATATCCCTAACCATGAGATATGGTAATGGAAAAAAGAATGACATTGTTTCGTGGGGTGGTAGCCCGCCGTACACACAAATTATGATTTTGTAAACAATTTAATGGAAGAAGGATATGATTTATTTTATTAAATTAACATAATAATATAATACTATATGGAATATTATTATTTTATTCTATGATATTGGTTTAAGAAAAATATAATGAGGCGGATAAGGAAATAAAAAAACGATCATTTAAAAATGTTAAGTTTTCTTTATGTATCCTCCATAGGTTTCCAAGAAAGGCATTACTAGGAAGAGATTATGACAAAAATAATTCTTCTCAAATGAGTGTGTGGGACTTTCAAAGCGATTTTTTTTTCTGGTGGTGGATGATCCAATGAGGTTTTTTGGTATGAATAGAGGAGGATATAGGGTGGCCTTTTATAGGTGAGGTGAGCGAGACACTGGTATTTTTGTGAAATATTGAATTCCACCCAAATTTTGTTTCATGTCATCCAGACCAATAATGATCCATTATTGATACTAGAAGAAATATGGTCAGTTTGTTTCTGGAAAATGGGCTTCTAAAAAGTTTCTAAGCCAATTTCCCTATTATGTTTTATGTTTAATCCCTTAGTGACCTCATTTTACATTAGTCATTAAGATTAATTTTAACCGTTTTTAGTAATCAATATAGTAAAAAAATGATTTAACTTTTTTTAAAAATTATAAAGTATTATTATTAGAAATATGGAATCCAATTTTTAGAATTCAATTTATAGTGTTGGAAAAGTTTTATTTAAAAATAATATTGCATACACGACGTGACAACGAGTTGTTTAGAAGAGTATCTTTTTTTGAAAAGGATGACTCTATATAAAATATATGTCTACTAAAAATAAATAAATTAAAATAAATTAATTTTTAATGATATATAATCTATAAATTTAAAATAAAACGTTACCCATTTTATAATATTTTAATTTATTAAAATGGAAAATCATTATAAATTTTAAAATAGTTTTTAGAAAAACATAATTTTTTAACAAAAAAAATAACTTATAATAGAAAAATAGAAATTTTATTTAAAAGTAATTAATTGGATTAAATATAATTTTTTTTACATTAAAACATATCCAAAACATATTGATATTTTTAAATTACTTAATTTATTAAAAATTAATGTCTTTTTATAAAAATATATATCTTCAATATTCATAAAAAATTGCCTATTTTAAAAAAAATACAAAAAAATCATCCATAAGATATTTTTGGAAATATTATTCAAAATATTATGTTTATTATATAATATATTTTTTATAAAAGTTTCAAAAATTTGTTTTAAAATATGTGTGATAGAAAAAGGTCAAAAATGATTTAAAAAAATAATTATTTATTCATATAATTAGATTAATTTTAATCTCATTTATAGAAAATATTTAAAATGGAAACTAAAAATTATATTGAATATAAAATATATATAAATTTCATTAATATAAACAAATTTTTTAATGAATTTGTATAAAACACCCTTCGAAACAAAAAATAGTTTCTAGAAAAAGATTACATTTTATTTTCAAATGGTTTTTATTTTCATTTCTAATTATTTGGTCACCAGGTAATTAAATATATATATATATATATTTAAAAAATATTTTCATAATTTAGTTAATCATATTCATACCCTCCATTCCAATGGTTAGGTTATAACTACCATATTTAATAGTTGTAATAATAATGTTTTTTGTTTAAAATTAGTGTTGTGCGTAATGAAAGATAAACTTATTGTTTATTATAATACAAGAAAAACTATGTGTCATGTGTTGTATATAGTATTAAAAATATTAATATTATTTTAAAATCATTATTCTTTACATCCCCCCCCCTTAATATGTTGTATCCTTACAATTTTAACTTTATCTTGAAAATCAATGGACATAAATTTGAAAAAAAAGTTGTAAACCCACATCATAAAAATGTCCAATAAATAATCCTCTAAATAAGATTTATTGAGAATAAAAATGTTAATATATAACACCACATAACTTGGATAACAAATAGTATAATATATGTGGTAATGGGGGAAATGTTAAAATAATTACAGAGAGTGATTATGGTCATTGATCATAAGCAATTGAATGATAAATGGAAAGTTGAGGGCCTCAAGACATAAATTTATGATGATAAAAAAAGACTATTTCTTTATCATAATTGAAGTTATGAGGATAATTTTTTAAATATATTTTTCCTAGAGTTGAGGAATTTTTTCCAAACTAGAATAAGAGGATAAAGAAATGTACCTACTTGATGGGTAATTTTTTTTCCATTTGTGATATCCTTTTTTCTATATTTACCACATATCATCTTTTTTTTCCTAACAATGAGTATTAAAGATGAAATCTTCATTCATGAATCACTAAAATCAACTTCCTACTATCTTTAGACATTAATAAAAACCAAAATCATTATAAAAAGTTAATATAATTCCTAAAATGAATAAAACTTTATATGATACATTAATTATCAAAATTCCGTAGTAATACCCCAAGTTGAAACTACATCATTCCATAAACCTATATCCAAAATAAGAACAATAACCTAAAAATTAATGAGTGTTTTGAACTCACTGGTTATCTCATATCTTTCATTTTTCAATACAAAAAATATGGCTATCTTATTTTCAAGTAACATTAATGAATTAGTCACAAAATCACATTTGAATATTATGGTTATATATACAATAAAATTTATGTTCCCATAATTACCGTGGTATTGAAGATGATTTAAATCCTAAATTTTATCAAAACATTAACTATTATTTACAGAAAATGTAAATTCATACTTCCAATAAAACCAAATCTTTAATTATTACTAATGATAATAAAATGTATCCTAAATTGACATTAATAAAATTAAGATCTCATCACTTTAAGCCTCAAAATGGGTGTCTATGAATTTGAACTTATTATTGTCCTTAATCTTATAGATATAAAATGAATCTAAAACTCTTCAGATAACCTCACATTCTAATATCATAATCTCTAATGTTATATAAATCATTCTTTGATACCATTTATGAAATCCCATAACACACACAATCAAAATCAGTGCTGAAATCTCAAACTTTATGTCAGTGACTTTGATAAAAATTTAGGTGACCCAGTATTCTACATCAAAATAATATAATATCTAAATAAAAATTGGACAACTTACATTCTACCAGAACTTTTTGGTTTAGTGTATTATAGAAATATGATATAATAAAATATAAAAAATAGACATATCGTTAAATGATAATTTCTCCAACTTAATCCATCATTCCTTATTTCACATTTAATCATCAAAATCATCTATATAAACCCCTTATTGTAATATCTCATTCAACATAGTTTTATGATATCTTGGGGAAAAGGAAACATAATAATGGGGAGATAGAATTCTATGTAATGTTAAACATAATAATTAACAATTGAGTATCATCAATGAGAATAATTAGCGCTTAAGGTTATAAGAACCTAATAAGAGTGCATTAGTGAATCATAAAATAAATCAAACCCATCAATACATGGGTCATAAAATATGAAAACATATAAAAGGGATGATTCATTAGACTAAATAATAATATTCCATGTGATATCAATATTAATAATAAGAAACATTATAAACCCATAATAAGAATCAAAGAAATATGTTAGTATCTTGGAAAAGTTTTCTTCATAACCCATGTTAAAATCGTTCTATATATAATAAGAGCCCAATCAAAACCATAGGGGAAACACTCTTGTAAATCTGTCCTCCTTGCCTCTAAAGGTATGTTACATTACCCAATTAATTTAATCTCTATATGGGAACACCCATCGTATGATCTATAACGAGATCACATAGATCTATATGGTCTTCCCAACATGTAATCTATAATGGGATCACTTAATTATATTAGGGAAACCCACTTGATAATCTATAATGGGATCACCCAGTTCTATCTAGGTTTCCCCATCATATAAAAAATATCTAATAACCATAACATTAAGAAAGTAAAAAGATCATTAATTTCATAAAAAAACTCACAAAAAAATCATTATTAATTTTATAACTTGGTTAACCCTTTTAAAAGAAATGTGTTCCAAAATAATCTCTCTGAAGATTGATTATCTCATGGAAAAGAAATAGGTTCCGAAATAATCTCATTGAAATAGTCTTAATCCAACAAGACAAAGAATTAGCACTATATCATTACGAAATATTCCCAACACAGAATTTGTAAACACATGGTTTATAGACATTCATGAATGTAAATACCCTTAAAATATTTTTAAAACCATTTCTTGTGGAAAATATCCATTCTATTTTGAAAAAACATTTAATTATTTTTTTAAAAATAATTTTATTTCAAAATGTCTATGAAAAGATATAAATGAAACTCTAAAAACTCATTTAAACCATTTCTTGAGTAAAATATCCTTTCATATTAGAAATTTTTTTTTTAAATTTTGAAATTTGTTTATGAAAATATATTTTTTGATGAAAATAGTTTTCCTCCAAAAAAGTTGATTTTTAATAAAAACATTTTTTAACTCTTGAGTACATAAAAAGACTAAAATGAATGGATAAAATTTATTCTCATGAAGTAACTATAGGATAATAATATTAAAGGTATTTGTGAGAGATATATCATAATATTTCATTATTATAAGTATAATCATAAACAATCCCAATAAAAGATGAGATTATAACATAAAACTCTTACAAAATTTGATATATTAAATTGTAATCCCATGATGGGATATAATAAAATGAAACATATAATATTATGAAAATTTTTATATTCATGATATAAAATATTAAAGGGGAAGTATATACACATCATAATATATGATAGGTGTATAACATAACAAATGTCTCAATATAGGAAAATTGAGAAAAAAAATTCTTTTGTGCTTTGGTAACATTGAAACTGTAAACCCCATTAAAGAGATATCAAAAAATATATATGTAAATCCCATTAAATATTTTTATAATAATCATATAATAAACTCATTGTATTTATATACTCTATAAAATAATAACAAGTGGTTAATATGGCATATATCCCACAGAAATAAAAGCAGGACGAGAAAATCCGTACTATGAGTCTGAATTGTCACTTGTGTCATTATAATCCTGAATTAAAAAGTTATGTTTAATATTTAATTTATTTAAAACCTTTTTAAATTTTACTATTACTTTTATTTCACTTATTACCACGTTATAATCTATCTTATAATCAATTAAGTTTACATAGGATGTTTTGACCATATTCATATTATGTGTAAAAAATGAATTTGTTAAGTTGACTTTGGTGATTGTAAATTATTTAAATATACATAGAATAGTAATAATTAAATAACTATTAGTTTTATAAATAAAATATAATTTAAAATCCAAACATGAATTTTGTTTATGAAAAATGAACTGATGCTACGATAATGGATAGGGTAGGTTATACATGTGCATGAGTAACATTTCCATTTTCAATGATCATTATATAAAAAAGGTATGCAAAATTTTATCATTAAATAATGATAATTATATCATAAATAAAATATAATTTTTTTATATATACTTATATATATCATTATTATGATGCAGTGTTGAAAAAAATGGAATCACATCGCTTCGAGGAGGAAGTAGTCCACATGTCCCCAAATGACGTTATCATTTTTTTCATTGAGTGAACAAGTAAGAAAAAATGATATATTATATTTATATAATGATTAATATTTCATTAATATTAAAATTATTTTATTTATATCCCTTTTATTCATTATTTGTACCCCTTTTACCTTCCATGTAACGCGTTAGTGAAAACGAATCACATCTCTTCTCGACACATTAGTTCACCTTACATTGAAGCTATGTTATCATATCCCCCACAAAATTTAGTTTAAAAAAATAATATATGATATAATTAATAAAGAGGTATAATTATGTTATAATTATCATATATAAACTTTATATTCATCATTATACCTAAACATGAGTATTTGTAATGGAAAAATGATTGACATCATTTCACAATGCAATAGTCCACTATACCCATGAATTATGATTTTGTATCTAATTTTATGGAAGAGGGAAATGATTTAGGTTTTTACACTAAAATAACAACAAATTAGTATATGGAGTATATTTAGGTTTTTACATAGGCATTGTTTAATAATAGTATATGTAGGTTCATAATGGAAAAAATAAAAACACTCATTATAGAATGTTACCTCCTTTTTAGGAATCCTAATTAGGATTCAACCAAAGGCCTTAATAGTTTTACTTTTCCCCAAAACTAAGTCCTAGAGGATGAGGTGACTAGATTTTTTAAGTGATTTGGGAAGGTCCTCACTGAACCAAAGAGGTTTTAGGATGTAAATATAGGAGGATAGGGGGTGGCCTTTTATAAATCTGGTGAGTCGAAAAATTGTAATTATTGTGAAAGAGTAAATTCCAAACATGTGTTTTAAGTAAATAGGCTCTAATAACAATCCATTATAAATTCTAGAATTAATAAGTCTGAAATATGGCTCAAAAATGGGTGATGGAAAAGTTTCTATGTCATTTTCCCCTTTAACCTTAATCTTTAACCCCTTAGTAAACTCGTTTTTCCTTATTCATTTGGATTAATTTTAACAGTTTTACTAATCATTATGGTAAAAAATTAAATGGTAATTTTTATATATAGTGAATTATTTTAATTCAAAATATGGATTCAAAAAACATTTTTAGACTAAAAAATAATTATAGTAAAAACTAGTATAAATTTGATTCAAAATTAATTAACGGGATTAAATATAATATATAGGTTGCTTGAAAACCTATTCATAAAATATTGAGACTTATAAATTAAATAAATTTTTTAAAAAATAAATGACTTCTTACAAAAAAATGGAATCTTTCACTATTTATCCAAAATTGGATCATTTCAAAAAAAAAACCAAAATATCCCCCTTAGATAATTTTGTTAATATTATTTCAAAAAATAAGTATAAAATTTTATAATAATTTTTATAAATATTTCAAAATTCTTTTTATAATAAGTTCACGATAAATGGTTAAAAAAATTATTTTCTTAAAAAATAAGTTTTACCATAAAATAATATTTATTTTTATCTCTTGTATAGAGAGCATAGGATGACTGTTAAACATTATATTGAATATAAAATATACATTTAATTAATATAATTCAACAAGAGTGATTTTTCTAATTTATTCATATAAAACAAAATTTTGACCTTAAAAAATTGTTTTTCCAAAAATGCTTCCTTTTTATTTTCCAAAATTGTTTTATTTTAATTTCAATTTTACTGGAAGCTAATGATTTATTTATATATACATGTGTAATTGTTTCATAATTTAGTTATTAATATTCATACCTTCCATTCCAATGACTAGGTGATAACTATGATATTAAATAGTAATAATAATAGAAATAATATTTTTTTAAAACTCAGTGTTGCGTGAAACACAATCTAAATTTTATATTTATAGTAACACAAGATAAAATCTATATTGTGTTTCATTTACACAATTTAACATAATATTATTCTATTAAAATATCATGGTGTACATTCTACCCCACACCTTTCTGGTAGTTAGATAAGTAATAGTTGTGCTTGTCAAGGTGAAAAATGTAGAACTTCATGGAAAGGGCACTAGTAATAGTAGAGTAGTGTAGCATAAAAGACTCATACTGGAGCACAAGGATGAGGGAATGTTTTGTTTCATGTATCTTTTGATACTGAATCTTGTCCATTGATATTCAGAGGTATAATTCTTATAGATTCTATGATTTCTATCACATTATTTAATATATGATCCTCTTATTATTCTATATATAGTAAACTTGTTAATGATTTTAGTTTTATAGAGGAGTTTGTGTGTGGGGTAATGAAAATTAAAACCCCATTGGGTGTAAAGATAAAGGGAATTTGTCTATGTAATGGGTGTTACCTTGAGGCTGGTGAGTATCAATTATTTTGTGATCTATACTACATGATATGTTAAGAATTGACTTGATTATGAGTATGGATTGGTTGGTCTCAAACCAAGACCACATCAATTGTTTTTGTAGGAGAGTGACATTACCATCTCTTTATGGTGAATGATATGTACTTTTTGGATAATGGGATATTGAGGAAGGCCATGTGGGGGTGAATTCATCAGCAACAAGGGGAGGTCACTGGCTAGGTTGTGTGTCCATTATTGGGTGAAGTGGGGTGTGTTGTATACTATCTTTCCACCCATAGTGGATTGTTTCTAGGATGTGTTTCTTGAGGAAATTTTTGGGGATTACACCTAATAGAGATTATGATTTCACACTTGAGTTTATTTTAGGGGAAGAAAAAGTTTTCATTCCATCTTATCATATAGTACTAGTTGAGCTTCAAGAACTAAAGACCCTGTTGGAGTATTTGTATATTAAAAGATTCATCCATCCGAGTATGTACCCATTGGGATATTGGGTTATATTTTCTAATAATTCTAAAATGATATTTATTTTGTGTGTTTATTATGAGATGTTGAACCAAATTATTATTAATAAATGGTATCATATTCCACATATCAATGATATTTTTGATTTTATGAGTGGCGATTGTGTGTTATTGTTCCTACTTATATGCGAGAGGTGTGGATGTATAAGTTCTACAACTCAATGTGGGAACTGAATCTTAGGTTGACCATAATATTCCATGACCCTCACAAGAAATATTTGTTCCTTGTAATGAAGAGATATATAATATGTTTTTTGGCATTATGCAACTTTAATTAGTAGGTGAAAGTTGTGCATCAATGACCCGGTGGTATTTTACAGTAATTGTTCATTCCATAATGGAAGTGGGACGAAGTAACTGGGGATTTTTGGGAATTAATTCTAAGGAAATCTTATAATAATGACGTTATATGGGTGATTTTTGACCCATTGAAAAAAGTATCCCATTTCTTACAAATACAGGGGAATTTCCTGGTTGATCAGTTGGGTGATATGTATCTTCTAAAGATAGTGAATTTTCTTGGGGTGATAAGAAGTATAGTTTTTGATCCTAATCCATAATTTAATTTTTTCTTCTAGAAAATATTGAATAATGTTCATGGTACTTTAGAAGTTCTATGTACATTTATTCATCTATAGATAAATGTGCCATCAGAGCATACTATCCAGGTGTTAGAGGACATGCCGAGGGAATGCCTCATAGAATTCAGGGGATCTTTTGAGAAGAAATTAGCACTGATTGTGATGGCCTATAAATAAAATTATGAGAATAATATTAATAATAAACCACATGAGGTTCTCTATGGTAGTCCATGGAGATCACCGTTATGATGGATGAGGGCTGACGAGTCAAACTTTTTTGGACTGAGTTTTGTATATGAGACATTAGAATATGTTTAGTGTATTCAGAAATGAATGGATAAAACAAAGAGTAGATATAAGTACCATTTTGATCAACATTATCGAACTCTTGAGTTTATAGTGGGTGACAATGTATTCATTCAGGTATCCCCAAGATATTTTCATCGTTAAATTCGGATGCAAAGTAATTTAACACCTTGATTTTTTTGACCGATTGATATTGTGTAGAGGATAAGACCAATGGATTATGTATTCTATTCTATATAGGTAGAGTACTATGAAAGATTTATTCCATGTGTCACAACTTGGTATTATCACCCTAAAAATTACCATGTGATTGATGTTGATGATATTTAGCTTGAGGATGATGCATCCTTTGAAGAGAAACCAATTCTTGTTGTGGATCAAAATGAGAATGGTTTGAGGGAAAAATGTGTAATTAGTCTGAGTTTTTTAGAATATGGGACATGATTAGGAGGTAACATGGTAGAGGAGAGTATATATGTATGCCCAATTACTTTCAATTTTATCCTCGGAGGTGTAGTGATTCTTTGGAGTATATCATGAGGACGAGCTATGATAAAGTGAGGTGATTTTATGATCCTAATCATTATTGAGATGTCTTGTACTTGTTTTTAGGTATTTGTTTACCCTTTTTCGTATCACACCTCAGTTGGGTCATTCTTTTGGGTCATTTAATGTGAATTGGGAGAATTTTGAAATCCCATGAGGTTGTTCATGGTCAGTGCATGGTTAGCAAAATTGTTCTTTTTTCCCTAGAAAACTATATGACCCATCCCCATTGTACATAGAGGTTCAAAAGTTTGGAAATTTTTTTGTCAAACCATTCAGCCACTTAGTTAAAACCATGTTCCCCAAAACCCTTGGATGGATGGGTGATGAATGGTTGGCCCATGGTTAAATTTACTATGTGGTCAAAACATGCACGCCAAATAGAATCTCTCTATAGGGAGCATGGTTAAGGTCCATGATTATTGCCAACCATGTGAACCATCTAGGAAACCATGTGTGGGGACATTTAAACCCCATTTTAATTAAAAATTTCCAAAAACTAAATTTTTATATTTAATCATCCCCATGAAACCTATTACTATTTACCTTAATTTTGGAGGAAATCTAGATGATTGCTTGGCATCTAAAAAACTTTCTATTTTGAATCAAATATTTAGTGGAAGTTGATAACCTCCTATTTAGAATGTGATCTATTTCTTATTTAGGTTCCTCTATATGGAATATTTATCTCTATTTATAGTGGGAATAATTATCTTATTATTGATGGTTTATATCTAGGTTTGAATTGATCTTATTTCACTGGATCTTGATCCTAGATCATGATCCATTATATTATTCTATGTTTTCATTTTGGTCATTCTACATTGAATTAAGGGATAAGGTTGTGATATCATTTGTCAATGATCCAAAGTTTGGTTGTCTATATGTTATTTCAGTTAGTCTTTATCCCTTAATAAAATATGTAATTTTTCCATTTTGTTTCCTAGTTGAATTTTTTTTAATTATTAATAAAATTAAATTAAATAATATCCAAATTGTGAGAACCTTCAAGGATCTCATTCTACCCATTGGAGATTATGAGATCAGTATTGATGGAAATCCATGGGGGTGTGCCAAGTATACATGAAAAGATAATTATGAAATGTAAAAAGGGGGAAAGGTTTATGAAATGAATTAAATCCTTAATGAATGTTTTGAAAGTATAATCGAAAGGGTTGTTTGGATTAAACTTGAAAGGTTAATGACTTTTGAGATAATTGATGTGTATTGCGGTAAGGGATTAAATGGTAAATTTATATTATTTATGAATATGTTGAGATAAAGGCATGTGGTTACAATATATCAATGAAATGGTACACTATTTTGAGAATAGTTTATAAATAGGTTATTAATTTGGAATCATGATATATATATATATATATATATATATATGAAAAATGTGGAGATTATACTAATGCTCAAAGTCCCCAGGTTGTCCTAGACTAATGATCTTAGACCCTGATGCATGCTTGTTCATTGGTTCTAGACATATTCTCTATGTACATGATATTTTGGGTGCTTGAATGATTCTCTAAGTAATCACGGTATTGGTTCTACACTGACACTCCATGTAATCGAGATTATTATTATTTAATGGTGCTCCATGTATCCATGCAAATGGTACCCACAATGACTCTCCTGAGTACTGATATAAAATTATAATCGATATGAATTATGTAATACCTTTAAAGAATAAATCACAATATCCCTATGTTTATGGTTCAAAATTTGTCATGGGTTGAAGAATTCATGATTTTTTGGGTGTCATCATGTACCCAAGGACAATGTGATTGACTAAAGAATAATAAATTTGACACTTATTTAATTTATTCAGTGTGTTTTTTTTCTTTATACAATTTTATACACTTTTATATATTGGATATTTATTTATAAACTGTTTTTGGTGGCCTACTAAGTTATTCTCACACCCAAATCGGCCCACCAATTAGTTCTTGAATATAAATCTTGTTTGCAGGGCATGATATGGGGAAGAGCCCTATGTTAAATGGATTAGTTTGGATTAGGAATGGATCATGGAAGAGGGAACCAAACATGATTTTGGTACCCACTTTGGAGTTTTTAGTGTGTCTTTATTATGGGTTTTCATTTGAAATTTTAAACTTATATGGAATGAAATATATACTTCTTTAGCTTATATTTATTTAATTTTTCTTTAGGGATTCATTTTGTAATGTTTGGATAACATTTTTTTATTGAGTACTGTATTATTATTTTATTTATTTATTTCCACTATTTTAATTCTTTGATAAATAGGTTATAGTCTCCCTATGTGACATATTAAACCCTCACAACAAGTCGACAACTTATGTCATATGTAGAGGCACACTTGATGTGATGTGACAAACTGAATTGGTTAACCAATATGTGGAATCTGTGTCAATATGCTACAATTGATATTAAATATTAATCTTCTAATGGGAATGATTTTTAATTGATTATATTATTATTTTATTTTCTAATTTTATTTTAATATGTTCCATCTCAATTTTATATAGTGTTTTTTAGATTCTATGTTATCGAACACATTTACTAATTTATTGTTCATTAGATTTTTAGGTTGTTACATAATAAGTATGCTATAAAAAAGACTCTTCAATTAGAGTTAAAAGTTGAACCATACACATTGAATTAATTCAATCTAGATCCCATGCAGGAATAATTAGAAGGAGGAAAATTTCCAAATATGCATTATACTATAATAAATCATAAACTTATAATTCTCATGTAAATGATCGTGGATTAAAAACCATTCAAAATCTATAAACCTCAAGTGATATGTGGTTGATTCATGGTCATTTATACCATATGATATATATGTGGATAATTAAAATATTCTCAATAAAAAATAATGATATGGAATTGTCAATTATCTCTCCATAGCTTGGAATCTTATATCTTAAATAAGGAATGATCATCACTAATGTGCCATCATTGACTGAATTTTTTTTTAAACACGAAAGTCAAGGGTACAAGGAGTGAAAATATGGGGAGACCCCTCAAGGAGGAAAAAAATGATGTATCCCAAGAGATTCATCTTGAATAACAACCCTACACTCAAGAGGAAGAGAACCTAGTCTATCAAATATAACCAAAGTCTCAGCTGCTTACCCAAAAAAGGAAGGGAGTCTACTGCGAAATTACCTTCTCTCCAAATATGATGAACATTCTGCCCAAAGTTGGTCTCTATAGAAAACCAACGAACCAAGTAGACCAGTTCCCATGGCACATGATTTCTCCCTAGGATAGATCTCACAAGAAAATTGGAGTCCGAATCCATCACTGCCACTTGATGACCATACTCCCTGTATCATGTAATACATGTTAAAAGAGCCTTCACCTTCTTACCTGTGGAAGATCTTGCCCCGTAAAAGGAAATGAAGCCCATGAGAATTAATCCTCTAGAATCACTAAGGACCCCTCCACCTCTCATCAGACCCACCATGGGAGATCCATCAACATTAAGTTTCAAGCCGTCCTGCGGGGGTATCCACTTAATCTAGTGGCCTTCGTTTCTCAAAGTCATGTATATTCTATTGAACAAATTGCATGACATCATCAGAAGTTGCGTACCTTTTAGGAGTGAACTAAGTTCAAAGAGAAGGGATATTTAGTTCATTTGGAGGAAGGAATAATTCCTTCTGAAACCTAGTCGAACCTGATTACGCGCCTCCCAAATCATCTAGAAAATTGAGTCCAAAATGATGCCTCGGTTCTTTAACTCCAAGGCGCGTCCATCCACCCCTTGAAACCATGATTACAGGAATCCATGGATCGAAGGATTTTCACTATCAAAATAGGACAGAGGTGAGAATAAAGACCAGAGGTATAATGCCCAGTTGCTTTGAAAAAATAAATAGAGGATAGATTCGGTTTTGAAATTCTCACAATCGAAGCACCATGACACCTTGTTAATCCCTCTCATTTGGATGTTTTCATTTTTTGGAAGCATTCTATTCCTTATACACAAAATCAGTAAATTAATCTTCATAGGAATATCCTTACACCAGGTTTTAATGTCCCACTAATCATGGGGCCTCTCCACATTTTCAAGGGTTCTATAATCTCTAGAGTTGAACTTTCCTGAAGAGGATGGCGTGAAGCAGCACCTGTCCGGTTCATCGTTTAGAATAATGTCATCATAAACCTTGTCCTTATCAGGTGTGAGAATTTTGTGGATGAAACTAGGTATATCTTGGGCCTCCATGAAGGAGATATCTGGATGTGGACCACAAGGAAAATTCAGCTTCTCCCCTGCCCAGTTCATCTTCCAGAAGGAAACCTCTCCCTTTCCAATAATCCATCAAGTAGAGTCCGAGAGAATTTATAGACAAGAGACAATACACCGCGCCAAGTGAGATATGTGAAAACCTCTCCCAGATATCTCCCAGTACACTCCATAACACCTACAGAAGAATGTTTCCCATAAATATTCTACCATAATAACATCCCAAGCCAAACGTCCCTGCATGCCATGCAAGGCTTCTCCAATGTCCTGAAGGCCCACCCCTACCTCGATCACTGGTATGGACACACGAATCCAGGATGCCCAATGACACCGCCTCATTTGGTTGGTATCCCACAAAAAGGAATAATTTTTTTGATCTGTTTGACCACACCTTTGGGAGTATTCATAAGTGAGAATACATGCATTAGGATGAATGCAAGGACACTATTGACAATAGTAACTCTCCCCCAAATGATAGGAACTTATTTTTATAGTTTAAGATACTCCCCAAAATACAGTTGATAATGTATTCAAATTTCTATTCTCTAATGCGGCCACAAGATAGAGGAACACTAGGGTAAACAACCGACATTTTATTCTAATGAAACCTGAGAATGGCCTTGATATCTCTACAATGCCACCTAGGACAGTTATTAGGGATGAAAGAATGGATTTTTGAGGTGTTGATCCTGTGTCCCCTCAATTTTCCATAAGTGTTTAAAATAACCATGAGATTGTGTAATGTTCTACATCTTCCATTTGAGTAAATAAAAATATCCTCGGAAAACATTAAATGAAAAATGATCTCCAATCCGAACTTTCTCCGATAATGATCCAGATTACAATTTTCACTCCATAGTTAAGACTTTGGGATAGTGCGTCTTGAGCCATGGTAATGAGGATTAGGGATAGAGGATCCTCCTTCTGAACTCTGCGAACATATTTGAAAAAACTAAACCTTTTTCCCATCATGGAGATTTAGAGCTATGAAGTGGCGAAGCATCTAAAACAGAGGTCACAAAACCACTCCTAGAAACCAAATCTTCACGTCACCCAAAAAATGAATCCCCATTCCATTTTATCATAAGATTTATCTATGACCACTTGAAAATGACATTAGAGCCCACTGATCTCCGGTTGACATCATTGATCATCTCATTAGAAATTCCCACCGCACCCCAAATGTTCTGACCTCGAATGAAACCATTCTCTTCCCAGGAGATCAAACGTGGAAGATCCCTTCCTAGTCTTTATGGAATAAGGGAGGCTAAGATTTTTTAGGAGAAATTGTGAAGGTAGATGGGGTGATAGTGACCAATAATTGTGGGATTATAATTATTGGGAATAAGCACAATTCTGGAAGCATATAACATTCTATTCAAGGATCCACCTTTGAAATAATCATAAATAGCTGCTACAAGAAGGGGCCTAACCACCTCCCAAGATTACACAAAGAAAGAACCTGGGAATCTATCCATCCCAGGTGCACTGTCATGAGGCAACTTGAAAACAAAATCTTTGATGGCCCCCATCGTTGGCAGAGATGACCGACAGTTGTTGTCTGAGTCATCTAACAGGAGCGAAATACACCCCATAAAGCCTTCCTCAGCTGAGTATCCCTAAAAAATATTGTATCTATAAGTACATGGACCAACTATAATCCCTTCAAAGTGCTCAAGAACCTTGTGTCCCACCACTTCTATGTCTGAGGTGAAGGAACCATTCCCCAAACTGATATTAATTCTTGAAAATATCCTTTCATTTAGACATGAATGGAATATGGCTCTATTGCGGTATCCCTCCCTCAGCCATCTGACCCGTGACCTCTGCCTTTACTCCTTCTCGAGCTCGAGGAGATTCTCTGCAAGAAGACCACACTTATCACATAAAAGGATAAAGTGGTATTCATCCCATGTGTCTAGCATATCCGATTACATTTTATTAATGTCCTCTTGAATACAGTCTACCCCATAATTATCATTAGGTTTATTGGCCAACAAATTCTAGATATCCCCCCTAATACGTCTCAAGCAGTTGTTCAAGTCACACCAATTCCTTCCTAGTCCCCCACTATTCCATGAACCCTTAAACATGGACATAAATCCCTCCTCTTTGTTCCAGGAGCTATTTTAATGAAAATAACTGGGTTGTGGGGCCTCTTTCCTAAGTTCTAGAAGAATAGTTTCATGAAATGAGAGAGACTAAGGGATGTGAATCACTGATGACTTGGAGAAAAGTTCCATACACTTCATGTTGGTGAGGCATCTATCCAGCCAGCTCCATATGCGATTCGGACCATCCTATTTTTGCCCCAAGAAAACTTGTGCCCAGTGAATCCCATATATAGAATCCCTGTCGAGGAAATGATGTTTCTAAACTCCTACAATCCAATATTAAGGGAGGCCGAACCCCCTTTCTTCTATGAGATATGAGAAATTGAGTTGAAGTCACCTCGCATAAACCATGGGAGATTATCAGTTTGAACTGCCACTAGGTGTTTCCATAAATAAAGCCTCTCCAGTGGGTCAGAGCTTGCATATACAAAGGAAAATAAACCACCATACCATTATAAGAAATTTTTACATTCATACACTGCAAGGTATGACTCACCATCTCGACCAAGAGATGATTCATCCAGAAAATTCATATGTGAGAGTTATAAGGATTCCCATAAAAGGAATTGAAGAATCTTATTTCCCTAGCCATAATTGGGATCTTTCATGGAGTCTGATTTGGTCCAAGTATTTCCATAAGAGTTTTCCTATGAGAACATGCCTGCTTGGCCACAAAGGCACACTTAACTTAATCCCTGAGGCCCTGAGCATTCCAAATGAGAAAGGAGAACATTAGGGTGCACCCCTCTGGCTCTTATAGCCAGCTCCGTTATTGAGGGAAATGAAAGTCACCACACCCGATTCTTTGGGAAGAGCACGGGTGAGGGGCCGCAAAGAACAATCCAATGGGGTGGCCCATTTTGGTGTGAGAACTTTTTTCTTGAACGACACATTGTGATCCTCTAAAAATTAAAAAGTATTGCTCGGGGGTATGCAAGGAGTTTTCTCCTCCAGATCTCCTTGAAGGAGTGAGAAGAAGTATATTTTGTGGGGGGGGGGTCTGATCATAATGAATCTAATTCACTACCCCCTCTGATATCAGTTCCTTTCATTATTTCACCTTGAATCTTGACACAAGATTGCTAACTGGGGATTGATGCAGATGCTCCGGAGAAAGTTGGGATGAAATGTTAAAGGAATGTGGAGAAGGAGAAAGAGATCTGGGGACGCACTGGATGGAACTGGAAAGGAGATCACAAGAACTCCATGGAAGAACCAGATTCCTTACTGAAGGAGTTGAATCATCCAAGGTGGGAGCCTCTAGGAAGAAAATATGTGATAGGGAAAGTTGATCTTCCTGTGATGTACCCAATCCCAACATCGGGACACCCACAGCAGATGGATTAGACATGTCAAGATTTGACACATGGGTACCACTAAATGGATTCAAATTTGACAAAACTTCCCTAACAAAAACCAGGCCTGGATGGTCTGCCCCAAGGTGCGGCAACACCTCCATCGGCCACTTCAAGCCCTTACCCTTATACTCTTGGTCACCTGAATCTGAAGAGCTCACTGCTGAAATCATTCACCTGAAAACTAAATAAAAATGACCAGGAAAACCAAAAAAGATACAAAACCTTGAAGGAGACTCATATAAGATCCGTTGCCACCACTAGAAACTTTCATCAGATCTCAAGAGAATATGCGATTGGTGATCCACCGAGAGATCCATCTCCACACAGATGTGAGGGTTAGCCACTGCATGAAGCCACTGGGTGTCTGTATCAACACACAAGAAGGACCCCAACGTGTCACCCATTTCCTTCAGAATCGCTAGATTGTGACATGGAAGAAGGAGTCCAGGAAGACTCAGCCAGACCACCTTCGAGGAAGACTCTCTACCGAAGTGATAGTTACAGGACCAGCGAGTTAAAGAGAACCTCTAGGATCCACACCACCTATTCTCACTGGACCAAGTTACCACAAAATCATCCCTATAAAATAAGTGAACACTGAAGTCCACCTTCGATAACTTTGAGACCGCTGTCGGCTGACGAAGACCCTAAGAATCAATAAAGTATTTGAAGAAAAAAAGTGACGGTTTATTTCAACCGAAGTTAGAAACTAGGGACAGATAATGGTAGGAAGCAGCCTCCCTAAGCTTTTTTCTTGAAAGATCAACCACAGGGACCCCATCCATCGAATCAAACCTTTTTTTGGACTTTTAGGATTGATATAATCTCCACCATGTTCACCAAAGTGGGAGAAACCATACCCCTACCAAGGACCTCAAGAAGAGATGACACACCACACATGACTTACTTAAACAATAGTCCCCTAGAGATCCTCTCAGGAAACCACCCTGACTGACATGAGAGATCCACCGTGGAAGGAACCAAATCCTCCGGATGAGAACCATCACTATTCGTAGCAGATAAGAGATGCCCAAGAGAATCCATAATAACGTGCCATTATTAATATCTTTAGAATGGATAGTTAACTAATTAAGGAAATTTTCCCTCGTATTCACATTAATATATAATAAATATATGTAAATGCACATATTCCATTCTAATGCATCAAAAATAGGAACATTGGTATTTAATCATTGATCTATCCTCTAATTAATAAATATAGAAAGAAAAAAAATCATCCCTTTTTATCAACTTGTACCCGAATAAAAATAAGTCAAATTGGACCACTCAACATGAAATTCCCATTTACTTTACACAACGTCGGTGTTATTGTGGGTAGTAGAAAATATGGTTTCCCAATCTTGATTACAATAATATAGTAGCAAGATTAAATAAAATAGGGTAAATCATTTAAAAATAATGTAATCTATTATAACTTTCACCTTGTGGTCAACATTAGCTATGTTATTGGAATCACCTGAAAATACTATATAAATAGATATTATCTAAAATGGAAAGTTTAATAATCAGATAGAATTATCAATAATGGTAATTAAAGGGCAACCCTAACACACAAGAATGTGTTTATTTTTATACCAACCACAATCTCTCATGTTCCCATGTTTTGTGGATCAATGATTGGGAGGGGTGAGTTAGTATTTTTTTTATGAATTTTACAAATATAATTAATCTTCTTTGACTAATTTATTTTACTATCTTCTTATATTTGTGATTATCATCGTCAATAATCATCTTTAATAAGAAATGAATTAAGATCATAAGTATTTACAAGATCAATCTTAAAACTGCACTTAATACTATGATAAGTTAGTCCCCCCAACAATTAACTCATCCACTATTAATGAGAGTTTTTATATGACATAATCTCCAAACATGCTTACATGACATCCCATCATGTGATCTAGTATAAAATTCAAGGCACTTTATGACATAAATCATAGTTTATGTCTTCTTAATGTTTCTTGGTGCCTCCAATTTCTTAGTCCTCACCAATGGATGTTGACTGTCTCATATAATCCATGAATAGACCCCTTAATGAAAAATTTAGTAGGAAATTTATTTCACTATATTCTTGGTGTGTAACATTTTTTCATTACACTATTTATTAGTTTTCATTAGAATACCTAAATTGACAACCTTATAGAATATATTTATGTCTTTGAAAACATTCATCTTCTGCCTCAATACTGCAATATTTTCATCATTTTTAGTTGTATCAATATCTCATTCATTGAATGATTAGTGTTTTATAATGTAATAGTAGTTTCCAATCATGTATTACTTTCTTATACCCATTATCTTTTTATATTCATGTTAAATTGAATATATTATTTTAATATTTTATTGTGAATATCCTCAATCATTAGATCCTGGTGATCTCAAAATTCATATTTGGAAGATTCTTTCATGATTTAATTAAAATTAAATTTACCATTAAATTATCCAATGGTAGGTGAAAATTAAATCCCATTAATTTGTATAAAACATGAATCATAAAAATATAATAATATCTATATTTTTGTGTTTATTGACTTATATAGATGACATAAAAGTGTTAAACTATGGCATATAACTCATCTCAACACCAACATATTTCTCGAATTTATTCTTCTTTAATTTCTATATGAACAACAACACATTTAGTGATTATGATGTAAATTTAAGGAAGAACTAATAATATGAATATTATAAATTCATATTTGTTCAGAAAAATATTATGGATAACACAATTTTTAGATGTCCGGAATATCTAAATTTTGTAAATTATTTTTGTCTTCCAAAGTATTCATTTACTTTTTTGAACTCCCACGTTACTCTTCCACTATTAGAAGTGACTCTGATGATGGTTTTATAAACTATTGTAAATGTATACATTAATCTTATCAAGACACCAAGGAATCCTATTAAGTCCCTCAATACTCATCAAAACATAGTGAATACCTATCTAATATCCTTGGTTACCCTCTTAATGTTATTTCCCACACATTTTAGGTCTAAGAATTTTTAAATTTCCAAGTGAAGAATCATGAATGAATCTTATAGTGGACTCAAATTAATTATATGAAATCTGGTTCATCTTCTTCTATTGATTTTTTTGAAGAACACGAATCATTTATTTTTAATAATAATCACAAATTTTACTCAACTCAACTGGAGAGGTTCCAAACCACACAAAACTCAACTAAATACATCACCAACCTCAAAAATAGTCCTCAATACATAGTTTCATGTATCTAATCAACCTCATTGGCTAATAAAAATCTGCCTTGTATTATAAGATTTTATTTATGTTCTCTCATCAATTTAACATATGTCTCTAACATCAAGATCATTTCAATTATAATCACAATTTTTTTTATCTAAATGAATATATTGTCCAATGTATATTAAAACTATTTATTTACTTATTATTTAATATTTATTATGAAAGCATCTGATATTCTCTTAAATTCATCTCATAAACTAAAATTACAAGTCTATTAGTAATCAAGGAAGAATTCATCATTGATAATAAATTCAATCAACACATGGGATATTCAATACCTCCATTACCATTTTCTTGAAATACCATCATACTTATATGCAAAAATGTATATTTAAGATCCTTAATTACCCCATAAATAAATGAAAAATAATATAGGGGTTGAATTATCTTCTTCCTTAAAAATCAATGGTGTTCCAAAATAGATTCATCCCCAATATTCAATCAGAAATATGGATTGCTTCCTAATATTACAATAAGGATGACATCAAATTTCTTTTGTAGTGATATATAAGCCATTAAAATATATGTCATCATGGGATATGCCGCAATAGAAATCATTACTGAATAAACCTAGACATAAAATAAATCTATAAATCTATTCACCGTGTGATACCACTTCCACATTCTAAATATAGGGTATGAATACAAATATTTCTTTAGAAAATTTCAAACCAAACTCATCTTCAATAGAGACATCCAAAATTTCATGTGAAATCCATAAAAAATCCATGTTTCTCATATATTTCAAATAAACCACTATTCTCCCTTAGGAAATATGATTTATATGAATTGAAAAAGGGAAGAAAGAATGATTAGAATACCTTGAATTCTAGTTCTGTAGATGTTGTCCTGATTATATATTGATTTTGAAGGGAATTTATTTGGAAAAAATTTACAAAAATTTTCACCCCTTCAAGGGATAAATTATTATATCTATTTATTATAGTTGATACACATAAATAGGATACTAAGATATAATCCTCTTACATTCTATATTTTTTTACCCTCACATTAATATCCTCTTAAAAAACCTCCTCAATTCAATTAATGTTAGTACACAAAAACATATAAAAGGGGATAAGCATAGTTATTAATTTTTTAGTTAATGCATATAGTGGGGTGTGAATTGGTTCTCAATACAGACAATTTATTTGTGATTGTAAAAGTATATTGATAATTATTCTGGTATACACCACTATTATTTTTCTATTTTAAAGCCTTAAATATTAGTAAGAATTTATTTTATCTTCATTTTTTATATGTAACCACTTTTTTTGTTTTGTCCAATTGATAAAAAGAACATTTTAATGCATTGTTTACATTATTTTGCAGCTTAATACATCTGATAATCTAAATAATAAATTTTTGTTAGTATTTTCAGAAATAAATCACCTGACAAGAAAATTATTTTTAGTAAGCAATAAATTTTCCTTAATTAAAAATTTATACACTTAATTATTAGGAATGTTGAAATAATATTCAACCTTATTCTATGCCATTATAATAATATTTTTTTTATTTTATCATTCTTTTCACTCCTAAAAGGAGGATAATTTTCTTTCTTCAGTAATTACTTTTTCTGTAATGATATTCTATTCAATTTCCCCATGGGGTGTAAAAAAATGATTTTTATAAGAACACTCATTAATAATGAAGAATTTGATCGATGTAATCATAGATGTATTCCAAAAATCTAATATATTTATAGAAAACTAATTGTCCCATTTTAGTTATATCTTCAACTAATCCATATAATTTTTTTCCTTAAACTTTTATCTAACTTAGAAGAGGCCTTGAATTTTTTTATAGGGGTTGAATAATTCTTCCAATAGTAAAGGGACTTATTGCATAACTATTATAGCCACATAAATGGATCAAAATTAAATTTGCATTAATTTTTTATTTAGTCTCCCAATATTTTATACCATACTATTTTTGGATATTCATATTATATTTATTTATTATTTTTGAAAAAAACATTTAAAAAATATATTATATACTCTATTGAAAAGGTGGTAAAATAATCATATTTTTTACCAATACATACTTTTTTATGCCTTTATTTTCAAGGAAGAAAAAATAAGTTCTATTAAGCGATTATCAAATGTATAATTTTTTTAAATATTTTGTTTTTGGTTGATAAGGGGATGAACTAAATATCTTATTTTCAGTTTTATGAGTCTTCTTGGAGATGTAAATGTCATAGTAAATTACAATATCCATATCATTATTCTTTATTTATTTCAAAATTTAGGTTCTTTATATCTCAAGTTTATTAATTTTAATTTTAATTTAAGACACTTGATATTGATTGGGAACTTTTCATCCACAACACCATTATTGAATCCATCCAAAATTCTCTTCATCCTCGTAGTCCAATCATCTGCACGTGAGGTAGTTCCTAGTTAGTTAGGACTCGACATGTACATTTAAGATACCTGAGATTAAATTTTGGAAGAGGCATATTTTTGAGTTACTGTAGAAATACTCAAGCAGCTACTAGAGAAAGTACTATAGCAGGTATTATTCAGTACTATAGATGTTGGAACAATTCATATGTTTGGGACTTCGGGACACTAGTTTTTTCCTCGAGTCCTTCAAGGCCTTCAAGCCACTCAAGAAATTTGGGACAATCAAGATTTCAGGCCACCTCAAGGCCTTTAGGCCACCACAAGGCCTTTGAGCCACCTCAAGGACTTCAGACCGCCTGAATATGCAGATGTACTTGAAATATTACAAGGAACAAGGCTCCATATGAGGATTTGGGGAAGGCGCATTCACCAAAGCAGATCTAACCTAAATTGGAAGATTGAGAGTGTATGATATTTCCATTGGTACAAAAAATGTGAAGCTCTGCATTGGAAAACAAGCAGACTATCCATGTTAAGGTGGAGAATTTACATCACGACACTTGATGGAAGAGGTAGTTTCAAGTTGTCTTGTTTGGGTTTATTTCCTAATAACTATGGGTCATGTAATATCACATAAGAATTAGAGCAGTTTAGGGGTTCCCCCCTCATCCCTTGAATTGGGGATTATCAAAAATCAATAAAAATTGGAGGCTTTCGGTCCATTCAGGCAGAGTCCAATCATCATGAAATTTTATACATTCTTATAGTTCACTGTAAAGATCCTTAATCCTTCTTTTTTTGTAATGAATCATCCTAGGTTAACATCACATGTCCCCTAATCTGGCCTACCATAAGCCCTGAACCTCCCCACCCCAAATTCTAGAGGATTCCAACAAGTGGTGGGGGTCTAAAAGGTGTAGTGGGGAGACTATAACATCTTGTTGGTGTATAATAATAGAGTAAATAACCAAAATAATAAACACTGATCAAAATAAAATATTTAATAATACATAAAGTAAAATGGTTCATACAATAACAAATAGAACATGAAATACAATAATATAGACTCAAACTATGAAAAACATACATTAGCCAGTCGCTCACTGGGCTGAACAAATA